>OW569327.1:1200000-2400000 GCA_937595015.1 Polyommatus icarus
ACCAGTTACCAGAGGAACATGTTCGTCAGTATCTTTAACTTCCCGATAATGAAGACAATCATGGGCATCCATCATTGTCCAACGTAAAAAGATTTAGGGGTTCCTACCGAAACTCGGCAATGCATTTAACAATACTACGTTAATTTTGATACATAAAAGTAAATAACTGCAATTTGCAATATTTTCCACACTAGAGGCGACACTAGGGTAGACAGTTCAAAAAGTTTTGTTCGACGATTAAAAACGTTTATGTCGATATTTGACGCGTTCAAAATGTCGGATTTTAGTCAAATTATTTACTGTATAAGCTAGTAGCGCCCTCTGTTACGGCCTTTGCGAGATATTCCCATTGTTTATTATTCAAATAAACTTCTGTTTAAATATAATATTTGTTTATTCTTGAGGTTTTCGATAGAACCATTTTTTTTCTTTGTGATTGACAATTATTGAGTTGAGAAGATGGCGGCGCGGCGCGGCGCTAGTGTTGGGATGGACGCGTTAGTGATGTCTCGCGTTGCGCGTAGACACCCATTTTGTGTTTATATAGTACCTTTTATTATTCTTTATTTTTGTGTTTATGTATCGCCTAGTCGCGCATTGCTACGTCTTGTTTCTTGGGCTTATGGGTACTTTTTTAATAAAATAAGGGGCAAACGAACAAACGGATCATCTGATGGAAAGCAACTATACCATCGCCCATGGACACTCATAACATTGCGTTGCTGGCCTTATAAGAGAGAATACGCTCGCTTCTTGAAAATTTGCAGGTCTTCCTTAGGTAACAGGTGGTAACAGTAACTAGTTCGCAAGGTTTCCCCAGAGTCAGCGTTTTACAATCCGAATCAATCTAAGTAGTTTGTGGTAAAAATGTGGCTAACGGGGTCACGGCGTTTCGTTAGATCCTGGTTTGGGAAATCCGACTGGTTTCTGGTTTGGGCAACTACTACAGCAATTACAGCTCTTCTTATTAACTATTATTAATTATTATTAAATATCTGCTCTTTTGGAAAGGGTTAATGACTACTAAGAAATATTTAGATGGATTCTGATTGGTACGGAATGCGAATTTTGTTGACCTTAAGAATGGCATTTCAGATGGCATTCGGATGTCTTCCGGGTCGCGGAAGCTCGGCGCCTGCAGCGCGTTAGTTCGCATCACACGTATTTTATGTCAAGGACACAAGGATCATTTTCCTAGAAACTTGGAGGTCAAATAACTATGAATGGATTATGGCAAGCATTGATATTGTGACCTCTAGTGTAATTACTAAGCTTGAGAGAGTCAAGACTTTAGAAGCAGTTCACGTTTTTCGATTTCAAGGACTTTTTGCGCTTTGACACCTGGACTCTCGCGCTTTAAGCCGCGAAAATAATGATAATCTGCTGTAGCGGATTAACCCTTAATCAAATTAAGCAATTGCCTAGGGCATCACGTCTGAGGAAGCACGAAAAAATCCGTCCTTAGGGCACATTCACATCTCACTGTCACGTCGCGTCACCAAAAACCACACCAAAAAAGTTTCTAGGAAAAAAGCTAATGTTTTTGAGTGGTAAATGTTTAAAGACTGATTCTAGTTGACGTACAGATATTATGGGGGCCCACATGCATGGATTGCTCATCAAGTAGTCTTAATCTGTCACTGATAATCTGTAAGGCTTTAATTTAGACTTAAGTTGTGTTCGCGAATAATGATAGCGAAAGGATGGAATTGACATCTAATGCATCATCAAATAAGTATTTGAGACATCACTTTTTCGCATAGGCAGATATCAGTATAAATCGTAAAGAGTCCATGTAAGTGTAACGTCAAACGTGTCTGAGCACAAAACGAACTCTGCCAAAAGTACCTACCTCACATACTGACGAATGAACTCCATCCCATGCATTGATTTCAAAGTTCTTCATAACAGTTGGCTAAAGGCTAAATGTTACTGTCATCGTGGTCAATACCTTTTCCTCAGTTCGGTAAAGGGAAACGACACATCGTGCGAGCGGAATAACAAATTATATTTCTCTTCCTGTGCCGGCGCGGCCGCGGCGTTTCCTCGCGTCGGCCTCCACCGGACACTTCAAACATCTTCATACTGGGAATTACGACTCGTGTATGAACAGAAAATTAATACGCAGATGGCAACCTACGTAATTTCATCGGGTAATGGGTTATGCCAATCCCAGCCGTCACACCTGATAAGGACATTGACATAATATCCCGATTCCCGACTAAGGGCGGGTTGCACCAACTTACTTTAACTATAACTACAGTGCAAAATGTCAAATCTTTGGTTAAGGACGCCATCTTTAACGATAACCATAACCGCTCATACCTACTTAGGTATATCGAAAGTTTGTTGTGAAATTTTACTGTGTTGTTATAAGAAATATTTTTCCTGACGATTTTTACGGATAATTCAATTTTTTATACACTCATTCCCATTAACTGTAGCTTTAATAAAAAAATAAACGCAACAGACATATTCTGTCAAATTCTGTGGTTTAAGTACGTTAAGGTTAAAGCTAAGTTAGCCTTAACTTTAACCATAACTTTAACCACCTCTGGTGCAACCCACCCCACGTTCGCCATGTGACTATGAAAAAATGTCTCTGATGGTTCAAATAAGTTTTTTTTTCCAGAATTATTAAAGAACACACGGCAGCAATTTAAAAAAATTAAATTGTTGCTCTGAATGTGTGAGCAAGATTGATGGTCTATTCAACGTAGTATTTGCTACCATACCGTTAAATGTAGAAAAGCAAATTATATACTTACGTAAAGTAATAAAGTTAGGGAGAGAAAAAGATGCTTATCAAAAAGAGCAGAAAGTAAACAATATGAAGTAATGTAAGTATAGGATCAAAAGTTTAAAAAATAAAATATAACTAAATTAAAGCGACTATGCACCTACTCTACAACTTTTTATATCTTTTGCCGTAGATATAGTAAGAGATTATTTTAAAAGCAAGTCTAATAAAATTGCCAATTAATAGCCAATAATATTAAGATGACATCTTTTTTTACAAATATTAGCAGTAACGACTTCCGTCGTGTTCAATAACCTGCAACCTTGACAGTTATAATAAACACTAAAGTTATTTTGCATCTAATGTAATTATCATAATCATAATCCTATGCAAGTGAACTAAGGATTATTGTTCTAGATTTTCTGCAATAATAGATACGACTAAACGGATCATTAATAGCACGTGATGTAAATAGTTTACGTGTTCGAATAGAACATAAATAGTACCTAGCTGGTAGTAGTGAGTATGTGGTCGCACAAAATATCAAACTCCACAGGCAATTTGTTTTTTTTTTTTCAACATTCTTTATTTAAATTTTTTTACAAAGCTATGTTACATCGAGTGATCTCTACAAAGTATTCTGCGGACCTCTGTTTCACGGAATTTCCTTTGCCTCATACATAATATTGGCATCATCATTATATCCATACGACCTATAGTAACCAGTAATATCCTCTAATATTTTGTTACAGAAAAAAAACTCATAATATTTATAATAAATTGTAAACCCTACATTGCAATTAGGTACGATTGATGAGATAATGTACCTCACGTTTCTTAGATTATTATTATGTGTAATATACTTCCATAGTCCATACTTCCTAGTTCCTCACTCCTCCCCAGTCCGCATGCAGTCAGCTGCGAGTTGCGACCTCTCGCCATCTCGCGACCTTGCACATTCGTGATAACGAGATGAGACGAGATAATAATTGTTTATTTAGTACTTTACATATACACATATTGCTATATTGTTACTACATGACACTTACCGTACAATGTACATTATTTCGAGATAAAAAGTAACCTATGTTCTTTCCCGGGACTCAAAGCATCAGCAAAATCGGTTCTGGGTTTGGGCGTGAAGAAATAACAGACAGACAGACAGACAGACATGCACAATTTCGCATAATTTATAATATTAGTATGCACTATGAATTAGTTGAAGATGAATGGTTTTGCATAGGCAGTACGTCGCCTAGCTTGCATTTCACGCACTTAACATTTAACGTCAGAAGTGCGTGTGAGTGAATCTAATTAATATTGTGGAGTTACGAAATATGAACAGTGGGATCTAGGGATTACCATAATCATACTCACCTCATTTGCCTTTAGTCTACGCTATATCGTCTTAATCATAGAAAAAATATTTAAAAACTTAATCCATGCTATAAAATATTGTGTGAAAATGTGTATACCTTCACGCCAAAATCGCTGAACCGATTTTAGCTAAAATTTTGCGATAAGAAGGGTCCCGGTAATTGTTAAATAACATGGGATACTTTTTATCCCGGAAAAATGTACGGTTCTCGTGCGATACACGATTTGTGTGTGCAAAAAGTGCGGTGCAACGGATTATATGAATACATTAATCATCTTTTTATATAATTACTAGCTGTCCCGGCAAACGTTGCTTTGCCATAATATAAAGTATATCGCCCTTATTATTTTATTGAAGTGACTAAATAAGTATGTCGCCATGGCAACGTCGATCGCTATCTCGTCGCACAATGGTCGCCGTCAGTCTCAGGTTGTAATAATTTACTATTATTTATTCAACAAATGCACTTATAAATATATAAAGTACCGAGTAGCCGATTCTCAGACCTACTGAATATGCATATAAAATTTGGTAAAAATCAGTAAAGCCGTTTCGGAGGAGTTCGTGGACTAACATTGTGACACGAGAATTTTATATATAAGATATAACTATCAGCTATCATAATATTTATTTCCTCATCTCTCACATATAATATCAATCAAGTGATAATGAATATTCAGCGTGTGGCAGTCGGCAGATATTCGCTTCCTCAGCCGTGACCCGGCCTTGACAGTAACATCTCCGCCTTAAAGCTGTTACCGTTTGCACTTATTTTACCTCCGACAGGATCTTATTTCAATAATTTAAGGAATATTTTTATAGAAACGTAGATATAGATGTAAATTATGTGTTGTGGGGTATGTTTACTAGTTGCGCGGATATCGTAATATTATGTAATGAATTAATGATAAAAGTAAAGGAAATCTTGCTCCTTCAAGAGCACGATAAAAGTAAATGCTCATATCAATAAAGTTCTAGGTATAGTAGTATGTTTCATGTTTATAATATCCATCATTTATAATTGTAATTATTAAGAGATATAAGATATACAATTTTAGATCATCGCATAGCGTCGATCTTTCTAAATTTTTATAGTTAGAGCAATTTGTCTACTCAAGGCAGCTTGAAAAATTAAGACAGAGTTTAGGAAAGTCTTAGAATATTATTCCAACGCTCTTTCACTAAGAAAAAGTAAAGTGCGATAGGTTTTTTTTTTTTATTAAAAAAGAGGACAAATGAGTAAACGGGTCACCTGATGGTAAGCAACTACCGTCGCCCATGGACACTCGCAACATCAGAAGAACTGCAGGTGCGTTGCCGGCCTTTTAAGAGGGAATACGCTCTTTTCTTGAAGGTTTGCAGGTCGTATAGGTCCGGAAATACTGCTGGTGACAGTTCGTTCCACAGTTTTACAGTGCGCGGCAGAAAGTTGCGCGAAAAACGCACTGTGGAAGACTGCCACTCATCAAGGTGATGAGGATGGTATGTTTTTCGCGTGGGACGATGGCGAAAAGTTGCAGGTGTTGCAGGTGCAGGTGTTCTTTCTCCGAGATTCACGAGAATAATAGTAGTATTTGCAAGTACTATATGAGAAGTTTTAAAATATTATGTTGATTTAATTTGATAAAAAAGAAGGTTATGTCAACCCAATGTATCTCTGATACATTGTAGAGCTAGCCGACCTGATCCAAGCCAGTTACTTAGTCACTAATTAGTAAGTACCACATGCTACAGTAGTTAGTGACGCCAATAAATTACCAATGTTCGTGTGCGATACAATCGATCGTCCATCGAACTGTATCGATTATATAATCGATTTCAAAACTCAATTACTTTCAAGTAGCAACCCTTGAAAGTAATTAAGTTTTTCACCAAGTCTTAATTTCAATTATTGTCAAATAATAACCTTAATTTAAGACAGTCTATTAAATAATCTGTGTTAACTTTCTGGTCATAAAATGTAGAGTTATTTAATTAAATTTTGAGTTTCTGCGGATGAACTTTATTAATAATATAATTAGTCTTGTCGAAGCTCATAAATAAAATCTTGCACATCTATATATATATATATATATATATATATATATATATATATATATATATATATATATATATATATATGAATTTTCAAATGTGTTTGTCGCGCTAAAACTCGAAAACAGCTGAACGGATTGGACTGATTTCAGTCTTAAAATATTCGTAGAAGTCCAGGGAAGGTTTTAAATGTATTCGGAACACGAAGATCACCGGGATAGCTAGTCATTTATATAAAATGCATCTATCTTATTCAAATTCTTTATTAAGCATACAATAATATATAATAGTTTAAAAGCCAGGTTTCACGTCGTCTAATGCACTTCATGCTATGAAACAATCGTAATGTAATTTTGCCGGATTTTGGGCCTGGGCAAGAGCCCAGCTGCAGCAGTACAATAAAGAATAACGTAGGTCTTCCATTAAATAATTATTAATTGTTCGGAAATCGGAATCATACCTCCTGCCACTTTTCACCGTCGTTCCACTCAAATAATAATATCTAAGTAGGGCTGGTGTAAGAGATTTCTTTCAGAAATAAGCAGTTCCTTTGTGTCGTCTTTTCATGTCAATCAGCAATCTATACTTATAGAATTACATGTCCTGACTGACTGACTGACTGACTGACTTGCTGAGCAAAAACTGTTAAAGTTACAGCCACGAAATTTGGTAAGTAGGGTTGTTTTATTAGGTAGACACCCACTAAAGAAGGAATTTCGAATTTTTTTTTGAAATACTGCCCCCAAGGGGGTGAAATAGGGGTTGAAAGTTTGAATGAAAGTCCATCATTTCTTGAGTTCGAAACTTGAAACTTTATTTTTTGTGCTACTGATTAAAAATGAATGGATACGTATTTAAGCGTTTCTGGTCATTCTACCCCCAAGGGGGTGAAATTGGGGTAGAAAGTTTCAAGGAAAGTCCGTCATTTCTTGAGTTAGAAACATGAAAGTTTATTGACATTTGCGTTTGACGTTTGCTTAAATAGGGTCCCGTTTTTATCCTTTGTATAAGGAACAACAAAAAACTATCCATCTTTATTATTATGCTATGTTAAAGCGGGCGAAGTCGCGGGCAACAGCTAGTTGCATATATTTGTGTTTCTTGTGTACAATAAAATATGAGTTAAATAAATATAAAATAAATAAAACATATTATATCATCCTCATCACCTATCAAGGTGATGAGGATGACTCATCAGACTCAACTCAACTCATCAGAGTGGCAGTCTTCCACCGTCCGTTTTTCGCGTAACAGCCCTATCGCTGCTCCTGATACTCGTAGTACTCGGTGTGATGTCAAGGCCGCCGTGCGCACGCCCGTTTCGTGACAGCGGCGCAGGCGCATCTCAATACAAGATCACTATCTAACAATAAACAATTATCCCCTATTCTAAATTTAAAATAAGAGTTCTCTTGGTTGATTATATTATCAATTGATCAATTTTAGTAAATATAGCTCCTATAAGCTAGCTATAAGCATCACAATTCACAGCTAAATAAAGCAAGCAATGCACACCTTTGGCATATTAGCTTGCAAGTTGCACAGCATAGCAGCTGCTGTTAATCAAAAATCAAATAGTTACTTCCCGCGAGCCATGTGGACTCCGATAATGATTAGATGATGTTGATTTAAGGCGAATGAGACGAAATGAATTATTAATATCCAAGGCTCATATTTATTATTTGTTGGTATGAAGAGAAGGGCTAGAGATAGAAAGGATGGATAGGATCTTTCGACATAGGCCTCCTCTAAGTACATGAAAATTGCTAGACGAGGCCTATGTCAAAAGACAACCCACATGACATAGATTAAAATAAAAAAAAATACGACATGAAAGTACTAACTACTTATCTCAAGTAACACTATTAAGATCACCATTTTGGCCACGCGCCAAGAGCCAAGATAAAGCCAGTATACGTATAGATAAAAATGATAAAGAAATTGAATAACTTAACTCCTTTTTAGGCAAAAGCAATATATTCTTAACTATTTTATTGTTAATTAATACTACCAATCATCACTAGTTTGATGTGTGTTCGCAATTCGCATGTCGCATTTCTCAGTAGTAATTATTGATAACAATTTTACAATTACTCAGTATAGAGATCAGGTTAGTCCTCACGCAAGTTTTAATGAACTGTGAAGTATGTATTACTATTTACTACTTACTAGTAATAAAAGCAATGATTGGAGAAAATGTAGAGAAAATGGGTTTCATAGCATTTAGCTTCATAATAAAGAATATCTACATTTAAGTTTAACATTTTATATTCTGTCCTAGAGCCCAAAGATCTGATTATGTCCTTTAGTAATATAATTAATAATTAATATGTAGTAAATTGTAAATAAAATAAAATCAAATGTTTTTAAAGAAAATTTATATAATGTATTTTTTATGGAAATTAATAAAGCTTTATTTATTTATTATAATATTTATTATAGAGCCCAAATGTAATAAATTAATAATCAATTTTATTTCAATGTACCTACACATCACCTATTTTTAGTAACCCTAGATTAATAGGCTTAAATTCTAACAAGTAATAATAATTAATTAACTCAGTTCCAATTCATTTTACCTTGAAGGCTTATGAGATGATCCTTACGTCTTTAAATTAAAGGTCATTATATCAGAGGTATACTGAACAGACATACAAACATCCTACAAGGGCACAATGAAGATAAATGAATACAATCTGATGAATAACTGAGATTAAGTTTTAGCCATTGGCGTCAAAAAACTAACATTAAGGTCCTATAAAAAATTGTTTACATGAAGCTTAAATATTTACGTGTTAGGGGATAATTATTTATGTTTTTCTAGCTAGCTAAAACTACTTAATTTGTACATAATTATAATATAGACTTTGAAATGTGTATAGTTACGACTATTTCAAAATTCAGAGATAACATCTGGGGTCTATCCGTAAAAGTTGACAACTGTCGTACTGACTATTTGATTTGTATCATAATACTTGAATGTATGGATATTGAATAATAAACATGTTATGTATTATAGGCCAGCTATATTATTCGCTGAAGTTTTTTTTTCCAAATGTAGAGCTCTATTTTGAGTCTTCCGAAAACCCTACGTTACAAAAGTGGTCAAATCGTGGGCGTTTTGTTAATGATCACATCTACCTGGTAACTATTAGAATATGTCGCAAGATAGTACCTACCATGTTTAAGCAGTGTCTGGCAGTATAGAGCGGTGCGACACTCATAAAAACCATACTACACTTTTCGATTTGCAGAAATTGTAGACACGGTTCTTGATACCTTATTATTCTACGTAAAGGGTGTTAAAATGTGTATAAAATATTTGAATAAGTATTTAACTAAGTACATTCATGGACTTATGGAAGACCAATTTAGCACTACAAACCTTTTTTTTTTTGATGCGCAGGGGAAACCCATCATGGGTCCCCCGGGTTACCTCAGTTAGCTGAAGCACCCCGGGGGTATGTGAGACTCCTACTCACTAAAACCACCTGCGGTTCGCCTTCAGCCGTATAGAGGAGGGATATCCAGTATCCTACAAACGCTACAAACCTTAGCTAGCTGAGCTAAGGTTTGTAGCTAGATTTGTATGTTCTTATTTGTTACAATAAGACATATTGGCCTTCAGCTTGAACAAACATAGTATTATGGCGATTGAGTGGACTAGTATGATTTTTATTTCCATCATGGGCAAGGCCTTAACACGATTTCAAGGATCCTACGAATCGGACAGTGTAATGGAATCTTAAACCACTTTTACTGTGATTCAGCGGCAGTTACGCAAGCGATTACTACAACTACTACGGCCATCTGTGATCTGACCGCACTACTCACTAAAGCTGAGTATACACGCATGAATTTAATTATTTTTGTTTAATTTAAGTTTTTAATCATTGAGGAATAGATGTTAAAGTGAAGCTTTAAACACGTGTCTATAACCACTGAGATAAGCATTACATTATGGCTCTTCAAATGCGGACATTTTGGTTAATCAGTCAGTTGTTCTACATAAATTGTGCGGTAGAATTTATGTTTAAAAGGAATGTCTTCTAAAAACCATACTGCTTCACATTCTTTAAGTTTTTTCCGTTGTTTAACCAAATGTTTACTTAAAAGGCATTTTAATGCAATGTGTATTTGTATCAGGTTGCCCTTCTGCTTAATCGATTAACCATAATGTGCTCTGGTGTTTTGACACCGTGAGAATCGATCCGTCAAGGTGACCAGGGTCGAAAACCAACCCACTTTCCACCGCCAGGGTCAAATAAAAAACGAGTCCAAATTATACAGTTTAATATAAAAATAGTACAGGACGAGCACCGGGCTGGACAGCCGTCCTACAGGACAGTTTGAAAGTAGCCTAATTAGCGTTTTACCAAATCTTGTGTATTTACAAAATCTCTCAAACTTGCGAAGATTTGGGTTAGGTTAGCCAAATTAAGTTAAATATATAATCTCACTCTCATTAGTAGTATTTAAGAAAGGGATAACAAGATAATATTTAAATCAAGGTTAAGTTTGACCCACCTCAATGCAAGTAAGCCTTATAATCCTAATAAATAGCATTTTTTTTTGATTATTTACAAAATTATGGTCCCTTTAACATACAATCATGGAAAATTGTAGAGCCATTTAAGAGTAAAACGTAGGCTACTTCCCCACTGTACATTGAAGCAAACGCTACGGCCAATTTTAAAATTTATCGACAAAAATGTAGAGCAAGTAACATTGTTTTATCCTAACCTTAAAAAGTACAAAGTAAAAAAAAAAGAATAACTTATTAAATAAAGGAATAGCTTAAGATAAAGATAAATATTAAAATTGGCCATAAGTTAGGCATATCGATGACAAAACAAACATTTCATACAGACTTTCTTATGAGACTAGTAATTATTTATCTTTATATACGATAAATATTAAGTATCAAAATAGAAAAATAATTTAACAACTAACTTTGCACATAGTTATAAACAATAAACAGCAAAAATTAAATTATGTAGAGCACAATAAGCTATTTTATACAAAAAGGACAGAGTTGCTTAAGAAAACGAAGATTCACATTTTTAACAAGCTCCTTAACTTTACAATAGAAAGTATACACAGTAATATTTTGACCAAAATAGGCAGTCATATTCCAAACACGAACATGTAACATAACAATTACAATAATAATTGTAATAAAGCAACTAAACCTACAAAAGAGTAAAGACCTATGTAGAGCGGACGTCACTTGTTTTATCGATTCGAAAGGTAAAATCAGCGATATGCCTTTCACTGTTACGTTACAAATTAAAATCACAACGACTTAAATAATAAAAAACTTAAACAAAAGTGACATGGCGTATGACTTAACTACGGACGGTAGCAAGGCGCTTGCGCGGCTCACAACACCGGCGGGCGTAGACGGAGATGTTGCCAGGACGAATATTATGCCAGGTTTTAATGGATTCCAAATGTAAATATTTGATGGCTACTCACAGGGCTACTTACGTGAGTATTCTAAGTAATCGAGTTTGGGGAAATTAGTTATAAATGGGGGGTGCTTAAATTTCAATGCCCTTCAGCTAATTTGAGTGACGTTTTAGTATTTGGTTGTAAGTCAGTAAAGTGATAAGGGCATAAAATGCCAATAAATTAAATAAATTATAAAACAAGGTGATAAGGAAGTGGCGCTACAAGTGAGATGAGTAAATTACAACTTAACACCACGTCGGTGATCTCAATGGAGGAACATTATCATATTGTACGATGTCTTGTCCTTGTAGTTATAATTGTAGTTCGGTTCGTACATCTGTCTTACTTATAATTTATGTAGGATTAAAGGTGACATTTTTATTATGTTTTTGACTTTTGTAATGATATTGTCTCGCAGGTTACGAGCATATTGGCAAGATTTTTGCAAGATCGAGCGCAATGTCTGCCGATAAAGTTATTCAACGGTTACGACATCTGCGTCTGTTAGTTTGAGTAACGACCGGCAACAATTCAGTTTAGCATATTACATTGAACACTCTCGCGAGTGAAATGAGCATACTGCATAGGATCCGCAATTACACTTGCGCAACGCCGCGCCCCGCCGCCCGCGCCCGCCGCTCCCGAGTCTACGATCTCTCTGAATGTCGATTTTGCATTTGTTTTTTGTGCTCACAACTCAAACATCGCGGACGAAAACTCGCCGCAGCGCGCGCCACATAAATACAATAAATAACTCCTAGGTTACAATAAATTACGATCGAAAAACGTATAAATTAAACGTCGGCCCCGCCTAGACTTCGATCACAACAAAATCATAAAAATAAGTCTCCATAGCCTCCCCCGACTCGAAACTGGCACGCGAGCACGAAACTCTTCCTCGTCGCCTCGGCTCGGCGGCCGGAACGTGAAAGGCAGTTACTCAACGCGATTAGAAAGGTGTCACGCTCCGCGGCCACTTTCTAGCGCGAGTACAGCGCGAGGTCCGAGATGCGGCGCTGGCGGGCGGCGGCGTGGAAGCCGCGCGTGCCGTCCGGGCCGGCAGGCGCGCGCGGCTCCAGGCGCGGCGCGCACGACAGCCGCCGCCCGCAGCCGTCCGTCAGCGAGCACCCGGACAGCCGGCGGGCCAGCCAGCCGTCCGCGCTGCCGCCGCTGCCCGTGCTCGCCGCCGACGCGCGCCGCGACCCGCAGAACGACACGCCCGAGTCCGAGCTGTGGCTGCACGTGGACACGCGCCGCGGCACCCACGTCTGGATCTCGGGCGAGCGCGGCGCGAAGTACCCGCTGGAGCTGCGCCGGTAGAACGGGGCGCCGTACCTGTAGTCGTACTCGGGCTCGGAGCCGCTGCAGCAGGACGAGTACTCGCACTCGTGGCGGCGCGGCGTCGGCCGCCGCACCGGCACCTTGCGCTTGGCCTCCCGCGGGACGCCGTTCAGCTCGTACACCCGCATGCCCTCCTCGTCGGGGCTCTGCAGGCGCAGCGCGCCGCGCGCCGCCTCCGACTCGGTGAACTCGACCAGCGCGCACACACAGTTCACTAGGCTGGGGTTCTTGTTGAGGAACTGGCGCACGTCGGCGGGCACGGGGTTGCCGGGGCGCAGCACGCGCACGAGCGCGATCTCCCCGCAGCCGGCGAACAGGCGCGACACCGCCTCCACCGTGGGCCGCTCGATGGGCATCCGCACGGCTACTACCGTCCGTGAGGGCGTCGTCTCGTCGTATGCCGGCAGCGGGTCGATCCGCCGGAGCTTGGTGCCCGGCTCGTTGATCTCCAGCTTCGTGGACCGCTTGAGCGCCTCGGCGACGACGCGCCAGTCCTTCGTCAGGTGCTTGACGCGCTTGAAGCTCGATATCAGCTTGAGGGAGACGTAGCCCTCCTTGTTCCGGCGCACGTGCTTCAGCAGGAAGGCGTCCTTAGTGATGTTGGCGTCGGAGAAGTAGAACTCGACCTGCGCGACGATGCGCTCGGCGAGCTCGTCGTCGGGCGGGGTGTAGGGCGGCTCCTGCGCGTCGGGCGCGACCTCACAGCCGGAGTCCTTGCCCCCGCCGGACCCAGCGTCGGAGGCGGAGTCGGAGAGGTCGGCCTGGTCGTCGGTGGACGGGCGGCGGTCGGCGGCGATGCCCTCGTCCTCGGGCACGACCGGGCCGGGAGGGGTCTCCTCCATGTCTAGAGCGCGTGGATCACCACTCGGGCATAACAGGACGTGCGACTCGCTCGGTAGCGCGGTACAACTGCGATCGCGCGGCCCCGCTCCGCTCGTTTTATAATATCGGAGTGATGCGCGGTAAAAGGTGCCGGCGGTCGGAAACGCGGTGACATTGCGCCGCCGCGCCAGACCTGCGGGCGCTTACGTCAATTACCTAACGCGCTCGCGCCCGCGGATTCTTCGGACGTTCCTGGGGCACCGGACGTGTACAGGGCGGCTGCGTATGCGGAGCTGCGGGTGTCATGATTCCAGGTGCTGTGGGGTTGATGCCCACGAGGCAGGGTTTAGCGGCCGAATTGTAATGATCCGCGAGATCACGCTAGATCATTGTTACATAGATACCAGCCATCACGTGATTTTGCGAATCTATGCTAAATATTATTAATTTATGATAAAATCGCATGCTGGTGCATGGAATTAGTTCACTCGAGAACGAGGCGTGTTTTTATTGTGCCATTGTTAGTTAGTGTCAATATTGCTGATATTAATTAGCTCGCAAAAAACTTACTAGAAACAAAAGGCATAATAATTGCTTTATTTTTCGTTTATTTCAAAAATTTAACACTGCTTTAAAATCACTGCAATAAAACAGTATGATAAGCACTTGAAAATGTTTATTTATACAAGTTTTAACAGCGATGAGTGGTGACCTAGACCCATCACCTAGGTGCTAGAGTCTAGAGACTAAACACCAGTATTCAGCACTCATCATATTGTCATAAAGAAATGAAGAATAAACTTAACATTATAAAAAATAAAAGTTCTTAACTCAATTCAATGTTCTAGAATGTAATTATTTTACAGGTTTATTTGGAAAATATATCCCTTGGAGCCCACTGCCCAGTGATTAATTTTTGCAAAAAAGCATGCCCAATTTACATAATATTATTGTAATAACACGTGTAATAGTTAGACAATGTTTTGCCAGTGGTTTTGCTTATCAAAGCTTCTCTAGCGTATCGCACAAGGACAAAATACTGCATCAGTAAAAAGTCTAATCCTTTTAAACATTGATATTTTTTTAACAAGGAGCAGTCCATTGTATTCCACTATAAACAATTACACAGATACAGATCAATACGTAAACAATAACATTTACATAACGGTGTTCACAGTTCACACTTGCATCATCTCCGACATGCGGCCAAACGGCACGCACTTGCCAGTCTTCCCTCCCACATATCCAGATTATCTAGATTCTACGTATTCTAAAGTCTATAACTACTTAATAACTATTTCCCTAGCGATAACCAGCTGAGCTGAACCATCTGTGATTCTTTTGACTTTGATTCTACAATCTCTTTTAATTTAAATTGTTCTTCTAATTCGATATTGAAATGTAAATTAGGTTTGACAGTTTGATCAATAGCGTGATTTCACACAATTAAATTAAAAGTGAGATAATGTTTTTTGTTGTGTGTCAAATAAAAGCAAAGCTAATCAAACCCATAAACCCCAAAACAGATATTTTGCAATCATATTTGCCCTGTATACCTAATAAAAATAATTATGATGTCAGCTACTATAGGTATAGTAATTAAATAATGGATAAAATACAACATAATATTATAAAATTATGGATCTATCGATATCTGGAGTTTATTCAACTTAAAGTAATCTAATCAATTGTCAACCTATAAGTTGAATCTAAAGTCGTTGAACAGAAATTAGGCTGGTTACCCTAAAATAGGATTACCCTTAATGTTGGGTAACAAAGAAGCTTACTGTTACCCAACTTCCGAAAATATGGCTTCCTTGCGCAATGTAATACAATTACGCGTAATCGGGTTTAGTTTAACGACAGAATTCGCGTAAACTGAAGTCTGTCTTAGGTTCATGAAGGTAGCAAGTAGATTTTATGAAAATGAAATGCTTCAATGCAGTTGAGTAGAAACAGTTCTTTAAAACTATTTTATAACATGACCTAGTGAAGAAATTACAATTCTTTAGAAATTGATTCTATTCGCCGGTTCGTCTCCCGAAATTGTGGTAGACATGGACATCGTATTCCATGTTTGATAATTCTGTATATCGCATACCACGAGACCCACGAGTCTAGGAATTTTATACAAATACCATTTATTATAATTCAGTTTTGTAAATTCCGTCCTGGTTTGGACTTTGGATTTTGGGTACACAGTGTGTTTGGTCATTAAGCATTAATTGTATCTATACCAGTTCTACTTCTACAACAGACCGAGACAAGTGAAGACTACGAAATCTGCTAACCGCGTTACGTGAAATGGGATTACACAACGGGGCTTCCACCTTCACACACTGACACAGCCCTGAACTGACATTACCTGGTCAGACTTACACCTGTATATACGTATTTTTTTATAAAATAAGGGGGCAAACGACCCATCGGGTCACCTGATGGTAAGCAACTACCGTCGATCATGGACACTCGCGACATCAGAAGAGCTGCAGGTGTGTTGCCGGCCTTTTAAGAGGGAATACGCTCTTTTCTTGAAGGTTTGCTGGTCGCATAGGTCCGGAAATACTGCTGGTGAAAGTTTGTTCCAGAGTTTTACAGTGCGCGGCAGAAAGTTACGCAAAAAACGCACTGTGGAAGACTGCCATTCATCAAGGTGATGAGGATGGTATGTTTTTCGCGTGGGACGATGGCGAAAAATTGGAAGTGGTATGATTCCGAACAATTCCTCGGAGCACTCCCCGTGATACAACCGATAGAGGATGCAGAGTGAAGCTACATCTCGGCGTAATTCCAAGGGGTCCAAGCTGTTTGAAACACTATGGCAGTCAACAATTCGAGCGGCCCTTCGTTGGATACGATCCAGAGGGAGCAGTTGGTATTTTGGTGCCCCTGCCCAGAGGTGAGAACAATATTCCATATGAGGCCAAACCTGCGCGTTGTAGAGTTGTAGGAGTTGGTCCGGACTGATGTACTGTCTCGCTCTGTTAAGAACACCAAGCTTCTTCGAGGCTAATTTGGCCTTACCCTCTAGATGCTTATTACACTTCTACCTTATACCTACCTGTATAGATAGATAGAGGAATGTAACGCAATGCTCGTTAATAAATTATATGAAGTATTAAGTTGATGTGTGCCAGTGAAAAACAATTTTAGAGATAACTCTATCTGGATTCTGGAGTTTGAAAATTAATGTAAAACTACTGTACTCTACGTTTTACAGAAAACTTAACAAAAAAATATAAGTGTCTTTTTTATGAAAATGTGCGAAATAAATAACGAATAAGTTCAAATGTAAACAAAGTAACGTAACTTGATATTATACTATCGCTTACTTATTATACAAGGTGTAACAAAACTAAGCGATAATTATACCACTCTGTATATTATGTTCTTGTAATAAAGAAATTGAAATAATTACTTATTTCGTTAGAACTCTACATTAGAGGTAAGTGATGCATAGTTTGCTTGTAATAAAATTATTGATATAATAATTATTATTACTTATTTGAAAGTCGATTTGATTCTATAATCCTACTAATATTATAATGGCGAATGTTTGGATGGATGTTTATTACTCTTTCACGCAAAAACTACTGAATGGATTTTAATGAAACTTTACAATAACTAAGCTTATACATCAGAATAACACATAGGCTACAATTTTAACCGACTTTTAGAATAGAAGTATTATGAGTTATGACTAAAGAAACAGACTAGGACAATGTGGAAAAAACGGGAAAAATATTAGAAAGGGTTTATCTCGCGAACTACTGGAGCAATTTTTATGGCAATATTTGGCACAGATATAGAGTAGATTACGTGAAGGGACATAAGCTATTTTTTGCGGGAAAATGTACGGTTTCCGTAAAATTCTTAATCTATTGTCGTGGGCAAAGCCGCGCGAGACATCTAGTACTTAGAGATAATAATAATATGTGAATTGTAATGCATTGTTAAAGGCAGTTTAACTTATCAGTTACTAGCGACCCGCCCCAGCGTCGCACGGGTATAAAAGAAACTGAAAAAATATGCCTATAGCCTTCCTCAATAAATGGGCTATCTAATACTGAAAGAATATTTCAAATCAGACCAGTAGTTCCTGAGATTAGCGCATTCAAGTTAGCCCTTTCAAATAATTTTCCCCGTTTTTTCCACATTTTCCTCTATTTCTTTGTTCCTATTAGTCTTAGCGTAATAAAATATAGCCTATAACCTTCCTCGATAAATGGGCTATCTAACACTGCAAGAATCATCAAAATCGGTTGCGTAGTTTTAAAGATTAAAGGGAACAAAGGGACATGAGGGAAAAAATAGCGACTTTGTTTTATAATAAGTATAGATCATTCATTCGGCGTGTCGCGTTCTTGATCAATACTTAATAATATTATTTTATTATTCGTAGAATATTATTGACAAACACGGAAATGTTTCTCCAAGTAAATCAAGAGTTTTCACTCTCATCGCGGAGAAATTGTTGTGTTAGGTCCGGTTCGGCGTTTGGTGGCACAGACTATTAATCGTAAGGGCTTTAGGGTCAACTAATAAAGGTGCAGTTATATTTTCTAGTGGCATAACATCTGTTAATTTTCTGCCTATAATAATTATCGCATTAAAATATTGAAAATATGTGAAAGTGTGTCTGTCTGTGCGTTAGCTCTTTTCTATGAAATTGCAGGCTTTGCGAATAATCGTATTATATGACAATAATAATTATAACCCACATACAATTTTTTTGTTTTATGCCGTTCCTTGCTAAAAATTACGGTTCCCGTGGTACGATCGATTTTCGACAATCTACAAAAGTTTGTAAGTTTATTTTAAACTGTAGTTAACGTTAACTAAACCGGTTGTACGTTATGTATAGAGTACATTAGGGTGCCACGTCAACAGCCTCGGTAGCGCAGTAGGCAGCGCGTAAGTCTCATAATCTTAAGGTCGTGAGTTCGATCCTCACCCGGGGCATTTCTTTTGCCATTTTTTTGTAAATTTTACAAACAACTAATATTATATTGTTTTAAAAACGTATTAACTCCATTTATACAGCACACATTATTGTATGCTACATTATCTAAAAATAATTGAACATTTATTACTATTGAACTTTATGTGAGTCCATGGCATTCGTCTTAATCTTCTATCTTCTTGTGTCTACTTGAGAAAAAGAAAAGTTTTTTTTCTTCATTTGCCTCTCATATTCCTTTAATTAACTTTTAAAATAGGTTTTAGTAATGACGAAATATGTACCTAGTTGGAATTGAAAACATCACTATGATCATCCGTCGTATCTTTTTTGCAGAATGACGACTTTTATGAAGTGACGTTCGACACAAATACTCACTTATAATACCACAAGAGCTTCAAAATTATCGGGTATTTCCCGATAGGTTCGTTGCAAACAAATGAAGGATTCAAGTTTTTCAGGTTAAAAAATCACGAGCGCGAAGCGCGAGTGATTTTTAACCGACTTCCAAAAAACGAGGAGGTTATATGTTCGGCTGTGGATATTTATTTTTTTTTATTTTTTTTTTATTTTTGTATGTTCAACGATTACTCCGCCGTTTGTGAACCGATTTTCGAAATTTTTGTTTTGTTGTATTAGGTTTCACTCCAATTTGGTCCCATTTTCACAAAAGTGGTGACCTGATGATGGGATCCAGGAGTAATCGAGGGAACTCCTCGAAATTTATATGGAAACATATGGTAATTTTAGTTTAATGTGGAGTGTACTAAGAATATGCTACCAAAAAGTCAAATATTGGGTCAAGGTATACCATGGTTTCGAAGATGCTGAGAGAACTCCTGACTCCTTATAGATACACGTTTGGGAGTTTCGGCGTTGTTTTAAGAACAGAAAGCATATTATACTACCACGCAATTAAAATTCATCATCATCATCATCATCATCATCGTCATCATCATCATTACCACGTCGTGTTAATGTCACCAATGTCTCATGGCACAAAATAAGTAATAGTACAACTTACAAGGCATAGGTATGGATACAATAATAATAATTATGTACATAACAACACCAATTATTAATATAGGCTGTTTATACACGGCGGTCGGTGCGGCGTCGCCGCCGCGCGCCGCGCGGCGTGTGCGTAAACATCGCGGCATTGCGTCGTACCTATTCAAGTTCTAATGTCAGGTAATGCCGCGCTGCAAGCATTTTGAGTGTCATAATATGATTTTAAACTTTATCTTCATTAATGTAGTACAATATAGTATCGCTTGAGAAAGGTGCAGGCGGCCGCGAGGCCGGCTTTCCAAGTTTCTCATGCGATAGTACTATGTATTACAATAATGAAGGTAAAGATTAATATCATAATATTATTATGACACTGAAAATATACTCGCCGCGCCGCTGGGTGTGATTCGGCTCATCCTTCGATCGCGGATTCTTGGAAATCCATTGTTCTGGCGGCCGCTTGGGAGTTGAAGCGTTAAATTGTTAAATTACCTAGCACGCATAGGGTTGTGTTCACTTAGATTTTTTTAAATGTATTATTTAAATTTATCTACCTGATATTTGGGCCTTGGGGTATGACTCATAACAGTCTTAACAAATTGTAATAAGATACGTAGAATAAACGCAGTAATTCGACGCGTAGGGTGGTATGGTCACTAAGTCACTACTCACTAGTTCACTACCACCGACGACCACTTATAAACTCGCGGACTATGACGTAGGTCATCTTGGGGGGTTAATTAATATATCTAATAACAATACGAGATCAATAATTACCACTCAAAATGTTGACAATTCAAATTTCAATGCTCACTGCTCACAAGTCACACCAATGGTGACACATTTCTGATTTCACACAGCCAATACAACTATATAAAACTCCTACAAACAAGCGATACTGCGATTCAGGAGCACCTCAGCGAAATCTAATGAATACATCGTGTAACTATAAAACTATATGAACAACAATCGGAGTTCGGACAAGCGATAGCGCCGACAGAGCGCCTCAATGACATATAGTGAAGACAATATAAAACTATTTTTTATACAATTTAAATTGGCACTAATTATAGTTTATCTACTAGGTAACTAAAAAGAGTGAAATTATTATTTTTAACAAAAAATTAAAACCGACTTCCAAGGTAAAAACAATAATAACATTCTTATAATAATTATGAACTAAAAAAACTAAAAAGTATTAAATAATTTTCCTCTCTAAATGTGCCTTTTTCAGAATTCAGCTAAACCTCAACTATTTCTGTACTCAACCTTCATCATTTTGAAGTCGGTGCCAGTTCCATAAGTTTCAAATTTTCTGTCAAAGAAAATATAAAGATTCAGCTATATCTGGTACCGACTTCAAAATGATGAAGGTTGAGTACAGAAATAGTTGAGGTTTAGCTGAATTCGGAAAAAGGCACATTTAGAGAGGAAAATTATTTAATACTTTTTAGTTTTTTTAGTTCATAATTATTATAAGAATGTTATTATTGTTTTTACCTTGGAAGTCGGTTTTAATTTTTTGTTAAAAATAATAATTCCTGAAAAGCTTGACGACTTTATTTGTTTGCAGGGAACCTTGAGGGAAATGCCAGATAATTTTGAAGCTCGTGTGGTATTCGGGGGATTATTTTTCCGTCCCAAATGTCGGCCAATAGAATTTCACCATTCGACGTCACGTGGTAACCAGAGAAAATTATCAGTATAATACCATGTAGGTTGTACCACGTGACGTCGAATGGTGCAATTCTATTGGTCGATATTTGGGTCGGAAAAATAATCTATTAAAAAAAGTCATATTCAGACTCAACTTCAACCCAATCGTCACAAACACGTCACATTGTTTTGGGGAAGTGGGTAGTAGGTACCAGAACAATAACATCCATGATCTTGGCATATATGACCTCCATGCCGCGCCGCGCGAATACTAAATTACTGACTCACGTGAATTGGCAAAAATCGACAAACAGATAATATTATCAGCTTCTTCGTTCAGTATGCTAAGTGAGGCTATAAGGCGAAAGCCGATGACTTAAGCAAAAAAAAACTGAAACAAATGAAGTGTGAATTGTTAAGGCCCTCCCCCGAGCAAACAACCTTGGCCATACATTTGCCGCGTTGCTGAGGTCGCACCAAAATTCTATTTTTTTTTTACTTATCTTAGTTTAAAATTGTCCTAAAAAGAAGAAGTGAAAACTTGATTAGTAACGTTGTGCATTTTTTAAAAACCATTTTTAATTAATCGAAGCCCTTACAATCGATTAAAAAAATATATCGACAATCGAAAAAAAAACAATCGATTGTTCGATTAATCAATTTCGATTAAAATTAATTTTAATCATTACTTAATTTTAATCATTACTTCATTTTAAACTTTACTTAATTTTAATCATTACTTAATTTTAATCACTACTTAGTTTTAATCATTACTTAATTTTAATTATTACTTAATTTTAATCATTACTTTTTTTTAATCATTACTTAATTTTAATCATTACTTAATTTTAATTATTACCTTATTTTAATCATTACTTAATTTTAATCATTACTTAATTTTAATCAATACTTAATTTTAATCATTACTTAATTTTAATTATTACTTAATTTTAATTATTACTTAATTTTAATTATGACTTAATTTTAATTATTACTTTATTTTAAGTATCATTTAATTTTTATTTAATTTTATTTAATCCATATTTAATTTTAAATGTTACTTAATTATTATATAATATAATTATTACTAATTTTAATTATTATTCAATTTTTATTATTACTTAATTTTAATTATCATTTAATTTTAATTTTAATTTTAAAAACACTAGTAACTCTCCAACCGCGTTTTGTATGGTTTTTCGATCAACACGAAAATCTGGCGCGAGTGTCACAGTTTTTACCCATTCCACAAAAGTGCTCAACGCCGCTAAAGAAGTTTTCACTTCAAAAAATTAAAACTTGGAGTATTTAGTTTATGATATTGTCGATCTATTGGCGTGAGTGTCAAATTAAAGTAATTTGTAAATACTAAGGAGATGCTGAATGTATGCTTGAATTTTAATAAATTGGTTTTATTTTGGAAGCTGATATCATCAGTATAATAAACAAAAATAGAAAATTTAAAACGGGGAAAGGAATATTGATATACTTACTGAAGATTATTGCTGTATTTTTATTATAACTTTGTAGCTAAATTATGAGTTTATAAGGCTTGAAATACGGTAAATTGCGATATCTCCGTAAGTAACGCCTTTAAGACCCTTCCCCTATGAAGATTCTGTAATTTACCGTATTTAGAGCCTTATAAACTCATAATTTGAAAGCTACAAAGTTATAATAAAAATACAGCAATAATCTTCAGTAGGTATATCAACATTCCTTTCCCCGTTTTAAATTTTCTATTTTTGTTTATTGTACCTACTCTTGATATTAGCTTCCAAAGTAATACCAATTTATTAAAAAATTGAAGCATACTTTCAGCATCTTCCTAGTACATATTTACATTTTACGTTTGTTTGAAACACATCATGACAACAGATAGATAACTTCATTAACATCAATTTTGAACTAAGATAAATAAAAAAATAGGTTTTTTGTGCGATCTCGACAATGCATCAAATGCACAGAGGTAGTTGTTTCTGATATCTATGATCAAATGTATGGTCAAGGTCGTTTGCTCGGGGATGGCCTTAACCGCTGTGAAGAAGTGCGATGACATGGAAGCAGCGCTACCAGTGGTAAATAATTTGGTAAGTACTTACAATAAATGGTAACTAATTAGGTGCCACACAAAATTTTATTAACTTCTTTACAGCGCTAGCGAGCAGTGATAGAGTAGAGAATCGCAATCAGCGCAATATACAGGGTGTAACAAAACTAAGTGATAAAATTTTAGGTCTTATGCTCTTTAGGATATTGTGTATTGTGTTCCTTATAATTATAGATTTAACTGTGAAAGTGCAGCGCTGAAGTAGCATTTTTTTGGGATTTGTATAATAGGCAAATTCATGACGCGGCTTTTGCTTATACAAATCACCAACAAATCCCAATAAAACCTTATGCCGCTGAACCGAGTGTGATGAAACTTGGTATGCAGATACTTTGAGTCTGGAAAAGGCATAGTTTTTATCCCGGAAAAGTGTACAATTTCTGCGCAAAAACTAATTTCACCCTAACGTCAACCCGAGGTTAACTTTAACTAGATCTGCACCAAGTGACCCAATTTAATAATTAAGGTTTTGACATTTTCTCAAAAAAAAACTGGCATTAAACAATAAAACCTTTGCAGTTTTAAAGGACTTATTAAAAAGTTTAAATGTCAACCGCGATCGGAAAAGTACGGTTTACCTCAGGCTGACCTAGACCCAGCAGGAAGAGCCTTGGGTTCTGCACAAGGGAGTAAGGACTCCAATTAGTGCATATGTAGTTATCATCATCATTATCATTATCACGGACGTGAAACTTTTTTTAAAGGTACAAGTTGGAAGCTACATGAAGTTGCAGCGAACGACTTCTATGAACGATTTCTATGAATATGTCGCTAGCTTCGTGTCGCTAGCTGCGCAGGGTATTTTCATAGAAATACAATATACATACAAACCAGCAGTGTCGCGACGCCACATCGTCTGCGGTTGCTTCATGTCGTCCGCTGCCAATCTACGGGGGCGGCGCGCGGCACGTCTTTATGCTCTACATTCTTGATTATTCTTTGGAAATGAGGGTGATTCCTAAAAGACATTGAGATCGTGGTTGTACCATAAATTAGCTATTGACAGATCAGGAAGGTTGATTCTGGTTAATCTTGTAATGATGCAGTTTCGATATTGTAACTCTAGTACGGGCTCCGAGGAAGTGAGTGGGAGTTACCCATACACTATGCTATACTAATATTATAAATGCAAAAGTGTGTCTGTCTGTCTGTTACCTCTTCACGCGTAAACTAATGAACCGATTCTCGTGAAATTTGGTATGGACATAATATGTATGCACTTTGATATGGAGTCCCGGGAATAAGTATCTCCGTACTAATTTGATTACCAGTTTTCCGGGATAAAAAGTATCCTTTGTCCTTGCATAGGATATTTTCTATCCCGGAAAAATGTACGGATTTTGGCGGGCGTTATCTAGTTAAGTATATAGTATTATGTATCGATAGTACTTAAATGCTTTAACTTTTAAGATGCTTCATTATTATTTTTGGCACAAAAACCTCTGTACTTGTATAAACAATAACAATCAATGTACCATCGAAGAAAATGATTCATAGGCAGTGGACGGACCTAGAATAGAATAATAGAATAGAAATCGTTTATTTGCTCAAATAAGGTACAATATGATGTTAAGGTTATGTGATCAATAAGCTCTCTTATTTTGCCTTTGAGCGGCGTGCAAATTTTATACAGTTTTTCAGATTATAATTTATCTCCTTATAGGTACTAAATACTACTTATAATTTATACCTTTATCTATATTTTCTAATTTAAATCCTATTTTTGAGAAAAAAATATTATAAAAAACTTAATACAATAATATTATGTCAATTCGTGGTTTTTTCTAACATTTAACCAATCTTAATTTTAGTCAAAAAACAATATTAATGTCATGAATTACATCATCTTATTTTATTTCTGTATGATTATTATTATTATATTCTAATAGATAATAATATGTCAATAGTTATTAATTAGCATTTACTTAATATGGATTCAAAGTCAATGTCAATAGTTATTAATAATAATAGTAATCATAGTAGTCATCAAATAATATGTCAATAGTAATTAATTAGCATTCACTTAATATGAATTCAAAGTCAATAGTTATTAATAATAATAGTGATCATAGTAGTCATCATTGTATCAATTTCATTTATTTAATTAATTTATTAATATGTCATTACAATAATTCCATTAGGTACTATAATTCATTTCTTTGTCGTTTAAGTATTCATTGATTGTGTAGTAGCATTTTTTTATAAGCAATTTAAATATCATTTTATTAAATATTGTACAACTTTTAACTTTGAATTCCTCAGGCAATTTATTATATAATTTTATTGCCATACAGTATGTACTATTAGAGAATATATTCTTTTTCTGATTAGGGACCAGTAGTTTATGCTTTCTTATTTGTCTTTGACTCGATAAATTATTCTCAAATAGATCGTAATGTTTCTTTGCAAATTTTAATATTTCAAATATATAAAGGCATGGTAGCGGTAGGATACTATACTTTTGAAAAAGTGGCTTGCAGCTGTCTAATCTCCAGACACCACTCATTGCTCGTATACAAGCTTTTTGTTTGATAAAAATTCGGTTGGCAGTTACAGAATTGCCCCACATAATTATGCCATATCTCAGTATAGACTCAACGCATCCATGATAGGCTATTAAAGCTGATTTATTGTTGACATTGTGATATAGTGTTCTAAGCACATATGTAAACCTATCTAGTTTGTTGCTTATATGTTCTGTATGATATTTCCATGAGCATATGCTGTCAATGTTTATACCTAAGAAGTTTGTATTGTTAACTACATTAATTTTGTTTCCTTGAATTGTTATATTAAGATTAATTTCATTACTTTGTTTCATTCTAAAATTAATTAGCATAGTCTTATTTGTATTTATTAGTAAATTATTAGCTTCCATCCAATCATTAATCTTTTTTAAACATCTGTTTACATCTTCTTCTAACGTCATTTTATTTTTATGTGCTATAATTATTGTTATATCATCTGCGTACATTACAGTTTCGTCATCTACATAGTCAGGGAAGTCATTAATATAGAACAAAAATAATAAAGGCCCTAAGTTACTACCTTGCGGAACACCATACGAATTATTCTTTTTATATTTAGCTTTTATAATTCTTTTTTTATTTTTTATTGTTTTTGTAATGTGTACAGTTTGTTTCCGATCTTTAAGATAACTTGCTATCCATTCTAAAGCCTTACCTCTTATTCCGTACCTTTCAAGCTTAGCTAGCAAAGTTTTATGACATATTAAATCGAAGGCCTTAGTCATATCTAGGAACAATCCAATCACTTTGTCGCCTTGATTTAGTTTCTCTGTTATAATTTTATTAAGTGAAAAACACGCCAAGCCTGTACTTGAATTTTTTCTAAATCCGTATTGTTTTGGGCTTAGTATATTTTGCGATGTTATAAATGTGTTTAATCTAGAATACATAATTTTTTCAAATATTTTAGAAATGTTAGATATTAAGCTAACTGGTCGATAATTATTAATATCGTTTTTATCGCCTTTTTTATATAATGGTTTTACAATCGCGTTTTTCAGTAAATCTGGGAAGATTCCTTCAGTAAACGATAGGTTTATTATATGCTCTAATGGTAAACTTACGATATTTGCGATTGATTTTAATATGTCTGTTCTAACATCATCAAAACCAGTTGAGTTGGTTTTATTAAGAGATTTTATTGTTTTTATAATTTCTTCTGATGTAACAGGTGTCAAAAATAAAGTTTTAAAATTGTTATTAATTTTTTCATAATATTTTATTTGATTTCTTTTTAATAAATTGTTATTTTTGTTAATTGATATGAAATGTTCGTTAAATTTGTCAGCTATGTCATATGCATTATTATATATTTGATTATTTAATTTGATTGATTCAATGTCATCTTTTATATCGGGCTCTCTTACAAATGAATTAATGATTTGCCATGCTGCCCTAGTTTTATTTTTCGCTTGATTTATATATCTGGTGTTACCATGAGACCTAGATGTTGCTATACATTTTTTTAAAACCTTAGCATATTTTACATATTGTTTTTTATTATTTTTTTTATTTGCTTTATCATTTAGGTATTTTATGTAAAGTTTTCTTTTTGTAATACACGATTTTTTTAATCCTTTTGTAATCCACTGGTTGTTTTTCTTTTTTAGCGTTATTTTGACCATAATTATTGGGAAACATAAATTGTAAAATAGAGTCAGATCCTCGTGAAATATATTGAATGCTGTATTTGTGTCGTTTTGTGCATACACTTCACTAAATGAGAGTGAGTTAAGGCATTCATGAAATTTTCTTATGTTGTTTTTAGAATAGTCTCGTCTTTCAACAAAGTAAAATTGTTTTTTGTGTTGTGAATTTTTATCATTAATTTGTGCAGATTCAAGTGTCAATGTTTGTCCAGTTTCATGATCCGATAAACCTAACAAGTGGATTTTAGAAGTCACATCTCAGTCACATAACAAGTAACATACATCATTTGGTCGGACTATTTCAATTCAATGTGTGGTGGCTGGGTTTGACAGAAAGTGACCAAGTTACATAGGCCCGCCAACTGACTATGAATCAACTTCTCTGACAGTACTATACTTTTTCAGAACTACACGTGTATGGTACCTACTTTGAGAAAAATAGTTGTTTTTGCTGGATCGTAAAAAATATGTCCACGTTATGAATATCCATTGTGCTTCCCTTTGTGTATTGTTCTTGGTGTTTTGTTAACGAATAAACATACGAGAAGTTATGCTGCCACTACACTTTGGCCAATGATAGACCAAAATAAGCGACGACGAACATTGTAGAGAAATAATTATCTTCTCCTTTGTAGCTCTTTCCCTTGGCCTTGGTCAGCTCTCCTAGTACATTTTCCAAAAAACTTTACCTTGGGTTGTCCATGTTGAGAAATTATCAGAAGCATCGCGTAATAGGTACGGCTAGTAGGCCGTAACGGCCGTTAGAGTAAATATGTACATTGTACAATATCTAATATATATAAATCTCCTGTCACGATGTTTGTCCGCGATCGATTCCTAAACTACCTAACCGATTTTAATGTTGTTTTTTTTTAATGTGTGCTTTTTTCCAACTTGAGAGATAGGATAGCTTAGATCTTTAATTATAGTCGCAATTTTATTTTATTGCAAATTATTTGTCTATAAAGAGCGACCATTGTTTATGCGACGCGGGTCACGGGATAGCGATGGACGTGAATATGTGTGAATCAAAATTTAAACTAAAGCGTCATCTAGCTGTAGTGTTGAATGTTGCAGTTCAACAAGTCGGCTAAACGATGTATAGCCGTGTGATTGAATGGCGTTGTTCAGTCAAAGGGCTAGTTGTTTGGTTGAATGGCTTTTTTAACCAGTTGACTGCGACAGATACATAATAATATTATATTATAAAGTGAGAGTGGCAAAATGCGCCATATTACATATACTTAGCTATTTTTCAAAAACTTGCCGGGTAGACGCACTTTGCCACACTCTCGTTTCATCTCTGTTTAATGAATCAATTGATTTGACCTTTATCTTATTTGCTTTTATTTTTTATACACAACATGTCTCAAGAAGTCGTTTCCGAGAAATGCGAGACCATACCATACATGGCGTAAAAAAAATACTCGCTCTCGTCGAACACTACGAAGGAATTTAAACTCTATCTTGTTGTAATAAAGTTAGGTATGTCTCATGGTGTACATGACCATATAGTCCAATGTCGACATCGGAAGGAAGTAAGGTCAGCAGCATGTGCAATAAACAACGTTTGGGCCACATGTAATAAGTCATATAATATCAGTTCTATAAATACAATAAACAGCGGTTAAATATGATTTATATTACTGATAAAATTTTCTTTATACTTTGTATTCTAAATTCAAATGTTGGTATAGCAGCACGTAGCTTAGTAGCAGGGGGTTTTGCAATAGTGACTTATTTTCTACAAAACTCCTCTTTCCTAGGAAAAAGCTCTGATTTTTTAAGAATCATCTATTTCTAATAAAAAAATATAGAAAGAATATAAAACATAGCCCATATTTCCAAACTAATAATATTAAGATACAAACGAAGGTGTTTCTGTTGGTCTGTTACCTCTTCATACTTGAACTACTGAACTGATTTTGTTGAAATTTGATATTATGGATAATTCAAGCACTGATAAAAGTTTTGTCGGTGCACAGAAGGTGCAAGGGGCAAAATCTAGCAATAAAATAAAAGGTAGATATAAAATATAAATAACGAAATAATAATTAATTTTGGAATCACGCATAGGTACCTACTGGTACCTTAGTCATAAACTATTAGACTCGTCCTAGATGTTCATAATATTCTAAACATCCTAGATAATTTAGACTAGACTACAAATTAAGATATACACACTGCTCAAGCTAAATTCAACCCTCAGCGATGAACTTAGAGTACAAATGAGTTCATCAATTCGGCGTTTTCGACTAAGCCCCATTGCACATTGGACATTTATCAGACGGAACCCAAAGACCTGACATGTCACTCACGACCATTCGCGATACTTTCAATGCCAAAATATAATAAGGCCAAGAACACATATGTGTACTTAACGCTTAAGCTTGTGTGGCCTAAGTAACAGGCTACAGGCGACAACTTCCGAAAAATTAATTCTTGGCTCCTAGGTAGAAATCATTTCGTCAGATCACGACTGAGATAAACTTTATAGCCTAACTAAAATATTAATTACTTAATTGTAATCAAATGAACGCCGCGATTGCGCGACGTGCATGCCGCGATAACGCAACGGCGTCGCCAGAGTAGACAGAATTATAGAGTATGCCGACTTAGAACTGAATTTTTTAAGTTTGACGTATTATTACAAAAGTCGTCGCTAGGGTCGTTACCTACAAATTTAGTTGTTGTTCATATTTTGGCACATGCAAAGAAAACTGTCAGAATTCAATTTCACAATCTTATTTTTAAAAATAAATTATACCAGCCAGCGCGCCAGCCTCTAACTTATCACCCCCAAACCCGACGAATTTGACAGATATTGAAACCTGTCCATTTCTTTGCAGTCGAACTACTGGTAGTTATGTCTATTGTGGCGTCGCGGCGTGGTGTGGACGCCATTTTGTACACTCTTCTAGGGAATTCCCTACACAAGTGTAAAAAATTGAGTCCATTCGTCTAGGGAATTCCCTAGACGAGTGTACAAAATGGCGTCCACGGCACGCCGCGACGACGCTGCGCTGTCGTGGCGTGCACGTCGCGCAATCGCGGCGTGCGCGCTGCGCAATCGCGTCGCTTTCAAACCGCTCGCTAATCGCCAGTGTGATAAGGCTCTAAGATCTGCCATCTGCCACTACTATCTATTGATTCTACGACATTGTCATAACTTTTAAATACCACTTCAAATGTGATTAGACAGCTATTTCTACAGTGCTCCAAAAGTGATAATGCGCGCGCATGGACATTTTATAATTTTTCGACAACGGTCGTATTTCCCGAGCGATGGTAGACGATATTGCATTTTCTAATTGCATTGCGTTTAAGATAAATGTATTAGTCAAAGTTCGTCGTGATAATATTTATTCGTGATATTATTCACGGTCACTCATGCGCATTATTAATTTTGGAGTACTGTACATTTTATTTCCATATTCGCTTCAGCTTGTAAGTCACACCAAACTCATTTACACCTGTGATCTTTATAGTTAAACACACGAGTGCGTTCTCAATGTGGAGGAGTGACTTGTATTATAGACCTCCGTGAGCACTTGTTACGCCTGTCAGATATTTATTACTGCCTATTTATTCATTTAAGAGTAATACTAAATGTTGCCCGCGACTTTGTTGTACAGGTATTGGGAACCTAATCTACCAGTTACCACAGAAAACTTTTAATGGTCTTTCGGGGACTCCAACAGCTTACAGCCGCATTCAGAGACTAATATTAATAGTAGGGGAGGAGAAGGTGCTAATTTTGTAGTCACTCGAGCGTCATGAAGACCTAGTAGGTTTTTTTACATTAGGTAAAACTGATTAAAAAAAACGTTTTTTATTTTAGCGGTGGTTCAGAAACTGCGGTCATTTTAAAGTTTAGAAAAAGAAAATAATATATTCAGAAAATTGCTTATTTCGGCCAGTTATTATTATATTTTAGACTACAAGGACTAAATCATTTAGTTTAGTGCAAAATAAAATATCTGCGAAGCTTAGTTAGGAAAATATGAAGCTTTATATTTTTATATTTTAAAATGTCTCTACAGGCTGACCTAACATTTGAATCGTCGGTGCTTTTTATGGAAGCTTCTTTGGGGTATGCTAAACATCCCCTATCTTAATCTGACAGATCGAATGACATTTGAATACTCAAAAAAAATTTTTTTAACTAGTAGCTCGAGCGTGTCAGGTGGTGTGACACGCTCGAGCTACGCCCGAAATCCCCTCTTCCCCTCCTCTACTATAATAAACTGTAATTAAATCATAATCAAATGAATAGTTTGACAGATAGCCTATGAAAAAAAAATGAAAAAAAAATCGTTGTCGGTCGTCCCACCTAGTTGGAGGTCGACCTAATCTATACTTATAAAATTACATGACCTGACTGACTGACTGACTGACTGATTCATCATCGCTGAGCAAAAACTGTTAAAGTTACAGCCACGAAATTTGGTGAGTAGGGTTGTTTTAAAGAGTAGACACCCACTAAGGAAGGAATTTAGAAAATTTTACCCCGAAGGGGGTGAAATAGGGGTTGAAAGTTTGGATCAAAGTTTTCATTTCTTGAGTTATAAACATGAAACTTTATTTTTGGGTTACTGATTAAAAATGAATGATACGTATTTAAGCGTTTTTGGAAATTCTACCCCCAAGGGGGTGAAATTGGGGTTGAAAGTTTGAATGAAAGTCCGTTTTTTCTTAAGTTAGAAACTTGAAATTTTATGTTTGGGCTACTGATTAAAAATGATTGGATACGTGTTTGGAAATTCTACCCCCAAGGGGGTGAAATAGGGAAAGTATAAATGATAGTCCGTCATTTCTTAAGTTAGAAACATGAAAGTTTATTTTTGGACTGCTGATTAAAAATGAATAGATAGTTACTTAAGTGTTTTTGGAAATTCTAACCCCAAGGGGGTGAAATTGGAGTAGAAAGTTTTAATGAAAGTCCGTCATTTCTTGAGTCAGAAACATAAAAGTTTATTGACGTTTGCGTTTGACGTTTGCTTAAATAGGGTCCCGTTTTTAACCTTTGTTTATGGAACCACAAAAAGGGGAAAACTATCCATCTTTGTTATTATACTATGTTAACGCGGACGAAGTCGCGGGCAACAGCTAGTAAACCGATAATCTTCATTTAATTACAGTTAAATAATTAATTTTCGGCTCTGAGTGCGGCATAAATTAGTATGTCTATATAAGAGAGAACATTTTAGAGACGAAAGTTTTGTCCTGTAAGCTTTTTCGACACGTTAAATCTAGGTTTTTTTAATTAAATACAAACGAGTTGCAAACGAGCAAACAGGTAGCCTGATGGAAATCAACTTTCGTCGCCCATGGACACTCGCAACATCAAAAGAGCTGCAGGTGCGTTGCCGGCCTTAGAGGGAATAGGGTAACAGGGAAGGGGAGGGTACGGAAGGGAATAGGGTAGGAGATTAGGCCTCCGGTAAACTCTCTCACTCGGCGAAATACAGCGCAAGCGCTGTTTCACGCCGGTTTTCTGTGAGCCCGTGGTATTTCTCCGGTCAAGCCAGCCCATTCGCGCCGAAGCATGGCTCTCCCATGGTACGTGTACACTATTTAAGAGCAAAATGTAACAGACATACAAGCACACCTTCGCTATCATAATAATTATTATACTATCGATATGGATTAGTATGGATAATACAGACTACCTACATACAAGTCGCCATAGAATGCGAATTCCATATCACAAAACAATGTTTTGGTAAGTGTGAGATGATCCTTCACTCCAAAATATACGGCGTTGATGACCAATTATTATGTAAAATATTAAGCATTTGAAGGGGTTTTTATAGAACGTGAGCATTGGGCAGTTGTAAGGGGTGAAATAAGAGGGTGAAAACTTTAGGGGTTGAATTCGGAATTAACCGCAATGTGAAAAGTCCGCAGCCGAAGCCTGACGACTAGTCAAATTAAATTAAATTAAATTAAATAAATAAAAGTAGTACACTCGAAAAATGTAGTATGTGCTTTCTTTGATTTTTTTACTTAAAAACTAATTAAAAATGTGTCGTAATCAACGGCACTTAATTATATTTTCACACACTTTTTGCAGGTCAGAGTTGCAATAGAGATAACCTTTGGGTTTTTGGAAGACGATAAAAAGGCACTTACTTGTTATCAATTTAACAACCTTATAATTAAGATACGGGTCACTCCTTATACTCATTGGAATGATCGTAAAAATTAAAGACTAAACATCAATAAAATATAGGATCAAAAAATATACATAATAAAATTAATCAAACATTGTTTTATTATTGTAAACTGACAATGAGTTAAGCATTCATTTATTATTATGCTCATTCGAATTAAAGTTTCCGTTTGTTAGATTTTCATATAAAGGTCATTCCTTAAAAGATAGATGTCGTTGCGATTTTGAAGACGCATATAAAAGCAAGGCGAGTTTAAAAGAGCAGAAACTGCAGAAAGTATTTAAAGAGATATCTGAAAAAATATTTAATTGAAGAAAATGCAAATTAAATTAATATAATTATCATTGTTAATTAATAATCAAGTCACTCGATTCAAATCTCGCAATGTTTCATTGTTATTTCATCATAACCAGACCGGTTCAATTTTTCTTATACGAATTCTTTCTCCCGTATATGGTATTACCAAATTAATGCCAAATTCCAATTTTACAAAACCCTGCTAATAAGAGACTATAGTAGGTATGTACTTTAAAGTTTCAAGAGTTATATTTTTTACAATAATGAAAATTACGACACTAACGATTTATTAATTGTTTTATATCTTTATCTATTATAAATTATAATATTTTACATTTACAGCCGCAATTTCCAACTTCTTCTATTTCTTCCTTTCCTACTTCTTGCTACTGACTATTGTGGTACATAGAATATGCGATATTAAAATATGATCATGATATTTCACTACAGTCAGTGTAATTTCTTGTGTCAGAACTTTAAATATTGCTGATGACCACAAATCACAATACAAAATCCCCAGTAAATAAAACGATAACTGCGTTTCTTGACGCCTTAATCTTGTTTGAAAGACTTAATCGAAGATCGCAGGTACAATATTTTGCCCCTATTGTTACAAAACGCAGCATAATCAGCGCTCACCTTTACCCCGTAACCCTGCAGCACACCTCATGACGTCACCGCCCACAGCCGCTCTTGAACGGAGGTTAAGGTTGAAAAAATATGCACACATAATTACATATTATTCTCCTTTCGATCACGATACTATCGATACTCATTCGATTTAACCTTCGTACCGATATCAAAATCGTTTAATATAATTGCTATTCGCAGCCCTGTAATTACATGTTACTGTTTAGGGTGCAAGTTGCAACACTATAATAAGAGTCGCAGTAAATTAGTTAAAACAAGCAATTTAACATCTTCCGGTATAATATTGAGGTACGATGTTTTCAATTTCAGAGTCTCTGAAATTATTGACCTATTTTTGCGAAATGTTCCAGGTATAGAGAATACGAGTACATATGAGCCACTTTCAATCGTGTTAATTATTATCATACACTTCCTAGCGCATACTATACAATTTACTTGCGAGTGCGAAGTCAATTACATTCTGAAGGCAAGTACAACGGTGAGTTAAAAAAGACATTGTTATCAGCAAAATTTCTAAAGTCTTATAGCTACTAAGAGATATGCTACTTTTATACCTGACACACTTTTTTTACAGAATATACTTAGCAATATAATTTTGGCCATGCAATAAAATTTGCAATATTATTTGCAATAATATTAGCAATAATTTTTTTTTTTTGACAGTATGAGGAAAAACAGTTCCACGAAACAATAATTGACACACATATGCGCCGGCGCAGCCTTCGCCCGAATGTAAACACCGCGGGCTAATATTAACATTTATAATGTTTACTTTTTAATTGGAGCAAAGTGTCCATGATTTTTATTCCATAATTCACTTAATTTAAAATTGGAAACATTAAAGCGACTGACGCACTCAGAAACGAATATAGTTATTTAATCATTAGTGTAGATTATGAAATTAAGATTTTGACTTAAGGGCGTTCCGTCCGGAGATTCCGTAATTGACCGTATTTAAAACCTTATAAACTCATAATCTGAAAGCTACAAAGTTATAATAAAAATACAGCAATAATCTTCAGTATATCAACACTCCTTTTGTCGTTTTAAATGTTCTATTTTTGTTTCTTATACTCATGATATCAGCTTCCAAAGTAATACCAAATTGTTAAAATTCAAGCATACATTCAGCATCTCCTTAGGATTTACAAATTACTTTTATTTGAAACTCACGCCAATAGATCGACAATATCATAAACTACATATTCGCCGTTTTAAATTTTTTTTAGGACAATTTTGAACCAAGATAAGTAAAAATAATAGGGTTTTGGCGCGATCTCGGCAACGCGGCAAATGTAAGGCCAAGGTCGTTTGCTCGGGGGACGACCTTAAGGCAGGGATCAATCTCAATCCAAAACGATAACCTTGCACACAACCAAAGACCAAGCGTATACGCATCGCAATAAGATTCATTTTAGCTTAGCATAAAACTGTAGTTACTAGGGGCGGATCTTCTCTATTTTTCATGTTTTTTTTTAAATATCTTTGGAAATAAATATTAAGAAACAAAATTGTTCGGTTAAAGATATTTTAATATAGATTTACTAACAATTTATTCAAATAAAATGTACAATTATCCCAGTTTATTAACTGGGATAATTGTACATAACCCATATTTCGATGAATTAGATTTTTTTCGGAGGTGAGTTTGTAAATTAATTACAGCCAAAGTATTACGTTTTATAAAAATGTTTATGGTTAAACGTCTTTTAAATATTGTGCTTTATATCTCATATTTTTTTACATTTCGTTATTATATTGGAACTAGGTAAACTGGGAGTCACGGAATAACATTTCATAACATTAAGCCCCATACAATAATAATAATATCTAATTATCTGTTAAACTTTTCAATAAATAGAGTTTTAAAATCATCATCAAATGACTCTGAGTGCGGCCGCAGGACGGTTATAAAGCTCCCAATTAAAAGTTGGGAAACCTCACAGTAAAGTAATAATTAAATTATTAATTTTAATTTAATTGTAATAATTTTATTTCAATTATTAAAATTTAATTATCTTAATAACTCTCAACTTATATATATATAAAAGTTGTATGTATTAATGATAAACATGTATTTCCGCTAAGAAATAGTACACTCAATTGATATTGAATTGAAACGAGGTAAATAAGTGAGTAAATAAACAATAATAATTTCCCGCTTACATTCAGTAAACATGTATTGCAACATTACAAACAATATCTATAAACAAACATTTTCCTCTATGTCAACACTTCCTGAATAAATGTAAAAGTTATTGAATACATTTCCTATAAACGATTACAATTCCCGAAGGTCTGTGTGACCTAGGCTACCTATTAATAGGTCTAGACTCTAGACTACAACGCATCGCGGAAGATCGCCAGCAAGGATAATGGTGTATGTTATTTTTGTATTACATAGTTAGTATGTTGCCCAAGGCGTTAAGACTTTATAAGGTAAATCTACAAATAACTGTTTTGTTTACTGTTGTACTGTTGATGACAACGATTATGTGCAGGACTTCCATACGTCCGGATAACTCTGGATTTGTCCTAGTTACAGTCCGGGGACCGTCCGGTGGGGTACTTGAATAGTGGACACTTTTGTTGACAGGCGATTCAATTTTTAAATCATGCAGCAATAGGTGAAAATAGAAGCTCGCTACACGCGTCAGGTTTTTTTTTCAGAATAAGCTAAACTTTTGCGAAGTAGGTATGTTTAAAAAAATTCCAGCTGTGTTTATTACGAATTTACGACAAAACCTCTCAGATTAAATTTCAAGTTCAAAGCGTGTCTACATGCATCTTATACACATATCTAACATGCATGAAACTAACAATAAAACTTTTTTTTTACGCAGGGGAAACTCTTCATGGGTGCCCCGGGTTGGGTACCCCGGGGGTATGTGAGACTCCTACTCACTAAAACCACCTGCGGTTCGCCTTCAGCCGTATAACGGAGGGATATCCCGGACCTAACAAACACAGGACTCCCTCCGCGACTGGCCGGTCTACCTCGGACCGGACTCCCGCCAACAATAAAACTGCATAGCATTTGAACAACTGGCGCCAAAATCCTAAATCTTGCTATCAAAATTTCCAAGTGCGGCGGTATATCGTACGACTACCTCGCTCTTTTGCGAGATCTTCCTGTACTCACATGTACCCACAGTACAAAAAAAATATATTAAAAAGATACAAAATGGATCGACAGAAAATGTGTGGAGTTTTATTTAAACCTTCATTAAAATAAAGTTAAGTAATTATTAAACATCTGTGTACGACTGTTAATAACATTAAAAAAAACTTCATAACCTTACAATTATAGCATATAACACCACAAAGTATGAATGTCCAGCAGCCTGCTACGGCGCGCTACGTCACCGCGTAGCGCTACGACACCCTACGAGCCTCTACAACACCCTCTGAATACTCTTTTTCAATTATTTGTCGATAGGTACTCGATACCGACTACGTAGTACGTACGTATTTTTAGTATGGCGATTTTAGTTATGCAAGTGACCGCTAGTGGCGCTGTAAAATTAGCCATACTATAAAATATTTAAGTAGTCGGTATCGAGTGTCGATAAAAACTATAACGTTAAACTCATGGTAGAGCTACTGTTATTTTTGTGTCGTAAACTGTAATCGACATTTTAATTTCACCAATTAAAATGGTGTATGCAATGGAGGAACTTTGGTTCATAAAATAGGATTTTTTTATTTAATGATTATCATTATTTACAACATACAAGTTACAACTACATAAATTCACAAAAATTTGTAGGGAAGAGGCACTTTTTGTTTGTTCGTATTTTTATTAAAATTTATTATATTTTTTATTAATGATTATCATTATTTACAACATACAAGTTACAACTACATAAATTCACAAAAATTTGTAGGGAAGAGGCACTTTTTGTTTGTTTATTTTTATTAAAATTTATTATATTTTTTTATATTAAAATATACAATAATTTACAATATTGAATATTGATAAGCATTATCAATATTCATTCTTGCAATTAAAATCATTTTTCATATTAAAAATCAACAAAATCTAGCAATTTTAAGCGAACGCGAGAAAAAATATAATAATTTGCTCAGGATTATGTAGATTGTAGAATGTAGATGTTTTGCAATTATTTCACTTTCTAAAGACGCAGTGACGTAACCGACACATTCTAAAAATTCAGATATAATTGCAGTTTGCATAGCAACAGACGCTAGAAAAAAGATTTAATTAGTTTAGCACTTAAAAGTGGGGTACACTCGGAAAATATTAAAGTATACCTACCAAAAATATGCATTTTACTGAATGTTAACTAAAAATATGCAATTTATTCTGCTTACGAATGATTTGATATGCAAAATTGAATCCGGTATCAAATAACAAAAGACTAAAACCCGTAAAGATTCTAATACTCATTTAAACAAGATGCTTCTTAGTCGTGTGGTAAAAAAATCCCCATAGGGGTGAAACATCGCTGCTCTTGCAACCAGTATTACAATATTAAAATATATTTTAAACCCGCGCATGTTCCACCTCCCAACCACTGAGCATATACCAAAACCTTCAGTATTAAAAAATGTCGTCTAAAATTTTCAAATACGTCAAACCCGCACCAACCCACCATCCAACCACAGATCGTAACCTTCGGTAATTCCGTATTCCGCGGTACGTGGTGGGCCGCGCGCGATATCGCCGCAGTATCGCGAATGTCATTGACACACACATGACTGTTGTTGACCTTACACGCCGGAAACACTACCGGAGAAAGATATAAACTACCGACAGCAGAAAAATTTTTCGCTAAACTAAACCTATTAGTTTGATGAAATCAATAAAGCATATCTGATGCTTATGTATATGCATTTATACGAAATATTATTGAAAATCTTTTTAAATAGAATTTAAATAAAGATTATTCAATCCGCTGTAATATAACTTTTTTTTCTAAACGTTTAAAGTTTAAACAGTGTGCAACAAAACTGAGTGATAATACTTTAGGGTGTGTACGTGTTTCTTGTAGAAAGTTTAGTGAGAAAGAAGTAGCGCGGAAAGACCTATTTTTGTATTTTATTTATTGGGCGCTTGCGCAAACAAAAATAGAAAAAATTTGGTCTTTCAGCGCTGCTACTTTCTCAGTAAACTTTCTACAAGGAACACGTGCACATCCTAAAGTATTATCATTTATCACTTAATTTTGTTACACCCTGTATAACCAGTACACTATACGCCTAAAATATGCCTCATTCATTGTACCAAGCCTTATAGTTACGATCGGTCATGTAAAATAGTTATCGAAATGGCATTAGAAATGGGCATAATGCCATGTTATAAGACCTTTGCAAACATTATTGTTTTCTTTAAAATACTAAGGGCCTGTTTCACCGCTTCCTGATAAGGCTATCCACCACTTAATTTGACAGATGGAGTATGGAAAATCTGTCAAATAACCCTATCGGGCACCTTATCAGGAAGCGGTGAAACAGGCCATAAGTAAAATAATATAAACCAATTAAAACACTATTTAATGTAATCTGAGAAAAATATGTGAGAAAACACTTCAATTTTTAATAACGGGTGTGTGTTTAAAAAAATATTAACTCATTATAATTTATTTATTTATTTAATTTATATATAATGCTATATCTGAGAAATATAATACCTTCAATATATTGAAGAATTTTTTGCATTTCTCTGCTATCCGTACCGTAGATGACCTTCCCCAATGTCGTGTCGCTGCGACAATAATAATGTTTATCAATTGCTACCCTGCAATTAAATATAGATCTTGTCCTCTTGTCATACAGTTCATATTCGTTTATTTACATTTTCGCATACATTTTCCGATAAAACGATTTTCATATCAAGCAGTTTTGAGTCTTATCATCTAACAATTAAGTGTTATTTTCTTTTGAACTACATAAAGTTTCTGAATTACTTCCTACTGCATGTCCTACTTATGACTCTTAAGTTTATCAGAATAGAGATCATTTTGGCAGCACTTAAGAACAGCTGTTGACCTATGATTATCATATTAAACGGTATTAAAGCAAGATAACAATTAGGTTATCTATGGGGCAGGACAAACAGACCGACGCCTTCGAAATGTTTATGATTAGATATAATCAATCAGCTGTCAATATTAGTTAATAGCCTTGCGATTATTAAAGGCCAGTGCAAAAATGTATTAGCGATCCATAATAGGTTTCTTTATTCCAAAGAGGTATGGAACGTTTTAATTTTCTTAGAAATATTACATCCATTATATAGCCAGATGATGAAGTTGGTAAGTTACAAGGTTTGTTCAAATTATAAAGTAAAAAATGAGTAATTATACAATGTAAGTTATCTAGTTCTTCCACTCACGTCTTCAAATGCGACAGAGTATCTGTCTGTTGAAAAAAAATAGCACCGTTATCTGTAAAGGTAGGTTATTTAATTTGAAATTTGAATCAATCTGGCTGGGTTAACGTTTCGTTCAGAACCAGCTGTAGGCAAATAGATAGGACGTACTACGTACCTGCCTACCTAGTACCTAACTACTAGGTAGGTAGTAGGTACTAGGTAAGCAGGTAGGTAGACCAGATAAACCATTTACCTTTGTGTATCGAAATAGGCGAAAATACAATTTTTTGTATGGGAGCCCGAGTATTCTCTATAGAACTGTATCCCTGTGGAATATTGCCCTTATGAATAAACCGCTAATATGACGAGCAACATGTCACACCGAAGGTACAATATTCTTACTAAATGACAAATATGTTTTGCCACAAGCCATTGTATGTAAATGCGAGTGAGTTAAGGCATACGGGCTACGCGTGCGCTTACGCAACTCATGTCATGTCACGTGTTTTATGATTAGGTGTATTCATAGTGTAATTGGAGACATTGTAATGTAATATGATTTTTGACATTTCAAAATTATTTGTACGTATTATTATAAATTGAGAATTTTTGTTTCTTATGTTGTTGTAGTCTTGATTTTGAAAATTACTTAATGGGAATAAATTAGTAAGCATCCCATACTAGTTTTGATGGCTAAATTCAAGATTTTTTTTAACGAATTGCAATCAATATTTTCAAAATCAGGCAGTTTTAAAAATGTATAGGAATTGGCCTAAAGATTTAACGCATTGCAAACGCCAAACGCATTGACGACAATCTGCAATACGTTATGTGATACACAATATACACACATTTTTTCATAGAATTTCGCTGTCAAGACTATTTTCATTGCATTCAATTTCACAAAGTATCTAGATCAGGCACAGGACTGTATTTAGTTTTTACATTTATTTTATTTATTATACATACTTATATCCATCTGCTAACATCTGCAATTTCTTAACTTAGAAACTACTCATTTGAACTGCGGGCCGATTCTGTATCGTACATTTGTGAGTTAATCACTGAGTTAGTAACGAAACGGAGGAGTGAACAACCGAAAGTCTCACTTTTGTATGCAAGTGAATACAAAAAGTGGCACTTTCCGTTACTCACTCCTCGGTTTCGTTACTAAGTCAGTTATGAACACACAAATGTACGATACAGAATCGGCCCGCTGGTCTGGCTGAAATAGAATAATAATATTATGCAAACCATTTAAAATACTCACAAACGTCGCGTTGGCAGACTATTTTCAGATAATCCGACGAACTTTCAGCCCACATACTAAGTGGATCTGAAAATATTGAGTTCAACAGTTACGTCATTTTACGCTCTGAGGACGTAAGCACAAGAGTGTGCCAAACGAAAAACATTACAAACATACTGGAATAAAGTTCATTTCAGTTTGCGTATCATAAAGTTTGAGGGTAGTCGTATTTTGTCACAAGTACCAACTATCGTTGAAGAAATTTAGACCTTATTTCATAACATAATTAGGGATAATTTTTAATGTCACTTAAGTGTCTATGTAAGGGGATGTGTGGCGTGATGTCTGTCGCCATGTGTAAATTGGCTTAGCGGGTATTGTACTCTCACGTCAAAGATATCCATCAAACATTTCAATGCTAAACGTTTAAAAGGTAATTTTTATAGAATAACTAGCAGTCCCGGCAAACGTTTCTTTGCAATGATATTGTATGCTACTAACGTTTCTTTGCCATATTATAAAGTATATCGCCCGTATTATTTTATTGAAGTGACTAAATAAATATGTCACCATGGCAACGTCCATCGCTATCATGGTCGTCGTTTTTCTCGAATTGTAATAATTTACTAATTTTTATTCAACAAATGCTCTTATCAATATAATAAGCACCGAGTAGCCGATTCTCAGACCTAATGAATATGCATATAAAATTTGCTAAAAATCAGTAAAGCCGTTTCGGAGGAGTTCGTGGACTAACATTGTGACACGAGAATTTCATATATAAGAAAGATATAATTCGAAGAGTTGCGAACAAAAAAGCGTATTAATAAAAAGTTGAGAACATAGTTCTAGCAACTATCAGAAATTGACTCATTGGTAGATGATGGTTCAATCAATGTAATTAGGGCGGCTTCTATCAAACATTTTCTCTGGTAGATAACACTCCATCTATCTAGCTATTCACCAAAGTGTTTTAAAAGGAGGAAAACCAAAACAAGCGTTGCCAGCTTGTAAAATTATTTTTGAAGGAAAATAATTCACTCCAAAGCAATTACCATACACTTCAGAAGATGCATCACCGTACCATTTCGTAGCGGACTGCGGTGTGACCTGGGGGGTAAACCAAGATCTTTTCTTTATCGCTTTTTTATAGAATTGCCGATCAAAATGTATGGAATTGACTTATGACGAGTCGAATGTCAACGTCATATTAACGAACGCATAAGTCAATTCCATACATTTTCATTGGAGATTCTATAACGGAGCGATAACGAAAAAAGGCTTGGCTAAATGACCTGACCCTAACAAATCAGAGCATCATCAGTCTGGAAGCTTTTCCACATGTCGCAACCTGAAAGCTGAGCGTTTAAAAGTCAATGTTTTCAATAAGTACACACACGATATGTGTGCCACGGCCGTCCACTGATTTTTACACCACATGTGCGCGTTCACACTAGTTTTACCTTCACCAGGACCTTATGTCGTCCACATAAGGAGCACTGTCGTGTGAATTCGAAGGTAAATTAAGCCTGGATGGAGTGTAACCCTGTCCAAGTCGGCCGGTACACGTATCGCGAGATACTTCGCCCGCGAGCACTTACTTTGACAAAGTACTGTAATTACAAATAATCTGTACTTTCATACCAATATTATTGATTCTAATATATGAAATTCTCATGTCCAGATGTTTGTTGCCAAAAAAACACTGTACGTCCAAAAATTATGAATACAATATTTTTTCTGTAATAGGGATGATGACAAGGTCAAAGATTAGCGACTTTTGTTAATAAAATAAAGAAAGCACGGCAAAAAATAAGCGTTACCAAAATTTCAGCTCGATAGCATTTGTATTTTTTTTGTTAGGCGCCTTCAAAGTTGGATAATAAAGTCGATTTTTTTTTTCAATTAAATTTCTTAACATTTGTATACCATTCGATAACTTATGCAATTAAAAACAACTTTTGGTACGAAACCACTTTCATAAACGCAATATTTAATATACCTATCGAACAAAGTTCTCTCCCGATCCGTACAAACTAAGAAAGACTGACGTCAGTCTTTCGTAGCACTTTGTATGGGGCGTTTCGGGCAGGTCTATTTTATGAGATGTTTGAATTGTTCATATCTTAGTGAATTTTTAAGCTATGAGAGTCATTCTTTCAGCAATGTTTCTATTTTTTAAGGGTCTTTCAATTACCAATAAGAAAAAAAATTAGTCATCAAGCCTATTATGGCAGCCAGAACAACCATTGCCGGGTCAGTATACTAGACACTACCCTATACGCTAATTATCAGCAACGTCTGTACTTCATTTAGTTCAAAAGGACTATACCATAGCTTAAAAGCTACATAACATAGAACTATAAGGACAAAAACAAATACCTTCACTATAATTAAACCCAAACGGACAAACTATGGTTCAATAGTCAGTACATTTACACACCAGTCACCACATACCGGACTACCACTTGCTGGGCAGCTTGTCACTCAAATACCTGAATACAGACATATAGTGGTACAAGGTACTGAATAATTTCCTTGCGATCGATTTTATAGTAATTTTAAACAAGCGAAAACCCTCTTTGTCTAACATGACTCTTCGCGCTAAAACCTATACGAACTGATTTGGATGAAATTTTGTATGTACAATGGACATACGAGTACATAATATTGAGTCCCGGATAAGGACATAAGATATTTTCTTCGTGGAATAGTAAACAGTGTCCTGTTATGTGTGCTCTGTAAGGTGTTTTAGTCTTAGAAATGTTTTGAAATACATAATAATACACATTTTTCAAATACTTACATTTTGTTCTCGTTATTCCTTTTACCCCATTTAAAGATAAATCGCTAATTACCTACAAGTTAACTCGATAACTTGTCTAAAAGCTCGATAACTAGACAACTATTTTATGATTACTCTTCTACACAAAGTCTCTGGTTTAAAGCAGCCAACTAATGAAATAATACATAAAACCTTGTTGCACATGCTGGAACATGGAAAATCAGTGGAATGACAGTGTTACAGCACTAAGCTGACACGGCGCTGACACGGGGGTAAGTGTTACAACGTGTAAGGGCTTGTGACAATCGGTTTAGCTGACTAGACACATGTACCACGCCCGTGGTGTAGTGATGTGCGAGATGTAATAGATTTTAGTAGTAGTAGCAACAGAGTGCTACTCGTAGTTTTTGTAGCTTCAAGCCGTAAAAAAGTTAGATACATATAACGTTGGTGGCATACAAAAATAACAATTTGTGGTTTCGGCTATTGCCTAATGGAAACAAAAACATCTTCTACAAGAACAAAAAATCAAAGCTCAAACTACTAATATTGTGCTTTAAAGTTCCCTAAATACATTACAGTAGAGCAACCAAAAAACTAAAAAGACGCGCGTTTGAAAATATTTAGGGTCAAGTGATTTGTGTGATGATAAAGATTTCAACGCGAGCGAAGCCGTCAAATATAAAATATTCACAATATTATTATAGTTACCAAGTGGTAACTATAATATTGTGTACATAACTATGTATGTTACACATTTACTTCCTAAGTAGGTAGATACTAGGATGTTTATAATATTTACTCATATATTACTTGATATTTTAAACAAAACCATTAAATTATAATACGCGTAACACACGCCGCGTAAAACCAGAAATTCTAACGTATTTATTGTTGCTATCGATAAATTCTAATGCCCCTTTTGACATCACTAGTAATTATGTTGTCAAATAAATTTCGATTTTTATAGGCTGCTCTGTGATGTATGGATGTTATTTTTTTATTTGCGCAACGTATCTTCTTCTTAAGCGAAACAAAAGGTTTTTAGTTACTAGCTATAAAGCATAATTTAATATTATTTATAACTTTATATTTTACTAGCAGATTGATACCAGAGCATACCAATGACTAGTCATTTACCCTATATACCTATTAGATGGTCGACAGCAAAAGTCGTTGGCTAATCTTGAAGAAAATATCATACAACATAATATTATAGAATGCAATATCGTAGATTGGTGCATTACTTACAGTAATTTTTACCTAATAAAGATCTTGTTTTTTCTCATATCGTTTTTCTCCGGAAAGAGACCTATTCTTAATCTCTAACTTTATCAGGTATTAGGTCTTTTCTAGACACTAACAAGGCTACTTCTATACTTATTATAAAACAAAGTCACTTTTTTTCCCTCATGTCCATTTGTTCCCTTTAATCTTTAAAACTACGCTACGGATTTTAATGATTCTTTCAGTGTTAAATAGCCCATTTATCGAGGAAGGTTATAGGCTATATTTTATCACGCTAAGATTAATAGAAGCGAAGAAATAGAGGAAAATTTGGAAAAATCGGGGTAAATTATTTGAAAGGGCTAACTTGAACGCGCTAATCTCAGGAACTACTGGTCCGATTTGAAAAATTCTTTCAGTCTTAGATAGCCCATTTATTGAGGAAGGCTATATTTTATCACGCTAAGACTAATAGGAGAATGCGGAAAAAGTGGGGTAAATTATTTGAAAGGGTTTATCTCGCGAACTAGTATTGAATAAATCAAACATAGAGGTCAGTAATTATTGTAGATCAGAGCCAATCGCCAGCTCTACATATGGTGAGGACAGCCAATGTTGGCCAACTAGGTCACTGCCTAATGAATTGTGTTTATACATTACTGAAATACTCTATTAGTATTTTGTATAGCTAAGAAGCAATACGGGATACCACTATACAAACGACATAAGACATTTTAGAATGTGTTAATATGATGGCACTATAATTGTAAAAATTAACATCCTTACACCACACGTTTTGCAAATAAAAAAATTGAATTAGATTGAAAAAAATTTGAAGCAAGTATTTAAGCTAAAACTTAAACAATTTGATTTATGAATAAACTAGATGTTGCCAGCTACTTCTTTTATACAGAAATTAGTTTACAACGCGTGAAAATATTTCAATTAGGTCAAATATTTAGTTCTTAATAACTTTTCTAGGAACCTATCCAGTCTAGATTCGAATATAGGTTCCTATAATTTAATTCTAATCAGTTCACTAGCAGCTAGTGCTAGTAGCTATAGTGACTAGCTAAAACGTAAGGTGTAAGCAAAAATCGTTAATCGTTACACTTTTAACTTTTGGAAAGCAAATGAGCTCTGAGTGGTAACTCTAACACCTAGTTATTATCGGTAACGATTCTCAGACGAAAGCGGAATTAACATTTCGGGCTAACGAGAATGCCGCACCTGTTTAGTGTCTATTATAATCGAAGTCATAAACGAACTAGTGAGTGATTAACATGTAAATGGGTAAATCACGTGCAGTAGAGTGTGGCGAAACACGGATGAGTTCTCATCCTGCTAAGAAATCAGTATCATCAGCTTTTCCTTTACTTCTAATTTTTAGTTTTTTTTTTGCATGTAATATAGGCATGTAAATTACTGGGCCGATTTTAATCATATTTAGCACAGTCACAGTGTGGACCACGGGATAACTATCATCGCAGCAAAATGTACGGTTTCGACAGGATTCTGATTTACTAGCGTACAACTTATAGTAAGCAAATTATAGGCATACAGACTTTTGAGACTAGCCCATGAGGAAAGTTTGAAAATCTTGAAAATCTTAACAGTGGAGTTGATCATTGCTACAAAATACATACAATCGTCACGGCAAGCGAAGCGAACCCTAATAGTATATGATATATCCCACAACCTGACCACTTTTGTGGTACACTTTACGGAAAAACTATCACGCCTATTGATTTGTGCTTTAACATATTATTTTTTATTTATATGTAGATGTATTATAATCGATCAGACAATGTTTGGTTACTATTAATTTAAAATAAAAATATAAAAAACTGCCTTAAGATTATTACCACGCAGAAAAACGATGCATTAAGCCGTCACAAAGCTCAGCTTTTAGCTAGTAGTATGAAGGTATTATAGAACACTAGCTGTCCCGGCAAGCGTTTCTTTGCCATATTATATAGAGTATATCGCCCGTATTATTTTATTGAATTAGTGACTAAATAAGTACGTCACCATGGCAACGTCCATCGCTATCCCGTGACCCGCGTCACATAAACAATGGTCGCTCTTTATAGACAAATATTTTGCAATAAAATAAAATTGCGACTACAATTAAAGATCTAGGCTATCCTATCTCTCAAGTTGGAAAAAAGCACACATTTAAAACAAAGAAACATTAAAATTGGTTAAGTAGCTTAGGAATCCATCGCGGACAAACATCGTGACAGGAGATTTATATATATATTAATTAATATATAGTACATAAAGTGGTCACACAGCTGGCACAGGGTTGACAGTCACGGATCTCGCAGTACGCAACGCGTGCCGCGCCCTGCTTTGCCACATGTGTGTACTGCACGGATAGCAAAAGAAATTATATTTTTTTCTAAAAGCCTATGCTGCCCCGCTTCTGACACTGAGCTCCCCACTGTTTTCCACTTATCACGTTTCTGTGTCAAGTTTGGCCAGCCTGATTGATATGCCTCCAGCTCGTCGCACCATACATTCTTAAAGGGTCCATTCACGGCAGTCCGCCGTGCAGGACTGCAAATGATCATAGCTCACTGATTGGTTAACACTCGGTGTTTCCGTGTTTCCGGCCGGCAACATCGAGTGTGGACCAATCAGTGAGCTATATTCATTTGCACGGCGGACTTCCGTGAATGGGCCCTTTTAGACAAACCACAAACCACAGTGGCCTTTTTTAATGATAGCTTTTGAAATATCTATTCTTGTAACAAAATTAACTTGTATATAAGATTTCGGTAAGTTCTTAAAACAAAACATAAAGAATAAGGTAGTATTACTTTCACATAGATATTACTTCCGCACGCGCGCTCGCAGCCTTCTCTTGTTGTTGCAACAGCTGATGCTTATCAAGATGGCGATTGTTGATTGTTACTTCTTAATAAAAACGAGACAGTTTATAACAAGATATCGATTATGTCACTCTTTTATAGGTTGTATGTTTTTACAAAATATCTAATTTACAATTAATAAAGTTACCTACAACTTTTTGTCGTAGCTTATTTTAGTATTATTTTCGTTACTTTCATTTACTTTCTAATTTCGAATTAAGTAATATAATGCAGGACAATTTCTACGCAACAAAATCTATCCAGTCCTGTGCCTATTTCCAGAGCCCAATGAAATATCTACATGCCAAGAGATGAATGTCTATCAGTTTCGCAGCTTCAGCGTAAAGAAGTAAGAGATATTATACTGATAGGGAATCAAAATATTTTCACATGAAATAACAGTAGGTACTATACAAGATATTCTGCTTGTCTTTATCGGCACATTGGAAGTCACTAGACAGACAAAGACAGCGAACTTTGATTAGAGACGCTACTTAAATACCTTTATAAGACTAGGGTCTACGTAAATCTCATGTCCCTCCTGGATTGGACAACGCGCGGCACTGACGGCCGCAATCGGACCTGACATCACGCTGCCAACATTGGTGCGAGCCTTGCTGCGCGGCGACCGGGACTGGAAAGCGGTGGAAGACTTCGCCGAAGAAGTTATCTTCGCCAAAGAGGAGGCCGAGCGCATAAGAGAAAGGGAGGCGCTCGACCCCAGAAGACGGCCAAGGCGAAGGCGTCGTGCCAACAATGGCAACAACAACGTCCCGCCATAACCGGGGTGCTCAGGGCGGTGGTAAGGGGATGCCGTCGCCAATTGCACTGAGTCCACGAGAGGGTCGCGATGTGCAGTGCAGCCGCCCACTAAGCAGACGTCCGCTGATGAAGTTGTGGTGTCGTACAGTTCCCGCGACTTCGTCAGGAAGCTGTGGCTAGGAGCACCGTAGAGTTTTAGTGGCCGCGGCACACACCATCTTCGCCCGCGGCGAGCCCCACATATCCGCAGTGGGAGTCCCCATCCCCTGCGGAATGCGTCACAGCATTTCTCTACGTAAAAAAAAGGGTCTACGTAAATATTATCTTCTTTAAGTAAAAATATGGTTTTAGGGGCGACTTACCCAAAATTGATAATTTTATAATTCATTTTATACATGAAAATAAGCCCCGAATTGTTTCATTTTCTAAAATTAGATACTACATTATATTTCCAAGAATTCGATCTGAGCAAAAACACGATATCAAATGCATTGAACTAAGTTTATATTTTAATACATTGTGTAAAATTCTATCATTGAGAAACCAACCTAGCGGATTTTTAAAATGTTATTATTAACTTATTTATCGAGTTATTGAGAAAAACGTAATTTGGCGATAAATCCACGTCGTCCTTTTTCACCTGGCATATGGGAGACGGGCGTGAGTGTGAAGAGAGGACGATGTTTGATTTTTTGGGTTAGTCGCCCTCTTAAGCACAAATTGTAAAGATGTTTTTGTGGACCGTACTAACATTGCTAAACTAGTAGGAGATTGATACGGCGATAAGTGACCGTGTAACTGATTACTGCGCGCCCGCCGCGGACGTTGACCCCGCTGCGCCCACCGTCCTACCAGCGGGACGCCGTCCTACATGGGGGTATGTGGAGGACTATGTCCTACCACTCCTACCAGGGACTCCGTCCTACACTTCTACCAGAGGAAATGTCTCACGTGAGGGGATCATTAACTTATTTATAGGAAATTGCATTAAGGAAAAAAAATCAATCAAATGAATGTAATAATATTGTATTATCAATATATAATCATTATTACCGCCACTTCAATTCATTTACAAACTATTGTGTGTGTAAGTCGTCACTAAAGTCAGTAACATAAATGAAGTATGTAATATGTATTACAAAAATCAATTAAGGCTTTCCTCTTTTTGGACTCACGAAAAGTTCGGCGAGATAAAGTTTAAGGTTAGGCGCAAACTGTCGACGTGATGGCAAATTGTGACCGTGGTCCGTGGCTTATCGCTGTTGTAACTTGCACGCGACATAATTTCTATACACAGAAGAGCAGTCACTGCTTTCTGCTTACACGTGAAGCTTCATGGGCTAGTCGTCATGTGACCTTTCTTAAGCTCTTTTTACTATGATTTTTTAAAAGTTTTGTACAATGCATTATGCTGCATAATATGTGCGTGTGCTGTATGGAAATGCAAGAACATTTCATTTAGATAATATCATAACATAATAAATATTACTTATTAAAATGAGGAGAAATTCATTTCACGGTGTATAAGCATAAAGCAACCGTACTCTGCTCTCCAAGATTCTAAAACAATTTAAAAAAAAATACTTTTGACACTTGAAAAATTTAAACTCGGAAAATAGAAAATGGAAAGAAGCTTTTTTAGGTACTTTGGTGGGGCAAGGAGTGAACGGGGTGCGCCGGGACACGCTATTGGTAGACGAGTCATTATTGGTAGATCGTGATTTGCAGCTTTCCTTCACCTCCAGTGTAGCCCAGCGATCTTAAAGTTGGACGCAACTTATATTATATTAAAAATTAGATGACGCCCGCAAGCAACTGTGTTGCGCCAAAACTCGTTGTCTGGGATTAAAAGTATCCTACTTATGTCTTTTCCCGGAACTTAAAGTATCTCCATACCCAGCAAAGTTGGTTCAGCGGTTTGGGCGTGAGGAGGTAACAGATAGACAGACACATTTTGGAATTTATAATATTAGTATGGATGCATAATGAATTAATGATACATGCCCATAATATTATTATATTGATATTGAACATAGTCTGAAGTCAAGACCTTATAACACATACAGGCGGTTCCGATTGGAAGTGTAAGGCCTCACACATCAAGTAATATATAACTCACATCGCAACGGCTACCACGATTTGAACATATTGTGGGACAAGATTCAACATTTTTTTTTTAGGGAGATCCGTAAAAAATTGTATAGCAGATATAATTATTTAAGGGTGTGTTTGTCTGTTTGGTGTTTTTTTTTATCAGTTATCACGTATTATTTCATTCTATTTAAATATTTTTTAAATGTAGGGGTGGTGTAAAAAAATTTTGTGATCTGGTAGATGACAAACAATTTCATGTGAATACAAACAGGAAAAGAATACAAATAAGTTTTATGTTAGGTGCAATGAAACGGGGAAAGATAAAACATTGTGAGGAGATCTGTATAAAAAGACTCCTAGCTAACAATTTTTCAAAACAGAAGACTTAAAAATTCGTGCGAATTATTGTTACTTAATTCACTTCTATATCTATTGCTATCTCACTTATTTAACTCACAATAGCGATCAACGAACGAATACGAATTTCTACCGCCTTTATGACAAGATAAAAGCGAATTGCATAATAGAATCTTCTGAGTTTTGAGGCAAACATATCATATTTGCCTCAGAAGATTCTAGAAAAATAACAGGAATATCCTCCGAAACCCAAACACCTGGTCACCCGTTGATATTAAGAAAAGTTAGCGCTATAGCCGTCGGCCAGGACATACAAGTCACACATACACACGACGCGAAAGTAACTCGGTCAAGAGTAACCGGTGGCGCACAATGGGATAACGTTGTCATGGCAACGCCTTATCGGGCCGACATGGGGACGACACGATCACTACATTGTGGAGAGCATCTTCAGATGTATCCTTCAGTGTAAATCAAGTAATTGTGTTCTGTTGAATAGATGTAGCCACGCAGTTAAATACATTAAGCTGTAGTTCGCGACTTTGTCCGCGTCAACCAATAACAAAGATAAATAGTTTTTCTCGTTCTTTCACATTTTCCACCGATTCTTTGCTCCTATTTGACCCAGCGTATGTAAAGCCTTCCTCCATAAATAGTCTATTTAACCCAAGAATAATTGTTCAATTCGGACAAACTCTTCAGCCTTGTCACATAAGTATCTATGTATAGACGACCTCTGTGGCTCAGTGGTAAGCGCGTTGGACGCTCAAGCCGGGGGTCGCGGGTTCGAATCCCGCCGACGGAACAAAAAGTTTTCTATGTTCCCGGGTCTGGATGTATATTAAATATGTGTATGATATAATAAAAATCTTAAATATATGTATAGTATAAAAGTATTAAATATATTTCCGTTGTCTGGTACCTGTAACACAAGTCCTTTAGGTACTTAGCACGGGGCCAGACTGACGTGGTGTGAAGCGTCCATAGATATTATTATTATATTATTATTTGCGCGATCAGATCTCCGTCGCGTATCATCGAAGCGTGTCAAAATGATACGCGTATCATGATACGCCCCGATCGCTATTTACCGCGTATCTGATACGTGTCGTATCAAATACGTGCATGATCGGCAGAATGATCTAATAGGCGTCCACACTATGATACGCATACTTGATACGGCGCGATAATCGCGACAGAGATCTGATCGCGCAAATGATACAAATGTGGACGCACCGTTAGACGTAATATAAAATATTGGGAGTGCCTCCGCTGCCGGCGCCGGTTGCCGAAATGGCTGCCGGCTCCGGTTGCTGAAATGGCTGCCGGCGCTGTTTTCCTAACTCCGAAGTTTGCCGAAGTCACGCGATGTTTGCCGAATAGGCTGCCGGCGCCTATTCGGCAAACATCGCTTGTCAAATAACAGAATAAGGGAGATCGCAGACGACAGATTTTTGTGCGATCAAAGTCTGCGGCTTACATACATTCCGCATGGCAATCTTGTATGGAAGCCGCAGACTTTGATCGCACAAAAGTCTGTCGTTTGCGATCTCCCTAGCGATCAAAAACATCAGTCTTGAGCTAAAAGACTGTGAAAAGTACAAATAATAAGGTCATAAATAGTCATATTGTAAGGATGCATATTTGAATCCTTCGATCGGGGATTCTTGGAAATGCTAATATATTCTTTTGTTGACGCGATCACCGGTGCTCGTATGGGGCTTGAATTGATGGGTTAGTGGTGGTTTTGATTCTGATAAATGTAATACAATATCTTTGCTTCTTTAAACAACGCTGAAACTCTCTAATATGTATAAGGAATCTGAAGTTCTGTTCAGTACCTTCGGAAGTATACCACGGGGTTTATAACTGTAGCTGTGGTGCAAAATCTTACTTTTTTGAAAAAAGGTAGCTTAGGTAAAGCTAAGCTAAGAAAATGCATCACAAAAAACTAAAGTATCCACAGCCGAACAAATAGGTTTATATACAACAACCTAATTAACTAACTTTCACCTTTGGAAGTCGATAAAGTCGAATATAATATTAATTGAGATTATATAATTATTTATTTTTAAAATTTGTGTATCGGGACTGGAACCTAGCGCTTTACGCATTATCACCATTTTGAGTGCCAGCGCCGGCAGCCGTTGTTTTGTATTATCTCGGCTGCCGGCAGTGTACAGTTTACCGCCGCGCCGGCTCCCATTACTGATATTTCTGGGAGCCGGCGCCGGCAGCGGAGGCACTCCCTAAAATATTACATACTTACTAAGAATTTAAAAAAAACGTAATGATTGGTATGATGCAGTAAATAGACGACAATCCTCAGCCAAGTTCGCATAATTTGCCAAAAATCTTTGGTTGATATAATACGAGTATATACCTACTTAGGCCCGTCACCTGTGGACCAATTGGCTTAGCATCATTTCATAACAAAACTGCACGTGATGAGGGGCTGCACTGTATCTAACACATCGTGTGTGCTATATTTAACTTGTAAGGTTTACGAATCACACATTTAACTTTCAAATAATTGTTATGCTCTACAATTTTGAATCTGGATCCTGGACCTCCACGATTAATTTTAAGTACATTTTCTTTTCACATTTTTTATCGCTTATATAAAAGCACATGGCCACAATAATTTATGATTCAATGTTACCAAGGCAATGAAGTCTTTAAGCTTTATTAAAGCTGCGTCTATATTTGCGTCTGCGTTTGATCTAAACTGTGTTTATCGCGCGTACCGTAACCGCTTATTACTGTAATGTACCTAACTATTATTAATTTTGCTTAATTTTAAGATCTGTTATTTAAATTAATTGAAAAATTAAAGGCACATGAATTAAAAGATTATATGGTACTTATTATAATATTAGATACGCTTCTTAAGTGATTAATTTATTATTATCTAGCTGTCCCGGTGAACTTCGTGTCACTTAAAAACCTTCCCTGGACTTCAAGAATTATTTTATGACTAAAATTAGCAGAATCGGTTCAGCCGTTATTGGGTTAAATAGCATTACTAACACAATTGGAAATCCATTTTTTCTATACATATTAATAAAACAAAGTCGCTTTTTTTTCCCTCATGTCCCTTTGTTTTCTTTAATCTTTAAAACTACGCAACGGATTTTGATGAATCTTTCAGTGCTAGATATAAGATAGCCCATTTATCGAGGAAAGCCATAGGCTATATTTTATCACGATAAGACTAATAGGAGCGAAGAAATAGAGAAAAATGTGGAAAAAAAACGGGGAAAGTTATTTGAAAGGGCTAACTTGAACGCGCTAATCTCAGGAACTACTGGTCCGATTTGAAAAATTCTTTCAGTGTTAGATAGCCCATTTATTGAGAAAAGCTATAGGCTGTATTTTATCACGCTAAGACTTATAGGAGAATGTGCAAAAAAAGCAGGGGAAATTATTTGAAATGGCTTATCTCGCGAACTACTGGAGCAATTTTTATGTTATTTGGCACAGATAAGAAGTAGACCACGTGAAAGATCATAGGCCATGGGCCATTTTAATCATTTTTTCAGTGGCTATGTATATTTTTATACCCGCGCGACTCCGGGGCGGGTCGCTAGTTATATAATATATAGATATCTAACTATATTTGTTAGCATCATTAATGTATTTTACTCTTATAGAGCAATACCTATGCAAGATGTTTTTGTCTGTTGTAGAGAAGATAAATGCAGTTTTAGACATTTCTTATACTGCATTTATCTTCTCTAATTCATTACCTAATTATTTATAAAAAGTTTATAGAACTTCAAAATAATAAGATACATAAATTGTATTTTACTTTGTAAACATTTCGCAGTACAAAGAACTCTGTCGCTCTACCTTATAATAATTATGAAATCTAGACAACAACACTAGTAGTTTCATGTTTTTAAGAGTTCAAGAAATCAAAATGCACCAATGCACCGTACAGTCCAAATTGTTATCATCCTAACTTCAGCAGCAAACTCTACCTACGTAGACACATTCGCTATATATTACAAAAATTACATCATCTGAAAATATTTTGGCGGTCAACAACCGGGCGGTCTCGGTCGACGTGCTTTACACGAACTATATTACTTTCACTTCTCCCAATTGCGATTTTAAGATCAATAGTAATGGTGTTATGTGTGTAGACTGTTGACCGTACTACGGTCATCAGCAGAAAACACAATACATGATGATAGTGCGCCATCTGTTATCGAGTAGAGAAATTCCTGCGAGAACAACTTCTTCAGTTTTTATTAAAGTTTTAATTAACCTTTAAAAACTATGATATATCTAATGCCAAAATCCAGTTCACCTCTGAAGTTTTTCAGTCAGTTTTTGCTAGGACCAATTAATTCTGGTAGAGTTGCGGTAGGTTGAACTATCGACGTACCCGCAACTCTGGAGCACCATGGGGTTTTAGTGGGTAGACTACGCAGGAGTCCCACATACCCCAGCCGATATCCCCAATTTACCGGAGATGCGTAAAGCATTTCCCCATGTTAAAAAAAAGGACCAATTAATTATAATTATTGGATGAAGTATCCAGGTAAAAATATATTGATTCAGGAGACTGATTTGAATATTGTTAATTTAACTCTGTACATACGTAAATTAATAATATTATGACAATAATTATTTTAATTAAATTCAGTTTAAAATAATTTACTAGTACTAGTAAACTTTAAATGATCATTAATTTTGCATCATTATATCAAGTCAGGATGGCCGAGCGGTCTAAGGCGCTGCGTTCAGGTCGCAGTCCACTTCTGTGGGCGTGGGTTCGAATCCCACTTCTGACAAGAACTTTTTGTATGTTTGAACGTACCTACATAAAATAAACGGAGATCACACACGTCACACTTTTTGTGTGATCGAGTCTGCGGCTTCCATACATTATGATGTCGCGCGCCATGCAGATTGTATGTAAGCCGCAGACTCGGATCACACAAAAAGTGTGACGTGTGCGATCTCCCTAAATGCATATCAAGTATCGACGGTTAAAAGGAAATAGGGTATAAGTGCCAAAAAGTAAAATGTTCAGGAGAGTGGTTTAAAGTTTTGAGTATAAGAAAAACTGACGTATCTCTGTTACTTATTGACGTATCGTGATCATTTAAACAGTTATAAAATGATATATAATGGGCCTCTGACCGGTATTGTTAGTTTTAATGATTTGGTGCTATTTAAAGTGTTTTTGTCGCTTTTAACAATAACTTTAAAATTTTGAATGAGGTAATATGGCATAAGAGACAAATGACAAAAAAATTAAGAGGATAAGAAGCCTAAACAACATTCTGATTTCTTAAATCGCAAAGTAAAAGGGTATACGAGACTAGACGATTCAGTAAGTGTTATATGAAAAGAAGGATAACGTACTTTTATACAGGTCGTGTTATGGTCGTGAAAACTCATCGTAGAGCTATGAGAGTCAGCGCATTCAAAAGAGCGGGAAATTTTAAGTAAGATGGCATTTCAAAATTAAAACTCATTTTTGACAAAAATGTCGCTTATGCCCATAATTGGGCGTTTGCACACTGCACGATAACGACACGACACGATACCACAGAACACAAGGGTCACCGCACATATTATACAATTTCAAGTTGGCCGACTATCGTACAATCTGACTATCGTACTAATTCTAATATTCTGTAACTTAATATTGAATGCACCCAAAATATTATCCTTTCTTTTCGCCTTCGTTTTAATAAAAACGTGCTTTTTACGCATTTTAACAAGCACGTCGCTAGGCTAGCAACACCATTCCCAACTAAATCTAAAAGTCAGCGGCTGGCAGCAGCGTACACGATGAAGTTGTCCAATTGAATTGTGACACTACGCAATTTAGTTTGTACGATAGTCGGCTAACTTGAAGTTGTATTATATGTGCGATGGCCCTTATCTATTCTGTGGTGTCGTGTCGTGTCGTTACCGTTGCAGTGTGAAAACACCCATTTCCTTTTAACTGTCGATATAATAATATAATAATATATTATTATATTTTACTCTTATGATAAAACATTTTTTTCATATTTCATTATCACGTTTTTTCAGAAACTAGTATGGTTTTTTGGTTGATACCTATTCATTGTTATGTACATTGTTTGTTGTTATGCAGGCACTTCACATGGCTATTAATTGTATTTGCGTATTTAATGTATACGCCAAACAATCACCATATTGTGTAGACGGTATGTTTGACAAGTATTGGCCTTATTTGCCTATTTGACAAATATGACCAATACCAAATACACGTATCCGTACCTTTGTCGGTTTTTGACGCACATCAAAAGAATCAAATAGGCAAGTACAGCCACAGACTAATAAGAAATACTACGGATAGTTGTAGCTCGACAAGGCTTTTAAATTTAAATGAATGTGGCGAAAAGAGGAACTAACGCTGCCATCATACAAAAACGTCATTTTTGACAGTTCCCCTTTACGAGCAGCGCCACCACCCACGTTCTGTCGCACTAATAAACAAAATCAAGTAAGTTTGGTATTTGACGTCCATGTGTGGAAGGCAGTATTTGCCTTTATTTGCTTGTTTGTGTATACGTCAATAATTTTGCCAAATACAACAAATAGCCAATAGCAAATACAATTAGAATAGCCATATGAAGTGCCTCCATTATACAATATACCTATATAATTATTATTTTTTTTACCTCCGTTTTCTTATTTTTTATCTCCGCCAGACGGCGCGACGATAGACACTTCTAGATTTTCTATTGGTTCCCCACCGATCTGAAATTATCTGTAGGTTGGCATTACTGACTACATGTTGGTCGTGTTTCTAAAAAATATCAGTGTACTGTCAAGTGTAATATCAATCAAAATATCGTACTCCTAAGCGATCATTGGCTTAAGCAATTAGGCCAGTATACTGGTAACAGCAGCTTAGGAACACGCTTGTACTTGTCAAACTGAAAACTGACAACAGAAAAAGTTTTCTAGTTTCTACTTCTACTTTAATTGTCGGTGTGGTTTTTATTATTTTTCCCCAAATTGTGTTATTTGGGTTTTTGATATTCATTATTGGTAAAATATTAGCCACTTAATATCCGTTATCTTGCACAAGTGCAGGTAAGATGTTGTAAAAACCAAAATGTATAATTCCTGTGACATTTGGTGTGAATGGGGCATTTTCTTATTTTTTTTCATTTGATTGTCAAACAGCTTTCATTTTAGTAACTAGATGGCGTATGGGTAGACAACTATCGGTAATACCAGGGAATGCCATCAACAATTACTACAAAACTGGGCAAAAGAATGTAAAACTTGATACATTTCAATTTGAAAAAGACACAATGATATTACAATGAATAGGATAATAAAGTTATTATAACGATGTTTAGTTAAAACTCACGGAAGAAATAGCGCTATTTATCGTTATTCACACCAAATGTCACAGGAATTATAAATTTTGGTTCTGACAACATCTTACCTGCACTTGTGCACGATAACGGATATATCATGGCAATTATTTTACCAATAATAAACATCAAATACCCAAATAACACAATTTGGGAAAAAATAATAAAAACCACACCAACAATAAAAAGTAGAAGAAGTTCCAAAGTAACATGGCCGCCACAAGGCCGTTCAGTTGTCAGTTGTCACTTTGACAAGTTTTTATTTTAACAGCGTGTTCCTGAACTATTACCAGTATAGTGGCCCAATCGCTTAGGCCAAAGATCGCTTAGGTTTAAGATATTTTGATTTATGTCATACTTGACAGTACACTGATATTTTTTAGAAACACAACCAATATGTAGTCAGTGATACCAACCTGCAGATAATTTCAGATCGGTGGGGAACCAATAGAAAATCTAGAAGTGTCTACCGTCGCGCCGTCTGGTGGAGATGATAAAAAGAAAACAACCCATATCGGTAAATGTACCCTATTTCTTTCGTGATTTTTAACTAAAACGTCGTTATAATAACTTTATTATCCTATTCATTGGAATATTATTGCGTCTTTTTCAAATTTAAATGTATCAAGTTTTGTATTCTTTTGCCCAGTTTTGTAGCAATTATTGATGGTATTCCCTGGTATTACCGATAGTTGTCTATCCATACGCCATCTAGTTACTAAAATGGAAGCTGTCTGACAATCAAATTAAGAAAATAAGAAAATGTCTCATCATAGTCTGTCAAAAAAGAGAAGAAATTAAAAAGTGGAAAGAAACATCATAGTATCCCTTTCAATTCAATCTAAGAAAAAAGGGATGACACTACGATGCTGCCATTCGAGTGTCCTTTGACACCTCTCAAGTTTTATTTTTGCCAATAAGATGTGCACATAAAAAAAAACATGGCGACTGTCACTGCGGATAGTGACTTTGACACCGAGTGTCAAATACAGAAATACAAAAATTAAGAATACAAAAATCAAAACACCGCTCGCTATTCACATTCCAAAGTCTAGTTAGATTTATTTAATTACTTCCAAATTGCTTAATATCTTTTCTAGTACGGTAGTTAATATATGAGTATGACGATTATCAAAGTATCAAATGAGCAAGAAATTATTAAGAAGTTATCATCTTACATAGAAAAAATAGCGAATGACTCCATACTCAACCGTGGGAAATTTTACGTTGGACTTTCAGGTACAAAATAACATTGTAAAGATCATACAAACTTGTAAATTAATTTACTGCACCCAAAACTATGACTGAAACTATAGCAGATCATTCGCATTTCTTATATTTTATTCTTTTTTCTTGGCTGAATAGTTACCTGTTTTCAAATAAATGCTTAATTTGAATAGTTCTAGAAGGACGAAGAAAGGTTAAATGTCGAGGAAACTACCTATTCAATTAAAATCATTTTTTAGACACCACAATATAAAATTTAGTTTCATAAATAAGTAGGATTTGGGAAGAGTTATTTGACATTATTAATTTCCAGGTGGTTCTGTTGTAAAATACCTCTGTGAGGGATTACCAGAAGTGGAAACAGACTGGTCCAAATGGGTGCTAGCATTTTGTGATGAGAGAGTGGTGCCAGAAGACAGTGAGGACTCAACATTTGGCACTTACTGCAAACAGCTTATACCAAAGACACAGCTTGATAAAAGTCAATTTATTGCCATAAAGCAGGGAGTCTCAGGTAAACCTCATCAGGGCCCCCGCTACCATATGTGCAATGTGTGCAATGCACACGGGCGCCATCCTCTAGAGGCGCCAAAACCAAGGAGCCAAAAAATTTGCCTAAAGGGGCACCAAAATCCTTTATTTGCACACAGGCGCCAGTAGCCCTTATGGGGGCCCTGAACCTCATTATAAATTTAAACTTAATATAATTAATATTACTCCCAATTCATGAATGGTTTTTTTGAGAATAGACCTAAGAATATTTTCACCCAAATCCTCCCAAAAATCCTGTCTATGTTCTGAATTTTATGAGGTTGTATGGGGCATATCAATAACATTCTTTTTTCGAAATGTTACAGCTGCAGAAGCTGCAGTTGAATACGCTGACAAATTAGAAAAGGCCTTTGGAAGTCAAGAGTTCAAATTTGACCTTTTACTATTGGGGATGGGTCCAGATGGTCACACTTGCTCGCTATTCCCTGGGCATGAGCTACTCAGCGAGACCAATTTGAAGGTGGCTGCGATCACCGACTCACCAAAACCACCACCAGAGAGGGTAACTCTCACCTTCCCAGTCATAAACAATGCTAGAAACTGTATATTTGCTGCTAGTGGGTCGGGCAAAGCAGATATGATAAAGGTGAGAGCTAGTATTCTTTTAAAATTACTGCAGTAATCATTGGCAAACACCAGTAACAGCACAGTAATACACTGATTAGTAGTACAGAGTAACGTCACAGCAAAATATATGTTCAGGATAGTAGTAGATGTTTAGGAAGGTTCTAAGTTTTTTGAAGTACAGAATTTATTCTTGATTTTTAATATAAAATTATTCAGGATCATGGAAAGCTGTTATAATTGTGTTATATTTGATTTTAGCGCATACTCAAGGATAAGGAAGATCTCCCAGCAGCCAGGGTCAAGCCAGAAGGTGCTCTCTTCTGGATACTGGATGAAGCCTCAGCAAAACTCTTATAAGAATATGACTAATTAAAATATTATAAGTGTTATTTGATATTTATGAAGCTCAATTTTAAATAATTACATACAACAAAATGTGAGTGCTAATCAAGTTATTAAAAGAAATTCAAAAGCTTAAAAACATTTGGTGAAACTTAAACTATGTTTTGCAACGAATTAGATTTTAGAATAGGTATATCCAAAACAACATAATATTTATATTGTTCATAAATAACTCAGTTTGTAACAATTATTTTTATTTTTCTATATTTTTAAAAAGTTTATATTGTTATACAAAATATGTGACATGTAAGTTGTAACTATTAGCACAAAACGCAATAATTAATGATTTTTTATTGTATTTGAATTCTAGTTAAGTTTTTAAATACTTAAACTTATTTTTTTTACAAACTTTAATTAAAATTAGAGCTAAGAAATTGTGATTGTTCGGTTGTACTGTCAATGTATAATAAAATCGTAACTGGTTCTAGATTATTTGTAGGAAATAATTTTCATTGTTATTGATTTGTGAATAGTTCAAACCAGTAATCAAACTTTTCCATATTTAGACATTTTACTACATTGCATTTATTTCATTCCAAGATAGTGTTTTGTACATTTTTTTAAATTTAAATATATTTTATTTATAAAACCTGCTTTTTACTGACACCGTAAAAACAACCAAATTGTACAACACGGGTGGTCGCCGCGTCGTCCATATACGAGGGTAGACGGAAATAATATTTGATTGACGCTTCGACCGCACAGTAGATTAGAAAAAAATATAAGTTTAAATTATTGTAGGTTCTGCTAAGTCTTCCCACATACCCCCGGGGTGCTTCAGCTTAACCCATTCCATGCGGCAATAAAAACTACACTTATTACCCAGGTGCGGGGACGATTTTCGTCGTGACGCCGATGGGCGTCTTCCGCACCTCAAAGGGTAACAATAAGACGCCGATCGGCATTTTCAGCACACCAATAAGAAATTAATTATTATTACGTTAAATTCATTGGAAAATCTTCAGTTACGTCAAACGTGTGGTGTGTTCAAGAGCGTATTTGGCGTAAAAATTAATCTTGCGGCATAAATTATTATTTGTGTGCAGTTATTGGCCTTCAATTGTTATATGGTGAAAATTGGTTGAATATGGCGAGAAATGGTAAGTAAATTGTATTAATTAAATAAATTATGCCCCCTTTCGACTAACATCTCATATATTTTAGTTTTTAGTGATAATAATAGCAAAATTATCAGTATAAATTAATAAGAAATTAATAACAGGGGTGGCAAACCTTTTCGTAATTTCCGTAAGCGTATTATGCATATTTTCAAGAATATTTTTAATAAGTAACCTGAAAATAAACTATGATAACATTATGATATTTTTTTTTGGAGATTTGAGATAGTAGGGAATATATTATATGCATATTTTTTTGTTTCTATCTTTTATAAACATATCGTATAACATCATCATATTAATTAATTTAGAGATAATTTTATTATTTACTTACCTACATATATAATTTCGCGCGCGGAACTCTTTAAATAGGAATGGGGCCACATATTTGAAATATTTTGGTCCATCGTGCCTCTATTTCTTGACCTCTGTGTGTATTATGATAGCTAGTTTGAAGACTACGAGGGCATAATATGACTGTAATATGCACTATCAACGAAAAATTGCCAAAATATGCACTAACGCCTAAAAAGTGTCATTATATGCATCTGCATATTATGCAAATGCATATAATCCGATGTCTAATAATAACTTTTTTTTAATGAAAAAAGTGGGCAAACGAGCAAACGGGTCACCTGATGGAAAGCAACTTCCGTTGCCCATGGACACTCGCAGCATCAGAAGAGATGCAGGTGCGTTGCCGGCCTTTTACGAGGGAATGGGGTAATAGGGTAGGGGAGGGTAGAGAAGAGAATAGGGGAGGGTAGGGAAGGAAATAGGGGAGGGTAGGGAAGGAAATAAGGGAGGGTAGTGAAGGGAAAAGGGTAGGGGATTGGGCCTCCGGTAAACTCACTCACTCGGCGAAACACAGCGCAAGCGCTGTTTCACGCCGGTTTTCTGTGAGCCCGTGGTATTTCTCCGGTCGAGCCGGCCCATTCGTGCCGAAGCATGGCTCTCCGACGGTAGAAAATTTTTATATACTTACCCAGTGGCGGGGCAAGACCTAAATTTGATGTGGGCAAGATTATATCTTGCGAGGCCCCCTAAAATATATTTTGCGAGGCCCCTGATGGATGACGCAAGAGGACTGATTTGTTGAGAGAAATAATTTTTGATACTTTTATTTATGAACATTGGGGTATCCAAACTCATAAATTCTTAAAAAAACCTCTCGGTCCTAGGGGCGCGAGGCCCCTTAGAGCGCGAGGCCGTGGGCGGTCGCCCACGTCGCCTACGCCTTGCGCCGCCTCTGTACTTACCCCAAAATCAATTAAATAATTATATTTATTTAATTGATTTTGGGGTAATTTGAATAATATGACAACACAAGCCCGGGCACCACATACATAAAACCTGCTTCACGTGCGTTGTTTGAAGCAATCTGAATTAGAATGTAGATAATAATATTATTATAGATGTTTATGGTATTACAGTTGGCTGAAAAGTTGAAGAAAAATTTATTAAAACCAAAGGTTGTCAATAGCTGGAAAACGCCTTTAGGCGTCTTCCGCATCTAAAAAGGAATTGGCCATTTTGCAGAAAGTTGAATTTATTGAAACGGCGTGCATTACGTTATTGTATTTTCAAAATTTGAGCATATATTGCACGTATAAACTTTTATAATTTGTTTTAGCCAAAATATAAGCTACTAAAAAAAGACGCCGATGGGCGTATGCCGCATCTGAATGTGACGTCCAAAGACGCCGATGGGCGTCCGCCGCAGCGAATGGGTTAACTGAGGCACATCCCCAACCGGGAGCACCCATAAAGGGTTTCCCCTGCGCAAAAAAAAAAAAAAAAAGGTTCTGCTAAGTCAGCTGTAGCAAACTACTATATTCGGATTCCTGCGATAGGAGAGCTGAAAAGTAGTGTAAAGAAAAGCCCAAATAATTTTTTCAAATGTGTGTATTTTTTCCCACGTACGTAACGCCAAGGATCTCAGCATTCATTCACAATAAAGACAGTCGACGGTTCAGTACAAATAACTAACATCATAATTATTTACTTTCTTTTAATTAATGTAATTACAAAAGTTCGACAACTAAATACAAAATATCCGGCGCGCATAGCGTACCAAATGCTTACATACATAAACATATTTATAATATATATATTAATGTAAAAGTAGCAATAGTTAATTTAAACCAATATCGAACTTAACTGACTTACGAGAGTTTCGGGGCGAAGCGAGGTGTGTCTATACAGTAACGAGCGGCCAGCACCGCCAAATAATCACTACCTAACCTAATCTTGCGAATCAACGCTTCCGAAATGCAGCACCCCGACGCTATACACTATTCAATTTCTCTTTAAAAAACATAAAAATAAATTTATTAACAAATTTATCTTTAATTTAACGAGTTCCGTTTAATTTTTACATATTACAAGTTAAATAGATACAGACAATATGTATAGTGTAGACGCGCAGTCGACCGGCCAGCGCCGCCGAACGTCGCGCGGCCTTATCTAAATACGAATATAAAAAGGGGGAGACATTTACAAATTTACTATACACTAACATTATGTATGCAATTATTTCGTTACAAATTGACACGTTCGACGGACGAGGCGCCGGTGCGGTTCATGTATTTACAGTAGCCGTAAACACGACACCGGGGGCAATACTGGTCCGATATCACTTGGTGGCCGGGGGCCGAGAGCAGAGTGCGTGGTGGGGAGCGGTCGCCGCGCTATGTACAGCTGACTACTGACGCGAGCCGAGAACCTGCAAACGATAATACCTCTTATTACACACTAGTTACAGATGCTTATCGGCAAATATGTTGTCTCAATAAAAATAAATAGCTAAGAGCGAGTGTAACAAAATTTACTATCTAATCACTGAATTACATGTCTGTTTCTTTCTGTTCTCATTTAGAAATAGAAGACAACTCCTATTTATTTAGAAAATATGGTAAGGCTCATATAGGTAAATGGTAATGCAATGTCTGTTTCTTTCTGTTCTCATTTAGAAATAGAAGACAACTCTTATTTATTTAGAAAATATGGTAAGGCTCATATAGGTAAATGGTAATGCAGTTATTTCATTAAATCTTTTAGTTTGGTTACTCTGTGAAGAATGTTACAATATCTCAGATTAATTTTGCACATGCACTTGTAGCGAAAACAGCCGATGATGTTAGTTGGCAATAAAACATATTATTAATTTCAAACTTTCCCCTCTCAAGTGATGTATAAAGCGAATATACCTCAAAATATGCTTCACCAGTATACGCAAAGTGCGAGCCAGATATGAAGCGTCCCCAATATTTTATATTCCTTCTTTACGTTTCGTTCGTTCCTTTCTTTACGTCCTATTTATCTAACATTGTTTCTTCTGATAGTTCCAATTTTAAATAATGTTCTTTTTACAGAAACTATTCAACTAAAAACTTTTCAAAAATTCTGTGTCAGTCCTATATAGCTATAATCTGTATGTAGTGTCCTATACCATAGTGTAGTGTATATCGTAGATATGTTGTGGGTAGTAAGTAACTCACAGCGTGCGGAGCTAGTTGGGGGTCCAGTATGACTGCGAGTAGGCGGGCTTGGAGTTGGCCGGCTTGGCCGCAGACCGGGACCCGCTGCCGCTCTCCTGCGGGACACACTCACTGTACCCACTACGCACGTCTAACTCATTGTCTCCACTAAACTCGTCTAACTCGTTGAGTCCGCTAAAGTCGTCTAACTCAGGGCTGACCAAACCAAGGTACGCAAAATATGTTGTCTTTAATTAGTTTAAAGGAAATCTTTTAGAGAGGATAATTATTATTTTTGTTGTGTTTCTTATCCCAAATAAATTAATGTGCCAATTTTCTGTCCTGGCATCAAGTTTTTAGTGTTATAATGAAAATATTTATTACATAGATGAAGTTTATGAATTATTATAATATCAAAATATCTTTTCGTACTTTGTACCTATACATTCTGAGTATTATTTTTACATTAATTGATTCTAAAACCCATCTAGTTTGAACAGCCCTGGTTTCGCTCGTCGAGTTCACTACACTCGTCTTAACTCATTGCGGTCGCTACACTATTGCTGTGGCCGCTACATATCATGGTGTGGACTAGAGTGCGAGTAACGAAAGAAACATTAGTCCGTGAGCACTAGAGTTAAATAACTGATACACCCCTATTAAAACTTTTTATTTGAACCTTTATCGACGTTATTTTAATTAAACTTTTACCGACACTATCTCCTACAGAAAACCTAGTCAGGTTATTTTTTACGTTAAGTATCGTTAAATCGAAATCGTTAAACAGTTAGTCCACACGGTCACTCAAGGCCTAATGTTATATGCCACTTAGTTCTTTTGTATTAGTATTACAAAAAGTATTTGGCCAAAAGAAATAAGTGAACTCTTGGTATAAGTTCTAACTAAGAAAATATTAATTTTGTCGTGTGAGAAAGTTATCTAGCATATATTTTACTAGCATGGTGGGAGCATTAGCAAAGAAGTAACAACCAGTTAATATGTAGTAAATACGTTAATTTTTAGATTTTTTTCATAAGTAGTGGTTTTGATTAGCACTATGCAGAAGCAAATTCAATATTAATCAATTGACTGAGTACCAAGTCTTACACAGTCAATAAAAGAATTTTACAAATTGATAAGGGTAGTCGTTTCTGGATTAAAGCTTTTAAGTTGCATACATATAGTGTTTAGAAGATTATTGCAAGCTTATAACAGAATAAATATGTGTGATAACCACTCCATTGCAACTAGGGTAGTTTTTGTTTGGATGGTGGTAGAAAATTATAATTACCAGTAAGTTGCTTCAATTATTTCTCCCTAAAGATTTATATTGATTTGTTATTGTCATACAAAATATTTTACCTAAGAGCATTTATTATACCAATGCGTTGATAAAAGCATTATATTATTAACGCAAAAATCATGCACACACTGGCGGGTAAAGCGTATAAACGTACTTAAATAGATATATAAATGTAATACATACGATATAATACATACATAGATATGGCACAACATAAAAACGCCGTGATAAACATATGTCACTCACCCGCCTATTATGACTACTGTTCACCCGACCATCCATCTACAAACGAAAGCAAACTCTAAGAATGTAAAAATAAAATTCAAACTCGTCCGACATGCTCTCGGTGTGATCGCTATAGGCCGTACATGATCACATACTAATGCCAATGCCAAACAACTAGATCCATGATGAAGTGAACCATGGATTCGCCTTAAATATTACTGTGTGTGCATTCTGAGTGGTGTAAGTGTTTTGTGAGGTTGGGTGACAATTTTTTTTTTAATTTTTAAAGCTGCTCTAAAAATGTTCTCATTAAAAACTACTAATTTTATAAATTGTTACTATACATTATGTTATTGTTATAATACTGTTAATATGTTATTGTTTCGTAATAAAAAGATTTTGTTTTATCATTTACATTGACACCTTAAACCTTTACCTCTATACAATATACATTGTTAATAAGTTATTTGCACAACAATAACTATGATTTAACTTATTAAGTTATTAGTCATTTTATACAAAAAGGCTAACATTTATGTTTTAAATATATTCACTGACTACTTTCAAAATAATTATTATATTAGTCTCAAAATTTAGTCAACACTCAACATGCAGTCATTTTGATGAATCGTTGTAATGTGGTGTAAAGTTTGAGCAGATACCATAATTTTGTACACAAATTATTGCTACAAGTCTATGGATTAATGCTGTCCTTTTTTGTATGTTTTTAAAAAGCTAATAGGCTTATTTCAGGTATTTTTTCCTCAATGCTTAAAAAGCTTAGAATCTATGCTACCCAGTACTATAAAATTTTATTTTACAGTTTATTTTGAGATATAGCCTCAGCGCTAAGTTGGACAGTGTATTAGTGTGTGGTTGTGTAGTTTCACCATAACCTTTGCTGTGGTTGACATATAGTAGTTATGAGTGTCATGTGGTTTTATAGTTGGTGGCAATGACTGGTGGTATAACCACTAGTGTGGTGGCATGTAGCAGTCGTGGGTATGCTTGCAGTGGTAGTGTAACTTCTGCCGTGATTGACATATAGCTGTTGTGGATATGGTTGTGGTGGAGCTCACCTGGTGCTGCTGATGGTGGTGGGGATGATGGTGGGGCGGCGCGGGGATGTAGAGGTGCGAGCCGGCGCCGAAGGGCGGCGGGGTGCCGCTGTGGAAGCCCGCCTTCTCGTAACTCTGCACATGCACACACGCTGTACTCTCATGCTCACCACGATATACCATCGATCGGATTCGACATCGGAACATTTCATACCGTTATTTAGGTTAAGTATGCAGAATGGTAGGAAAATATTCATTTCCAATTCGCTAATGGTATAACTCAATAAATTAGGCTATAATGTGCTTATAACTCAATAAAAAAAGACAAAATTATCTCCTCATACATATACATGTATGGAAGTAATATAAAAAACTCTAAAGCTAAATTACTCACAAGAGTATCATTTTGAAATGTTCCCTTTCTGATTCCGACCGACGATATGCATATAATATACGATATAGTTACACTATCAGGGTGCTTGATCTTAGCGCACTACTACAATTATTTATTGTCACTGTAGTAAAGTAATTACTAGTCTATTCGCGTTTACAAAATCGCGATTTCGTTATTAACCAAATGGTTTAGTTGGTGAACATGAAACATTGATGGTGCATTGATTTTGAATACAAATGTTATGCTTATGTTTTAAAATGAGAATAAAGTTTATTATTATTATTATTATTATAAATTATATTGTCATGGAATTTAGAATATTTATTACCACTATCTCTTTTTCGATGCTATAAAATTGGAAGTAAACTTCTACACACAGAGTAACATTGGCAATTTATATCATATCTGTAATGTTTAAGAACATACAAAGAGTTTTCGGTCTTACACAGACAGAAAATAAACTAGTTATTTGATACTGAACCAATTAAATGATCAATCTGCTAAAAGATCAACCCTGACAGTACAATAAACTAAAATAAACAAAACTAAATAAATAAACGTAAAAAACAACAATAATAAAATATTGCATACATCTACGTAAAATCGACATAGTAATACACAACTTTTATTTATAATGTAAAGCGAAAACATTCTTGATTAGGTTAAGGGTGAAGCCAAACGAACGAATTTGTGAGTTGTGTGTCGCAGAATTTCGGTCACGTAAATATCTTTTCATACAAATCATGACTCACAAAATGACGCTCGTGTGAATCAAACAGGTCTTTTGTATGAAACTGAATGCAGCAGAATTTCTGCCAGCCGAAATTCTGCGACTCACGACTCACAAATTACGCTCGTTTGGCTTCACCCTAACGCAGGACACAGACATATTTTACCTACATTCGCTGCGCATACTGCAGAAAGTATTTTTAAAATTTATTTAGCTATTATGTCTCTGTTAACATACTGAAGATGTAGTTTAGGAATATATATATATATATTCCTAATAAATCCCTAAAATCCCTATATATATATATATATATATATATATATCTTGCCGCTCTCAGAAACTTTATTTATCATTTTATCTCAACTTCTTGAGCAGAATCGATTTCTATGCTCTGTGCGATGGTGGTCGTACTGCTGAGCAGAGTATATCGCGGTAAACAAAATAGCCTTATTCTATAATGGGCTTTAGTCTACCACACATTCCCACCACTGTATCTCCTGTGTCGCCAGGATCGACAGCGGTATCCAACCACGAAAACTCCTTGAGCCCGAAGGACATGCTAAAGCTATCTTGGGACCCGCAACTAAATTAATCAGAAGAAAAGAGAAGGTGTAGGTTCCAGATTTCCTCCTCATACAAATAATATAGTAAATAGTATATAGTCTGTGGTGGTGTACTCACATTAACCTTGTTGAGCGTGACGTGCGTCTTGGCGTACATGGCGCTGGTGAGGTCGGCCGCCGCGGCGCCACCGGCCTTGCTACCGGTGCCCGTGTACGCGCCGCCTGCTGGAAATTGTATGCCTTTGTATGTATTCATCGATCTCGATTCCCAACCTCAATCGTGGGAATCGCAGACAATAGATTTTCTATTGTTATGCGACAGCCGGGTGCCGCTTGGGGATTGATGGGTTAAATAATAATAGCCCCTGTACTCGTTTCAATGAAGGCCAGGGCCCTGATTCACAATGCGTAATTCGACTCGGTCCTCGGATTCGGAAACATCATCATGCGACATCCCACAAACGTTAGCCGGCGGCGAGTCGCCTAGGCATTGACCAATGAGCACACGGTAAAGTTTCCGAATCCGTGTCGAACGTGATGAAATCGTGAATCGCCCTGCAGATCAGCGACGATGCAGATGGAGTAATTTTATTTTACTTTACACAAGTGGGCTTTATCTACCCTGACTTGTAACAAATGTCTTAAAATAGGCAGCTTTTAAAGCTTTTACAATCTCCTAAAAATGGTGACAAACCGCTTATCCGGGAGCTTTGTCACCGAGCTAACTAGTTGCAACTGTCATGCGCCAACTGTGCAATAATCTTATCGTTCAGAAATGTATTCTGCAAAGTCTCGAAATGGATTAATCCAGCTTCCTATATAAATTAATAGTGAAATGTAAAATAATCTAAAATCTTATTCACTTTGCTTCTTGGATAGAAGCAAAGTGAATAAGATTTTAGATTACTTACATTACTGTAAAACTTTCAGGTAACCTGGGTAATGGATGTGTATTAAATATGTGTATCATATTATAATAAAAATCTCAAATATATGTATAGTATGAAAGTGTTAAATATATATCCGTTGTCTGGTACCCGTAACACAAGTCCTTTAGGCACTTACCACGGGGCCAGACTGACATGGTGTGAAACATTCATAGATATTATTTTTTTATAACCTACCAGTCTTGTATGTGTCCTGAGCGTCGTAAGGTGGCTGCGTCTGTTGCGAGTAACCCGACACCTTGCCGCCGCCCACGCCGCCAACGCCGCCCACTCCGCCCACGTTTGAGCCGCCTCCGTACTGTAAGTCACAGGTTACACGGTCAAATTTTCATCAATCTGATTGACGAAATACTGATGGCTATAAAAAGTTCATAATAAAAATACGATCAATCCATTAATCCGTGGGTCAGACGATCAAATTTTCGTCAATCTTTACCGGATTGATGGATCAGATTGATGAAAATTTGACTGTCTAAACTCTAAACTCTAACCTGTGTCTAAGAGATTTGTGTCGTATCACGTATGATACGATTTGCATTGATGTTATGATGTAGTTGTGGTCGCCCGATTCTCGTCAAGCGTTAGTTCGACAATCATAATCATAATGTTTTATAAATCACCGATCATTAAAAAAAAAACGACTAATATTAACAAGATGGTTGTGCTGATCTGTTTGTGTCAAAAAGCACGCTCTTGCTCGCTTATATCAACGGTCCCTACGTATAAAGCGACATGTCAAAAGTAGTGGTTTTCAGGAGAGTTTTTTAAGATTCAAACTGTTACTGTAGATTACCATAAAACATAAACACAATTATTTTTGTTGATCTATAAAGCTTAATGTAGGCCGTTTGTCATGATAACACCTTTTCAATTCTGTACTAATATAATACAGCTGAGATTTGTTTATTTGAACGCCCTAATCTCAGTAATTACTTATCCGATTTGGAAATTCTTTTAGTGTTAGATAGCTCATTTATCGAGGAAGGCTATACGTTATAAATTATAGCGCTATGATTAATAGGAGCAAAGAAACAGGGGAAAATGTAAAAAAAACGGGGGAAATAACTTGAAAAGGCTTATCTTATAAACTCTATTGGAGCAAAAAAATAGCCCATTAACTTTTTAATCTATAAGTTAATCATGTCACTTTAGATTTTTAAATGAGCTTTTCCGGATTTTTTTTCAAGCCCTTCTCAACCCAACCAAGCGATACCGCGTTGTAGAGGGAGTCCATCTACCAAGTGAAAAAGGAGTGTTCTTAATAGTTGTTAATTAATTTTACATAATTTATTAGCGTTTTCAATACTGTTTTATATAAAATAAATGACATAATATTCATGTTTAAATAAATACATATCAGACTTCGCTTTCTATCTGTCATCCGTTCGTCTATCACCAAGCTTTATCTCAAGAACCGCAATAGTAAAAGTTTTCACAAATTATGTTTTTTTGTTGGCGATATTTGAAGAACTATAGTAAAATTAAAATAAAATAAATGATTATTGTAGGGCCTCGTACAACAAACGTGATTTTTTTGCTCTATATCGATAACGGTAAGGTCCAGATGGTTGTTCATCATGAAAAGAAGCCTCAGCCTCCGTTGCAACTATTATTTCACGTTGCTGATTAATGATTATTTATAACACTCAGATGCTCATATGGTTTGAAATTAATTGAATTTGTGCCACGAGTCCCATTGAAAAAGAACTAAAGTCTCATAATAACTGAACGTAAATGGTAACAAGTATATAAATCATTCGCTACCTTAGAGGTAGAAACGGACATGTACGACATGACGCGGACTGGCGCGTAATTTCCAACGCGGTACAAGACGGTAAGTATAGATGTCCGCATTTACCACAGTAAAATCTAAAAAAACACCCAACTTGTCCTCATTTACGTCTTTTTATCTTTGGAATTACTTGTGATAGAAAAATAATAATAATGTAGGAATATGCGTCTCATTATACGGAAATGAATGATGCAATAATATTTTTTTTGCTATTTTGGACATGACCTTTTATACGTCGGGACCGTCGATATACGAAATATAATCATGTGGAACATGCTGATTTTACACATTCAGCATGCCAGGGGCATAATATACGCTTCTTATAGCAGTTAGCATTAACATCAAGTAACTAATCAAAAAGTTTAGGATACACCCTCAATATGTAAGGGCAGGTTATAATTTACCCTCTCAATTATTTCAACAAATTATTTGATTATAATTTTAACAAATGTGAATATTTACCGTAGGATAGACGCCATACTGGTAGGTGGTGGGTGGTGGCTGGTAGAAGTACGCGTAGCCGGGAGGTAACGCGGCAGGCACCTGAAACATTCATCAGCATTATTAATCAACCTTATGGACTACTCGATGACGCACGCAACTCCGTTGCGCCAAAATTCGTTTATAGCGCGGGAACCGTAAATTTTCCGGGGTAAAAGTATTTTAAGTCCATTCCCCGGACTCAAAGTCGGAACTCTCCATGCCTTTCAGCAAAATCGGTTCAGTGGTTTGGGCGTGATGAGGTAACAGACAGACAGACTTTCGCGTTTATTAAATATTATTAGTATGGAAGTGTGGATAAATATCCAAACCGTACTTGGTATAATATTCTTTGAAATCATCAGTAGAAGTCTAGACTCTAAAGCCTATCACCAGCATTTATTAAGTAGTGTAAAACGGGAAAAGTAATAAAAGAGAATTCTTACGTATCCATACCTCTAATATTTTTTTTAATTCAACGGATAGCTTGAAAAGCTTATAAAATTTACAGTGGTGAAAAATAATTAGTTATTCTTATTTTTATGGTATTTTTGTCATAAGTGTCATCTATTAGTTCAGTGTCTAGCATTAGGTCTCTTCCCTTACTTCATCTGGATGCATTTTAAATTGAAACAGTGGGGGGCGTTAAAACACAATTTGTTCTCAAATTGGGCAGTAGACAAAATAAGTTTGGGAACCTCTGATTTACCTGTTGAGGTGATGCGGCGTCTGTCCTGCCGAACCTCTCGCCCGCGCCCAGTCCGAATGTGCCCTCCCTCGCGCCGTATCCGACTTCGTAGTATCCACCCTGAAGTAGGAATATAAATAAGTTTAGCAACATTATTTTTGCAATTAATATTTTTAGGGTTTTTCTTCCCACTGCCAGCATTTTCTTTCATCAGACATCTCGCCAATAATACCGCTTATTGTGCTCTGATTGGCTGATAAGCGAACATAAACGTAGATTCTTACGATTCAAAATTATTAGTGACACATTACTGTGGCGGACTATCACCACAATTCTGCATCGCATTGACGAAGTTTTCTAATTGGGGAGATATATCATATATAGTTCTTGCAATCTACGAGTGCGCGTAGCCTTTATTTGTAGTTGGCAATGCAAATAGACATTTTCGTTAGTGTGCGTACCTGACGGAGCAGTCAGTAGCGAGCGAGCCATGTACGCGTGCATAGATATGGTCACTCACACAACTAAAGGCGCCGCGCACTCGTAGATTGCAAGAACGTACGAACGAACGAAACACGACAACTGAAATTAATATAGTGGGCTACGGCCTGACAGATACCACTTCACTCGGTCAGAAGATCTTCCGTTGGGGCTCCTCATTTCTGTTCCATCGGCGGGATCCAAACCCGCGACCTCCGGGTTGAGCGCTCACAACACGCTCAACCACTGAGCCACAGAGGTCGTTGGATGTTTCCTAATATACTGACCATGTGGTGCGGCAGCGTGCCCCGCATGAGCTGCTCGTCGTACGCGTACGCGCCGCCGTAGAGCGCGCCGCCCGCGTACCCGCCGGCGGCTCCGCCCGCTGCGGTCGCGCTCGTCGACACCGCGCCCGCCGCTCCGGCGTTCACGCCGCCGCTTACTGATTACATCAAATATTTGTTATACCAAATGTGGTCATAGTCACTAATCACTATAAGACGCTCACTAGTCTTGCCAACAAAAATATTTACGCAGAGTATAACTATTCAAGGTCCGCTCTCGTTGTCTGTTAGTTGATGTTTCCAATGTGGCAGATGAACACAAGCAGATATTGTAAGTACTTAAGCTACCCACTAGACTATACAGTCATTTTACTGCCAGAAATAACACACTCCTTATGCAGTCGGGTAATAATTACCTGTGGTTGTTGTGACTTTGGCAGTGGAGGTCTGTGTGGTGGACGTGCTCGTTAGACTGTTGCTGGCCGCTACCGAGCTGTCGTACTGGAACAACGGAAACAAACATAAATACTCTTCATCAAAATCTCCATTCTCATTCTTAATAGTGATAGCAATAATAGTAAGTTGTTTAACTTCGCGTTTTTAGCCTTCCGAACGAAACAATAACGAAATGCCTCGTTAACTTCTGTGTGTTTGGGTCAGTTTACATTGCAACGTGACGAGGCGATGCTATGCCATTTAGTGCTTTTTAAAACTGAACTTTTTACAACACCATAAGATAAACATTAAATTGACAGACTTGCCTCATTTGAAGTCTTATTACAATTTTAAATAATCCTAAAATAGAGCGTTGCGATATAAAATGACTCAAGTGTGTCATTAACAGCATTTCGGCCGCTACCTGTGCGTCCTTGTGTGGTTTGGCGGGCTGCGGCGCGGGCTGGTAGGGCGCGGTGTACGGCGCCGCAGTGTATAACGCGCTGCCGCCGTATACGCCACCCGATGACGACGTCTGCTGCACAATACAATAATTATTGTTAACACAACCGAAAGTCACCAAAAATAAGAAACTAAATTTAAGTAATGGAGCGAGTATGTTGCATTATAATTTCTAACGCAATCTGTTCAGAAATGGTAAAAAATTATATATATCTTTTTTTTTTACTGAAGCAAAGTTAATATACATAGGTACTTATTTAAAAACCAGTTATCTGATATACCAGCACAAACTTTATCTGTAACTATTCTGCCAAAAGAAAGATCACTTGTTCATTTTACGTAACATTATAACATATTTTTTACTAAAAGATTCAATACTTAAAGTGATAATTTAGTTACTCACCTGGTATGAGTTGATCATGGGTTGGTATTGCGTAAGCGTGACACTGGACGGGTATGCTGTAGCGGTCATCGCCGACGCGCCCGTTAGCGACGCGTTCGTCGAGTTCACCTGACCAAATATACGTGTTATATAACTTATTAAAAACAAGCATTAATTTAATACTAAAATTGCCAGGTGTTAAAAACTACTAGACGTATATTTTAAAAGAATTTTTAACGATTTACTTTGAAATATGAAAACTTACAGTAAGGAAGTCTAGAATGAGATATTTTCAGAGCAACTCCAAAAATAATTACTTTCATAATAATAATAATTAAACAATAATAATATGAATGTATGACTAGCAAATCTCCGCCGCTTCAAGCAGCAAAAGCAGTAGATCAGAGGAAGTTAGAACTAAGATTGATTTCGCTCGCTCGTGCGTCAACTTCGGTACCACACCTTGTTGCTTTAGCAACGACTGATCGAACAAAATTGTATCACAATTTTTAAAGCATTATTTTGCCCTAGGACCACTTGAATCAGTATGTCAACAGTCAAGAAACATAGCGTCTATATGTAATTTTATCTCTTTTATACATTAGGTAGACAAAAGAGAACCTAATATCTCATATATAATAATATCAACAATTAAATTGAAACCATACTGGCTCAATAAGCCTTCGAGTGGAATTTCACTTGAAATAATTTAAAATTATGATCCCAGGACGTCATCCGAAGTAAATTTTGACAACAAACATGTTTAAAAGTAAGGTAAATCGAAGTAACTACAATATTAAACTAGACTTTACCTGTGGCGCGTAGACATTAGCTCCGTAGACTGGCGGGTGGTGTGATACAGGATGGTGCGTCGCGTACACATTCTGCTGCTGACCGACTGTCTGTGAATATTTAATACAAGTATTAGTATCGACACATTATAAAACCCTAGTTTTCAATGAATATTTATGAAACAAACACTCAGCTGCCCTTATTGATTGGTACTAAAGGTACAAGTTGGAACCGAGCGACACGCGACGTCGTCTGCAGTTGTCGCGTGTCTCGCTCGGTTCCACCTTGTACCTTAACGCATTTACTAACATTTTTGTGGGCTGATGTGAGTCTTAAATAATCATTAAACAATAACAGCAAGTGTTCCAAAAAGTTGCGTACCTTAGGTCGGTGATGGGCGTAGTGGTGGTGCGGCTGCGGCTGCGGCGCGCTGTCCGCAGTCGTTGCGGCCGCGGACACCGCCGCTGTGACGCCGCTCACCGCCGACACGCCAGAAACGCCCAGCTGCTTCATCGACGCCGACAGCTTGTCTAATGCTGTAAGGTGCCATCATTTATTTAGTGCTAGCTGTTGCCCGCGACTTCGTCCGCGTGGACTTCCGTTTATAACGCGCGATGTCATCAAAATTGGTGTCAAAAGCTTTTATAAAACAATCCTGGTACCCCTTAAATCGAAACATCCAAAAATAGCTGTGCAGTGTGCACATAAGTTATTTAATGCCAAATGTTGATTTTAAAAGTATATAAATACTATTTAGACCCCCCAATTACACAACTTTATCCATAAACTATTTGATAGCCCATAGGTTTAAGGTTGCGTCATTGCTTAATAAAGTACTGAGTTATTTAATAACGTAAAAGAGTACATAATAACAATCGAAAAAATCGGAAATCTAGTATAAGATGATACCACCTCTTATAGAAAGACGTTTGTGTAAGCAATAGCGCGATGTAAGAGCCGCACAGCGCCATCTATTATGAATTTTTGGAACTAACTTAATTTGAATAAATTTCCGCATTTTCACCCCCTTACAACCCTTCTGTCTAGTTAAAAAGTAGCATATGTCCTTTCTCAGACTTTAGACTATCTGTGTACAAAATTTCATTACAATCGGTTCAGTAGTTTTGGCGTGAAAGCGAGACAGACAGACAGAGATACTTTCGCATTTATAATATTATTGTATAGATAGTCCTAGAGCCCAAAGTCCTTTTAAATGTTTTTTTTTGGGCAAATGAAAACAAAGCTTAATATTTGCGGTTATATAACAAATATAAATACCGCGCATAAAAGGAGTATAATGCCAATTGAGTTCAATGTAACTGGAAATTGATTAATCGGGTAGTTTTAAAAAACTTCAACAAGACATCTATCACCTTAGTCTACCCGTGACCAAGGGTGGTGCACAGTAATTGAAACGTCGAGAATAAAAGTCCTCCGCAAATAATTTCCAAGACTAAAGCGACTTATCAAATCTGGGTGTGGTTTAAAATATTACTACACAATACGATAGACTTACATGTGGTATTATTTGTGACGGTGGCCTCCGACGTAACTATCGGTTGACTCGTCGGCGTTGGCTCTACTACAGTTAAGTTTTCATTGAGCTGAGGAACAATATAAAAACATATAAATAAGAACGTAAATATATAAATACGACACTTAGATATTAGAAATTATTTCTTTGGAAAAGACACACTGTAAAGATAAATATTTTTTAACATTCAGTTACGAGTTTAGCAGGCCATACGGGCCGCTGGCGGGCTCACTGTTTATTTTCACCAGCACGCCGCGCGGTCCGCTACGACCCCGTAATTTCATATCAATTGTGTAGTGTGCGGCCTGCTTTTATAGAAAAGTAAAGCTACCAGATTAAACGTTTACTTCTATACCTTCAATCCAAAAAAAAAACATGGCTGTATCTTTAAATTTATAGGATTTCGAAGAGGGTTATTACAAACATAAAAAAGATATTAAAAATTAAAGAAAATTAGTTGTTATTAATAAAATAACACAACTATTCCCTTACCTGGCCTTTGCCCAGCAGTGGGACAACATAGGCTCATAAAAAAAATTCGAAACACACACTTGGATTTGAAGGGCAAATTAGGCAAACGGTATTGACCTTTTGACTTCTTTGCATGCATATGTACTTGTCTGCAGCACCTTCGTCTAACAGACCTATCCTGGTTATTTCAATTAGCGAAATGCATAAGAAAACAATACAATTCCACAAAAAGCGCGCGAAAATGCGACTGTTACAAGCCACCCGCTCGGCTCGCCGGCTGGCTAATGATTCATTATTAGGTGTGGCGTGACAAACTTGTCAATTCTTTGAAACCTTAACTAAAATTTTGTAAGAATTTGGCGCGAAAGATACGGTACGCCGGCAGCCCGTACGGCTTGCTAGTCTCGCTTAGTGTAACATATAGACGGCGTGCCGTACTCGAAAACATACGACCCGCCGGCGGCCCGTATAGCGGTGAGAGTGTTAAAGATAATTTTCCAATTTTTTGCTACATATAACATAATTTGGTAAGCTTTTACTTACCATACTGTTTGTGTTAGCATAATTACTACTAGGAGTTTCTGTGGCAGTCTCATGGTTGTTCGCTACAGGCGTCGCCTCCGCTTGAGTCGTTGGCTATAAAATAAATTAATTTTTTTTCATAAATTTATTTATTTAAGTCAGGCATCTTGGCCCACATTATAAATTTCTCATAGACTAACATACATACAATTATACTAACACTATATAGAAAAATAATGAGTAATAAGCGTGAATGTTGCATGACTATGCTACGCAGTAGATTTGTTCTTAGTCTCTCTCACTCGACCACATTGCTATCGCGTTAAGTTTATGAGAGACAGAGAAGATTCAGTATGTAAGTAAGTAACTACTAACTAGAAATATCCATTGGCATTGGATGGTGAGCGGGTTGGTGCATATGATGCGTCTGATGCGGCGTATGCGGCTGCGGCGGATTGACTGTTGAGGATCAAGTCTCACCTGCTTGGCCTGTGGCATTGGATGGTGAGCGGGTTGGTGCGTCTGATGCGTCTGGTGCGGCTGGTGTGTCTGATGCGTCTGGTGTGGCGTATGCGGCTGGTGAGTCTGATGCGTCTGATGCGGCGTATGCGTCTGATGCGGCGTATGCGGCTGCGTCTGATGCGGCGTGTGCGGCTGGTGCTGCGGCGGCGCGTCGTCGGGGTCGAGCGCGCCGAACTGCACGTCGAGGAACATGCCGCCGCCACCCTCTGCGCCGCCCGGCATCTCCACCGCCGTAGACGGAATCTAACAACACCACCATAGTTAGTAGCAACAGTTCAAAGTTATTTAGAATGCTTCTTTAAGCCGTTAGAAGTCAGACGTCACTAGACGAAAGAGCAACGAGATTCAACATAACTCAATTAGCCGTTACTGTTGACACATAAGGCCATGATACATAAACATTATTGTTATATATTGTTTTCAAGCTTTCTATGGCGTACACAACCACGGGCAATCGTAAAAATATCCAAAGCAATCATCGTTTGTATGGGTCAAACACGGCCTAACGTGAAAAACCGTTATTTTTATTAGATATACCAAAACAATTATATTTACATACCTTGGACGGAGGCGGTACCCTGACCCTCTGCGTCTTCCGCTGAGTCGTCATGTCGGTCGAGCCGTACACACCGTAGTTGCTAGTATATACACCTGGTGGCAAATATAAAATTTAATATAGTAAATAGGGATGATGACAAGGTCAAAGATTAGCGAATTTTGTTAATAAAATAAAGAAAGCACGGCAAAAAATAAGCGTTACCAAAATATCAGCTCGATAGCATTTGTATTTTTTTTGTTAGGCGCCTTCAAAGTTGGATAATCAAGTCGATTTTTTTTTCAATTAAATTTCTTAATATTTGTATACCATTCGATAACTTATGCAATTAAAAGCAACTTTTGATATGAAACCACTTTCATAAACGCAATATTTAATATACCTATCGAACAAAGTTCTCTCCCGATCCGTACAAACTAAGAAAGACTGACGTCAGTCTTTCGTAGCACTTTGTATGGGACGTTTCGGGCAGGTCTATTTTATGAGATGTTTGAATTGTTCATATCTTGGTGAATTTTTAAGCTATGAGAGTCATTTTTTCAGCAATGTTTCTATTTTTTAAGGGTCTTTCAATTACCAATAAGAAAAAAAATTAGTCATCAAGCCTATTATTAACATCGCATTCTATGTAATTGCGTGCCTTGTTTCAAGTTTCACTTTCATTCAATGTTGCACATCAAAAACAAGTTTGTGTGAGACAGTACCTGTTTTCCTATTGCAGCACTAGAGCACATTTTGCGCCATTATGATTAATGTTCTACGTTTTTAACTTAAGTTAACTTAAGATTTGGCATTGTGCGACACTAAGATGGCTCTTAGGCCGGTATAAATAGTCAGTACTCAAGATGCATCTCGGTCTCAAGACTCGGTTTGTCTCTATGATTGGTTTAAATTTTGACAGCCAACCAATCACAGAGCCTGAACCGTGTCTTGAGACCGAGATGCATCTTGAGTACTGACTATTTATACCGGCCTTAGTATCGCACTATGGACTGGCGCGGGCCTCCACACGGCGCGTTGCTTCAGCGTTGCGTCGACGCAGCGCTGCCGTTTGACGCATAGCCGGCCACACGGGCGCTGTGGCATTACTTATTACGTAGCAGTCAACGTCAACACACCCTCCCGCTTCGTCTCGGGGGCCGCTGCTGTCACGACGCAGCGCACCGTGTGAACACCTTGGTTATTTGTATATAAAACAATGCAACGGCAGCGCTGCGTCGACGCAACGCTGACGCAGCGCACCGTGTGGACTGGCTCTGAGTCGCATTGTGCTTTGCACTTGGAAAACAAGTAGTAGTTATATCAAGTGCGTATTTTCTGGCTGCGGTATCAATAGTGTAAGAGAACTCACTGGTGTCGTGTCGCTGCGCCTGCTGTGTCAACTGGGACAAGTACTGCGACTGCGCCGCGCTCAGGCTGCCCGACATGCCCATCGGCTGAAACAAACATTGGAATATCAATCTAGATTCTAGACTCTAACATCTCACTTAATTTAAGTGTAACAAAGTTTGAATAACCTAATTATTGTAATCGTAAAAAAATGCAAAATAACCTAGGAAAAATAAAGATTAGACATTACATAAGCAAAACTTGTAATATCAATTGGCATAGTAAGCTGTTTCATATGTCAAAAATGTTTTGTTTAAAACACCGTCGCTGTTACCACAAAAACTTAAACATCTCTTGAACAGATGTTTTGAGACCATTTTGTACTGAAATTTCTCAAATCAACTGTTCAACAGGTGTTTAAATATTTTGTAGTAAGAACGCGTAAGTTTTACAGGTATTCAGGTATTAAGCGCATCACACACGGTGAAGATAATATAATATTTTATCTTAAGATGCCCAAATATAAAATATTATAGTATCTTAAGCTATCACTACGGCTAATATACGATAATATTAAAAATATGTTCATTTCCTTACGAGTCTGCGTTGGTGCCACACATATTCCTGGTTAGAGTTCTATATACAGGGTGATTGACTATGAGTGATAACTAATAACTGATACTGCCTTACTTCTTGATTTGTTAGACAGCTTCTCAGACGATGATTCTGATATAGAATGTGAAATGCAGATTGCAGTAGCACATTCCAAAAGGAGAAACATTTGGATAGAGCCTCACATAAAAAAGAGAAAAACCTGCGGCGAATTTAACTTTTAGGGTCTACACAGACGGACTGCATTTCAACTGCAATCCAACTGCAAATTGCAGATTGAATGCAGTTGACACGACTGCAATGCGACTGCAATAGAACTGCAAACCAAACACGCAGTCGGATTGCAGTTCAGTTGCTGTCGGCGTGCAGTCGTGTGAACTGTTTGGTTTGCAGTTCTATTGTAGTCGCATTGCAGTCGTGTCAACTGCATTCAAACTGCACTTGAACTGCAATTTACAGTTGGATTGCAGTTGAAATGCAGTCCGTCTGTGTAGACCCTTATCAATATCTGTCAACGAAGAAGTTTCAGGAGTATTTTAGAAATTCAAGAGAAACATTCATTTCTATTCATGAGCTTTTTAAGCAATAATAATAATAAAGCAATAAATTATAAGTCAATTTTATTTAAAATTATCCGAAATGTTACTTTTTGCATCAAAATGTTACTTTTCGAATGAGAGTAGGTATGTAATTTTCTAACATACAGCACTGGCAACACTGCATCTACTAGCGCGTCCGATCACCGATGATCCCGCTGCTCGACACAAAAACACCCTGTACCTATTCATAAAGATATATTTCGCATCTTATGATAACATATTAAGATACGAAATATATATTTCGTATCTTACGATAAAATATTAAGGTACGAAATATATATTTCCATATCTTAAGATACAAAATATAAAATATAAATTAACTTCGTCGTGTGTGATGGTTCATAGGATTTGTATGGTGAGCGATATTCTAAAATATGCTCTAAGATAATATATATTTTATATTATCTTCACCGTCTGTGATGCGCTTTAGGCACTTTGCCTCGTAAATCACAGGAGTAACAATATTAAAAAGGTCACAAAAATATCTGTCTACACTCTACAGTTTCAGAGGGTCTATAGACTATAGCGAGTGGCACAGCTTACCTGGGTGTTAGGAAGCGGTGCATGGTGGGCGAGCTGGTGGTAATCCGGAGTGGGCTCGGTCTTGGCCGGCGCGGGGGGAGACGCGCCCGCCGCCCCCGCGACTCCGCCAACACCCGCGACGCCCGCAACACCCGCAACGCCCGCCGCGCCGCCCATCTGATATTATAGTCGAGTTAAAGTAATACTTTACAAGCAGATCCTGTGCTAAGCTAACCAAGGGGGCAAACGGGTCAACTGATAGAAAGCAACTACCGTCGCTCATGGACACTCGCAATATTAGAAGAGCTGCAGGTGCGTTGCCGGCCTTTTAAGAGGCAATACGCTATCTTCTTGGAGGTTTGCAAGTCGTATTGAGCAGCTGGGTCAAGAACGCAGCTCAGCAACTAAGGGTGAGTTACTAGCGAAGCTGAATCGCGAAGAAAGGGTTTTTGAAAATCATTATAATATTCGCTTCACTTATAAACGCATTCTTCGCAACGCCGCTCCAATGAAAACGCAGCTAAATCCTATGTTTAAATGTTATCCTCCATTTTATATAAAAAAGGATGTGTATTAAAAGACAAGTTATGCTATAAGAGTACTTTGGGTGTGGCCGAAATTAAATATCTTTTCAAGAATGTCACTTGAGAGATATCTACTTCACCACCACACCCTCCTGTCTATCTTAGGGCTCCCCACACATAACTGCGAATTCATTTTTATTACGAGTTTTGTCGCAGATATTTGCGATGCGATGCGAATTCGCAGTTTTGTGTGGAAGCCCTTATTGTCAATAGATCCTTGTAGTACTGTGCCTCACCTCGAGGATGGATGGATGATGGTGCTGCTGGGTATTGTGATAGGTGTATGTGGGGATGTGCTCCGCCGGACCGTTCGCCTCCGTCGGCGCGTCCCAATCCTCCTGTACATTAGTTTAATTTGCACAACATTTATACGAGAACATTATCAATCAACTTTAAAACTTTATTTAGTCGCATTATTTTTTACAATTACTTAACAGTAAATATAACTATTTACAAATTTCCTTGTATAAAAACATTTTAATTCTACGTACATATTAAACACTGCACCGTGCGAGAATGTATTGTGCATACTCGTAGGAAACTCTAGCCCTATCATATTGACAAAAAAAAAACAAAAACGAGGACACCGCCGCGCCGTGAACGGCCTCGAAAAAGATGGCGAGATGAACTAGATGCCTACAAGTCAGGCTCAAATCAAATAATAGTATTTTTTAAGTTGGGCAACGTTTCCTATAAATATGAGCCATCCTCTTAAAGACACTCACCGAAATTGGCATTTATAATATAGTGGTTCTTATAAAACATGCTTTTTTGTTTTGGAACTATTCACGTTCCATAGAAAAAAAAATGTCCTTTTTGCACTTCAACAGGTTTGAATCATCATTAGGCCCTAATGTGATGTCTGTTAAAACTTTTAATAATGTAACTAGGAACATAAATATATTTCCTTTTATTTATTCAAAACAACATCATTCTAAGCAGTACTTTAACTATTAAAAAACATTTTTTTAATTTGTCCGAGATTATAAACATGTAAGTTGTCACGGCCGATTTCGTAGCTTTTTGTATCAATCTTACCAATTTAAGAAAATTTTTCATAACTGGCAACACTTTGCTCCATACTGTTCCTACCAAATCTCCCCCATTTTAATCTAGTGTCAGTTTGGTCGATGGTAACTCGGTCGCGATTTTCATAAAAAATTTACAGGTGAATCACAGTGATCTCTGAAGAAAGTAAAGTGAGTATTACTTTCAATTATTTTCCTAGCGTAAGCCAAACATAAACAAGTAATAATTATGTAACGTATTAATCTGTATTGCAAAATAATCTGACATTGTAGCTTTTTGAGATTATGATGTTCACAAAAATGCGAACATGTTAGTCACATTTCGTAACTCATATGACGTAACTCACATCTACATGTAAAGATATGTTTACATTGGCTAAAAAATTTATGGTGTCATTATGGGTTCTTGTTTATAAAAAAGCCTTTGAATTTGAATTTCAGAGTGGACTGGCATGTCAATATCAACTTCTAGTCTGCTATGAATACAACAATGAATAAGTTCAGAGAGGATGATAAGTTTGGACCGAGGTCTAACTACTTTCTTAATTGTGATAATTGTAGGTTGATCGTTGATTATTTAAAGTTTTAATAATTAAGACATTGATCTCTTAGTGTAAAAGTGGAAGTATTATTATATATAAATAAGATTTCGATTACTTAAATTGTTATTTCATTATACTTACTTATTTCGTAAACCTTTAGTTTGCGTATGTAAACTCCACCTTACAATGAATGTGACTCACATTAGTATAAAATTATACAGGAATGTCACAAAACAGTTGAGTCACAATTTTGATCATGTTAGTCACATTGTACATTTTTTTTGAAAATGGCTCATGTGCCATCGCCAATAATCTAAAATAAGCATTAAGTGACTAGCATAGTTTTTTGCTTGGTTTTTACATCTTTTAATAAAGGCAGGACGCATAGCACATTGTTATATATATAAAAGCCTAAAAGGGTTTAAGTCCCTGCCAGCGTGCCACCAATGTTATGAAAATGGTGGATATAGCACCTGTTGTTGTTACCGGATCGGGAAGAAAATGGCGTTATGAACCTATTTTAAATAGAATAGTGTGCATAATGTTTTATTGCTTTCATTATTTTTGTTTGGTATTTTAATATTTTCACCCAAAAATTTGGTAACTTTGTTGTTTTTGGTTATTTACTTGTGTAATATCACGTAACTAGTCTTTGTAGTCTAAAACTTTAAATGTCCAAAGTGCCAATTTACCGAAACAAACCTTAGAACTTCGATCTCTATTTAAAACATAATGCATGGCACTTATCGGAGTTAGAGTTTTCTATATATTGTCAATTAAAATGTAATTTTGTTGTAGTAATTGATATATAAGTAAACTACTTTGTTTTTTCTACACCAAGAGATTTTATCGTAGTATAAGGATTTCCCTCAAAAAAATTAATAAAATTTATTCCGAAAATGAGTACTACTGTTTTGATCAACAATTCCTCCACATTTTGTTTTTGGCACTTACACCCTATTTTATTTCCGGTATTCAAGTGACAAAAATAAACTCACCGCAGCAGCGGGGGCGGAGTCGGCTGGGGCGGCGGCGGCGCTGGGCGTGAACACCTGCGGGACCACCATCTACAGTTACACGTCACACTCACACATACAGCATCATTAGTCTCGTTATTATTGTTAGTTTAGCACTGTCCACTCCGATTTTTAACCTCAGTACAACAGCCAAAGATATTAGATTGGTTAATCAAAATTAAAGCTTTCATTGACCAAGATTATAAATCAGAGTACACATAATAATAAGAGAGATTAATAAGCTGTAAGCTTTTTTTGCTAAATTAAAAAAATACAAACAAAAAATTACAGAGAAACTCTTCTTTAAGTTACTATAATTTGATTACAATATGGCATAACTATTGGTTTTTATTTTTAGGACTACAAATTATGCATAATGGTTGGAAATTACTTTTACAATTTATTTAAGTTAATATAGTCTGTCAAAAAAGTCATGACAGGCGGGAAATTTTTTAAATGAAATAAAAAATATGAGAACTTTATTAATTCGAGATAAAAATGTGCAAGGTGACAATATTTAAAATGTATTAAGAGTTCTCTGTGAAAATACAAAGAAAAAAATACACCTTTGCAGCGTGATTACGTTTAGAAAATTTTCCCGCCTGTCATGACTTTCTTGACAGACTATAAGTTATATCATTTAGAGCAGATACACATTGGGCGTTAGCAAAGCGCGCGCTTCAAAACGCATAATGTGTACCGGGACTTACATATTTTAACCTTATGCAAAAAAGATCCATGCTGTGACACAAATGGTAATGTATATTTTGTTTGTGCTTGTTTGTCCAAGTGTAGGGAGTTTTTTAGTATATTATACAAAGGACAAAACAAAATATAACTACATATTATTATGTAACGTCTGCACTATACAGTGTGGATCTTTTGTTCATTAATGTGATACTCGTAACGCTGTTCAAATCTTACCTTGGTGTCTGAAAGAGAGCCTGACCATTCCTCATTATCCCAATCTTCTGTGGCCGGGAAGTTGTCGGTACCACCTGAAAATATTGTAAATGTAAATAAAAGGAACTTATATAATAATAATATAATAATATCTATGGACGCTTCACACCACGTCAGTCTGGCCCCGTGCTAAGTACCTAAAGGACTTGTGTTACAGGTACCAGACAACGGAAATATATTTAATACTTTTATACTATACATATATTTAAGATTTTTATTATAACATACACATATTTAATACACATCCAGACCCGGGAACATTGAAAACTTTTTGTTCCGTCGGCGGGATTCGAACCCGCGACCCCCGGCTTGAGCTACCAACGTGCTCACCACTGAGCCACAGAGGTCGTCGTATATAATTTTATTTTAAGCTCAATTAATAATAATAGTAAATAAAATAGAAGGAACTAAAATAAATCCTAAATACATAAATAAATAGGTCTTAGGAGCCAAGATGGCAAAACTAAAATGGGATTGGGCTGGCCATGTTAGCATGCATTCCGAGTTCCGACCGCTGGGCAAAGTTGACAACTAAATGGGTACCCGAAAACGGACGATGCAAGCGTAGCCGGCCAAGAGATGGCTCGATGAGCTGGTGGCATATCAGCTGGGCTGGCCTACGGTAGCGCAGAAGCGAGAAAAAGGTTGTTTGTTACCATTTTAGATACATTATAGTTCTTAAGATAATGTGTGTAAGATTTGTGCATGTAGAACTACACCAGCTGTAATTAAGGATACATTAATCTTTATTATACAACTGTATGCTTTCTATATTAAGATTTTTTCAAATGTATTGTTTGTTGGTGTGTCAAATAAATATAATAAAAGAATTAAAAAATGGAAGACCCTGGCGGAGGTCTTTGCCCAGCAGTGGGACAGCATAGGTTAATTAAAATAATAATAATGATATTCTCACCGGTATCAGTATCGGCGCTGTTGGTCCAGTCGTTGTTGTCGCGCTCCGGCGGGGGGCGGGGCGGGCCGCGACGCGCGCCGCGACCGCCGCCCCGCCCACCGCGCCCACCGCCCCGCCCGCGCCCGCTGCCTCGACCGCGACCGCCCTCGCCTTCGCCGCGTCCTAAACAACCAAACGCATAGAGCAGGAGTTCACAAAGTGGGCGATAATGCACCCATGTGGGCGCTACGGGCCTAAACGGGGGCGATAAGAAACCCTAAAAAAATTGTGTATGTACCATCGAGGAAATTGATTCCTATGCAGTTGATAGACCAACGTCATTTGGTCGAATATGTCAATTCAATGTTAATTGTGATCTGTCGGCTGGGTTTGACGTAACGCAACTAAACTACGTAGGTCCCCGACTTGCATAGGAATCAACTTCTCTGATAGTACCTAGACTCTAGAGCAGGGGTCACCAAATGGCGGACCGCGGTCCACATCCGGACCGCCGACCCATTGTGTGCGGACCAAGCATGTTCGAAGATGAACTTCGTTAAAAATTAATTTCGGTCTCGACATAGGTAGTAGGCTCAGTGCCTACTACCTATGTCGAGACCAACAAAAATTGACACTTTTCTCATAACACACAAGCACACAACACAAATATAAACATCTTTGTAATTTCCGTAATTACATATTTTGTTAAATATTTTTTAAACCGAAGCCGGGAGGTATATATTGTGTTTAATGTGTGGACCGTGAAGATAATTTTATTTCTTAAAACAAACCCCGAGCGAAACTAATTGGTGACCCCTGTTTAAAATTTGTAATTTTATTTAACGAAGATCTAAGGGTGCGTCCACATTTGTTTTCTTCTTTTTTTTTTTATTAAATAAGGGGGCAAACCAGCAAACGGGTCACCTGATAGTAAGCAACTACCGTCGCTCATGGACACTCGCAACATCAGAAGAGCTGCAGGTGCGTTGCCGGCCTTTTAAGAGGGAATACGCTCTTTTCTTGAAGGTTTGGAGGTCGTATAGGTCCGGAAATACTGCTGGTGACAGTTCGTTCCAGAGTTTTACAGTGCGCGGCAGAAAGTTGCGCGAAAAACGCACTGTGGAAGACTGCCACTCATCGAGGTGATGAGGATGGTATGTTTTTCGCGTGGGACGATGGCGAAAAGTTGCAGGTGGTATGATTCCGGCCAGTTGCCAGCGCTGGCAGCTGGGTTCTTGTTAATGGTACTTACTGGGTCTGGGGCCAGAGCGAGAGCGCGTGTGTTCGCGGTCTCTCTCCCTATCCACCTCGCCGTTGCCGGCGTTGGCAGCTGGCTTCTTGTTTTTTTTCTTCTCTGTAGTCTGCCATTCGCCCTATAAAAATAAAATTTTAGATTCTAGGTAATAATCACAGTTTGTCTTTACTTGTACCATAAACAAACATTTCAATCCTGGGCAAAAAAATTATATGTATTGTTAAAAACAATATGACATTATCTTGTAGCATAAGGCTTCGTTCAAACCTACGCGACCAAGCGACTGCGAAGCGGGAGCGTCTAGTTACGTCAAGTTGTCAAATGTGTGTTTTGTATTTACGCTCCCGCTTCGCAGTCGCTTGGTCGCGTAGGTTTGAACGAAGCATAAAGTTGTCAATATACTATGTATAATCAATATAATACCACTACTGCTCATCGTTATCGAATCGCGCGTACACACACATGTAAATTGTTCTACCACGTCTGTTCTTCTTTTCCACCACTTCCTTTGCTTTTTGGAGTGTTGTATGGCTTTAAACTTGTGTCTTAAGGCTGACCCCACATTAGGCGTGCGCGTTACTCGGGCGAATGAGCGACGCGAGCTCCACGATCGCACTGCATAAGCGACGCGCACGGCCGCACGCCTCATATGGGGGATGCCTTATGTGATATGCCACAGTTACCTGTGTCCGCAGCGTGTCCTCGAGCAGCAGGTTGCAGGCGAGCTCGACGTCGTTGTCAGCGTCGTGCAGCGCCGAGCACACCTCCTCCTCAGTGCGATGCGTTGTCTCCATGAGGGTTGTCACCTGTAGGCACCAAGGGGGTACATTAATAAGAGCAGGACTTCCCAACCACTGAACCAGGAGCTTGAAATTTATCATACATGGTCCTCTGATAAAGTAGGCATCCACTAGAGAATATTTTTTTCAAAATTCTACCCCTGAGGCCTCAGCCTCGAATTTTGCGGGCAGCGGGGCGGGAGCGGTGGCGCGGGTAGCCGTCTAGTACGCCGCTGCCTTCAAGGCCAGTACCATTTATAAATCTACACATTGGAACGCGCCTTTTTTATGCATGTAAACTTCTTTTGCAGTAGTGAAGAATTTTATCTTTCGTTACGTTTTAATTTATTATCTGCAATAATTGATAAGTATTGTTGTCAAAACATACGCATTACGCTATCAGTGACGTGAGTTGAGTCAGAGCAACAACCTTCACATGTAAACAAACTGCATAATGATCCAACATCAACTTCAACCAAACTTTCATTATATACCCTTAGTTATAAAATAAATCTCATACTCGCGACTTATTATCAAGGACCTAAATGTATAGAAAAACAATTAAATTAATTTTATAAGTGAGGAGTTATTGAAGAGTTTCTTACCTTCTTTCGCACATCAGAGATATCTTCACCAGGACGGTCGATCATGTTTGCCATACGCAGCTGTTCAGTTGTGGCCTAGGAACAAAACACCAATGATATTATGTTATGTATTCTGCAACAGAAATAGACTTCTATATTCTGATATGAATCTCATTTGGCTCTTCACTAAAGATATATTTAAGAAATAACTGTTTCTTAATTTCTTACCTGTGGTTTTGTTTTCTCTTTAGGTTGAGGTTTCTCTGTTGTTTTGCCCTTCTCCTGCTTCCCCTCCTTGCCCTTCGCACCACCCTTGGTGGCGCGCGCACCCAAACTCATATTTATCTGCTAATATTTACAGCCTCTATTTACAAGCAGCTGAAACAAAAAACAACATAGTTGTAAGCTATCCATCATTGTTAAGAAAAGGATGGAAACATTAAGGCATGCCGTCTCTTTCTGTCAGTCCAGACAGTGCCACGCGCGTAAGCGCCTCTATCGGCGAATATTTAACTATTCAAAGTTTACAAAAAAACTGAATAAAACTACTAAGCTGTATAATGATGAAAATGTTAACTTTAATTAACAGGGAACTCTTTGTGGGGAAAGCAAAGACTTTGTCTTATGAAGAAACATTACTACAAAACAGCTGTTTGAAGGCAAACCAACAACCTTCAAGTTGGCAACACTGTACTAATCTAAAAAGACTTGCTAATTTCTGAAGAGGGAAACATGTAAGAGAAATGTAAAATGGAAACTTAATTAATGTTTATTGTATTAAATTTTTAATCCTGTTAACATTTAGATAAATTAATTATTATCCCATCAAGCCCCGTTACAAACTTACAAAATAGAAAGGCTATTGTGTCTCATTTTTCCACAATAAAAGGATTAAAAGAGTATGAGGCCCTTCATATTCATGATATATTGCAATGAAAGATGATGTAACAGTTTTACAAACACTTAATTTTATTTCTAATAATTGTTGTGGATAAAATATTAGAATTAAGGAAACCTAAGAAATCCACTTATGAATTCCTAATACAATGTTATAATCAAGACAGTTTATAGATCATTTTTGCAAACCAACTCATCTGCTGAGCCAAAGTAACAGAAAACAAAAGGCATGAAAGAACAACACGGCCATAAATTAAAAGATACAATCTGAAGACTAGTTCATAGAAGAGATTATCTAGTTTATTAAATTTGCTTTGGTCAGTACCAAAAGAACTTGGATTTATCTAACACTTTGAGGACTAATTAACAAGCTTGCGTTTGCGAACTAAGAACAAAACCATAATTTTTAAACTTAAAAGTTTACTTAGAAGAAAATATAGAACTTTAAGGTTTATATGCCTCACACAAAAAAGCTACAGATATAAGTCTATTTAATCTTAGTAGAATTTTTCTCACAGCTCAAGCTAAACAATTGTGTGAAAGTAGTTGATGTTAATCTGTAATTTTATGGCATTACTAAATCCATATTTTGTTAGTTATACTTTTTAATACTGTTATATTATAAAGTATAAATAACAAATATGTGTATGTATATCTATAATGTGTACCTATAAAATCTGATTAAAAATTTTAATTGACTTATGATTTTTATGCTTAGGTAATACTTTCATTTGAAGTATTGGCAATACTAAAAAATCTAATGCATCAGTCTACTGGCAATTTATAATTTTTAATGCTTTTACAGATCATCATATGCAGGCTTTGCATGGTCACCAATCACCATAAAAGGTTTATTCTTACGGTAAAGAATAAAAAGGGATAGTTTATGTAAATGAGATCTGTTCTTTTGTCTGCAAAACTGTCAGCATTTCTATTCTTTTGCATTTCTACTGTGGCCATGCCTAGCCTGCTGGTCTGTTGGCTAAATAAATATTACTTAAAAATAGAAAGGTTTTTTAGTTGCATTTGCATTAAGTACTATTTGCCATTTATACTAAGGAATATGTTATGGTGACAAAATTACTCAATAAATATTTGGCATTTATATGAACTATCAATTGCATACAAAAATATATGTATAAATATATTTAAAGTACTCGCTTTTAACCTGTGAATGTTAGCATTCCAACTAGATTTTTTTTAATTCCTTCTAATACCCTCACTTTAAACATTATCGAATTATATGGTCAATGGGCTTTCAATAACAATAGTCGTTGCAAACGGAAGCGCTGATTGCACTGATTAACGGAAAACAGGTAAACAAAACATTAGTCTACTTGCTACGGAAAAGATATTCATTCTAAGTCGTAACGCAAGGGAAGTTGTTACGTATAAATATTCTTAAAAAAAATTATATTTAAAATCATACTTTCTCGTTAATTTTGCACTAACGGAGACAATGAATCACTACAGCAAATCGGAACACTAAATTCAATCGGAACTGAGAAACGGATTGGGTTTCGGAAGAAAGCGTTGGAGATATACGGAAATGCACATCCTCACGTACAGACCGCGGTAACGTCATCAATTCTACGTGCATTATAGCAAGGCGAAATTCAATAGGCGGCACATGTGGGGGACGCCATTCTTGAAGCACCCTTCTTGGTATCAAAATGACAGTCTTTGTTATCGAATTATTCGAAAAGAACACAAACTCACAAACTGCTTATAAACACCCCAGCACTCAATTTTTAAAGAGACTCAATTTTTACCTTAAAACTATTGGATTATCCAAATTTAAACACTATTTCAATTAGAATTTACTAATTTCCATACCTGTGAATGCGCTCTCAAACGCAAGCTGGTCACGTGACTTGACAGACAAAATGTTGCCAAATTTTAATAGAGAATTTTATTTGAAAAAATAAAGTGGAAGTGATAACTGATAGGTGCCTCTTACACGGCCAAATCTTTGATATAATTTTATGCAGGCACTTAACAATTTACATGGCTATTTAATTTTGTATTTGCGTATTTGATTTATTCGCTAAACAATCACCATGTGTAGACAATATGCTTGACAAGTATTGGCCTTAATGGGTTGTTTTCTTTTTATCATCTCCACCAGACAGCGCGACGGTAGACACTCACTAATTTTCTTTGTTTCTATTGGTTCCCCACCGATTTGAAATTATCTACAGGTTGGCATTACTGACTACATGTAGGTCGTGTTTCTAAAAAATATCAGTGTACTGTCAAGTGTAATATCAATCAAAATAACTAATAATACTCCTAAGCGATCATTGGCCTAAGCAATTAGACCAGTATACTGGTAACAGCTTAGGAACACGCTTGCACTTGTCAAACTGAAAACATGATAACTAAGTTTTGGCGGGCATGTGAAAGGGTGCTGTTGTGTTTTTATCTAAAACCAAGCATCTAGTAGACTTGACACGGGCGTACACCCGTAAGGGATGGATATAAAGTGCCAACTTTGTCTGGTGTTACCACACTATACAAATCTTATTTATTTTCCCCACACCAAATCATTTTTTTTATCATTTTTTCAGATGGCAAAAACGCTATTACATATTACCATTACTTTTTGTACTTTTATTATTAGCAATCTTCCCGTGAGTTCATCCGCGTGAGGGCTCTATTCCACCGCGGCGCACGGAGAGACTTCACACGTGCGTCAAGCTTCGCTTTGTAAGAAAATATATGTGACTGTGTCCACTGCAACCCACGAACACGCTACGCACGAATAATTGACTCAAGTCAAAGAAATAATCCGTGCACGTCCACGCGTGCGCGTGGCCGTGCACAGCGTGCGCCGCGGTGGAATGGAGCCTTTAATATAATACCGTATGCATATTTATTGAGCTTCAGAGAACATTCAAAATGTTTAAACTTTGAATACTCTCTCCATGTTAGGGGTAATTGTTATGGATTTTAATCTTTGTACTTAAATTATAATTTTACTTACTATACTTGCTGTTTGCTAATTACTACTGTACCTACTTGCTATACTATCTTACTAATAATATTAAAAACGGGAAAGTTTGTCAGGATGTATAAATGTTTGGAGTCAGGAGGATAATAATTTAAGGTGGCACATAAACATAAATAATAGACAAAAGAACTAAGAAAAACACATAATATGAATTTAATCAGTACCGTATCATTTATTTACTATAGTCAGAATAATTTAAGGTGGCACTTGCGGTCATTGACCTTTCTAGTACTAGTCTAGGAGCTAAGTGAAAAATACTCGCACTGACTTCTGTTAACTTAAGAATAAAATTCAATTCTTGTATCATAGTAAAACGTCTTGGTTATATTTTCGTATGATAATCTCCAACTATTTATGAGTTTGAAGTGATTTAATTCATACTGTGTTTACATCGTGTATGGAAAATACGATATCACCTAGAAACATCTGTCACTTCATTGTGAACTACAGTTTGTACAGTTCGACAAGGTTTTAAATGAATGTGCCGAGAAAAGGAACTAACGCTTCTATCATACAAAAACGTCATTTTTGACGTGTGTTTGAGTTTTGACAGTTTTCCTTTACCAGCAGCGCCCCGTGAGTCGTGACACATTTAAAGCCTTGGAGCACTGTATAGAAAATGACAACATGACCGCTACAGATACCTGTGTTTGTTAGATCCGGGATATCCCTCCGTTATACGGCTGAAGGCGAACCGCAGGTGGTTTTAGTGAGTAAGAGTCTCACATACCCCCGGGGTACCCAACCCGGGGCACCCATGATGGGTTTCCCCTGCGACATCAAAAAAAAAAAAAAAAAAAAAAAAAAAAAAGACAGAATTCCGCGATTTGAGAATAAAACACACAAATTAATGTATACCGATCCTAGACAGTTGATAGACCTACGTCTGGCGAGACCATAGTAACTAATTCTTAATCTGTGGGCGTGGGGCGTGTGCAATGTGCATGGCCGACTCTGAAGAAAAGTGAAGACACAGTTTTGTATATGACAAGACTCCGTCCTCCTTTTTTTCTACGTTCATGCATAGAATGCAAAACATACAATGTAAGTTATAAGTATGTTTTGATCTTACAATAGAAAGATAATAATATTATGTTATCTGAAGAAGTATGTTTAAGTTCATGTTGGATGACAATTGACAATTCAATATATTATTCTTGAATGATTTTTTAAGTATTCAAATTAATTATAATATTTTTTGTTAAAATAATAATTATTAAACATATAACAAATAACAATAATTCTAGGCAATTCTCCAACACTAGCGCTGGCAACCCTTGCAATCGTTTAACGCGACAAAATCAAAGAGTAATAATAAGCTTTGGTTTGCTGTTGAAATAACGACCTATAGAATTTGGTTGTGTATTACTACAATAACAATGATTTTTAAATACTATTTTACGCTGTAATAATGTAATTAACACATCATTCCTCGTGTAATAATATTCTTAGATAATCATACAGTCAATATTACTGCAAACTGAGAAATGTTAAATGCAAAATATCGTACTTACGAATGAAATGTTATGTTTTCATATTTCCGCTCACTACGGCTTTTACAGCCTAAAATGTAACAAATCACCATGTTTTTCAATAAATTTAACACACACTTTAACACCGTCAATATTGTTTTTCGCTAAAAAAACACAGAATCAACGAATATCGCAAAGTACAATATGAGCAAATCTTTTGTTGGTCAAAAGTACGATTCTTGACCAACAACAAAAAGTGAAACTCTGACAAGGACAAAAAAAATGTTACTGACTCTATTACTCTTATGAGTTTATGTATAGCTGCGTCTTTGTCAATCTCGGTATTATTATTTGCTTGACAAATCCAATGATCCTTCATCCAAGGTTTTTATATTATTTTCCTAAAATTGTGTTAGCTGGGTTTTTAATGTGTAATATTGGTAGAATATTAACCATTAGATATTCGTGTTCATGCACAAGTGTGGGAAAGTGATGTAATATCCAGAAACGTGCTATTTTGTGTTCCCTCCAAAACTCCATCGAAAGTTTCAGTAAAGCGTCTACCACTTTACTGAATCGACCGACTTGACTCCTTGACTGTATGGACTTTTACTTAGACTTTGACTAGACTTTAGACCTGACGATACATGAAAACGACGATGAAAATTATAATAGGAGGAATATGGTTTTCCCGCCATATTCCTTACCTTTTTACCTTGTCTGTGGCACAACATACACATCCTTTGTGTCAAGTTGCCAAAAAAGAAGAAAAAGAAAGAACATGATAACTGAAAGAGTCTTCTACTTCTACTTTTTATTGTCGGTGTGGTTTTTATTATTTTTCCCCAAATTGTGTTATTTGGGTTTTTGATGTTCATTATTGGTAAAATATTAGCCACTAAATATATGTTATCTTGCACAAGTGCAGGTAAGATGTTGTCAAAACCAAAATGTATTATTCCTGTGACATTTGGTGTGAAGAACGGTAAATAGGGCTATTTCTTCCGCGAGTTTTAACTAAAACATCGTTATTATAACTTTATTATCCTATTCATTGGAATATTATTGTGTCTTTTTCAAATTGAAATGTATCAAGTTTTACATGCTTTTGCCCAGTTATGTAGCAATTATTGATGGTATTCCCTGGTATTACCGATAGTTGTCTACCCATACGCCATCTAGTTACTAAAATGGAAGCTGTTTGACAATCAAATTAAAAAGCTAAGAAAATTCCTCAATACGACTGAAGGACCTGTATCCATAGTCACGAATAAATTAAAAAAAAAAAAAACAGACAGACAGACATCAATTCATGAGATGACGTGTATTGTGTAATGTGTACAAAAATTTGCCGCCAAAAATATTTAATTGGTTCTGTTTTGGTTTATTTTTCATTTTCTTTCTAAATTCTGTTCCAAACCAGCAAGCAAGTACCTATATTTAATAATTGTTATACAGTGCTCAGTACAGGAAATTACGCTTTGTATACAATTACCAAAGTAAAATTCTGCTAATATTGCTTCTTTTTTAATTTTTACAAAATTTGTAGAAATTATATTTATCATGTCATTATTGGAAGATATATTTTTGGGAGATGAGGCAAATGAAGCTCAAGAACTGGAAAGGGTTATAGAGGGTGAAGAATTTGAAGAAAGGGCACGATCAGACAGCGACGACAACAGTGAGAAAGAAGATGAAGCTGGTATGTTAAACAGTTGTTTTATATTTAAACCCTAAACTCTTGACTTTGAATGTTGTTACTTTGCCAGCTTCTAATTTTACGTTCCTGTTACAATACATTTTGTTGTCAATTTTTTAGCCGGCTAATTAATTCATAATATATGCAATACTAGCTACTTATACCCAAATATAATCGTTATTACAGAGGAAGATAAAAGAAGAGTTGATCCTAACACCACTAAAACAACGCGAGTTGTGAGAAACCCCCGGTTTGTACTAAATCCAGCCCGCCTCACCGGGCCACGGGGCATACAAGTTATACCAGAACATTTTAAAGATTTTAAGTTCAAAGGTAAAAAGCATAGAGAAATATAAGATATTAATAGTAAAAAGTAATGATTTTTATACATCTAAACATATTATATTATAAAACTTACTGTGAATTAGATCAACATATTATAATATGCTTACTACTACGACTAATAAAAACATATTTTCCATAGGTAAAGGCCATGAAAAAGAAGACTTAGATTTAATATTGAAGAAGCTAGAGCATTGGGCCTACAGGCTTTATCCAAAATTTCAGTTTGAAGATTGTTTGAAGAAAATCGAAACTCTTGGGAAAAAAAGGCCAGTTATGGTATGAGTACTTCATATTATTTAAAAAAAATTTTTTGTGAATCTGATTAAGTTAGTCACTATAAACTAAACTAACTTATTTTCAGGTGCACCTTACAAAAATAAGATCAGGCCAGCTGTTATCGGATGAAACAGTCGTGCAGAAGGACTCCAGTGATGAAGAGACTCCAGCCGCTGCACCAGAAGAGGATGAGTTTGACAGGCTCTTGCAGCAGCAGATAGAGCTGGCTCGGGCCACTCCCGCACCCAACTCTGCTAAAAAACCTCCTCCAATACATAGCCCAATTGAAAACAGGTAAACAATCAGCTATTTATTACTTTATGTGCACGCTGTTGTAGTCATTTTGAGTTTCACTCAGTTACAAAAAGTTATTCTATTATCTTTTTGGAAATAAATTGCTGTTTCTTTTTGTGATAATGTAACTTAATGTTTTATGTTATATTTTCAACAGGCTAGTAACAATACCAAAAGCAACATCATCACCATCTATAAGTGAAGAACAGAGGGAAAGAATGCTAAGAAGTAGAAAGTTAGCAGAAGAGAAAAGACTTGCAAGATTAAAGAATAAGTCAATGGAATCTGCTGAAGCTACACAAGCTGTTACTAATGTGATTGATGATAAAGAAGTAAGTGCACCTATTAATGATAAAGAAATTATTGAAGTTGAAGATACAGAAATAGGAAAAATAAGGAGGCACAATAAATCTAATGTAATTGATAGCTCTGATGAAGAGGATGCAGCTGTAACTTGTGTAAATGAATCGATAACTGTAGATATACATTGTAATCATGAAATTAACCAAAAAGAAGATAATGCTAAGGAAAAAGAAAATGTAGAAGTAAATACAATAAATGATATACAAGTGATGGAAGATATTGAAGATGATAGAGACGGTTTAGAGAATCCTAATGTTGTGAAAGTTGGCAATACTAATGATAACGTTAATAAAGAAAGTGAAATGGTGGAAGCAGAAAATTGTAATGATCATGGTAAAGGCCCAGAACTAGAAGAAACAAACACAAATTATGTAGGAATAGAAGAAAGTGAAGGAAACAACAGCCAGGAAGTTATTGACAAAGATACAGACAATTCTGAAGTAAGCAAAACTGTTCATAACGTTATAGATGGGGATATGGCGAATGATAAAATTAGTAATAAAGAACAAGATGGTTCAGAAGTCTGTGAAGTTATGGATGTTGATTTTAATGAAGAATTTTAATTTATGTATTAAAAAGTTAAACAGGCTTTTTATTATAGAACACATTTGGTTTAGACAGTATTGTCTTAACAGCAATAAGCTTGAACTTATAGAATTTTCGGCGCAAGTGAAAGAACGAAGTAGCGACAGGTCACTCAAGTGAAGCGGGTTGTACTTTTAATGGGAATTTGATTTTGGTTTAAAATTATATAGAAAGTATTGAAATACAGTTTATCAATAGTTTATTTAAGATGCAACCAAAACACTATCTTATCACAGTAAATTATATCTAATATAACTAGCATTACAAAATGCATGAATCTTTGTATGAATTCTTATGATAGAAACAATCCCCACCTTGCCACCTAAAATGACGACAAATTTTAGTAACAGCAAATAAAATCTATCAAATAAAACATTGTATTTTAAAGGAATATTTCCTTTTAAATGTAGGACTTAACAGTCAACCATTAATACTTATGAAGTTATGAGTTATGACTTCAAGCAAGTAAGACTTTGTATAAAATAATACAAAATCCAGTTACATTCAGGAAATACAAACTTCCAGAAATAGTATCAAATGTAGGTAGTTTTTGTTGATATTCTATATTACAGATTTAAATACATAATATATAATTGTACGGTTGAGAAAAAATAATGTTTAACAATTCCATAACTCAGTCTTTGTGATTTATATTTTGTTCGTAATAAAATAATGTAGCGTTATTGCCGTCAGTCCATAACTGCTGGAATGTAGCACAAGTCGATTTCAGAAGCATTTCAAATTGCTAAATATTAATTTTTCTCAAGTATATCATAAGCAACAAAATTGGGAAGATCTATTTACGTTAAATTTTAATATTTGCAGAGTAATAATATTAAGTTTATTACCATGCAAGTTTGACACAATACTCCAATATTTGTATTATATCAAGTAGAGTTCGCGTACAACTTAAAGATTTCCCGGCAAAAATGAAAGGGAAAGCTTTGAAAAGGCGGTGCACGCACCCTATCGGTAAACATGGTTCCTTATTGGTAAATCGCGATTAGACACGCTGCGATACATGCGCCTATCCTTTTCGCTATGCAAACATCTTAAATTGTGCGCGACCTGTACAGAACCTTTGTTATAGTCTATAGACCATACAATATACATCAATTTCCTAATACAACAAGACAGGTAAATTCTGTACACAATTTTTTAACTTTTAAACTCTATTTACAATTAGTATTTGGTTTAACACTGGATTCATATAACATTTAAAATCCATTAATCTGAGAATCTATATCAATACATTTACTAATTACATATGCATTGTATCATTCAGAAAATAAAAATCACAAATCGCTTGTAGGAGGCCATCTAGTATAGTAAATTTTATTATTTTTATCTGGATTGTTGTGACACTTACAAGCGTTAGTAACATACAATATCCTTGCTTACAAGATTATCCATAAAGAATTACCCTGAAAGAATTATTTGAGTAAATTACTATGTACCATCACAAAAATTTAATCCATAGGCAGATAGCAGTCTTACCAGAGTAGACAGAATGATAGAGTATGCCGACTTAGAACTGATGTAAAATTTTTTAAGTTTGACGTATTATGACAAAAGTCGGCGCTAGGGTCGTTACCTACAAATTAAGTTGTTGTTTATATTTTGGCACATGCAAAGAAAACTGTCAGAATTAAATTTCAAAATCTTATTTTTAAAAATAAATTATACCAGCCAGCGCGCCAGCCTCTAACTTATCACCCCCAAACCCGACGAATTTGACAGATATTGAAACCTGTCCATTTCTTTGCAGTCGAACTACTGGTAGTTATGTCTATTGTGGTCTTACGTTCTTGATCAGTCAAGTCTGATAGAACTGATTTGAACATATCAAATTTTGTGATAGTACCTCTTATCAATACTTTATAGTCCCTAACACATTCAATAATACATAATTACCTTTTGCCCTTCTGCAACCCCTGAAACAAATTTTTCTTTTGTAAATTGAAGAAAACAATGTGACCTAATTTTATAGCCTCTATCTAAGAGAGGTACTGCCAAATACCTTAGCATGGTACATACCTATGCACATAATAAGAAAATATGGCAAATTTAAATACCGATCATAATAACGCGGTGTTTTGCAGGAACTTAAAGAAGCATTTTATTTACAAAATGATGACCCACAAATTTGCACTCGGACATGTTGTAACAGCAGCATATTTATGGCTTTTATATTTAGTTTGTATCTGGTATTAACGAGGTAAAAAATGTCGTAAATATCATCCAAGTGACAGCAAGTAGAGAGGGCTGGTTGTTTTCATTGGCAGGTTCATTTGTTTGTTGCTCCTGTCTGTTGGCATTTTGTTCAGCGCGGGGCTCCTCATTACCATCATTTTCAGGTTGGTCATTACGTTCGTTCTGAGCCTCATTGCGAGCCTCATTATTAGCGAGGTTGCGTAGATCGCGGAAGAATCCAACTTGATGTCTGAAACATACATTTCATTTTATAAAAATAGTATGTATATGACTACTGGGTGTTGCCCTACTTCTTATTCCCTATTTACATAATAGTAGAGTTAGTCTAAAGAAACAGAATACTTTCGCATTAACATTATTAGTATGGATAATACAATCTTATTGTAGTGATAATAACAATTTTTTTTTAAACTTACAAGTAGGCCATTGCAAATAGAATGATGACCAGGAGCAGTCTAGCCGGGCTGCCGTACACGTACAGCAGTGAGATCAGTATCGCGAATCGTGAGGCGGAGTATATGTGATCCAGCCAATCCCTGGCCTGTCGTCCTTCATCTGCCTCGGGTTCTCGGACCGGAGCTGGTTGTGGTGGTGTCTCTACTGTTGGTGGAGCAGCCGCTGCTTCAGCTGTTGCTTGCCACCTAAAAATGGCCAAAGTAGAACAACAATCAGCTTTAAGAAGTGTCTGTGCTTCATGTACTACAACAATGAGGGAGGACACTATTTCAGCAGGGAGAAAACGGGGTAATAAAGTCATCAAAAATGTTTAACAGATTATATTATGCATACCTTTACACATAATAAATTGTAGATCTGTGTAAGCATATTAAATAGCTGTTTTAAGTATGTGCACTTCACTGAAGTAACAGAACAAACATTGACACAAATTGGCATAGGAAATATGTTTAGGTGTGTTTTGATAACTATTATCCGCTACAAATATTAACTTACATGTTAGCATACTGCTGCATGTACTGCATGTAGGCCTGCTGCATCATCATCATGTGGTTTGCCATCGAAGCGGGATCACTGGGCACCGGCAGATAACCTTGGCCCAGGTTATAATTAGGGTATGGGGGAACTCTCCCATAGTTGTTCACGAACGAACTGAGATAGTTCTGCATTTCGACTGTATGATTTTGATCATTTTGTCGCACTTCAGGGCGAGCAGGTTCTGGGGGGTTGGGGTTTTCTCCCACATTCCTGTGCCTTAACCCGTCTGTGTTGGGTTCGGTTTTCTCAGCCTCATTCCTTTTCTCAGTCATGTTTCTCTTTGGTGCGCACACTAAGTGCATAGTGTGTGTGAATTGGTCTTCATAATTTCGTAGGATGTCTTTGATGACAGCATTGTCATCTAAGAGTCGGCCAGAGTAAATTATTTTCTGTTCCTCTTTAGTCTGTAAACATAAGATGTTACTTGAGATAAAAACCAAATGCTGTGTTTTCCTGTTAAAACATCAATTTAGCAGGAAAGCACAGATGGAAACAGTTAAGGAAATAGTATTAATAATAATAATCATTTAATTCAGGCAAAAGACCCATAAAATAAAAAGTATTCAAGTCAATTCAAATAATAAGCTTATTATAACCTATTTTATTAGTCTATTTGTACCTATACAAAGGTTTTTGGTATTCTATTTCTATACAAAGATACTATTATCTTTCCTGATATTAATGTTATTGTTATATTATATAATTATTTGCTCATAACATAATATTCAGGCTACAAAGTTTCTTATCACTTTTAAAACAGCATCCAAAATCTATCCTCAAGTCTAACAATATTGATATCAGTAAATAAAATGAACATTTACATCATAAAAGTGAAATGTACAAACTGTTAAAATTGTTAATTGGCAATTACTGCTATCAGATAAAGTTATTGATTGCAGCTGAGAGCCATTATAATTATTATAAAAACAACAACAGATTCAATCGGGTAAAAGTCTAGGAAATAGTATTTACCACTTTTACTGACCAATTTTACTATAAAAATCTGTATTTTATTCTTATTAATATATTTAAAATAAGCAAGCATTAGCAAGACATCTACAGACCTATTTTTAAAGGTATTGAAAGTTATTTAATTTTGAGTTACATACTTGTCAAAAAAGCACTAATATGCTTCACTGTTTCAAAATATAATTAGCGTGTATGACTTGCATGCAATTAGGAGCTTAAGGATAGCGAAATAAATTAATTGAGCCAAAATTAAGCTAAAAACGCAGAACAATGGACAATTTAAAAATGATATCATAAAATGTCAACTGAGTGTTTGTTTAGTTAATTTTGTGTTATGCAACAAACGATGAACTTTGGATGAAAAAAATACGTGATTTATGGTGTGATGTGGGTGTATTATATTGATCTCACCGGTTTGCTGGGATACACTTCAGAAAGATGCCCCTTCAGTTCTTCAACCGTCCAGGACGTACGACACTGGATATTCTGATCCTCAATTTGTTGATTGGGAGCTTTAACGATCAATGTAACGTTATCTGTCATCATTTTTATTCATTCGATAAAACCTAACAAATAAATATAAAAGAATAGGTTTGTCGTCAATATCTACACCACCCTGGCCGTACTTTTTTACTACAATTGTCCAACACAATACACCTCAAATATTGCACCGTTCCCGATTTTTATGTTTTGTGGCTGATCGTTATTGGATTCTGCGTAAATAAATACTTGTTACGTGAGATATCACGGCCCCGCACTTGACAATTTACCAAATTATCTGTCGAATTTTTATTGGTCCAACCATGGTCCAACTCCAACAACGCCTTTTGGCAGTGTTACCAGTTAACACTAATTTTTTTTCACTGTCAGACCATAAAGAATACTAACGCAGGTGCGGCGGCTTGCAGCCCCTCAACTGGAGGCTGCAAGCCGACGCACCTGCGTAGTATTTCGTGCAGCTTAAAACGATACAATAATATCGTGAATCGTCTCATAGCACGAAGCTTCGTACGATAGACGCATGTGAGGCCGCGGCATAAGTCTTTTTTCCATAGCGGCTAGCGCATTGGTCAGGGACCAGGGTGCATCCTTAGGGTGGATTGCACCAGAGGCGTGGTTTTTAAGTTAAAGTAAAGGTTAAAGTTATGGTTATAGTTAAGGCTAACTTAGTTTTAACCTTAACTTTGACCACAGAAATTGACAGATGTCTATTGCGTTTATTTTTAAAGCTACAGGTAATAGAATTGAGAGCATTGAGAGTATAAAATATTGAATTATCCGTAAAAATCGTCAGGAAAAATATAACACTGTGAAACAGTAAATTTTCACCAAAAAATTTAGATATAAGTATGAGAGTTATGGTTAAATATGACGTCGGACGCCATATTTAACGGTAAAGAAAGATTTGACATTTTGCACTGTAGTCTGTAGTTATAGTTAAAGTAAGTTGGTGCAACCCACCCTTAGACCCTGACCGAAATTTTGACACCAGCACCATTTGAATCTGAATAATTAGATAAACAGCTGTTAAAAAGGTTATATCCAGTAGTATCACAAAGTCACCAGTTTTGGTGGAAAAAACCCAGGGTGGCAACCCTGCATTCGGGTGAAAAATTTTGACAGCTACTTCCAAGCGTCAAATGTGTTTGACATTCATTTTTTTTAATTATTTTATCATAAAAACAATAGCATTTTATTTTAAGTTATCTACAATTTTATTTTGTTCGCTGCCTCAACCCTCAGCCTACCTCTAGTCTGTCCTAGACTAGAGCAAATAATTCTATACACACACACACTTGAAAGAATTATTCTTTAAAGTGTCAACTGTCAAACTGCAAAGTGCAAACATGACACCGCGCCGCCAAAGTCTTAAATTAAAAAAAAGTCACCATAATTCAGAAACGTCAAAACTCAAAGGAGAAGAAGAAAGTCTTCAAATGCTTTTTTTGTTTAGGTACATGTTTTGTAATTTTTGTAAATTTTATTGTTATTTTGTTATTTTCAAAATAATAGAGAATAATATTATGGGTTAAAGTATAAACACCTTCATTTAAATACTAATATTTTTGGAAAAAGGAGATGCAAAAATAGAAGTCACCAATTCACACCAATTATCATCGATATCGACTATTGCATTCTCTTGATTTTCCAAAAGTTTCTACACACAATGGGTGTGACTGTGTATGTATTTATAGATGATTATTGGATTAGACTTTTATATTCTTTACTCATAAGTCATAATATATAATATTTACAGCCTACAACAGTATCCTGTTCCGGAAAACAAAACCGGCACTTATGTGATAGAGTTATTGACGAAGAGAATTCTTGCACTTGGAGCGACTCAACAGGGCCAATTTCTAGTAGACTGCGAAAGTTACCTCTCCCACCCGCAAATGGGTAAGATTAATCTCTGCTCACTTAAGATTTCAGTCTATGCACACAATATAACTATAATTAATAGCTGTTGCCCGCGACTTCGTCCGCGTTAGCATTGTAGAATCTCAAGTATTATTTATTGTACAAAAATATTCAATGTACAGAATTGACTTTCCTACACATTTATTATAATATATCTAAGATGTTCCGCGCGGCTTCGCTTGCGTAATTTAGGAATTTCACGCAACCATACATTTTTCCGCAACAAATAGCCTATGTCCCGTCACATGGTCTATTCTTCATGTTTGCCAAATAACATAAAACTTGCTCCAGTAGTTTAAGAACTATCTTAAGAGATAATAAGTAATTTCATATAATTTCCCGCGCTTTTTCCACATTTTCCTTTATTTCTTAGTTCCTATTAGTCTTAGCGTGATAAAATATAGCATATAGCCTTTTTCGATAAATAGGCTTTCTAACACTGAAAGAATTTTTCAAATCGGACCAGTAGTTCCTGAGATTAGCGCGTTCAAATAAGCCCTTTCAAATAATTTCCCCCCGTTTTTTCCACATTTTCCTCTATTTCTTCGCTCCTATTAGTCTTAGCGTGATAAAATATAGCCTATAGCCTTCCTCGATAAATGCGCTATCCAACAGTACAAGAATTTTTCAAATCGGTCCAGTAGTTCCTGAGATTAGCACGTTCAAACAAACAAACAAACTCTGAAGAATTATAATATTAGTATAGATAATAGTGTCCTAAAGTAGGAGCTTGTTCAACTTCAAATAATGCACCCCTCTCAAGTATTTACAGTAAAAAAAATCCATTTTTGTCAGCTTGTGAAGTATTAGTGCTGAAGTACATCAATTGGAACATGAATGTAGAAAAAAAGGCGGACGGAGTCTTATTATACACAGAACTGTGTCGTCAGAGTCTGCCACATTCTTACACCTGTCAAATGGTATGGGCTTGGGTAAGAATGTGTGCGTGCGGACCGTGTACATACAGTCTGCTGGGTGACACTGAAGGACACAGTTTTGTGTATGGTGGGACTCTGTCCGCCTTTTTTTATATGTCCATGAATTGGAGCAAAATGAAGGACATAATTATTATTGTGATTGAAATTAAAGTTATTGCTTACTTTAATTTAAACGGTACATAAGGTGTACTTACTTTTGTTTATGTTTTTAAGGTCTAAATGTCTATCCTTCAGGTACAACTAAGACTGTGCACATTCTTCATAATTCCGAGCAACCTGCCTCGGTATTTTCTATCTTAGAAAGTGGCACAAAGAATATACATGTTATTGCGGACGGATTATTTGATTTGTTGATGATGAAGCTATCACAACATTACACATCCAAGAAACAAACTAAAATAGAAAGTAAGGGACCTAAATTTGAACTTGGAGACTTTTGTGTGAAGCTCGGATCTGTTACCATGAATCAGAATTTTAAAGGAGTTTTAATTGAGGTAAATATTTCATTTTCTTCCTCCCTATGTATTTTATTTATTTATATACTTACTCATAATAAAGTGGAATAATTTTACTGTTTGAAGTGCAAGAATACTGTATAATTTTTACTGAGAAACAAATTTGCACCAAGAAGTTACTGGATCGATATCTCCTAATACCTCGATAGTGGAAATCACAGAAACAATAGATTTTCAATTGTTATGCAGCATCCGGGTGCTGCTTGGGGTTTGATGGGTTGACGAGGTACTGTTAAACATAAAATATGTTTATTTAAATTATTTATGTTTACAGGTAGAATATCGTCCATGTGTGATGGCAAATGCAGTCTGGGGCCTGCTTCGGGAATTTCTCCAGGGGCTCCTCGGACCATCAATACCAATACAACCTCCCCAACACCTACTGAGTCGAATGAACGAGATATACACACCAATAGACACAATATACCAGTACTTAGAACATTTTAGTGCGTACAGAAAGACTACAGGTTTAAGAAGTGCGTGATTTAGTTATTAGTTAGTATGTGGATGCGACAATGAATGTTTTTTACTGATAATAGTTTTTTATTCCTTCAAAAAATTCTTAAAGAATGTCGAGCTTGTTTCGATAAGAATTAAGATTACCTCTCTTAATGTTTTATATTTTCTTGCATTGAAACCTCAGTAATAAAAGTATGAAGTTTATATTATAATAGTATAAAGGCAAATAAGAATATTACTTCTATGTACATAATAATAAATGTAAATGAGAAATAGTTTAAAATGTTTACCTTTTCTGCACTCTCTCAGCATCAATTTGCTTTAAAAATGTATTGAAATAAGACTACTAAAAGTCAAGCTTCCTCAAACATTCATAATTGAGATGTAACATTGCTGTAACAACAAACATATTATTGCAACAAATATTTTTATTTATTTCATTGAGGCAACAACAACAATGCAACATAATAATTGTAAATCAAACAAGATGATCTAATCATGTTTATAAGTAGTATGAATAACTTTTTATTCTTCAAAACTATTTTGCAACGGGAGCAACTAGTTGATAATGTTATGTCGAATTTTTATTCTATTATTTGGTAAGTATGTCTTTTATTCTATTTTCAAAGCATAAAATGGAAACATTGACTTTTTAACACTGTTGCGTTGCGTTTAGTTTGGTTTCTCATATGAGCTAAGTATGGTTAGAACTTAGAGTTTGGCTAAATAGAAATGACATGCGCCACTACTTGATATAAAAAGGAAATTTTGTACTGTACGAGTAAATCCTCCTCTGACCGTTACGACTTATCATATAACAGAAATGTTTGTACAGTAGAACATCTTCCTTCCTTCCTCCTCCATTCTGGAAGTCGGTTAAAAAGGTCTGAAACGTGTAAACGTCTGAAATCGCATTTTAGATAACTTGAAGAGGCAGAAAGAGTAGAGAGTTTGGTTTAAAATTCAAGTTCCCTTAACATTAATATGGTTATGTCGCATGGTTATTTGCGTGTTGTAGCTGCGCAGGCGCACGGCGTGACGATAGACAACGTGAACTGCGGCGTCGACAACGACATCGACGTCCACGAGGGAGATGTGGACATCGAGCGGTATCCGTGGCTTGGTGTGCTGTACTACTCTTATGGTATGTACTATGTACCATCGAGGAAATTGATTCCTAGTCACCAAATTACTTAAGTCCGCCATCTGCCTAGGAATCAACTTCTCTGATAGTGTTATACGATTAGGTAAAAATGATGATACGCGATTTTCGCCCTAAAGTAAGAGTCAGCGATAGCCAGACTTTCGTCATTACGAATTTACAATACGGTCTACTGAAGTAACCGCGACCTCCATAGTAGCTGGTCGCTCTCACCTCTAGGTGTCAAATAAGTAAACTTTCAGCTTTTATAAAATGACGAAAGTCTGGCTGTATATCCGTTATAGTACTTAGAAAAACTCATAGAGGAAAAAATAATCTGCCTTTATAGATTTTGGCCACAGCTAAATCGGCGTAATAAGTTAAAATAACGGGTAGGTACTTTTTATAAGGAGCATAAGTAACTTATCTTTTAAATAACTAAAACACGCCAAACTGCATCGAATGATCAGTAACAGTATTGACATAATATTTATACGGTCGTCTGTCGCGTGGATCATAATATATCTTTTGTTTTTTTCTATTTTCCTAAGAAAACTTAGAGAGGTCGTTTTTTTTTAATAAAAACATTGAACTTGCCACCCATACCTGTGAAGTCAAAACTCTAAAGCACTGGACCAGGTAGTCACACTGATGATGAATGATGATGATTACAGAGGGCGAGGACGGCGAAGCGCGAGCGGTGACGACGGTGTCACTCATACACGCCGAGTTCGTCATCGCGCCAGCAGCAGACATCGGACCCATGCCGAAGGATGATTTCAGGTTTGTTGCTAATAATAACTCCCACATCGGTTTCGCTGACGGCGGCCGATTAGATTGAAACTAAGCCAGTTAGGCAGGAGTAATTTTTATAGTGCCCAATTGTGTGCGCAGTACACAAGAGCACTCTCTTTTCCTTTACTCTCATAACCCAGTGAGACGGAAGACATACACGACTGGGGAGAGATCAGGCGCAGGACCGACTTTTTACATTCCCATCCGGTGCATGGATCATCTTACTTGTCAAACAATAAGGTGATCGGCCTGCATTGCCCTAACCAAACTTGGAAATAACATTTCCAACGCGGGAATCGAACCCACGACCTCTGAGTCAAGATATACGCTCTGAACCACTGGACCACGTTGGCGTTGTTACTAATAGATATAATTTTTGCAATCTACGAGTGCGCGTCGCCTTTATTTGTAGTTGGAAATGTGAATAGACATTTTCGTTAGTGTGCGTACCCGACGGAGCAGTCAGTAGCGAGCGAGCCATGTACGCGTGTATAGATGTCGTGGGATGATTTGATAAATCGAATTATCGCGAAAATTCTAGGGACTTTGCGAAAACACGGATAATTAGACAATGGGGATTACATTTTTCAAACTTACTGACAAAAGGTAGTGTTTTCGCGAAAACACGAGTTGCCTTAGTAACATTGCACATTCTTAACGCTGATTGGCTTGATTTTTACTTACTGGACAACTCTTATTCTGATTGGTTACTATCTTTCCCTATGTATCTTTGAGGTAATATTACACCATAGACTTATAAAGGGTAAGAAATGACAATGCCAGTTCATAGGAACTTTACTTTTTATTTAACCTTTTATCGGACATAACCTCAGAATTAGTTTCTGTTTCTGTTGAACTTTCAGCACTAATTTCTCTTGTATCAGTCATTTTGTACATACAGATACACTTTTAGATAACTTTTTGCACTATTTTTCAAATCCAACTGCAATTTTAGACACATTAAATATTAAAAACTGCTAGTTCCCTTACAAAAACAACCACAAACAAAACAACGCGTGACAATCGATTGACATTTGAAATGTCAACTCTTCAACCAATCCGAGAAGATGTTGTTGCGGGGCGCTTAAACCGACCAATCAGTGATAATAACTAACGATTCGTTTCGCAATGTTACTGAGGCGACTCGTGTTTTCGCGAAAACACCACCTTTTGTCAGTAAGTTTGAAAAATGTAATCACCATTGTCTAATTATCCGTGTTTTCGCAATGTCCCTAGGATTTTCGCGTAGATAGATATGGTCACTCACACAAATAAGGGCGACGCGCACTCGTAGATTGCAAGAACTATACCATATCGATGATGGTGACAAGTTACAATGAGATCAGGTCAATCAAGAGGCTCCTTATCACAATATGACAGTATGGTCCCGTGGTAACCTGAACACAAGTCGTACGTTACGGGTACCAGACAACTGAACTATACCAAGAATTCATTTTATCAGCACAGGACTTTCCTATATTAATTAAATGGTTGTGAAGGTTTTTACTTAGAGCGTTTCTTATGTATCTATATACACTATACAGTTTGCTATTATATTTCTTATCAGGAGTCGCACGCGCGTGCTGCTAGGTGAGGATTGGGGCGGGGAGGGGCGGCGCGTACGCAACTACGTGCTGCACCCCGAGTACGACGAGACGTACAACACCGTCGCGCTGGTGCAGCTCGCCACTACTGTGCGGGATAGTATGTATATTATATCACATGCCCAGTTTCACAGGAGTCGCACGCGCGTGCTGCTGGGCGAGGGGTGGGGCGGGGAGGGGCAGCGCGTTCGCAACTACGTGCTGCACCCCGAGTACGACGAGACGTACAACACCGTCGCGCTGGTGCAGCTCGCCACTACTGTGCGGGATAGTATGTATATTATATCACATGCCCAGTTTCACAGGAGTCGCACGCGCGTGCTGCTGGGCGAGGGGTGGGGCGGGGAGGGGCGGCGCGTACGCAACTACGTGCTGCACCCCGAGTACGACGAGACGTACAACACCGTCGCGCTGGTGCAGCTCGCCACTACTGTGCGGGATAGTATGTATATTATATCACATGCCCAGTTTCACAGGAGTCGCACGCGCGTGCTGCTGGGCGAGGGGTGGGGCGGCGAGGGGCGGCGCGTAAGAAACTACGTGCTGCAGGCGATTACTTTTTCTCACCACTATAAAATGTATTCACAAGTCAGTAAAAAATGTATTACTATTATAGTTCTTGCAATCTAGGAGTGCGCGTCGCCTTTATTTGTAGTTGGAAATGTGAATAGACATTTTCGTTAGTCACCGGTCACCCGACGGAGCAGTCAGTAGCGAGCGAGCCATGTACGCGTGTATAGATATGGTCACTCACACAACTAAGGGCGACGCGCACTCGTAGATTGCAAGAATTATAATAGTAATACATTTTTTACTGACTTGTGAAAATACCTTAATAACCTTAAAAATAATAGTATTAATCCTTCGGATTTTTGGAAATCTATTGTTATTCTATTGTTGTCGCGGTCACCGGTGTCCTTATGGGGATGATGATGATGGGTGTAGTATAGTAAGTATGTACCTAGTATAAGGTGGTATAAGTAAGTGTCGAATAACACCACAATAAAGTTAGTCTTAACCAAGTCGTCGAGTTTTTTATTACACCTTTAAGGGCCCATCCTCACATGGTGACTCTGCCAGGATAATCAATTCAATATTGTTTTGCAGTTAAAATCAAGCCGCTATGCCCCCCGCCAGAACGTCTGCGGAATCCAGACTTCTATGTTGTCAAGTTTGCAGAAGGTAAATATGTACGCGGACAAAGTCGCGGGCAACAGCTAGTATAGCTGTTGCCCGCGACTTCGTCCGCGTGGACTTCAGTTTATAGTGCGCGATGTCAACAAAATTGGTGTCAAAAGCTTTTATAAAAAGAACCCTGGTACCCCTTAAACCAAAACACCCAAAAACAGCTGTGCAGTGTGCACATAACTTATTTCATTTTTTAAAATTAAAATTTATTTATGCCAAATTTTAAAGTATATTTAGCCCCCCAATTACACAACTTTTGCCATAAACTATTACAAACCATAAATATTATAGAGATACTTTCGCATTTATAATATTAGTATAGATTATTATTTTGTTCAAGTTTTCACTTTTTAGTACCTATAAACAGTCAGTACAGCCTGGTGCACATTTAAACTGTTGTTTTCAGACTACAACAACCTACAGAAACAAGTAATTCCCGTTACCCATGTGCCAGCTAGTCTCTGCAAAGAGTTCTATGTTAGAGCCAATGTAAGTTAAAATTACTGACAATTAAAAAATATACTTTTTGAGACTTTTCACATGAAGTCCGACTTCAGTTTCGGATGTCAATACCTAATATAGCCAAGGGAAAGTTGTTACTTACTCCTTTTTATCCCGAAAAAATATGTACGGTTCCCTCGCTCTAAACATATTTTGGCGCAACCTACGAATAATAAAAACTAACGGATTTACGGGCGTCATCTAGTACCTCTAGATTGCAGAATCTATGCTATATCTGCACTAATTTTGAGAGGCTACTAGAGCAAATGCATAGTTTTTAGGGCTCCGTACCCAAAGGGTAAAAACGGGACCCTATTACTGAGACTTCGATGTCTGTCCGTCTGTCTCCAGGCTGTATCTCAAGAACCGCTATAGCTAGACTTCTGAAATTTTCACAGATTGTGTATATCTGTTGCCGCTATAACAACAAACACTGAAAACAAAATAAAGTTAATATTTAACCCCCCACACAACAAACATGATATTTTCGGTCTTTTTCGCTCTTTATCAATAATGGCAAGAGAGAGAGGCACTTGAATTTTTCACACATTCTTTTGTTATATGTGTACTTAAATATTTAATAATAAAATTAAAATAAAATAAAAATTTAAGGGGGCTCCCATACAAATAACACAATTTTTAGCCTATTTTTGCTCTGTATCGGTACGGAACCCTGCGTGCGCGAGTCCAACTTGCATTTGGCCGATAATTTTGTTTGAGCAAGAATCTTGTCAACTTTGTTACTAACAATAGACCTCACTCTTTCGTTAACATAATATTTTGATGAAGTTTTGACGTTGCAGCTGTACGCACGGCGCATGCGGCCGCCGCACGTGGCGTGCGCGGTGACGCTGGAAGAGCGCGTGTGCGTGTGGGACGCCGGCGCCGCGCTCGTCGCCCGCGACGTCTGCGGACGCTGGCAGCTGGTAACACACACCTGTGTATTTTGTATATGTACACTGGCAGCTGGCAGCAGCACACACGTATAATACGTGCGTTGACAGCTGGAAATACATATACGTACATGTACGCTGGAAGCGGGTAACACACTAGTATAATACTTACGTTGGCAGATGGTAACACAGTTATTTTACCTCCCAATTTCCATGAGTGATGAGTGTTCGTTATATTGAAGGTTTATGAGTCAGAGATCACTACATATTCAATGTACTCCTGCTTCGCTCACTGCTCATCGTACATTTTCTTTCCTTCCATTCTTGCCCAGCGATGGTAACAATTACAATATATGTACTTAAATACATAACCTAAATTTATTGCTACTATCAATAATATGGACATATTAATCTGAAATAAAGAATATTTATTTAAACGTGTGCAGGGCCTGATCCACAATGCGCAATTCGATTTGGATTCGGGAACTACATCCCATAAAAGCTCGTAGCGGTCGGCATTGGCCAATGACTGCACGGTGAAGTTTCCGAATCCGCGCCTAACGGGAATCGTGAATCGCCCTGCTGTACATACCTGGTATCTACCTCCACAGCTGGGTGTGGGCGTGCGCGGGCCGGGGTGCGGCGCGCCGTCCCGCTACCTGGACATGATGAGCTACTACCCCTGGATCGTCGCCAGCCTCGACAACTTCCGCCGCATCACCATCTCCAAGATCTCGCAGCAGAAATATGTGCTCAGAAGTAAGTATAATATAATAAATTGATTTGCTGTCCTTATCTATCTTTATTCTTTTCTACTCTTATCTTCTTCTGTCTTGCTCTGATTTTCTGTTCTTATCTATCATGTGACTTGCAATGTTTACGTAATTCCATGGAATATGAGGTTGTAAGCCCACTTTCACCAATCGTGGATTAAATACCCTTGTCTTCGTACCTGGTGTATATACGCAAGAAGTGAAGACCGGGCCAACTTGCTTCCAATAGTTTTCGAGAGCGATTAAGTAATAACAATGTGCAGTGTATATATAGCACGTATTATGTGTTACACCAGCTAGGTGTAGGTAGAACACCAAATTTTATTTGTATTGCACGCACAAGCGGGTGAACTGTTGGTAGAATACATATTATGTTCAACCTCCTGAGTAAGCAATTCTTATTATAAGCATTATTAATATTCTCAAGTCAGTCAGCTCAAGAATGGAAAGAGTCCCGGTTGTGATGGCACCCAAGCCGAATTAATAAAGCTCCAGTGTGTTAGACCAATCCTATACAATCTGTTGTGTAAATGTTGGGAAGCGGGAAGTGTGCCTCAGGATATGCGTGATGCCAACATCTTCACGTTATATAAAGGAAAAGGTGACCGAGGGGATTGTAACAATTATCGCGGCATATCCCTTTTAAGCATAGTTGGAAAGCTTTTTGGTCGTGTCGTACTATCTAGACTCCAAAAGCTTGCAGAACGCGTGTACCCTGAGTCACAATGCGGGTTCCGCTCTCAGCGTTCCACGGTGGACATGATATTCACTCTCAAACAATTACAAGAGAAGTGTAGAGAGCAGAACTCTCCCCTTTATGTGGCCTTTATTGACCTTAACAAGGCCTTTGATATGATCAGTAGGGATGTTTTGTACCTAGCACTGGAGAAAATTGGGTGCCCACCTAAGCTCCTGAGCCTCGTTAAATCCTTTCACGAAGATATGACGGGTGCCGTGATTTATGACGGTTGTATGTCTCAGCAGTTCAGTGTTTGTAGAGGTGTGCGTCAGGGCTGCGTTTTGGCTCCTACCCTGTTTGGTATATATTTTTCTCTGTTATTACGCACTGCGTTCCGCGACAACCAACAGGGTATTCACTTATATACGAGGGCCGACGGAAAGTTATTTAACATCTCCCTCCTAAAATCTAAAAGACATCGCGAGGACCTTTTCGTCGATAACATGCTATTCGCTGATGATGCAGCCTTTGTAGCTAATTCCGAAGCCGACCTCCAGTCTATGATTGATAAATTTTCTGAAGCGTGTGCCTTATTTGCCATGTCCATTAATACAAAAAAGACAGTTGTTCTAGCCCAAGGTACTCGAGAAGCCCCCTCTATAACTTTGAATGGCACGCCGTTAGAGGTAGTTGACAAGTTTTGCTACTTAGGATCGACCGTGTCCAACAATCTTTCTTTGGACACAGAGATTGACATCCGGATTGGTAAAGCGGCAACTATGTTTGGAAGGCTTAGTACGAGAGTATGGCACAATAAATACTTAACAACCAAAACTAAAATTGTTGTTTTTCAAGCCTCAATCTTAAGCATACTCTTGTATGGTGCCGAAACCTGGACAACGTACGCAAAACAAGAGCGTCGTCTTAACGCCTTTTATATGCGCTGCCTACGCAAAATCTTGAGCTTGACATGGCAAGACAGGGTCACCAACAAGAGGGTTCTAGAAATAACACAGCTACCTAGCTTGATGGCGCTGCTGAAACAGCGACGTCTACGTTGGCTTGGGCACGTATACAGAATGGAACCCTCTCGCTTGCCACGACGCGTTATGCTAAGCGAGGTAGCGAATGCCAAAAGAAATGTGGGAAGGCCGTTACTTCGCTTCAAAGACTGTGCAAAGCGCGACATGATGACTTTCGGAATTGATCACCGCAACTGGGAGAGGCTCGCGGAAAACAGAACAGATTGGCGCAAACGGATAATGGAGGGTAGCAAGCTTTGCGATGATGCCTGGTTCCAGGCTCTCAAAGACAGGGGACACAAAAGTCTATGTTCTGTGCCATCAACCTCTTATTTCTCCTGTCGTTACTGTGGTCGTCTATGTCACTCACGTATCGGCTTGCACAGCCACGAAAAGAGCTGTAAGTGTAACACAGACCAACACGCCGTAAATCGTCTGACACAGACGTAAAGGCCAATGAATTAATATTCTCTATATCTACCCGCTTAGCATGACTTTTGAGATGTGTTTGCAGTCTTTGTAGAAAATAAATTGTATAGTTTTAAATTAACTTTAAAAAAAAAACTTTTAAATTTCCTGTTTCAAAGTAAATAAGTTCGTAGTAAATATTATTGTTATTACAGCTGGGCAGGTGTACCAGCGGTTCGGGAACTGCGACGAGGAGGAGAAGACGAACCTGCTGTACCGCGACCGCATCACACTCACCACCGACAACAACCTCTACCAGTTCCTCACCTATAACGTAATATCAACCCTATGTTAATAGTAATAAGGACGAAACTGCTGTACCACGATCGCATCACACTCACCACCGACAACAACCTCTACCAGTTCCTCACCTATAACGTAATATCAACCCTATGTTAATAGTAATAAGGACGAAACTGCTGTACCGCGACCGCATCACACTCACCACCGACAACAACCTCTACCAGTTCCTCACCTATAACGTAATATCAACCCTATGTTAATAGTAATAAGGACGAAACTGCTGTACCGCGACCGCATCACACTCACCACCGACAACAACCTCTACCAGTTCCTCACCTATAACGTAATATCAACCCTATGTTAATAGTAATAAGGACGAAACTGCTGTACCGCGACCGCATCCACCTCACCACCGACAACAACCTCTACGAGTTCCTCACCTACAACGTAATGTCCATCTTATACCTGTAATAATAAGGGCGATAAGTCATGCCGGTGACTGTAACCTTTGAGAGAGAAAGATGTATGTCTCCATCCCTCTCTTGCTAATGTAATAGTTTATTGTAAAATAACTCCTATGCCAACACGTCAAGGTCGCATTTCAGATGACGATTAAGGACAACGTGGAGTTCACGTGCCTGACGCTGCAGCTGGTGAACGCGTCGGCGGTGTCGGAGATGCGCGTGCACCACTACTGCCGGCGCGAGAGCCGCGGCCCGCCCTGCTACTACTACCACGGTACTAATAAATTACGATAACATGGCGTGCCCCTCTAACTTACTGTTTCAATGTGTGTAGTCACATCCTTATGAAAGAGTTTGTATGTTAAAATTTAGTTTATTATTATTTTTAGCAATATTCCGCGAAAATTTAGCAATATTTCGCGGAATATTGCTAAAAATAATAATAAACTAAATTTTAAGCTATGGATTTCCGCAAAGTAACGCCTGATTCCATTAAAGAGTTTGTATGTAGTAAATATTCAACCAATCACAGAACACATAATATATTTCACTTAATGTCACTTATTACCAAGATTTGTTGGTCAACTAATCATAACTAGCCGACCGCGCAAGACAACGCACTTCAAACGTTTTGACAACGCATTTCAAACGTTTTGAATTTTGGAGGGGCGCGCCATGTTATCGTAGTTGATCTCTAAGATTTGTTGGCCAACTAATCATAACTAGCCGACCGCGCAAGACGACGCACATCAAACGTTTTGACAACGCACTTCAAACGTTTTGAATTTTGGAGGGGGGCGCTATGTTATCGTAGTTTATTTCTAACTCCGTTATTCGGGATTTCAATGGGTGTCACGGCCATTTAGATAATATTTAACATTGTTTCTCTTTAATGTAACACATATTATTTAAACTCTGCTATCTGGGTCAATCTTTTCATGTTTCATCTGTTCGTCGTTTATGTAAGTCTGTGTTTCCTGTCTGACAGTTTGTCTGACAGCAGCTTGCAAGTGTTAACCCCGTAGCAAGTGTTGTCGCCACAATTTGTCAAGCGCTTCCTGCGAGTAGTTGCGACAGCATGTCTAAACATGTCTGCGAGGACTCGCGACAGATCTCGCTGCGGGTCACCACTCACCGCAGATAATATACGGTCTAGTTTCATAATATAGCATTTATCCTTCTAGCTTCTCGCACGACATTAAATTTATTGCAGCAATAAATTGCAGGAATTAGTATGAAATGTAAACAATATTGCAAGAAACTCACGCAAGACTTCCGCGAGTTTGCTTGCAGGTGGAAATAGGCCTAAGAGGACTTTAAAACCAAATAACTAATAAGCACTTTTAGCACAAACTTGGGTAAGGTCAGAGTAGACACAACTAAGGAGTACCTCGACTTCAAACAAACGGGCGAATATACGCGAGTTGGGCGCGACTGTCACATTCGACATGTTTCATAATGCCGAGTAACGCACTAGACACTAGTACAGCGCGAGCCGGCCGAAATGACATACTATGTCAAACGTATCCAGATCTCTTCTGAGTCGGCCTACCCGTTAGTTTTGTTTACTCTGGTGAGGTCGTACGCCGTACGTCACAAAAAAAAGACGGGTTGCACTCCGGGAGTGCCGGCAGAAGTGAAAACTTGATTAATAATCCCTCGATCACTAATTTCAGGAAATCTTTTGCTGTCGCGGCCCATATGGGCCTTACGGGGCTTGTGGGATTAACGTTGTGCATTATTTTTTTTAACCCATTTTTTATGAAAATCGATTAAAAAAAAAATTATATACTTATAAAAAAAAAACGATCGTTTTAATTAATTAATCAAAACCCTAACAATCGATTAAATTTTTAACCCATTTTTTATGAAAATCGATTTTTAAAAAATCGATTTTTTAATTAATCGAAATCCTTACAATCTATTAAAAATATCGACAATCGAAAAAAAACAACCGATTGTTCGATTAATCGATTTCGATGTTACAACACTACTCTCCAACTGTCCTACGTTTTTTCCTTGGTTTTTCGATCAGCACGAGAATCTGATGCGAGTTTCACAATTTTCACCCATCCCACAAAAGTGCTCAACGCCGCTAAAGAAGTTTTCACTTCAAAAACTTGTTATAGAACAAACATTCCAGGCACTGTGTTCGAGATATCGGTATACCTGGTGTTCTCCGACTCGTGTATGTTCGAGATGGTGGGGTGGGGGTTCAAGAAGAGCCTCAAGCTGCTCGACATACAGGAGTGGAAGTGGGAGGAGGGCACCTACTACGAGGACTTCAGCATGACGCCAGAGGTAAAAATTTAAACAGTCCGTTTGGAACAAGAAAATTCAAATTTCAATTCAAATACTCACTGACCTCTATTATAATACGCTGGACCGGCGATCACTATCAATAAAATGATCCTATTTAAAAGTCGCCATATTGGCGCTGATTGCTATAGTGATAGCAGTAATAAGACGTGTACTTGGAACTACTATTTTGCAAATGGTCGTTGCAATTTTCTATGTAATTAGTTCACAGTACGCTCACCGGTAGCGCTTCAAATCGACACAAAAAATAGCTTTCATTTTGTACGGCATAGCCAGTCCAGTATTATATGATAGAGGTCAGTGCAAATACTAGATACTGTTGTTTGTCACACGAAATTAGTTAAAGAGTTGTAATAAACATGTATCCAACCCATTCCAGGAGTACCGGGGCCCGTCGTACCAGACGGAATTCGGGTTCGAGCCGCTGGACCTCGGCATGTGGGTGCCCGACTTCGACGTGTGGGCCACCACCCCCGCGCCGGGGGGCAGCTCCACCGCCGTCCGCCTGGCTACAGGTGAGTTATACCAGCAGTACCAGGCGGAGTGCGGGCTCGAGCCGCTGGACCTCGGCATGTGGGTGCCCGACTTCGACGTGTGGGCCACCACCCCCGCGCCGGGGGGCAGCTCCACCGCCGTCCGCCTGGCTACAGGTGAGTTATACCAGCAGTACCAGGCGGAGTGCGGGCTCGAGCCGCTGGACCTCGGCATGTGGGTGCCCGACTTCGACGTGTGGGCCACCACCCCCGCGCCGGGGGGCAGCACCACCGCCGTCCGCCTGGCTACAGGTGAGTTATACCAGCAGTACCAGGCGGAGTGCGGGCTCGAGCCGCTGGACCTCGGCATGTGGGTGCCCGACTTCGACGTGTGGGCCACCACCCCCGCGCCGGGGGGCAGCACCACCGCCGTCCGCCTGGCTACAGGTGAGTTATACCAGCAGTACCAGGCGGAGTGCGGGCTCGAGCCGCTGGACCTCGGCATGTGGGTGCCCGACTTCGACGTGTGGGCCACCACCCCCGCGCCGGGGGGCAGCACCACCGCCGTCCGCCTGGCTACAGGTGAGTTATACCAGCAGTACCAGGCGGAGTGCGGGCTCGAGCCGCTGGACCTCGGCATGTGGGTGCCCGACTTCGACGTGTGGGCCACCACCCCCGCGCCGGGGGGCAGCACCACCGCCGTCCGCCTGGCTACAGGTGAGTTATACCAGCAGTACCAGGCGGAGTGCGGGCTCGAGCCGCTGGACCTCGGCATGTGGGTGCCCGACTTCGACGTGTGGGCCACCACCCCCGCGCCGGGGGGCAGCTCCACCGCCGTCCGCCTGGCTACAGGTGAGTTATACCAGCAGTACCAGGCGGAGTGCGGGCTCGAGCCGCTGGACCTCGGCATGTGGGTGCCCGACTTCGACGTGTGGACCGTTGGCAACTCACCTGCAACTCTTCTGATATTGCGAGTGTCCATGGACGACGGTAGTTGCTTTCCACCATGTGACCCGTTTTCTCGTTTCTAATTTTGTATGAAAAAAAAACCTATATCTCTTGCCGGGATTTAGAAAATAAGGAAACATATTTATGAAATAATAGTTATCTTATTTCCCAGGACTCAAATGTCCATACTCATCTGAATCTGTTGTCATTTGCAACAGCAATGCAACATAATATGAAAATTGCTCGTTGGCCCCTAATTTTACAAAAAAATATATATTTCCAGCGGGCACCCCTCCCCCCGCGGTGGACTGGGCCTACCTGCCCGCGTACACGGAGGTGTGGACGACGCCGCCCACGTCGGAGCCCGCCTGGCTGGACTACATGGCCGGCGTCACCAACTTCGCCCGACCCACAACACCGCCCACCACGGAACCCGCGAATGTTACTACTACGACTGCCACTCCTTAGTCTATGGTTTATATTATATGATACACCAGCGTCTATGGTTAATGTGTATTATGTACACGAGGCGCGACGCCGGCCGTCTTTCCGTCCTTCGTCCGATTCACCACGCCCCCCACCACGGAACCCGGGAATGTTACTGCGACTGCAAGTCCTTAAGTGTACACTTTATATTATGATTTATAATGCGCGTATCTGTCGCTAAACATCACGTAGGGAGGAGATGGGAAACGGCACAATTATTGTAGAATCACGGAATTGTCTTCATAGTGCGACAATGCTTTAAATGAACGTGGGCGGGGGCGCTGCAGGTAAAGGGAGAACAGTCAAAAATGGCGTTTCTATAATATAATGGCGGCGTTACTGCGTTAGTTCCTTTTTTCATTTAAATCCGATGAAAAATATTCATTGTTTATAGCACGTTTGGGAATGTCACTGCAATTATACTACAAAAGTATATATTATACTACTAATAATAACTTTATTGGACTTGATATGAATTGAATACTCTATATAACACGTAATGTTATGAATGAAAGTTTTATTCCTTTGAAATGAGTAAGATGTGTTGTAAGTACAATAATAAGTTTTTAATTTTAAGAATCATAACAGAAATTGTTTCTGTGACTTGCAAATGCTGTGTAAAGTTTTTATATTCCAATAAAACTATGTTACAAATCAAAACTTTATTCAATAAAAATCATAACAAAGTCATATCATTATTTAAAAGTAAGTCATTACATCTATCGCTTTCAAAACTAGTAAGGTAAAGAGAGACACAACATTCGAAATAATGTGGCACCATTAATATTATCTTGCATAGTAATCTTACTCTAAATTACCTGACAGTAGGTAAACATAGATATTTATTACTTACTAAAAATACTGAAATTTGTATCGGCTTGACTCTTCTTTACTACTTAAGCTTGAAATGATAAAGTTATGTCTTTTATGCACATAACCATCTTATAGCTAAAATTTTTTTTACAAAATATAATAGACAAATTGTAAGTATTGAAAGCTACTGTAGACATTCTTAAAGTAAAAAAAAAATCTGTATATAAACGTCAGTAAAGATCAATTACTTATTAATTGAAAAAAATGTACGGTTTCTGAAATATTGTTGTGCACTATAAGATGTGTCTAATTTATATTATGAATCCCCTGTCGACGCAGTGAACCACGTTGTTAGCTTCCCTCAGTCGCCCCTCTTTAGTCTTAAACGGCTGCATCTGCCAAAAGTCGTCGATATTCTTTTTCTCTTCTCCCTGAAAAAAACAATCTTATATTGTGTCTATTAAATATATTGCCTCCTAAAAGGCTGGAGACTTGCCAATACTCTAATGTTGCGGGGGTCCATAGGCGATTGTTATTTGTACTCAAGATGCATCTCGGTTTCAAGACACGGTTCAGGCTCTGTGATTGGTTGGTTGTCAAAATTTGGACCAATCATAGAGCCGAACCGCGTCTTGAGACCGGATCGCATCTCAAATACTGACTATTTATCTATTTATTATATAGTAGTCATGGAGTGTTTATATATATATATATATATATATATATATATATATATATATATATATATATATATATATATATATATATATATATATATATATATATATATATATATATATATATATATATATATATATATATATATATATATATATATATATATATATATATATACACATTTTTCCCTCATGTCCCTTTGTTCCCTTTAATCTTTAAAACTACGCAACGGATTTTGATGATTCTTTCAATGTTAGATAGCCCATGTATCGAGGAAGGTTATAGGCTATATTTTATCACGCTAAGGTTAATAAAAGCGAAGAAATAGAGGAAAATGTGGAAAAAACGGGAAAAATTATTTGAAAGGGCTAACTTGAACGCGCTAATCTTAGGAACTACTGGTCCGATTTGAAAAAATATTTTAGTGTTAGATAGCCCATTTATTGAGGAAGGCTATAGGCTATATTTTATCGTGCTAAGATTAATAGGAGAATGTGGAAAATTATTTGAAAGGGTTTAATCTCGCGAACTACTGGAGCCATTTTCATGTTATTTGGCACAGATAAGAAGTAGACCACATGAAGGATCGTGATAGGCTATCGATTTTAATCATTTTTGGTGGCAATATATTTTATTCCCGTGCGACGCCGGGGCGGGTCGCTAGTTAATTATAGTTCAGAGTAAGTACTAATATGATATTATCAATAATTAATAATTATTATCATACCTCCATTTCCATGTCGACGGCGTCTTCGGGCGCCAAAACAATGAACGGCGTGGATTCGAAGCTGAACGCCAGACCAAAGTAGGAATACTTCTTGATTTCAGCCAAAAACGTCTCCTTTGAGTACACTTTGTTTGGGTCACTTCCTAAATCCCTTATATGAGTGGACAGGGCATCATAGTAATACTGAAGAAGGTCGTCATAATAGGCCTGCCTTAGTTTGTCGTCCGTGCAAGCGTATATAAAGAATGACAAATCCAAAACCGGACTAGCACATCTCGTCAGCTGAAAGTCGATCAGCTTAGCATCAACGGGGGCTCCATTTACGTATTTGTATAAAAAATTGTTCGTCCAACAGTCGCCGTGACTAAGAACTGCATTAGTCTGGTCTTGCACCGCTTTAATCATGTCCTTGTAGCGTTCAGGAACTGCAAACTCTTTTACTTTATCCACGTAAATGGAGTTGGGATACTCTTTTTCAACTGCGTCGACAGCAATGCCGCAGATTCGGTACCAGAACTTCTGGTACCAGTCCCAGAGTCTTGGATCGTAGTATACCTCTTCGACTAGGTCTTTGATAGCATTAAATGTTACCGGATCTTGGTCTCTCATCGCGAACGATAATGCGTGGTATTTGGCAAGGGATTTCAGTGTAACCTTGCAGTGAGGGATATCTATGCCCTCCTGCCTTACAGCACTCCCGAAGTCCTCCAGAGAAGCGTCTTCGAGGCATATCACGTCATTTACACCATCCATGTAAGTCAAAAAGAGTTTCGTGTAGTTGTCAAAAGGTTCTGGAATATTCTTCCTAGCTTGAAACTTCAGTAACTCAGGTAGTACTTTTTCGTAGAATATTATTTCGTTTTTGAAGAAATCGTTGCTTCGGAACGTAAGACGTCTGCAGATGTTTTTGGGAATAGTCTTCAGTACCACTTGAACGTGTTTCGAAGTGCCGTTAAAGTCTCCGTATATCTTAATGCGGATGACTTCGCTTAGATAGGAGTCACCTTTTCCAGTTTCACTAACGTACTGAAAAAAACATATTTACTGTACTCAAACCTAACTCAAATAAACGAAACTTTCATCTAACGCAGAGTCCCAAAAGCGCCATCTAGCGCTGAGTAGATGAGACTTTATTCTAATAGGTGTTTTGTTTTCTTTAATCTGAATCCGGATAAGTACGGATGAGACGGCCTCACAGAAAACCGTGTGCAAAACCAGAGGATTTACAAGTATCATTAGTTATTTTATTACTTATGCGGTATTTTTTTAAACGGGCTTTGGCCCACCACACATTCCCACCACTGTATCTCCTGTGTCGCCAGGATCGACAGCGGTATCCAACCACGAAAACCCTTTGATATGATCTCAGGGAGCCCGAGAGACATGCTAAAACTGTCTTGGGACCCGCAACGAAATTAATCAGAAGAAAATAGGAGGAGTAGGAAGATTTTAGATTTTAGATTTTAGAAGAGAGGATTACTTATGCGGTAATGCAATTTCCATGAGCGGTTGCATCACTTACTATCGAGCGTGCCAATCTACCTTTGGGTATTAGTTAGTAGTTTCCACCTACCTCCCATTGTGTGAAGGTGGCTGGTTCCCCAAACCATTCGGTGAGGGCTCGGCTTACATACTCCTGGGTCAGCCCGGAAGACACCTCCGTCATTGTACAAAACTCTCCGTATGAATCAGACATCGTTGAAAAAAGGTCGTATTTTTATATCCTAAAGTCTAAACAAATACAAAATGTTGAACAATCATTACTAATAATATTATATTGACACCTTATTCAACTTTTTAAAATCGGACTAGTAGTTTAGCCGCTACGAGAGCACAATCAAATGTTTGATTGTGCTATAATTTTGGAAGGCTAATCAAGTATGTACTTGATTAGCCTTCCAAAATTATTACCTTTCCTTTTACAGTTTAAATGAAAAAAAAAAACAACAAAACACCCAATTCTTAAAAACTTCGCAAATGAAAAGAGCGGCAATATTTTCTGTGAGTTTAAATAACCATAATATGAATGATTTGATATTAATTTTTGAATGAATTTAATAAATATACGTACCTCTCTTTTATAACAATAAACTTTGTGTAATATTAATTTATCTCGTAATCTAATTATTGGATTTAATAACGCGAATTCGACACCCAGCGCGGCAGCCAGCATATAATAGATAAGTGATAACTTTGAATTTAGAATACTGTGACGGCCTACGGTGCTAAAATAAATCTGCGTTTTTATTATAGCATGTGCTTTGTAACGCCGACGTTCTCAAATTGGTAGCGCTACCTTTAACGTCACAACTTCCAACTCACCGCGTTTCCGTTTCCTGATACGTTTCTGTTCACGCATGCGGCCGCATTTAAAGATAATGTTTACTTAACTTCAATTTCATTGAGTTCGAATGAACAATAAAGGAGTTTGTACCTACTTATATTGTCAAGATTTAAAATGAAAGTACATAATTATTATAAAATGCGACCGAGCCATTGCCACTACGATGTTGATTGGATGTTGAACATGTTCCTTGCGTTCCATTCACGATGATAGACAAGTGAACGTTATTTTCATTTTGTCACAATATAATATAAAAATAGCCACCGTTAGAATCATTATGGATTTGGCAAGAACGGTGTATCCAGGAGTCTGGACCTCTCGTCTCGGAGGCAATTATTCGCCAGAGTATTCATGTTTTACTTCTAGAATACAATCAAAGATGGCGCTTTTATATAATTTTTTTCTAACCTGAATAGTTTGCGAGAGAGACTCTTCCAAAGTGGCAAAATGTGTGTCCCTCCCCTCTAACTTCTAAAGTAGGGGCATGATAATTAAAAAAAAAATATAATGAACTACTCTATAAAAACTACCAACGAAAATTGGTTTGAATGAGATCTAGCCAGTAGTTTTTTTTATACGTCATAAATGACAAACCTTTATTTAACTTTCATTATATCAAAAATGAAATATTAAAATAAATCAAAAACCTTATAATTTCATAGAAATAATTCTTATTACTGCTGCGGAACCCATCATGGGCGAGTCCAACTCGCATTTGGCCGGTTTTATTTTTTCATACAAATTTATTATTTTATTTTATTTTATTTGGGACAATAAACAATTGCGTAGAAGCTTAATACTAACACTTAGACAATGAAATTAAGGTAATTACGCAACCAACACCATTATCCACAATCTATATGCCATGCTCTAAATATTAAAAATAAAGTTAGCAGAGATATAAAATCTATGATCAAGGAATACCTAAAACCATTAAATTATGAAGAAACTGAAAAATTAATAGAATGTTTAAAAATATAAACTCTACACCATTGAGCTCTACACATTAAAAATCTTATCAAATAAGTAGTTTGAATAATACACACACACGATCATCCTCAACCACTCATTCACATCATAAATATAATTATTATTTATTCAAAATGCACTGAAATATATTAAAGAATTTGTACCAAACTCTCTATCCTATTCTTAATAAGATATCTTACTAATATTTTATTGTATCAAATCTGCTGAGAAGATTTCTCTGAACTTTCTGAGTGTGTAACTATTTTAATTATGTTAAGTTTAAATCTTAGATAGTATATTGTAATAACTAATTGCTAGTACATAATATTATAAAAATGGAAGAGCGTTGTTGCCTGATACAGGCTAATCAGCCTACTAGGCGACTTCGTTATCTATACTTAACTATTGTATTTTGTTTTAAAGAAAATAAAGTTTTTATTATATTTTTATTATTATTATATATTATAGACCGAATACGATGTTTTGGCGCGTGAATTACATTTTAATTTGTTATAATTTATACTCTGACTAATGATTAATGAATCCTTCGATCGGAGGTTCTAGGAATTCCCATTGTATTCTTTTGTTCTCGCGATCACCGGTGCTCGTGCGGGGCCTGAAGGATTAAAAATATATCGCTATTAATCCTTCGATTCTCGGAAATGCTATTGTATTCTATTGTTGTCGCGATCACCGTTGCTCGTACGAGTTGCGTACGGGGCTTGATGGGTTAATTAAGTATAATTATTCATTATTGCCTATTTCAAAATCATTATACTTGGATGACAATGACAGAACAGGTCATGACTGTACTAGACGTCGGCGCCCGGCGGCAATTATAATTTATTACAAGTGATGTGAAAAATGAAAATGTATAGAAACGTGAGTAAAAAATATTCAAAATTTTTACATGGTTTTAATTCGGATATCGGCACTCGCTGGAGAATCTTTTGTTGTTTATTTCTTCATTCTTTACGAAATGCATAACATAAGAGTAAGTCAGTTACGACCTACGATACGTCATAACTCATAACACATAATATTACTGATAATATGGGTATGTGCTTTGATATTATGTTATTTTGTTTTGTAAGAAATTTGCGATTTATGAGGCAAAGGCATTTAAAACAAGTCTCTTCAAGATGGCGGAAGCGCTTTGTTTTGGCTGGAAAAGACGCGCGAAATCCTTGATTCTAGCCTTCGGGCAATATGACGTGTACTTTTTGCGATACAAAATAATGCACAACCCTAATTTTGTGCTGTGCTATTTCGAACTTTACCCCGTGGCAATAAGATTAATTTTAAACGTGGCGGTTTTTCGAGGTACGTTTTCAAGTTGGCGGTCCTGTACAAGACTGATTGTGGCGCCGGAAGCCCCGTGGGTCTTTGTAGTTGGCACCTCCCAGGTACTGCAGCTTTGCTGGATTGAAAAATCATTTGAATCTTTGATCGCCTTTTGACTTAAAAACTACACAAAGTTTTTGATTTTGTTCAGATAACAAACGTAATTTATTTATGTCGATTTTAATAGGCAATATGGCGCAAAAGTCGGAGCAGAGTGCTTCTAGTACCATCGAGGAAGTTGATTCCTATGCAGTTGAGAGACCAACGTCATTTGGTCGATTATGTCAATTCAATATTAATTGTGATCTGTCGGCTGAGTTTGACGTAATGCGACCAAACTACGCAGATCCCCCATTTGCATAGGAATCAACTTCCCCGAGTGTACATACAGTAAACATTCCGACCAATATCCGACATGATGCACAATTAGTAATATCAGAATATTGACAGATACGTTGTCAAACGTCGAACAAAACTTTTGTTTACCGGATAAGCTGGTGCTGCCTCTAGAGTTTAGCGTGAAAACAATGCAGTAATACTTATATCCTACTATTTTATGGTTTACTAGTTACTATTTTTTTGTTTACCTTTAGATTTTTTTGATACTTTTATTCCTTGCGCAACAAGTTCGCTTTGCAGCATACGATGGTCCAGGATAATGTAGGTTACAATATTACAAGGTTGTTTTGGCACGTGACTCAGTTAAGTTACGATCAGTCACGGTGACTGTTAATCGTAACTCAAGTAACTCAAGCCGCCATCTTGTAAAGCGCCACTTGATACTTGAGAGACAGCTGTTTCATGTACTTAAAAATCATATTGTTATTATCGGTCTGTTATCTGCTTAATAAATAATTGCCACAGAAATCATTGTTGTATTAACTGCGTAGCTTGCGTTGCGTTGTGTGTATTGGTATTAAAATCCTATCTGTCAATTCTAATGTTGTTTCTCTCAAAACCTACTCACATATAAGGTATTAGCACTTGCAAGCCTTCAGGTAATGCAGATCACACGCTGTGCATAAACAATTAGCTAAGGCGTCCCGACTACAGCCCATTTATAGTTTTACCTTTAATATAACCTTTATATCTATACATTAAGGATCAGGTTTTGAGAAACTCCGAGGGAGAATAATTCGGAACAGCCTTCGACTAGCCGTCTGGGGCTATAATGCTGCTAAATTGTAAATGACCGTAGACCGGGGACGGGCGAGGTACGAAACTCGCTATTTAATTTATTCACGTGAAATTGGCAGCGCGCCAGACTTGCGGTCCGATGAATATTTCGCATTAATATTTGCTTTAAGATTTCAAAATGGATTTCGCAAATTCAATAAAATTATTGTTCAATTAGTAGATAGGATTTAAAAACAAAAAGTCTCACCGATTTTGATGCCGAATGCCTGTGGCGGGTTTGATTAAAATCAAGCCTTCATTTTTTAGTGCCTATGTATTATAATATGCGGTATATATAAGAGCACTTCTATTCCTTTACTCTCATAAATCATCGGAATGACCGTCACGACTGGTAATTGAGATCAGGCACAGACCCGACCATTCAGACGCATAGATCATCTTTCGAGGTAGGTCAATAACTAACGAGTGTGACATTACACGGTCAGTCGTCAGTCTGGTGAGTCTGGCATTAGTTCAGTCCATCGGTCTGAGACTGAATGACGCCAGAAAGATGGCTGAAAAGTAAATTATAAAAAAATGATCAGATCATAAATCAACCGGTAAGAGTTTAGACGATCATTCTTCCATCATTCCTGACCAAACTGATGGACGGAACTGATGCCAGACTGACCATATTGTAACCCTAGTCTAACTCCATTCTACTCGTAATAGCATTTTCGGCGACTAGAATTGCCCCGGGGCAGGGCTAGAGATGGGTAGTGGGTAAAAACCCATTCATTACATTTGGGTTAAAACTGGGTGATTAGGGGTTTTACCCGGTTATTACCCATTTTCACCCAATTTACTGGGTGAAAACAAAACAAATATTGTGAATGATTTATTATTAGAGAGTATGTATTTTATACTCAAGTTTAATAGAAAAATGTTAGGTGATACACAGATTAATCATGATTATCAGCCGGTTCTTCTCGCCGGGTTAGTTACCGAACTGGTGGTAGACCTCATGTAGACGTTCTAAAAGTGTTAACAACTACCTATTTAGTATTTAGAAAAAAAAATGATTTTGAAAAAAGAAATTTGGTTGCAATCAAAAAGACCAGATGTAGATGGTTCAGGGCTTTGAGATTCCATTGGGACGTGCGGCAAATCGGGCACGCAGTCATCAGCGGGGCTAAAATGGTCGCATAGCAATTCCTCTCAATCAATTCACAAAATGAATTGTCAAAACTGTCAAAGTCACGAATATCAAATTAGTACACATTTAGACCAATTGAATTGGTCAAATTCACGATTGTCAAATTAGTGACCATGATCCCAGTACGTTATCATTTGAATCACAAACCATAGAGGTCTCTTAAGTTTTGTTTCTACTGACTATTATTATTATTTATGGGCTTAATATTAAATTATTTCTCGAATATAATGATTACTATTCATAATGTTACATATATTATATTATATTGTATTATGTAAAAAATCTTTCTTTTGGTACTCTGAAAATCTACCTGGTTAATTAATATATCGAAGAATGAAGCGAACAAATATAATAAATGATCAAACGAACTTACCAAGTGAAGTTCGATCATTATTATATGAGTCACTTCATTCAAAGATATAATCTCCCTCCAACCCAGCCTGCACTAAACTTTGTTTGCTGCAGTACCCAAAGAAATAAAGAAAGATTTTTTGCATTACCTCTCTCTAAACATAATGAAGCGCGCTGATGACAGAGTGATCATACGATATTTTTATGTACCCAGATACGTCGTTAAAAAAACGCGATTGCCTAGCAAATAAACAAAGGATTTTATCTATTATGTATGTATTAATTAGGATAGAATTATTTTATTATTTTAATTTTAGTTCTAAATACTTTAAGCACATCACCCTCTCTCCAGCAATTTGCTCCTTTCTTTCAAAGGTTGCCTGGAAGAGATTGCTATTTAGTAATAAGGCCGCCTTTGTGCACTCTCATAATTTTATTGTGTTTTTATTTCATGTGTGTGTTTGTAATTACTACGATGTCACAATAAAGTATATTCATTCATTCATTCATTCATAATAATGATCGAACTTCACTTGGTAAGTTCGTTTGATCATTTATTATTATTGCTTGTTTTTGTATGGTAGTGGCATTTGCATTGCATAATATTCTTGCATGCGAGTGTATAATAGTAGGTATAGGCAGCAGGATTTTCAAAAGCAACGGTTCTTAAACAACGAAACAACGGAGTTTCGAGTGGGATATTCGTCAGAGATTCTGCACCAAAAGTCATTAAGTGGCATTCCTCATGTCGGCACTACAAATAGGCGAACGCGTTGGCCAACGCGTTGGCGAACGCGTTGGCCCAATGTGTAGAACAGGCGTTCGTGCGTTCGCGGTACGTATTTAGACGTTGGCCAACGCGTTTGCGAGCTTGCCGCGCGGTGTCGGAATGATCAAAGGAATTTGTCGCAAGGCTTGTCGCAAGGCTTGCGTTCCGTCCACACATAGGCCGCGCGATCAGTTTGCCTGGAGCGGCGATGAAGAGCGCATGTGTCGAGAAAATGTCGAATAATAATATGAGTAACGAGGAAACGTTTAAATTCCTGGAACTATACCAATGTAAAATCTGTCTGTGGAACCCAAGAAATAAGTACCACAAAAATAAATATGTTGTAGGTATTAAAAGTGTTTAATAAATGATTTTATTTCAAAAGTGAGTTCATTTCTTTGTTTGTTACGTTTTCACGCCTTTTACTTTTTTGTTCCGAGAATATTTCTGGCAGTATTTGTAGTACCTACATTTGTCATCTCCCGAATATTGTAATGAAATAAAATAAGTAACTTAAAAAAGTCAGTAAATAATAATATTATGTTCCAGTCAGAAGGTACATACTAAATACCCACGGATTGCTTAAGGGCCGGCTGGGACACAAAAAGACAACACGATGTCGTACGACGTCGTGTTGTGGGAATCTACGACGCGCGTCGTAAAAAACTACGATACGACATAGTACGACGTCGCGTCGTAGAAACTCACGTAGAAATTCAAAGATGAGTTTCTACGCCGCGACGTCGTACGATGTCGTGTCGTGGTGTTTTACGACGCGCGTCGTAAAAAACTACGACACGACATCGTACGACGTCGCGTCGTAGAAACTCACGTAGAAATTCAAAGATGAGTTTCTACGACGCGACGTCGTACGATGTCGTGTCGTAGAAACTGACGTAGAAATTTAAAGATGAGTTTCTACGACGCGACGTCGTACGACGTCGTGTCGTAGTCATTAGTTAAGTAAGGATTTAAGTACCTATTTATATAAATAGGATGTGTATAGTACAGTCAATTTCCAATTTCTTTGTGCCAGGAACTAGGTACATACAGTGACTCTGACTATGAATAATTATTGTTCAAATACTACACGTACTTATACTTTTTTCTTGTACACAATTGTAAAGTAATTATAAGCTGTGAATAAATATACAGCAGCAGCTGTTAGCGACTCAACGTCCATTTTGAATCCGTCCGCACATTGGCGCGATCCAAAGCATACTGAACGACCTTCCAATGTGTGGATTACTCACAAACGCCGTTGCAAGCGCACCGCAAACGCGTTGGCCAACGCGTTGGCCAACGCGTTCGTCTATATGGGGAGGCAGCATCAGATGATAATGGCAGCCCCACCGCCCCTAGGGCCCCACGGAGCACACTTTGAGTATGGCTAATGTAAAGTATATCAACTCTAATCGCTAATTGCTAAAGCAAGCACATGCGCGCACTCAGTAGCAGATTTACACCAGGGACAATCGGGGCTGTACCCAGGGCGGCAAATTTTCTAGGGCGGAAAAAATCGGAAATGGGAGAATTTTTTTCAGTGTCATCTAAATTTAGATATTATCTTATTATTTTAATTAATCATAATATAAGTAAAAATTTTTAAAAGATATTTCAGAAAATTCGGTTTATACGATGTTTTTCAAACCGAAAAATTGTAAACCATAATTTTGACGCCTTGAGTGAAAATCTTCGAACTGCAAGTGATAATTTAATGATGTAACGGTATTTACAGTGCCCAAGGGCTCCAAAAGTTTAAATCCGGCCCTGCGTGCACTCATATTTTACTTAGGTAATACTTGTGGTTATTTTCGCAGGATATTGCTAGAAATAATTAATGTATGTTCTAAAATTCATTGTATTTCCTGTATGAGGTGTAATTTCGTGATAATGTAGCCTATCGCACCAGATCTGGCGGACAATGGGTTGTTACGGGGTCACCGGGTACTGCAGATTGCGTCCGCCATGTTGTAAAATGGCCGCGGATATTTAATCCGCGGCCATTTTACAACATGGCGGATATTGTTATTTCTAGAGCAAATTAATTGGGTTAATTTGCTCTAGAAATAACAATATAAATAACAATATAAATTATGTTTGCAAATTAAAATGGCCCAGGAAGTTGGCCGCTCTTGGTCTAATAACAAGTTATAGGTTTTAAAAAAATTAAAACCGACTTCCAAGGTAAAAACATTAAGTTATAATATGAACTAATTATTATTTTTAACAAAAAATTAAAACCGACTTCCAAGGTAAAAACAATAATAGCATCCTTATAATATGAACTAAAAAGTATTAAATAATAATTATTCCTATCTAATGGTGCCTTTTTCCGAATTCGGCTACGTTGGCTACAACTCAACTATTTCTGTACTCAATCTTCATCATTTTGAAGTCGGTACCAGATGAATCTTCAGTTCTCTGACTGAATATTTGAAACTTTTGGAACTGGCACCGACTTCAAAATTATGAAGATTGAGTACAGAAATAGTTGAGATTTAGACGAATTCTGAAAGAGCCACTATTAAAGAGTAAGAATTATTTATTACTTTTTAACCAACTTCCAAAAAACGAGGAGGTTATATGTTCGGCTGTGGATTTTGTGAGTCCAGTCCCAAAAGCTTCATAATATTATATTCTGACATTGACCGATTTACTCATGATTAAATTAGCTGGTACCGACTTCAAATAATGAAGAATATAGTAGTATGTACAGAAATAGTTGAGATTTAGACGAATTCTGAAAGAGGCACTATTAAAGAGTAAGAATTATTTAATACTTTTTAGCTCATATTATTACTTAATGTTGTTACCTTGGAAGTCGGTTTTAATTTTTTGTTAAAAATAATAATTTCACTCTTTTTAGTTACCTAGTAGATAAACTATAATTAGTGCCAATTTAAATTGTATAAAAAATAGTTTTATATTGTCTTCACTATATGTCATTGAGACGCTTTGTCGGCGCTATCGCATGTCCGAAGTCCGATTGTTGTTCATATAGTTTTAGTTACACGATGTATTTAATAGATTTCGCTGAGGTGCTCCTGAATCGTAGTATCGCTTGTACGTAGGAGTTTTATATAGTTGTATTTGCTTATTATTATATAGTTGTATTTAGGAGTTTTATATGCTGTGTGAAATCAGAAATGTATCACCATTGGTGTGAGCAGTAAGCATTGAAATTTGAAGTAATTATTTATCTCGTATTGTTATTAGAAATATTAATTAACCCTCCAAGATGACCTCCGTCAAAGTCCGCGAGTTTATAAGTGGTCGTCGGTGGTAGTGAACTAGTGAGTAGTGAGTTAGTGACCATACCACCCTACGCGTCGAATTACTGCGTTTATTCTACGTATCTTATCACAATTTGTTAAGACTGTTAAGAGTCATACCCCAAGGCCCAAATATCAGGTGGATAAAAATTTATAAAATATATTTTAAAAAACCTAAGTGAACACAACCCTATGCGTGCTAGGTAATTTAACAATTTAACGCTTCAACTCCCAAGCGGCCGCAAGAACAATGGATTTCCAAGAATCCGCGGTCGAAGGATGAGCCGAATCACACCCAGCGGCGCGGCGAGTATATTTTCAGTGTCATAATAATATTATGATATTAATCTTTACCTTCATTATTGTAATACATAGTACTATCGCATGAGAAACTTGGAAAGGCGGCCTCGCGGCCGCCTGCACCTTTCTCAAGCAATACTATATTGTACTACATTAATGAAGATAAATTTTGAAATATATATATTATGACACTCAAAATGCTCGCAGCGCGGCATGCCCTGACATTAGAACTTGAATAGGTACGACGCGACGCAATGCCGCGATGTTTACACTTTACGCACACGCCGCACCGACCGCCGTGTATAAACAGCCTATATTAATAATTGGTGTTGTTATGTACATAATTATTATTATTGTATCCATACCTATGCCTTGTAAGTTGTACTATTATCTATTTTGTGCCATGAGACATTGATGACCTTAACACGACGTGGTAATGATGATGATGACGACGATGATGATGATGAATTTTAATTGCGTGGTAGCATAATATGCTTTCTATTCTTAAAACAACGCCGAAACTCCCAAACGTGTATCTATAAGGAGTCAGGAGTTTACTCAGCATCTTCGAAACCATGTTATACCTTGACCCAATATTTGACTTTTTGGTAGCATATTTTTAGTACACTTCACATAAAACCAAAATTACCATATGTTTCCATATAAATTTCGAGGAGTTACAATGAAGCATCTCTTCTTTGTCTGTGCGATGAAGTGTCACATGTTGTCAATTGCGACTTTGTATAGAAAATGACAAGTTTTTGACAGGATGTCAATGACCGCTACCGCCATGTTTCGCCGAGTACAGTATGTATAATAATGTTCGCTCTCTTATGGGTAATCAGTAATCACTAATCACTAATCCGTAATCATAATGCTATCTGTCATCTGCTTCACTCCCCACCAGCCTTGGCTGCTGATGGGAATAGTACATAGCTGTGCAAAATATTTTCTGATCGTCGACATACTATTCCAACCACTATTTGTTTGCTTAGAATAATTATTTAGTAGTTTTTCTACCTTGACCAATAAACTAAAAAGTATATGTATGTATATATCTCTCCGAAATCTGGATGAAAAGGATCTCAATGAAAAGTATTAAAAATATCACAATTTAAGTTCATCGAGGCGTAAAAATACTTGTAATTAAGAATATCTGTGTTGAAGTAAGAGATTATTTTTAGCTGCGATTTAAAAGGATTGCCGTCGTGATCGGCAAAGAGGAACTAATCTATTGGAAACGTACTTAGTCCAGGTTGGACGGTAGGGAGGTGAAATGTTTTTTTAATGTTTTATCGATATTTTATCTAGCTCTAATTTTTATAATAATATTTTAACATGTAAGTAACAATTATGTCTTTATGAAATAATAAAAGGAAAATCTTTGACTACCTATTGTTTATATAAGCTTCGCAAGATTCGTTGCTGTTGCTGATAGAAACATAATATAATAACAATAATAATATCTATGGACGCTTCAGACCACGTCAGTCTGGCCCTGTGGTAAGTACCTGAAGGACTTGTGTTACAGGTACCAGACAACGGAAATATATTTAATACTTTTATACTATACATATATTTAAGATTTTGATTATATGATAGTTGATACACATATTTAAAACACATCCATGACCCAGGAACTTTATAAACTTTTTGTTCCGTCGGCGGGACTCGAACCCGCGACCTCCCGGCTTGAGCTACCAACGCGCTCACCACTGCGCCACGGAGGTCGTCAAAATATATCAAAGAATATTTCCGACATCGTACAAAATATTATGTCAACCAAAATAACGCACATTATTAGAATGTACGGATATAGAAGTCAGCCTCATCCATATATTATGTATTCTGTATGGATAAAATACAGCTACTGTAAAATATACAACTGTTTGTCTCTAAATAGTTCAAATGCCTCTAGCCCGCAGCTAACAAGTGCGCCATAAACATTTGCCGCAATGTATCGACTATCGAGCATCGACAGTAGCACAGCACTAGGCCAAGTGTCCTCGGCGACAAAGCCAAAAGCGTCTCTCGACGCTCTTTAGCGAAGTATTTTTTATAGCAGATAAAATCGTTAATGAGAAACGCTTAGCTATTCTCGACTATGTATGCCTTCCATTTTATTTTAATAGTTTTTTTACTGAATTATAGGCATTTAAATGCGAGTACAGATTGAGAAATTAGTTAACAAACATTTGAAGTTTTTTTATTGTAATATTATGTATTGGCTTGCAAGACATGAAAGAACCAGATAGAACTAAAGACCGACTGTGCCTGATTGCATGACACGTACATAAATAGGCACATGCTGCGGCTTCGCGAAATATCGCGAATCGCGAATAAAATTATTAAAAATTACTTTTTTAATAATTTTATATTATGTGGCCACTGACCATATTATTAATCCTTCGATCGCGGACTCTTGGAAATCTATTGTTATTCTATTGTTGTCGCTATCACCGGTGCTCTTATGGGGCTTGATAGGATAAGTACCTAAAATAAATTCCATCCTTACTTTTTGTACTTCAATTTTTGTGTTGTTTGTTTTCGGTGTGAGGGTGACAAGACAACCCAACGAATTCTACTTACTAGGATAGTAAACTGTAAATCCTTGTTAATTGAGTGTACCAAACACGTTTATAATATGCCGCTGTATTCTGTAACTGTATTAAGTGTAGTTGAAGCAATCGAATCAGGCGTAGGTTGAGCTGTTCGAGGCTTTTGCGAGTTCGGAACAGCATTACAACTGTTTGTTTCACAGTTTTCAAAGCGTTTCCACTTTGTCGATGCACTTTGAGCCTTATGACCTGGCAATAAAGGCTACAAATGTCGCAGGCCTCGTCAAAGTGGTGTATAACGAGGCTGCGACCGAACATCTGAGTGTTTCCTCCCAAACTGTCTCTGCGTAAACGAAGCCAACTGCCTCTAGGGCTGTCGCGTGCATAAATCACAGAGATTCGTCATCAGCAGTATAAAATCATGCTATAAAAAAAATCTCTGAATGATGTAATAATTACTATACTCAGTAGAGTATAGTTACAAGCTGCCTCTATTTAGTAAATAGAGGCAGTTTATAACCAACTATTTAAATTCATTATTTGTCATGGGACTCATAATTATGTTTTCCAAGACAAGTATCGCGCTGAATAAGTAACATTTATAATATTAGAATTAGAGTCTATTGTTTATATGTTTAACATCATAATTATAGTTGCTCATTTTTAATGGACTCTAGGTCTAGTGCGACTACAAAAACTGGTCCAAGAACAAAAATCCTATAAGTTAGTCTAGTTTAGTTTACCTTCATTTAAATTTAAAAATCGTATATCGAGTTTATTTTCCGCCGAGTCTCCTGAATAACTTTAGAAAACTTTTTTTGTGTCAGCCCTGAGTGCAGGTCATTAGCGGGTTGAAAGCTTCCTGTCGATAGTTCAGTAACGTTTTACCGCTTTCCACCTCCGCGTCCGCTACTTAAATTTAATAACTTTAAATCCGCTTTCCGCTTCCCGCTGCGCTCATAAAACTGGAAAATTTATATTGATGTATGTTTAGTTTATAAAATTGATTCATTATAAGTACAGGATTCCCAAATGACGGGGTTTTAAAGTGACGTCTGTTTGTTTGCTAGTCACATAATAATAAATAATAATATACCTGATGGATACAGTTTGTACGTTTGTAGGTTATAGATAATTTACGAGCTTTTGCCCGTGGCTTCCCTCATGTTAAAAAGTATTATTATATACCACTGACATAGTATGTACTACGTACTAGACTCGACAACGCAACGCAGTGCTCGGTCACATTCAACGTAATCTATATAGCAGCAGTGCACTAAGTCGCCCGCGAGCTCTTCTGCGCGCCAGATGTACAACAATAAATAAACCGGCCAAGTGCGAGTCGGACTCGCGCACCGAGGGTTCCGTACAAACCTGCAAGGTTTACAAAGTTCGTTCATTACGACAATCGAGTATGAGGAAATGGGTAGTAAGTTTAAAATTATTAAAAAAATATATATTATGTGATGTAACTAAAAATTTATGGTTTTCGTAATTTTTCCTTTATCTATGCTATAAGACGTTGCTTCGTACCAAATTTCAAGATTCTGAGTTCACGGGAAGCACCCTGTAGGTTTTGATTCCCTTGCAAGTGTCGAAAATTTGCGGCATAAACGGCTGTATCTTTTGATTGCGTTGGCTTAGAAGTTTGATTTTTTCACAGCTTCAAGAGACAGTAGACCTGAGTAATTGATATAAATTTCAGCTTCATACCTCCACGCGTTCCTGAGAAAAAGGGTCTTGACAGACGGACAGACGGACAACAAAGTGATCCTATAAGGGTTCCGTTTTTTTCCTTTGGAGGTACGGAACCCTAAAAACGAAGCCAAAATAAGTCGCAAAAATGCCTAGTTGTGGGTTAAGATACTGCAAAAATTATTCCCGTAACACTTCCAAATGCAACGAAATAACATTTCATCAGTATTAGCATTCTTATTTAATTATTTTCAATTAAAATACGACCATTCGATTACTAGGCGAAGACGCGCGCCATTTTGCATTATCATAGAGTAGTAGAGTCAGAGGGGAATGTAGGCAGAATACAGATCTATGATAAGACGATGATGAATGAAGTACTTACTCACGTAGACGAGTTTGTATTTTGGTAATATTAAAAATATTACGTACATTATACATGCGTACATTATAATAATTTTACTATGGTACATATTTGAAAATATTTAAGTACTTAATTTAAATAAGGTAATTAGCTATAGTGGACTATGGATCCATACTTAATTATAAATTTTATAAAAAAGTTAATTTTTATTTTTATTTTATCCACTTACTCAAATAGATTCTACATTAATACGAGTGTAGGCACAAAACTGTGTCACTTCTGCGGTACTAATCTATAGCAATCACCGCCCCGCCTCCCACCCCGCTCATGCTTCAAGTGCGACATGTTTTTTGTTTGCAATAGCTACCTCAGTGTTATATACAAACTTTCATCCCCTATTTTACCCCTTGGAGATGGAATTTATCAAAATCCTTCCTCAGCGCATGCCTGCGTCATAACATCTACCTGTATGCAAAATTTCAGCCCGATCCCTCCAGTGGTTTGGGCTGTGCGTTGATAGATCACCATGTCAGTCAGTCACCTTTGAATTTAATCCATACTAATATTATAAATGCGAAAGTGTGTCTGTCTGTCTGTCTGTCTGTTACCTCTTCACGTCCAAACCCCTGAACCGATTTTCCTGAAATTTGGTATGAGGATACTTGGAGACCTAAGAAAGGACATCTAAGGATACTTTTTATTCCGGAAAAATGTACGATTCCGCCGCGATAAACGAATTTATTCAGGCGTCATCTAGTATTTTATATATAAAATTTTCGTGTCACAATGTTAGTCCACGAACTCCTTCGAAACGGCTTTACTGATTTTTACCAAATTTTATATACATATTCAGTAGGTCTGAGAATCGGCTACTGGGAACTTTATATATTGATAAGTGCATTTGTTGGATAAATAATAGTAAATTATTACAACTCGAGACTGAGGCCGACCATTTAGCGATAGACGTTGCTATGGTAACATACTTATTTAGTCACTCCAAAAAAATAATATGGGCGAAATAGGTACTTTATATTATGGCAAAGCAAAGTTTGCCGGAACAGCTAGTAATTATATAGATTTGTGACCACTTTTTTTTAATAAACTACTGAACAGATTATGACCGGTAAGGTATTTTTATCTCATGAAAGTACAGTGTTTTATGGTTATAATAGCTTTTGCATTATCAAATATTTTCACTGTGTTCGCCTCGATTATTTTATCGATTAAAAAATAAAAGGCATTAAATATGGGTTAGTTCGTAACATCCGCTTCCCGCTCCGCTCGACGCTCGTGAAGCTCGGCAAATTGTTTTAACTCCATGCATTTAATATGTTACTGCGTCCAGGGCTGCCTCCACAGAGTTCTGAAGTTAGTTTCAAGTTGTAGCGACGACGCCCGAGGATCGACATATTGACTGTATAATGAAGTATACACGAAACTTTGTTAGTGTAGACATCCAACCTTAGTTGGTTAAATTAAATGTTTAAGTATTTACTTTCCTCCTAAGTGTTTATAATAATTTTTGTATCTATAGTTTAAAAGAAACCTGCTTTTTATGAACGTGTGCATTTATTGGCAGGACCCTAGATCCGAAATTAGTACGCCACGGTTTTGTAAAGCAGTTTTTAACGTTTTCTATGATGCGACTGCGACTGCGTCAAAATTCACTTATCGCGCGGGAACTGTGCGTTTTTCCGGGATAAAAAGTATCATTTGTCCTTTCCCGGGACTCAAAGTATCTCCCTAGTCCCTACCAGCAAAATTGGTTCAACAGTGAACTGTTTCTCACCAGCACGAGCCCTCATGGTTACAATAGGTCATCCACAGCGGCGTAGCTACTAAGGGGCTAGGCGGGGCAGTGCCCCGGGGCCCTCAAGCTCAGGGGGCCCTCGAACTCGACCAAAAATCTCGATCGTACTTTTTTTTTACTTTTGGAAATTTCACCCATTTCCCAAAATAAATATAACAGGTTGCTACCCAACTTTAATCATTACCTTAATTGAGAAAAATTCAAAAGTAACGCCAAGGGAATTCCCCTAAATTCTTTCTGAAGGTTAGCAGTGTTTTGCGTTGAAGTGCGTGTTATTGTGAATTCGAGCTAAGACATATCGATGGTAGATCAGATAAATAAGCATTTTTGTGAGATATCTATACTATATATATATATATATATATATATATATATATATATATATATATATATATATATATATATATATATATATATATACTTTTATATTATTATAATTATTATTATACAGCGGAAGAGTTTGTTTGTTTGTTTGAACGAGCTAATCTCAAGAACTACTGATCCGATTTGAAAAATTCTTTCAGTGTTAGATAGCCCATTTATCGAGGTAGGCTATAAGCTATATTTTATCACGCTAATATTAATAGGAGCGAAGAAATAGAGGAAAGTGTGGGAAAAAACGTGGGAAATTATTTGAAAAGGCTTATTTGAACGCGCTAATCTCAGGAACTACTGGTCCGATTTGAAAAATTCTTTCAGTGTTAGATAGCCCATTTATTGAGAAAGGCTATAGGTTATATTTTCTCACGTTAAGACTAATAGGAGCGTAGAAATAGAGGAAAGTGTGGAAAAAACGGGGGAAATTATTTGAAAGGGCTTATTTGAACGCGCTAATCTCAGGAACTACTGGTCCGATTTGAAAAATTCTTTCAATGTTAGTTAGCCCATTTATCGAGAAAGGCTATATTTTATCATGCTAAGACTGATAGGAGCTCAGAAATAGAGAAAAGTGTGGAAAAAACGGGGGAAATTATTTGAAAGGGTTTATTTCAACTCGCTAATCTCAGGATCTACTCGTCCGATTTGAAAAATTATTTCAGTGTTGCGAGTACATAGCCCATTTATCAAGAAGGAGCGAAGAAATAGAGGAAAATGCTACTGGAGCAATTTTTATGTTATTTGGCATACATGAAGAATAGACCACGTGAAAGGACATAGGTTTCTTTTTTTTCGGAAAAATGTACGGTTTCCGTGACATTCCTAAATTACGCGGGCGAAGCTGCGCGGAACATCTAGTACAGTAATAACCAGATATGAAAATGGACAGCAATTGCCATAAAAGTAAAAGAAGCGTTTCTAGGCTTTTGCCTTTTATGCAGCCATCAAACACATTTAGGGTCAATTCAGGCCGCAACGCCATGATGCATTTCTGAATTTGTATAGAATTGACAAACTTGCAGGACGTCTAACGCAATTGAAGTTTGTCAAATGCATATCTACGCGTCGCGCTTAATTGATTCAGTCAACCAAGTTTAATTGATCCTTATAGTCAACCGGTTGGTTGACTATAAGGATCAATTAAACTTTAATCAATTAAAATGTTGGTTAACATTATTTATGAACAAAAACTTATTAAAAGAATGTGTGGGATAAAACCATAAAACTATGATCAAACGGAAATAAACCAGTGTGGTGAGTGGTGTGTATACTAAAATAAAAACATATTTTGTTTTATTAGCCAAACCTACACCAAGTATTAATTGTAATTTATGTTGTAACTTGTTATTGTTTAATATTTTTGTTACCTGCTCTGCAAATAATGCAATGCACAAAAAAGAGCTAAAATATAACCTAATCTGTTTACATAGCAGTGGGGCCCCATTTTCGGTTTAGCCCCAGGGCCCTTGGTTACCTAGCTACGCCACTGGTCATCCAAGTATCATGTTGCATGTGGCATAATACTTATCGTGATAGCAATTTACATCCTCGTCGGCATGAGTTCATGCAACAAACCGTTCTTGTAGATCTGTATTTACGCAGAATACAAAGCCGTTGAAGACAATTAAGGCGCTGATCGACGCGCTACACAAAGGGCGAAATGGGAATGAAAATATTGCTTTCGCGGGTTCATTGTTTGTTTCCAAAACGAGTTCCGTGTAACAAACGTCCCAATATTGAAATGCGCGTCCGGCACACACCCGGAAAGTATTTACTTGAAAGAAAAATACTTAAACTTTCCGCATAAACATTTATATAACAACTTTGTCACTATTTTAAGGGTTACAGAACCCTTAAAATAGTGTCAAAAAATACTTTTTGAGGTGATTTTACTGCTTGTCTAAAATTATATCTTTAAATTTTGCGGGTTTTCAAAACTCAGGGCATTCTTTTGATTTAAGCTGTGAAATATTAGATATACGTTTTTGAGTTTCAGTCATAATCGTTAAACATAATATTATTATGGAATGTCTTTTAGACTATTTTTTAAAAAGAAATAAGACGGGACTGACCATTAATTTTTGTTTCTATTATTTCAAATAGTAGTATTTCCTCAGTCTATGCAAATAGCTTTTCCAACGTATGGTTACTGGTTGGCAATAATATTACGGTTATTTAGTGATTTCTTAAGTTTTCGCGAGTATCACTCATGATATTATAAGTTTGTCGCGGAGCACTTATATTAATCCCGACGTTTCGGCTACTTTGCAGCGGCCGTGGTCACGGGCGGACTGAGGTGACAGGTGTCCAATTTCTTGAAGTTATCCAACTACCCGACGATTCATCAATTTTTGTTTGCGTTCCGATTTACGCAGAACGAACTCACAGTGTCTTGAAGCCGAGGTGTCATAGATTTGTGCTTTAGTTTGTTTATCACTGGATCCCAACTAGATGGCAGCACCCAACCATCTTCGCGGTTGAAATTAGGGTGTTTTTTTATTTCTATGGCCTCGCGTATCATTATTGGGCGGTATCGTGCTTCTTTTGCCAGTACTTGTGGCTTATCAAATCTTATGTAATGGCGAGGTTGATCCAGTGTGTGTTCACAAATTGCGGACTTGGTATTCCTACGGTGTTTGATATCTGCAATGTATTCCTTGATACGGGTTTTGATGGCCCTTTTGGTTTGCCCTATATAAGAGAGACCACAATCACAGTCGAGTTTGTAGATTCCTGCATCTTGAAGGGGTAGGTTGCATTTCACTGATGGTAAATATTGGCTGATCTTTTTGGGCGGCTTAAAGTATGTTTTTATTGAAGCTTTCCTTAGAATGTAGCTCACTTTATCAGTGACTCCCTTTATAAATGGTAAAACTGCAGGTAATCTTTCCAGTGTTGCCGGCTTTACTCGGTTGCTGCTCTGTTTGCGTGGTACCCGAAACTTATTGTCGCGTAAAACTTGTGCAACATGATGAAGTTCGGTATCCGCAGATTCCTCGCGCTCTTTGAAATAAAGATTTTCCAACAGTACTTTAATCACCATTTAAATATCTGTTTGTGTGTGTAGGTTTGCGATACACCGTATGACCTAATGTGCCATCAGGATTCCTTATTACTAATACGTCCAAGAAAGCTAGCTAGCTCTCTCTCCAACTCCATTGTGAACTGTATTTTGGAGTTGAGGCTGTTCAGGTGCTCAAGGAATATGGATACTTTGTCTGATGGTAATATTGTGAAAGTATCATCTACATACTGCTTGTAGAAGGTGGGTTGTACAGGTGAGGACTCAAGGGCTAACTTCTCGAAGTCTTCCATAAAAATATCAGCCACCACAGGTGAAACAGGTGAGCCCATCGCATTATGGTTATTGGTTTACTCAAAACTATGTCAATCTTCGTTTCGTAATAATAGCCCCAGTATTATATTAATCAACTGAGGAGGATGTTATGTAAATAGCAAGCGTTATAGACTGCAAAGTGAGTGCAAACTGCGAACATTCGAGGAAACCAAACAGTCTTGAGGGAGTGTCTCCTACACAGCATTTCAAGTTTCTTAAGCTTCTGAAGCAAGTAGCAACGTATTTTAATACAAAACTTAGCTTAAAGGGCTAAATCCTGTGTAGATTTTAGCTAAATTAAAGATTGTTACAATTTTTAGAAGAACTTTTTTTCATATTTTTAGTTGGCAGAAGACAGGAGCGAACGTACCTGACATTGCGCACATCAACCCACAGGAAATATTTAGATTCCTTTTTCTAGATATAGGTATATTAACAATATATTATATAATAATTTCAATTAATCATAATATTAGATTTAGGTTTTCGATTCAGCAAAAACTATTCAGAGGTCTGAGGCATCCTTTCAAAATTTTTCAATATTTGTTAGTTTTGCAAGCCAGTTATAAAATTCACTCCTGTATAAAAGCGAGGCTCCATATCCAGATTGCATTGCACCGTTGGAATAACACGTCGTATACCGGCATCAGCGTTGCGTCAACGCGAAAAATAATAAGTATTTAAATTAATCACAGTTAATCGCGTTGTTGCTGAAACGTTACCGCTCCAATAGCCGCAAAAGCACAAGAGTATCGGCCAATCAAAAAGGACTATCCTTCTTTCCGCGTCTCTTCTTTTTCTTTATTCTTTTAAATATCTATTTTGTCGGCATGCCCTAAAATATAATTTTGGTAAAACGATAGAGCGTTCACGCTGCGACAACGCAACGTGTGAAGCGATGTGGCTTCGGCTTCACTAAATGCATGTAGCGTATCGTAAGATATGTGCATGTAAAATGACAAAGCATTCACGCTGCGACAACACAACGAAGAAAATGCCTGGAAGTGTACTTCCGCGCGTGTAGAACCAGGCCTAGTAGTTTGCAAGTACATACATAATGAACAATGAAGTCTACGAACAAGTAGTGAGGCTTATAACTTGTGGTGCCCGGGGGAAAAATAACTTGGCTGATTGTGTTCAAGCGGGGGAAATGTTAAGCTCTACTTATGTGATAGTAAACGGTTCGACTTTCTTTTGTACTCCACTCACGTGGTACTTCTTTTTACAACTAAGCACGTTGATAAGTACGTTATTTTAAATCCAACCTTATTTCTTTAGATACTTAAATTATAATTGAGAAAGTGTGTATCCTTGTAGGTTAGGTAATTTAATCTTTCCATCGCGGATTCTTGGGAATCTATTGTTATTCTATTGTTGTTGCGATCACCGGTGCTTTTATGGGGCTTGATAGGTTAAATGAAATTTCCAATATATATATTTTAAAGCACGAAAAAGATCATCACATAGTTTTTATACCGGAAAAATATACATTTCTTCTTGCGTTATTAAAAAAAAATTCGCCTCAATAAAGTTTCAGGCTACATCTAGCAAATAAAAAGTTCTTTAAACCCTTTTAAGGATTAAAATATATATTCTCCTCTTTAAGATTAATTCTTGAAGAGGAAAATTATCTTGAAGTTATCAACATAAATACAGGGTGTAACAAAAATAAGTGATAATACTTTAGGGTGTGTACGTGTTCCTTGTAGAGAGTTCACTGTGAAAGTAGCAGCGCTGAAAGACCGACATTTTTTTCATTTTTGTGTGGGGAAACTCGTAACGCTCGGGCCCTTGCCCATACAAAAGTGAAAAAAAATCATCTTTCAGTGCTGTTACTTTCACAGTGAACTCTCTACAAGGAACACGTACATTGACACTCTAAACTGTCTAAAGTATTATCACTTATTTTTGTTGCACCCTGTATATTCAGCATTGCTTCATAAAGTAGACGTCCATAACAACAATAATAACGATATTTATAGACAGGGACCTTGTACCGGGAAGACCCGGGGGAGGAGGTTTAATTACACTATCCGGGCACCGCCGGATATCCGTTGTGTCCGGACACCGGATACTCGACACAAAAACATGAAATTATGTAAATCGACTGCTCCTAGGTAGACTATCGTAACATCAAAAAGACAACTTTACAGGAGGAGAGTTTGAAGTTGCAAATTTGAACCACGACTTCATTTTTTAACCGATTGTTCTAAATTTTGGCATGAGCAACAACTATAGTGTTAGGTATTAACTAATGCAATAAAATATTATAATGTGGGAATAATGCGTGGCGGCCAAAGAGGAAGATCTTCCGACCGGGCGAGATGTTATGCCCGGTCAGGCCGAAGCCCACGTGATACATTTCAGCTGTCGTATATATACCGCCGCGCTCAGAAAACTTCGATAGCGCGATGCAGGAATGTTAGGCGAATTGTGGGTACCGCCACATCACTCCCCCCCGAAGACCGGAGGTCGAATCTTGAAGTCTTGTCGCTTGAGTCGCCGGTGCCAGTGAGTTCCAGTGAGTCGGAACTGTTGCAGTGAGTCCCAGTGAGTCGGAACTGTAAGCTGCTGTACGGGATCCAGTGAGTCGGATAAGCTGCCGTGCGGGGCCGATGCTACGTGCTGACCAGGAGAGATGTGCTCTGCTTGCTGACCGGTCGGTGTAGTGAGAAAGCCCGATGATGCCGATGCGGAGTCGCCCAGGCCGCGGTACGTTGCGGCTAGTGGACGATGTACCCGATGAGGCGATGCTGGCTGGCGCGGTGCGGAGGGGCGGGGAGTGATGATGATGAAGGAGGCGTGTTCTGTCGAGGGTCACCACTGTAAGAACTAATCGTTAGTCCCTTACGATTTATTTATTTATTTTATTTATTTAGGTCCATAAATGAAAATTCAGAGTCCAGAACACTTTTTATTCACCAAATTAAACTCAGTACAATTCTCTACCACAGCATACTTCAAGAACCCAAACGTCAAGAAGAAAAACTTCAGAACTAAATATGTACCATGAAGTTCCCACTGCATGATAGTTGCAGGAGCTGCCACATCACTCCCCTGCCGAGACCGGTTCACGGTCGATAGTGTTTTGGAAAACGTACGTGCCTACCGCTTCGCGTGACCTTATCTTTTTCAGGTGCTGTTGGGACAATTGGATTGGATGGAGCGGTTGCTGCTGGTGGAATGACTGGATTCGCTGGAGTGGCTGTTGCTGCTGGAATGACCGATTTCGCTGGAGCGAATGTTTTTGGGATAAGCATATCCCTCTTTGCGCTATCTTTGCTTGGCAGGTAAGCTGGCTTGATTCTGTCTATTGTGACTGTCATCTCCTTACCTTGCACAAGTAGGTTGAACGTCTTGGAACTTCTGGTCAAGACTTTGTAGGGCCCTGTGTATGGTGATTGTAATGGACGCTTTTCAGGACCTCGGCGCAGAAAAACATATTCTGAAGACCATATGTCTTTTGGAATATAGAAAACGCGATTTCTAGCGTGATTCGAAGCTGGTGTTGGTGAAAGACAAGTGAAACATTTTCGTAGTCGTTCTACGTAGTCTGACTGATCCAGTACCAATGCAGTTGATGGGGCGAAAAACTCTCCAGGTAACCTCAATGGTTCGCCATAAAGTAGTTCTGCTGCGGACGCTTTTATGTCTTCCTTCCAGGCTGCTCTCATTCCAAGTAGGACCCAAGGCAGTGCCTCTGACCAATCTGCCGTATTGTGGCAGACCAAGGCTGCCTTCAGCTGTCGATGTAGCCGCTCCACCATTCCATTGCACTGTGGATGGTATGCTGTGGTGGGGCGATGTTCGGCACCTATCATTTCGGCTAGGCGCTTGAAGAGCTGTGACTGAAACTGCTGACCTCGATCTGTCGTGATGGTGGCGGGGCATCCGAATCGTGATACCCATCCGGAGATGAAGGTTTGTGCGCACGTCTCGGCTGTGATGTCAGCTATTGGGTAGACCTCGGGCCAACGTGTGTAGCGGTCGATGGCGGTCAAACAGTACCTGTAACCATTAGAATAAGGTAGTGGCCCTATTAAGTCGATGTGGACCTGGGAAAAGCGTTGGGAAGGAATTGGAAAAGAGGAAAAAGGAGAGGATGTGTGACGGGTTATTTTGGAAATCTGGCAATCTGTGCATTCTTTTGCCCATCTACGGCAATCTTTTTGCATTCCAGGCCATACAAATCTTTCTCCGACCAGTTTTGCAGATGCTGATGATCCAGGATGGCTTAGCTCATGCATTTTTGAGAAGATTTGCTTCCGGTATTTTGGTGTTATGTATGGCCGGATTCTCCCTGTAGATACGTCACAGTATACATCATTGTGCTTTTCAAATATTAGAGCTGTTGCAGTCTTCAGCAGATCTTGCAATTCAGGATCTTGTTCCTGATCTTTTGCAAGATCTCTGTAGTCGATAGTTTCTGTGATCTCCTCTATTCTCGATAGTGCATCTGCAATTACATTGTCGCTTCCAGGTATATGTTTCAGGTCTGTAGAGTATTGAGCAATAAAATCCAGATATCTAAATTGCCTCGGTGAACACTTTTCTCTCTTGGTTGTAAATGCGAAGGTAAGTGGTTTGTGATCGGTATAAATAGTAAATTGTCTGGCTTCCAACATATATCTAAAGTGTTTGATTGCTTCATATATGGCGAGTAACTCTCTATCGTATGGGCTGTACTTTTTCTGACTAGGAGACAATTTCCGAGAGAAAAACGATAATGGCTTCCACATATTGCCTTCCTTTTGTTGCAGGACAGCTCCAATGGCTTGGTCTGAAGCGTCCGTAAAAAGCGCCAATTCTGCATGTATATCCGGATGAGTAAGTAGCGTGGCATCTGCTAGGCTTTTCTTGCATAATTCGAAGGCTTCTAACATCTCCTTGGTCATACTTACAGGGGCTGTTCCCTTTATATTCCCTGTTAGAGCGTTATTTAAAGGACCTTGTATTTTGGCGGCCTGCGGGATGAATCTTCTATAATAGTTTATCATTCCTAGGAATCTTCGGAGTTGTTTCGCTGTGGTAGGAGGTTGCAGGTTTTTGATTACCTCAACCTTTTCATCTAGCGGTTTTATTCCTTCAGCTGTTACCTGATATCCCAAGAATGATATTGCTGGCACGCCAAAAACACATTTTGCTGTATTTATCAGGATTCCAAATTTGGAGAGTCGCTCAAACAGTCCTTCCAGGTGTTTCCTATGTTCTTCATCTGTGCGTGAGTAGATTAAGATATCGTCTATGAACGAATACACATTGCTCGAACCCTGGAGAACTTCATCTATGAACCTTTGAAAAGTTTGTGCTGCGTTTCTCAATCCAAATGTCATATAGGGAAATTCATATAGGCCGAAAGGTGTAGTGATTGCTGTTTTAGGTATGTCTTCCTCGGAAACAGGTATCTGATTATAAGCTTTGATTAGATCTATTTTTGAAAATATTTTGGCTCCAGAAAGTTCGTATGTGAAATCATTAATGTGACGTATAGGGTAGCGGTCTGGTATGGTTCTTGCATTTAGGGAACGGTAATCTCCGCATAGCCGCCACCCATCATCTTTCTTCTTTGCTAGGTGTAGTGGCGAGGACCATGAGCTTTCAGATCGTCTTGCAGTTCCATTTTGTAGCATCTCGTCAAATTCCTTCTTAGCTATCGCCAGGCGATCTGGAGCTAATCGACGGGGGCGGGCATATATGGGTGGGCCTGGAGTGGTTCGTATATGATGCTTTGTCGTGTGCTTCGGTTCCACAGGTGCTCCGGCGGGTTTCGTGATGATGGGAAATTTCTTCAGCAACTCGTGGTATGGTGATTCGCCCGCCACGGTCTTGACGGTAAGTACCTCTGTCTCCTTGGCACAATGTGGGAGGGCTATCGACAGAGTCGTAAGGTTGTCTACGAGTCGATGGTTGCGGCAGTCGACTAATAAATTGTAGTGACTTAAAAAGTCGACGCCTATTATAGGTTTTGCCACGTCAGCTACCACAAACCTCCACACGAAGTCCCGTCGTAATCCCAAATCTAGGTGCAGTTCTTCGTAGCCATATGTTGATATTATGGAATTATTTGCTGCATACAGTTGAAACTCTGTCTTATTACGGTGTCCTCTGGTCGCTTTCTTAGGGAATACACATAAGTCAGAGCCAGTATCAATTAGGAACTCCAACTTGGTCTTCCTGTCGGTGACAAAGAGGCGGCCGTTGCATGCATAGCAGTCATTTGCCGCCACTACTGACTGCCGTCGGCATTTCCCGAGAACGAGCAGGGGCGGGTGCATTTAAATGCTTTGTTGCCAAATTTATTGTGGTAATAGCACATGCCGTTACTCCTCGATTGAGATCTCGAACGTGACCTGTATCTCTGCCTATCGAATCTACGACGTGGTTGTCGCGACTGGTGTGTGCTGAGTTCTGCTACCTGCTTGGTCAGCTGCTCGATCTGTCTTGCCATTGCCTCCATCGCCGACCACATAGAGTCACTAGCTGGTGTGCTGCTGCTGCCAGGTGTTGCTGCTGCCACCTGGAGTGTGGGTTGTGCGATGGCCGTTATCTTATCTGCCAACTCCGCCAACTTGTCCAGAGGCATGTCGCCCTGCGAAGCTATAATCGGTTGCACGGATACAGGAAGCCTGTTGTACCAGGTCGTTCTAATAAACTCCTCTGGTATATTCGGACCGGCGAGGTGCTGAAGGTGACGCAAGAATTGCGACGGCTTTCGTGTGCCAATGTCCTCACTTATGAGGAATTGTTTGATTTTTTCCTCGCGCGGAGCGGTCAGGCGACGAATCAGCTCGGATTTTAAAGTTTCATATTTCCTTTGTTTGGGCGGGTTCTCGATGATATCCGCCACCTCCACTGCATATTTGTGTTCTAGGTTTCCGCATGTCGTGTAAAATTTTGTTGTGTCATTGCTAATCCCTGACAGCAGAAACTGGCCCTCGAGTTGCGCGAACCACAGAGCTGGGCGCTCTGGCCAAAATGGGGGCACTTTAACTCCGACTCGAAATACTTCCGTCGGCGCCGGTACTCCTTTGTTCGGAAAATTCACGTTCGGGTTTTCTTCGTTATTAGTCGCGGTGTTTTCTTGCGGCGTGGCCATTTTTATTAAAATTAATGTGCACTTTTATTACTAATGATTATTGTCTTTGTAAATCACTATTCGATCACGTCGGGGTCACAAATGTGGGAATAATGCGTGGCGGCCAAAGAGGAAGATCTTCCGACCGGGCGAGATGTTATGCCCGGTCAGGCCGAAGCCCACGTGATACATTTCAGCTGTCGTATATATACCGCCGCGCTCAGAAAACTTCAATAGCGCGATGCAGGAATGTTAGGCGAATTGTGGGTACCGCCACAATATTATATGCTTAGTTTAGCTACAATTGTTGTTGCGATATTATACTTTGGAAAATCTATACCGAAAATTATTGCAACTAACACTAACCACAGTTTACGTTGAAATTTATCCTTGGTAAAATATCGTGACGCTTACTTACCACACTATACGGGGAACTTTATTAACGTTTTTTTATGGTATGTAAGACATATCATAATTTACAGGGGAATTGCCTACTTCGAATTTATAGTAAGTTTGAGAATCTTTTCTGACAAAAGTGTGAAATACCTTTAAAAATTGTTTTATGAATTTTAGAAGTAAGTCGTTGACATTATTTACACTGTTAATGTGCAAAAAAGGGCTAAAATATAGTAGGTAATCAACTTAATTGGCTTGCAAAGCACCATAATATTTAGTAGCAAACATTTTATTATAAACTAGCGACCCGCCCCGGCGTCGCACGGGTATAAAATAATATATAGCCACTGAAAAAATGATTAAAATCGATAGCCTATGATCCTTCACGTGGTCTACTTCTTATCTGTGCCAAATAACATACAAATTGCTCCAGTAGATCGCGAGATAAGCCCATTCAAATAATTTCCCCCGTTTTTTCCCACATTCTCCTATTAGTCTTAGCGTGATAAAATATAGCCTATAGCCTTTCTCAATAAATGGGCTATCTAACACTGAAATAATTTTTTAAATCGGACCAGTACTTCCTGAGATAAGCGCGTTCAAGTTAGTCTTTCAAATAATTTTCCCCGTTTTTTCCACATTTTCCTCTATTTCTTCGCTCCGATTAGTCTTAACATGATAAAATATAGCCTATAGCCTTCCTCAATAAATGGGCTATCTAACACTGAAAAAATCATCAAAATCCGTTGCGTAGTTTTAAAGATTAAAGGGAACAAAGGGACATGAGGGGAAAAAAGCGACTTTGTTTTATAATAAGTATAGATAATATTTTGTAACCTTCTTAAAAAAATCATATGATAAGCTTTATAACTTAAGAGTATTTATCACAATCTGTACTCCAATACCAATATTATTATTAATGCGAAAATGTATCTCTTTACATCCAAACAAGGAAAATCTTTTGATTTTCCTGACATTTGGTATGAAGATACTTGGAGTCCTGGGAAAGGACATTTTTATCCCGGGATAAGAAGAATCCTACGTCCTTTACTATACGGTCCCCGCGAGACAAACGAATTTTTGGCTCTACGGAGTTGTGGGCATCAACTAGAAAACCTTAAACACTGCTAGGTATTATTAATTTCATGTCGTTGATTTTTGTTATTACGAACAATGGCTCCTGTGAACCAGATACCTACACGTTGAAGAATAAGTATGGCTAAGAGTGCTATGTATCAAATGCGTAAAGAATTGCGTGACAAAATGATTTCTTTAAAAAGTAAGACAGAACTTGTCCACGCTTTAGTATACAGCATACTTCAACAGACGGCAGATTATCAACGCCTTCGAGATGTGATAATGGAGGAAAATGCTCCAAATTTCATGGACAGCTTTCAGAACCAACGCGTCCATCCTGGATAAGCTAAATTTTATTTTTACAAGGCTTTTTACCATAATGTGCCTCAAATATATTTTAGAATACTATGGACACATATCCAGAAAGAAAGGAGACAATATTAAAATAGTCATTGGCAAGACCGAGGGAGAAAGACCAAGAGGGCCGCAGTCCCATGCGTTAGTCCGATCAAATACGAACCTCAATTATTGAGTCCAATGTCTACGACGCTTTTCGAGTGGCTGAAGATAGGAAAAGCTGGCTAAACATTAATAGAAGGAAGGTTATATAAAGGGGAGGTCACGACCCTCTGATATGAGGAATACGACTACAGGAAGAGGATCACTTCAGATACTAGTACCAGTTCTTGAAAAACTTTCAGGAAGAAAAAAGAGATCATGATATTATATAAACTAAGTACACTCTATATTCATACTTTTTCATAAATTCAAAAGTGTGTTCGTTTATTTCTCCATGAGTATATTGCCTCCTCACGCCTAAACCGCTTAATCGTTTTTTTATGATATACTTACTGTATGGGTATACTCTGAATCCCGGGCGACAAACGGGTCGTCGCAAGTTGGGCCTTGAATAAGCTTAGTATTCTCAACAGAACGAGATAGTATTTCAGTGCGATGCAACGCCTATAACTCTACAAGGCGAAGATTCAGCGTCACGTAGAATACTGTTCTCATCTCTGGGAAAGGGCGACAAAATACCAACTATTCCCTCTGGATAGGAACTAACAAAGGGCCGTTTAGATTGTAGCCAGCCATTGTGTTTCAAACAAGCTAGAACCCTTGGAATTATGCTCATATGTGGCTTCGTTCTGCATCTTCTAGCTGCTGTATCAAGGGGAGGTGCTTCGTTATCACATATCTTGCAACATTTTGACATCGTTCCACGGTAAAATTTACCATCTTTCACAGTAAATCTGAATCAAACTGCCGTCAGTAGTATTTCCGGACCAATACGACATGAAAACCTGAAGAAGAGTGACCTTCTTAAATAGGCTGGCAACGTATTGGCAACTCTTCTGATGTTGCGAGCGTCCATGGGTTATCCACTTGCTTCACATCTGGTGCTCTTTTGCCTCCTAATTTCATAAATAATAGTTGTAATAAAAGAAATAGATCGGTAAAGTATCGTATGTTAATGAATAGTACGACGTAGAACGTAGTAAGTTATAGATACAATAAATAAAAACTAATAGTTTCCGTAGTAGAATATTGTATACTTAACATACCATATTTATCATAACTTAAATTCCAACGAATAGAGTCGTAAGTTACACTTGCAATATATTTTTCAAAAGAAGTTCCAATGTAAACTATTGTAAGTAGCACAAACTATAGTTTACGTTCGTCTTTATCCGGCGTAGACAATCGCAACTGATACATACGATGTGTAAATTCGGGCATCTCCCCCTCTATTTTTCCGCGTAGACTATCGCTAAGGGACTTACGATCAATAACGTCGGAGGCGTTTGAAACATACTACAGTTTACGTTTCGAAAAAGGCAGTTATAATTCGAATTTAATATTTTTTCTTGAAGATCCTAAAAGATCTAACATAATTGTATGCATTTTCGCAAAAAAACGAAATTTGCCATTTTGTGGCTTACGATACCTAGGAGCAGTTGAAATATAGACCATCTTATCCGTCTTTTGCTGTAATAAAATATGTATCTACTTATCAAGGTTTAGTGATGTGGTGTTGTAATATCGATATATTAAATATTTTACTTCAACTACATGTTATGTAATTTAAATAAATTTTATTTAACTTTTAACACATACTGCTGCACTCAGAGACGAATATATATTAGTTATTAACTGTAATTAAATGAAGATTTTAACATAAACCCAAAACATTATTATCTGTCAAACACTTCATTATATTGAAGTTTATTCATCATTAAATGTGTGGTCGACACGACGACATGAGTGCGGCCGATAGACTTCTTCTAGCAGACCTTTGCATTTTTAATGTCTCGACTACAACATTTCTTCGCAATAATATTCAAAAGCTTCACAAAAAAACTATTTCAAACTGTAAATTTCTTTGGATGAAAGAAAACGACAATCATGCTTAGTTTTGTGTCACAGCTCATCAGAATTTTTGTCACTTGCAAAAATTATCGACATGTAGTCGATAGTTTAACTTTATCAATATCGATACTATGCGATGCGGCCAGCGGTTATCCGCTTCGCTTAAGCAGAATCAATTACGATCAGCGTTGAGTTCTTCAGCACAGGGTTGGCAAATAACTGGTTTACCACTATTTTATTTTCACCAAACATCGAACGTTGGTTGAACCTTTCGTATTGAGAAAGTGGTAAAGTAAAGCTAATAAAGTATTTTTGTTATGCTTCACCAATGCAATGTATTAGTTAGGTACAAGCGATTTATTTGTCGCCTTTTAACCAACTTACAAAAAGGAGGAGGTTATATGTTCGGCTGCGGATATTTTTTTTGATTATGCAGGGGATGCTCTATGCGTGACCCGGGTTGGGGATGTGCCTCAGTTAGCTGAAGCAGCCCGGGGTATGGTCTGGCCGGTGAGATGCTCTAGCCGCCCACTTAAGCCACCTGCAATTTGTCAACAGCAACGACTTATGTCGCCCTGGGTTTTGCTATGGTATGGTAACTTTCCGTGATTACCGGGGTAGGAAAGTTAAGGAAGAGAAAGAGCACTCTCCGAACACATTTGGGCAGTATAAAAATAACTCCTGCGTAGCTTTTAATAAAACCAGCCACACTCATCGAAACTGCAATGTTTTAACGATATAGGCAGCACCAGCTGCATAAACAATGAACAAAAAGTTTTGTTTGACGTTTGACAAACTTCTGTCAATATTCTATGACATATGCAACATGTGATAACTGATAAATAATTATTTATTTACTGTAGTCACCCGTAGTAATAATAATAATAATAACTCCCACACCGGTTTTCATGACGGTAGCCGGTTTCATTGAAACCAGGTCAGCTACGTAGGAGTAATTAAATAGTGCCCAAGTGTGTGCGCAGTACACAAGAGCACTATCTTACTTGTCAGACAATCAGGCGATCAGCCTGCATTGTCCTAACCAAACTTGGAAATAACATGATTCCAACGCGGGAATCGAACCCATGACCTCCGAGTCAAGTGCAACGCTCTTAACCACTGGACCACGGAGGCGTTATACAGTAGTAATAATTATACTAACTGGATTAACCATATGATTTTGGTCTGATTATTTACCGTATGTGATAGAAGCGCCCTCTGCTCCGACTTTTGTGTAATATTCCCTACTAGATGACGCCCGCAACCCCGTTGCGCCAAAATTAGTTTATCGCGCGGGAACCGTATACTTATTCGGGACAAAAAGTATCCTATGTCCTTTTCCGGGACTCAAAGTATCTTCATACCAAATTTCAGCAAAATCGGTTCAGCGGTTTGGGCGTGAAGAGGTAACAGACAGACAGACACACTTTCGCATTTATAATATTAGTATGGATTATTATTAGTCTAATTTAAGTAAGCTAATATTATATTTCCGTTAACTGTATGTTAGATATCCGGTATTTACATATACCTTATGATACTACATAATAGAATATACTTATCAAATAATCCCAGGCTAGCTCTGCATTTGTATGTCGGCAATATTAGCTTAACCTCGTATTCAATTTGACAATTGCAAGTTGTAGGCTGAAGCGTTTAGAATTATGCGAGTGGTAAGCTGATATGTTACTGCTAAAATGGTCGCATTTTGCAATTCCTCTAAAATCAATTCAGTAACTAAATCGTGATAGAAATAGAAATTGCAAGCAATGTGACCATTTTGTGATTTTTTAAAATCAGTCATATTATGATTCCTAATATGATTCTCCAGCGACCATTTTAGCCCCCCTGGTGTTATTGAGGTGACACTAGACTGTAAAAAAGAGTTACAGAACCACCTAAATCCATAGCAAGGGTTGTGGTATGCATAGCCTCACCAAAATTGTCCTAGGAGTTAGGACAAAGGATGTTGCTGTAAGTTCTATCGTACCCGAAACTCTGCCTTAAGACCATTATGCCAGGGGAGTCCCAGTATCGAGGCCGATGTCTCCAATCCGCCGGGGATGCGTAAAGCATTTCCCCATGTGAAAAAGTTCAAGGCAAAGGATCTGCATCACGTAAAATCATCAAAATATTCAGTTTTATAAGAAACTATTTGATACCCGCAACTACGCAACGTCAAAATTAATTTATCTTGAGGAAAGCGTACATTTTTCCGGAAAAAAAAGTATTTCCATATCCAACAAAATCGGTTCAGTGGTTTGGGCGTTAAAAGGTAACAGAGATACTCGTATTTATAATATTAATAAGGATATATCTCTAGTATTCAAGGTTGTAAACGTCGTCATTAATTTAATTCGAAATACCTTTGTCGAGCTGCGCATTTCAGCCGGTGTACAAAACAAACAACCTGTATACCGGTGTACAGTTTTCGCGCTGGGGTGTTCGTTTTTTTTCGTCCGTTCCCCGCGTCAAAACTAATAAAACCGTTTTAGTATTTTATACACGGCACTAAATATTTGATGTCCTGTCTGTTGGAATTTTACGGCGAAATAAAAGTTTAAAATGTTCTCTTTTTTGAAGAATATATCAATAAAATCTGTTTTATGTCCCTGTAAAAGCGCATACTGTTATTTCTATTGTCATTGATAATAAGGAACATTTTAAATACTTAATTTAGGGTTTTCTACACACAAGTTTGAAATCCTATAAGTTTCGTAGCAACTGCTACGCGTCGTAGCACGCTCTACGAAAGTGGCCACAAACTAAATATTATGGCTACATTTAGTTTTCATTATTCGTAGGCTACATTATTATTTTTAGTATTTATGGTCATGTGGGTCAAGTGTGCGCAGCGTCTTAGTGTGCGCATTGTAAATATCTCGAAAAATATATGACGCTAAGGAACGGCAACCCCCCTCTTCAATAACCCACAGGACGCCCTGCGAAGCATTCGTGTCCCAGCGGCTGCGCGCGCGCCATTTTGGAATGACAGATAAATGAAAATATTTACAATATTTTGCAAATTTTGATGCACAATCTAAACTCATGTATTTTTTTCTAAATAAGCTTTTTGCTATCGAGTGCAACATAATATCAAGTTTGTTATTTGCCAGTGTTTAGGATACTCTGATGATGCAGGAATTAACGATATTCGTATAACCCTGTTCCTATGCTTTGGGTTAAGTGTGCGCAGAAGCCTTTTCCCTTATGTGGCGAACAGTATTCTGAACCAACGACTGAAAATTGGATTGAATGAAGCCTTTGTGGAGTCTGGTGGCAAAAACAGTGCATCAGCACCGCACACGCACTTTTTGAAGTGAAATCTTCTTTAGCGGCGTTGAGCACTTTTGTGGGATGGGTAAAAACTGTGAAACTCGCGTCAAATTCTCGTGCTGATCGAAAAACCTTGGAAAAACCGTAAGACGGTTGGAGAGTAGTGTTTTGTGTCGAACTCGAAATCGAATTGATTGTAAGGGTTTCGATTAATTAAAAAAATCGATTTTTTTAAAATCGGTTTTCATAAAAAATGGGTTAAAAATTTAATCGATTGTAAGGGTTTCGATTAATTAAAAAAAAGATTTTTTAATAATCGATTTTCATTAAAAAATGGGTTAAAAAAATGCACAACGTTAATAATCAAGTTTTCACTTCTGCCGGTACTCTCGGAGTGCAACCCGTCTTTTTTTGTATTAGAATTTACATGTATGACGAAGTAACTAAATATTTCTAAGTGAAAATTATTATTCTCATATTTTGATTTAAGACGATTTTGTTGATTACTTTATGTAACTATAAGTAGTTACAAATGAAAATTATAAAAGAATATTGGGGTATGTGTACGCAGCACTTACCCAAAGTGCTGCGTACACATACCCCAATACTGGGGTAAAAGTGCGTAAATGGAAGGGTTATTGTTTTCTAAAGTTTCTTAAAATATAAGCTATTGAAAAATACTATTGTTGTATTTAAGTTGGTGACAAATAAACACTCTTACAAATGAACACAGTTTTGTTTCATTGTACTAATAATATTTAAGTTTTTTAAAGCATCAAAGTTTAAATGCGCACACTTGACCTGCATGACTCTATATGCCATTTATTTATTGCCGTTATTTTGTGAACAGATTTAGTTAACCGTTGAAAAATCTTGACATTTTATGTTCATTTCATCTGAAAATCAAAATATACGGTACAAAAACATAAAAACTAACTTACAAAATAGACCTCAATTTTAATACAATATTTTAAATAACACAAATTGAGTGTGTTCATATATTTTTGTTCGTATGTTTTTTATTCGGAGCTCCATTCAAACAATTTCACCAAAAGTATGAAAACGCTTTTAAAAATATTTCCCTACTTAAATTCCTGTTGTAACATTTTTGTGCTTTGATGTACAACAGGTTTGCATGGCTTTTGTTTGAAAGAGCTTTTGAAATAACTTTAATGATATTTGCTGCTGCAATACCTCTTATTTTTTTTAAGAATTTTAAATTTCGACATTTTGTGTTGCTAAAGCTTTAAAGAAGAGTTTGTTTGTTTGAACGCACTAATCTTACGAACTACTAGACCAATTCTTATGTAATTTGGCACAAATATAGTCTTCTATATCTGTGTACGAGTAAGAATCTACTACGTACCGTGTATGTAAAAAAAATTGAGAACATGTGTACGGTTCCCGCTGAAATTTATATGTCGTCCAATTACTGTATATGGTTAACTTAATAAATTGGTCGTCGTTCGGATGGTCTATAATATTCTTTACTTTTAAATCTGCTATCCTTAATGCTTATTTCTTTAATAGCAGCCGGCAGCCGGCTGCCGCATGATAAATCTATTGTGTCTGCGATACCCACGATGGATGTGTTAAATCTGAATTGGTCACCACAGCCTTTCAGCCTAGTGCTAGTTAACTATTGTAGAGGACGCCACGTCCATAAATTATCGCAGTCTGTGCTAGGACGGAGTTGTTTGCGCGTACTCCCGCTAATCGCTCCACAATCGGTTGGAGACAATGCTCTATTAATTTATCGGCGCAACTTTCTCGATTGTTCCGAAGACGTTTCTTTCGAGATTTATTCGTTTCGAGTTAATATTGTTTACGAGTTTGTTATTTACGGCGCTCGTTAAAATATGCTCGGATTGCTTTTGAATTTGTTTTATTAATTTTATTGGCTATTTGAGGCATTAATCTTGGGGTATTTGTGAAATATGGCGGGAGTAATTTCGATGTCTTAATTGGTTTTGTGTTACTTGGACGCGACGTACTCGGGAAAATGAAACTTTTAACTCATAGAATGACCTCGTACAAAAAATTGTACATTGCGCAGATTGTCTGTGTGAGTATTTTATTTATAGTCTGTCAAGAAACTAAAGAAATAAAAAAGTGGCAATATGGTAGTGTCATCCCTTTCAAATCAATCTAAGAAAAAAGGGATGACACTACGATGTTGCCACTTTTTTATTTCTTCACTTTCTTGACAGACTATAATTATTAATAATATATAATAATTAATAACGTAAACCTACTAACATCGAAAAACAGTTTTGCGTGGTTGCTTTTTTTGAGATTGTCAGTTTATAAATAACAAAGCACGTTAAAATTATGTTGCCTTCCAGCGGAAAAGAGAGACACAAGTTGTTACAACAAGTAAGCTTGTTATTATGTAACTCGTAACGTCCTGCTATGGATGAAATTGAAATGAAAAAATAAATAAAAAACGTAACGTTTAACGTAACGCGACCAAACTTCTCCCCATCTGCCTAGGAATCAAATTATCTGATAGCACAGAATACATATTAGTTTAACAACGGATAGTAAATAATATAACTAGTAACTAGTACTGCGACTTGCCAATAATTGTAATTATCTAATGTAATGTTTTTCAACCTTTTATTATTTATATCTTGGTATGATTTTTTTGATCATTGGTTTTTATCAAGTTACATGTTTTTGTTAAAATTCTCCTATATTTAAGAGATTAATTTTTTTATTAAATATTTTTCTCAACCTCTACCGACAAAACTTTCGCTACGCCTCACAGTGTCACCATTTACAGGTTGAAAAACCAGTATTTAATCCGTTATTGCGAGGTTTTATAATTTAAGTTTATTCATTGCTTTCGCCAACATATTTTGATTGTTTCTGGCTGACTACCCGCGACGAGTTGATCTCTTCTCGGAATATAAAGTTAAAGGCATTCTCGATACATCTAAGTAGGTAGATTTTCAGGAAAAGAGCTATCAAGGCACATTTTAAAATATAAAACGTGGCATAAAATACGAGTAATATCAAGTTTCTTTGCTAAACCGTTATGTTTTACATAACTTAAACTTTAGAAACAGCAGGTTGCTTTCCAGGATATAGCACTTCTGCTGTTTCTTTTTAATAGTCAAATCAGGCAAAAAATCTCATCTCAATGTCTGTCGACAATGAAGGGGATAATAATTTACTTACCGAAATATTATGCCATTAATGGTGATCGCACATAATATTTTGTCCACACCGTACGCGCTGCACGCGCAGGAGATCTCAGAATTCGTTGTGCGGACAAAATAATATTATGCAGCTTAAATCTTTCGCTGTGTTTAATAGTTACCTAGCAAAGACTTCCTTAAGTATATTATATAGTAGAGACTAAAATGTAGGCACGGCATAAGTATAGATATTAAATTTTATTATACTTCAGTACCTTAGTAAATTACAACAATCCAAACGTGCGTCCATTGTGCATAGACAAAGAGAAGGGGTGGTTATGTGAATTTGATCAGCGCATCGCTAATTGTCGAACTAATGATAGTTTCCAACTGTAATGGCTGCTGTAAGGCGCTCAGCGAAGCCAAGATGGGCGAGAGTTGGTAAATTCTTGTGAAGATTGCTATGGAAAATTAAATATTTATTTAAAAAATCATTTTGGTATATGGACCATATTATGGTATGGTAGTAAATATTTTACTTATGACTCTTGTGAGCTTATGTTATATATAGGGTGTAATAAAACTAAGTGATATTACTTTAGGGTGTGCATGAGTCTCTTTTAAAGAGTTAACTGTGAAAGTAGCAGTGCTGAAAGACCAATTTTTTACGTACGTGTACGAGAAACACGTACACACCCTAAAGTATTATCACTTAGTTTTGTTACATCCTGTAGAATATATATATCCTATCGACCACGTATCACCATGTGTACCACTCACAAGTCACATGGTTGGTTGTGAAAAAAAGATTGTTGGAGCAAGTGGACTATTGACCGAATTTCTATGTGTTAGTTGGCATAAAATTCTGAAAGCGGCTTAAACTGTGTAGCTTTAGCGCTTTTGCTTAAGGCCGTCCCCCGAGCAAACGACCTTGGCCATACATTTGCCGCGTTGCCGAGATCGCGCCAAAACCCTATTATTTTTACTTATCTTAGTTCAAAATTGTCCTAAAAAAAATTTAAAACGGCAAATATGTAGTTTATGATATTGTCGATCTATTGGCGTGAGTTTCAAATAAAAGTAATTTATAAATGCTAAGGAGATGCTAAATGTATGCTCGAATTTTAACAAATTGGTATTACTTTGGAAGCTGATATCATGAGTATAATAAACAAAAATAGAACATTTAAAACGGCGAAAGGAACGTTGATATCCTGAAGATTATTGCTGTATTTTTATTATAACTTTGTAGCTTTCATATTATGAGTTTATAAGGTTTTAAATACGGTCAATTACGGAATCTCCGGACGGAACGCCCTTAAATCTATATTAAACTACATTCGTTGTCCATATTACTTTGTGCTTACTCCCGTCCCCAAAAAAGTTGTAACATAGCTCGACATATTATATCAAGTAATTTATAGTTATTATTAATTATGTATATATTAGTAATTCATAGTGATTTAAGAATAAGAACAAAAATGAAAATAATTTTTCCCACAAATAATATTATTAAGTCATCGGTACCTATTGTTACATTAGGTACTATGTATAATCACATACTACGCAACTGTAATTAAATGCTGTGGGATGCCAAATCTTGTCTTGGTTGTCTTAGCTCAGAAAACGCAGCAAGCAGTTACATAACTTCGAACCTTGACAAACTAAATAGGTTATGATAACCCGCTTAAACAATCTCCGATTAAAAAGTTATCATCTAAGCATTTATCGAACGTCCTCGAGTGGGGACGTGCCGCGGGAGGCGCGCGAACAAAGCCACTCCGATCAAGGGCCCTCAGATACTGGGGCAATGCGCTCAGAAAATCCCACGTCAAAATTACAACACCACTCGAAAATGTGACGGGAAAAGGCGAAGGCGTTTATTGCGATTATTTCGACGAGATTGGAAGGTTGTGAGTTGTGAGAGTCCGTTTTAAGTTTCGAAGAAACGTCGGATTGTTGCGATTTTCGTTCGAGAGTCCGTTTTAAGGTTATAAACGTGGGACAATGTTTCGATGTTCGCTTTAGATTGCTCTATGAAGTCGATGCAATTCTCAGTTATTGTTTAATCCTTCGATCGCCGATTCTTGGAAATCTTTTGTTATCGCGGCCCACTTGGGCCTTACGGGGATTGATAGGTTAAATAATTCAAAAGAAGGTTTAAAACATATTATACCTGCATAAGCGTGCTTCAAGGAATTACTCAATACACTTACTAATTCGGGGTTTTAGATAAAACGCCTGAAAATTGGAGTAAGTTACCGTGCGCTAATATCTTTGTTAGTCGTATTAAGAGAGATAAAGAAAGATTCGCAAACAATAAGGAGCATTATGACGTAATTCGTGCAATTATTTTTAGATGAGTGAAACGCCGTGTCGGGTGTCCTGTCACGGGTTTTCCGGGGAAATCCCGGGTGTAACGGGAATTAACAAGACATTATCCGGACGGTAATGAGACACGTTTCGGATGCGGCCGTCGTGCCGTGTTACACTAATCAGTGTCACGGAAAAATCTACGTCACATAGCGACAGCAAATTAGTATGAAATTACCTTTATTATAGGAACTGACGCATGGGCGTACCCAGGATTTCAGCTAGGTGGGGGCAGCATGATCGGCACCCCCCCCCTCCTGCGCTGAAATCCTGGGTACAGGTGTTTAAAGTCGCACGCTGGTATATGGAAAGAAAAAAAAACATCAACTTTTTAATCTAAAATCAGCAGGTCGATGTCTGTCAGTGCGAATATCGACGTAAAGAACATTAAAATAACATTCATAATTAATCAGCGCGCCGTGTACAGTGATGGTTACGACGCTAGGCGCGACCTTGATAGGGCAAAATAAGAGAAAATTAGGTATAAATTTTATTTTATTAATGACCGAATCATTTATTAAAAAAACTATTCGGTTATTACCTATTTCCTTAGAAATAAGTTTTCAATATCATGTTCGGTTATTTTTTTACTTTGTTCCTTTTTTAATTCTACATTAATTTTGGTGTAAAAGAATTCCACATAATTTCTTCAGACTGGAAGCTTAAAAATCAGTCTTTTCGAACATTTCGAAAGATATTTTATTTCCAACACTTCATTTTACGCAGAGTAACACGTTTTGAATTCCCACTTTCCAAGAAAATTTATGTTTATTTTAGCTTATTTTAGCTTCCAGGGGGGGGGGGGGGGCACTTATAACGCCTGCTAAATACTTGAGAGGTTTTATGGGATATCGAAATAAACATCATGATATCATTTTGAAACGATAACAATATTTTAGCAGAGGGTTCCTCGGCAAATAATAATTTCATCCTCTGTAGTCTAATTAAATAAAAAAAACAACTACTCAATAATGACCTGCTCAATCTTAGCATCATCAACTAGTTTTTAATATCATTGCTGTAAAATTAATGCGCTGTCTGTACCATATCAATATTCCCTGCTGGGTGACATCGCAATGAGATTTATTATTACCCTACCCTCTCTCCTCCCCCCTCGTTACTCACACACGCACACGGATATTATAATTTTGCCCCTCTAACCCGAGGCTGCAACAAAAATATTGTACAAAATGATTCCAAGCATATTTTTTTCTAAATGTATGATTAATAAGAAGTTTGTGATTAGCAAGCTAGTGACACGCGTTGTTGCGACGTTGTGCCCAAAACATTTTCGTAGGTGGGTAAAAATAAACGTACAACGTACGGTATAAGACTATTGATATCGCCCAAGCTAGACAAATATTGCCTAGCGATGCTTTAGGACAAACGTGAAATACAAGAATTGACATGTTGTATATTTAGCTGACGGCCAATTTATATTATGATCGTCAAGCTAGCTAGCAAGCATTTTCAACAACAGCAATTCCATTAAATGACGAAAGAAAAATATTTCATTATCGACCAAAGAAAATGGCGTTTGGTGAAAACGCTCAATCAGACGCGAACGCTCGTTTTGTCTGCGCGCGATTCCCGGACGAATAGCTTGTTTGGCGAACATCCACTTCGTACATCTAGGGTTGTGCATATATCGATATTTTCTTTACTTGCTACTGTAACAACAAGCGAATTGCTTTTTAATAAGCCCATTAACCAATAGCGGAAATAGTGTACAGAATAAATTGCATGTCAGTTATTTTTTAGCACCAAATATCAATGCAGTTTTATTCTAAATCGTTTGGTAAATAAGTTGAGAAATAACCTAGTGCTTAAAATTAAATTAAGTTGGTTGAATCGGACTATACTTTCGTATTAGGGTTCCGTACCCAAAGGGTAAAAACGGGACCCTATTACTAAGACTTCGATGTCTGTCCGTCTGTTCGTCTGTCTGTCACCAGGCTGTAACTCAAGAACCGCTATGGCTAGACTTCTGAAATTTTCACAGATTATGTATATCTGTTGCCGCTATAACAACAAATACTAAAAACAAAATAAATTAAATATTTAAGGGGGGCTGCCATACAACAAACGTAATTTTTTTGGCCTTTTTTGCTCGATATAAATAACGGCAACAGGTAGGCACTTGAAATTTTCATAAAGGCCTTAAATATATTATGCGTAGTTTGATAAATAATAATAATATTTAAATAAAATAAAAATTTAAGGGTAGGCTCCCATACAAAAACACAATTATTGGCCTATTTTTGCTCTATATCGGTACGGAACCCATCGTGCGCGAGTCCGACTCGCACCTAGCCGATTATATTTATATTTCGATAGGTCCTGTTTCCCCACCCTAGCCGATACGTGGAGGAAAATTCGCGTAAGATGAAGGGTTTATCTGTGAAATGAAATACAATATTATTTACTTGTGATATTGGGGTCGGCTATCTATTACGCCGAAGATTTTCGGATCACACCCAATTCCTTCGACCGGAATTCAATTTTTTCTGATTTTTACCGGCATATTCACGTTACTTTAGCATTGGAGTATATTTTTCAAGATTTTTGGCTTTTGTAGGGAGAATTACATCATACGGCATCATATCGATAGATAGTATAGTAGGTATTACGATGGCGCTATAATATACTATCTTATATATATAGGCTATATAGCCTATAAAAAGTAAATTCTAAAACAGAAAAAACTTCACAGGGGACCAAAAACACGATTGGATTCTTAGAAATAAGATTCGAAACAACAAACTTTTACCGATTTGAGTATTTAGGCTATTTCCAAAATTAAAAATAAAATGTATAGCTGTTTCTTACCTGTCTCGTCTTCCGTAGTCCTAGTCCGGAGAAAAACAATTTTAATTTTAAATACCGAGATATTTTTCGGTATTTAATAACGTCGGTATTTAAAGTATGCAAAAATCACATTCCGCCCCGGAAATGTACTCCCGTGGGCGGGAAAATGTCCGCTGCCATTTTGTATAATCATATTTACACGAAATGGCGTTAGAGTTGACGTCCCATCTAATTGATCTAGACGTCGCGTTAGCACTTCACGTGTTGCAGCGAGACAGCGATGTTGAATTGAACTTTATCATATTTTGCAAAAGATGTGATACTAGAGAGGCGGTGCTGTGGCCTGTGCATCCTAGAACAGATAGGGTCAACATCTAACATTGCTTTATTTGTGTACGTAGTTAAAACAGTGTATTTTTATTTGCTGTTAAACACCGTAACGCATAAGTGTCTCACACAGAGAACGAGATTACTGGCATACGTTTAAATATATTACCTAATAGATGACGCCCGCAACTTCGTTGCGCCAAAATTCGTTTATCGCGCGGGAAGCGTTCATTTTCCGTAATAAAAACTATCCTATGTCCTTTCCCGGGACTCAAAATATCTCCATGCCAAATTTCAGCAAAATCGGTTCAGTTAATTGAGCATAAAGAGGTAACAGACAGACAGACAGATACACTTTCTCATTTATAATATTAGTATGGATTCGAAAAGTGGTGTCTGGACGCAATTTACAGGAATCTATTACGCGGTTTCTGGGCAACTTAACATTTATGTTATCAGTTATTGACTGTATAAACATAGTTATTTATATATGAATGATGATAATAATGACGTGAGGGATCGAAAAAGGCCCCTACCTGTGTACGTGTTCAAGTGAGCCGCGCCACATCAAAGGGACTCAAGTTGTGTTGTCGCCGGAACTTACACACAGCGTTACTTGAGATATTGATGAGATAGTATTATTTACGGGACGTAAATAAAGAATATATTTCCGTCAACTTACGAGTAGCTCAGCTGATCTTCAAAGTATAATGCTTCTTTTTTAAGGCGCTGAAATCACGAAAAATATCTTGTATTTAATAAAATTATATCACCAGATTTTTTGAGCAGAAAGATGACCCATGCGATGGGCGGGCATGTTAATAGTTGGTGACAGCGTCTGATCAGCGTATCATACGACGACGACGACACGATAGTGTTTCCAATGGGTTATGACCGTACAGGAAGAAGGGTTATCTTGTGTTGGCGCACACACTTTGGCAATATAAAATTACCCCAACAATCTTTTGTAGTATTTTGTAACTTCAATTTGAATGATAAAATATTCGTCATTCGAATACAACTTCATATTTAAATGAAGCGAGCTAAACAAGCCGTATGCTTGGCGAGTGTCACGTAAGACACGGTGTAGTAAGTTATGACGTCACAGGACGCGTACTAAGTGGCCTGCCACCGACACCCAATTCTGTTAGTATCATACTTCATCAACACAACTTTGTACACTGCGACGCGAATGTGTCAATGGTGGTTTTGGGATATTGTGAGTCAAAATAGCATCCGCTATTTATCAGCTATTTATGTGATCCTTTTCTTGACTTTGAAATGCACCAAGTGCCTATAGTATAGACGACCTCCGTGGCGCAGTGGTGAGCGCGTTGGTAGCTCAAGCCGGAGGTCGCGGGTTCGAGTCCCGCCGACGGAACAAAAAGTTTATAAAGTTCCTGGGTCATGGATGTGTATTAAATATGTGTATCATATAATAAAAATCTTAAATATATGTATAGTATAAAAGTATTAAATATATTTCCGTTGTCTGGTACCTGTAACACAAGTCCTTCAGGTACTTACCACGGGGCCAGACTGACGTGGTGTGAAGCGTCCATAGATATTATAATTATAGTTTATCCTTGGATGGATACTTTCCGTTATGTAGAGTAAAAATATAAAATCCATAGAATAAAAAGGGTTAGTTCATATAGCAACGTAAAGAGGCGATGCGATGCATTTTTATATGAGCCAAAATTGGAATATGTACCCCAATACTGTTGGCGGTAGGTTGTTTTATTGTTTACGTTTTTTAAGGAGTCAGGTGGGATTTTTAATTGGTTCACTTAAAAATGTATCGCATAGCCTTATTTCGTTGGGTTATAAAATGTGAAAATAAGTCTCACAGTTCACAGGACTTGGTCCTAACTAAGTACTAATCCTACCCTGGTATCAATTTTCTCGAAGTTCCCTCAGCCAACGTTTCATTCAGGTCACGATGACGTGCCGTCACGTAAATTCACGGCGACTGTACTACGGACTGACGAGCCTGACAAACTCCGCTTATTAATCGTGATGCTACACCGTAAACCAATATCCAAACTCCATATTGGAAACTTCCCTTGTGAAGCAATTTTAACCCTTTGATAAGAGGTTGAATGAAAAATATAAGTATACAGTGAAAGACTTATTAATACTTGTTATAAATTTTAATACAAAGACACTGCTTATTCCAATTGGAATCTAGCAGTAGACCTGTTGGAGGAACAATAATGCACACGACAAATATTTTAGTACGGGAGCCCTAGAACATTTTTTTTGATTACTATTAAGCTAATTTTTTGTGAGTAGCTTCATTTTGATAAGACGAACAACATTTTTATGTGCGAAAAATCTTGAAAGTGGTAACTAACAGAGATAGAAAGGATTTCACACTTTGTCAAGAGGGTCCTACAATACTTCTATTTGTAGGACAATGTTACTCTTAAATTAAATAACTATTCACCTATCAACATACAAAAAATCAGCTTGTTAGGGTTCCGTTGTAGGGTTCGTTTGTTCGTCTTATTAAAATGAAGCTACTCACACAAAATTAGCTTAATAGTAATCAAAAAAATAGCTTGATAGTACTTAATAAAAAAATTGTTTTAGGGCTCCCGTACTATTTAGTTATATATTTTTTTTCTTTTAAAATAATAAATATCATCACAAATAATGACAAAGTTATTAATAACGATAAAGTTTCGATACTCATTTTATTAAGGTTCAGAAGACTGTAGGCGGGTGCCCACGCCTTATTATACCTTCATTATGCGTAGACGATCATTTGAGATGAAACATTTTGGAAACTTTATTAATTCTATAACAGCTATGCTTAAATCCTACTAATATTATAAAGGCGAAAGTTTGGATGTATGGATGTATGGATGTTTGTTACTCTTTCACGCAAAAACTACTGAACGGATTTTAATGAAACTTTACAATAATATAGCTTATATATCAGAATAACACATAGGCTATAATTTTAACCGACTTTTAAAATGGAGGAGGTGTTATGTTCGTTCAACGATTACTCCGCCGTTTGTGAACTGATTTTCAAAATTTTTCTTTTGGTGTATAGGTTATCATCTCTATTTGCTACCAAATTCATAAAAGTGGTGACCTGATGAAGGGATCCCTAAGAAATCGAGAGAACTACTCAAAATTTATATGGAAACATGTGGTGACTTCGGTTTCGTTAGCAGTATTCTAAGCATATGCGGTAGCATATGCTTAGAATACTGAAAAATCTTACTTGTTGGTAAACAAGTAAGATTTTGCACCATCTTGGTGCAAATACATACCATGGTTCGGAAGGTGCTGAGAGAACTCCTATCTCTTTATAGATACACGTTTGGGAGTTTCGACGTTGTTTTAAGAACTGAAAGCAACTACTACTGCTATTACTATGCAAATTACAATCATCATTATCATCATCACTACCATTTAAAACCATTTTAAGTACCATGCATCGTCCCATTATGACCGTTTTATTGGTACTTTTTATAGTCTTTTAGATCGAGACTAGAGTTTGTCAAGCGATATAAAAATTAAAGATATTAATAATAATTATATTTACCAAGGTGGCAATTTTATCATATTAATATGCATGAGATATAATAATATGTATGAGATAATAGTATATCCTACTTAATATTATAAAGGCGAAAGTTTGTGAGGATGTATGTATGGATGTTTGTTACTCTTTCACACAAAAACTACTGAACGGATTTTAATGAAACTTTAGAATAATATAGCTTATACATCAGAATAACACATAGTCTACAATTTTAACCGACTTTCAAGATGGAGGAGGTGTTATGTTCGTTTTTTTATATTTAACGATCACTCCGCCGTATGTGAACCGATTTTCAAAATTTTTCTTTTGGTGTATAGGGCATCATCCCAATTTAGTACCCCGTTCACAAAAGTGGTGACCTGATAAAGGGATCCATTAGTAATCGAGGGAACTCTTCAAAATTTATATCGAAACATTTGATGACTTCGGTTTCGTGAGAAGTATTCGAAGCATTAGTAAGCGAAGCAAGTAAGATTTTGCACCGAAGTATATCATGGTTCGGAAGGTGCTGAGGGAACTCCTGATTCTTTATAGATACAAGTTTGGGAGTTTCGATGTTGTTTTAAGAACGGAAAGCAGATGCTACTATGCAAATTTCGCTCATCATCATCATCGTATTATTAAGTATAAAATTGCCCTTGCGGTATAATTTATTTTCGATATATCGCCTTAAGATATTGACCCGCTATATCCTTTTTATTGCAATCGCGACAGTGTTTTCGACAACCACACGAACAAAGTCGCGGGCACTGCTATAATTTATATGGCAAAACAACGTTTGCCGGGTCAGCTAGCATCTGCTTTCCGTTCTTAAAACAATTAAAACAAATTAGTAGGATAATACCTCCACTCAAAGTTTTCTACAACACAGCCTCTCAGAAACCTAGCGGAAAATAAATATTGTTTATTACCAAGCAAGAAGGTGATGATAACCATCATGTTTGTGAAAAACAATAAAAATGCAAAATAGCAATATTACTTAGGTAAACCCCAGCATACCAAAATATTGCTTTCCACACGAAAATAATACAATTTCTGAAAAGCTAGTGGGCACGATTGGATTCAGTGTGAGAAAAAACTAGCTGAATACCGACACAAAGAAGACTGCTAAATGAATTTACCTCTTTTGAAATCCCCTTTGATAATGCATCCATACAACTTTTTTTTTAATTTGTATAAATTGTCTATGGATTGCGGCGAGCTGGCAACTTTGAAACTGGCGTTCGGAATTTAAATTATCTATTTATACCTGTTTTTTATGCATAATATTAGTATTTTATCCACACGTTATACGAAGATATAACATTGGAAATGAAAATACGTATAAAACTAATGCTTTTACATTATCTTTAATACTCGGAAATGCATATTAAAAATATTTAACCGAATTTCCACGAAAAGCGTTAACATATTTTATGATTACTTATCAGTATAGTTCTACCAGAATCTGATGGCAATTTTTGACAGCAAATTTTCAAAAAATACTCTTGATCATTGGATAAATGTTTATATTTGCATGTTTCACACACAAAATAAGCCCCTAAAGGAATAAAAAATTATGAAAATATTTTATTCCTATTACCCCGGTATTGCTAGAGTCAATTTATTCTCTCACTTTTTGCCATCAGATTCTGGTACACCTATAATTGGTTAGTAATTAATTATTAACTTAACATTTAACACTTAACACTTAACATTATTGTATTGGATAGTCAACAGATTCGAAGATGAAGAAGTCATTTAATTATTTTTAAAATTTTCATAGTAGCGCTTTAGTATGTTTCTAAACTAGAATAAGAGTGAAGAACAAATACGATTTTAAGTAGGTTAACATTTTATTACCAAACTTATTTATATTCCACATAAAAAGAACGACGATGAACATAAATATTCCAAATCGTATAAAACAAAAAGAGTATTATCGATAAAATGATATATTAGCCAAGTGCGAGTGTTGGGGAGGGAAGACTTAGTCGCATTTATCACGAGCTCGGGGAGCTGCGCCGAGCCTCCCTGGGTAGGCCGGGCACTGCACGCGGATTAGCCGAGTGATATGTAACGTGATAGATATCAGTCAAATTCAAATTTGAGTGTCAACTAACACGTCATTTTTACCCCGCTCCCACCAGGTTTGGACGCTGTTAAGCATTCGTGTACCATCGCACAAAATTTTGATAAATTATAACATTTGCTATGACGCCTTAGTACAAGTGCGACGTAGCATCGTTAAATGCAACAGAGCTCTTCTATTCTTATTAATCTTAGCCTTTCTGTAAAAAAATATTTCAAAGTTATGGTCGCCAGATCAACGCACTATATAAGATATTTTGTGCAAAAGTAATTGTAACTTTTAAGTAATTGTAAATTACGAAATAATTATTTAGGGATCATTTTTGAATCTTCTGATAATTTTTAACTGAGGAATAAATATGACGCTTTGACAGATTTTGTATGAAAAAAAAATGACAAAATATTTCCTTAGTTAAATGTTATCTGACGATCATTAAATTTAAAAACGGAAGTAAAAACAAATCTATTTCGCACACAATTTACTGTTGAACATGGTAGAGGTACCTACATAATATTTTTAAGATCTAAAAAAATATTGTATACAACATAATTAATAATAAATACGATCACCGCTCAGCCTATGCTCTCAAGCGAATTTAACGGTAACAAATTGGTAAAAATTCTTACACATGTACCTTTCAGTTAAGTTTGGGAGTTATACTTGTAACCTCACAAGTGTGTGATGTACGAGCCTCTATTTGTCAAGCCAATACAACTTTGATTCTTATTGCTTTGTATAAGAAAAGGGAAGCCACATTGCTTCGAGCTTCGTTGCATTGCAGTGTGATTCAAATTAATGCTTTGTATGCCACATCAGTTGTTGTGTTGTGCGTGTGTGTTATTTAGGGTGAATTCCAAAAAACCCAGTATACTCTCCAGTGCTAATTACGTATACACTATAGAATCAACGATACATTTGATTTGTTCTGAAATATACGCCAGCGCATTGACGTGTATTTTTTTTTATAAAATAAGGGGGGAAACGAGCAAACGGGTCACCTGATGCGAAGCAACTACCGTCGCCCATGGACACTTATATGATACTAGCTGTCCCGGCAAACGTTTCTTTGCCATATTAAGTATATAAAGTATTTTTTTTAAATTTGGTCGAAGCGCTAACTAAAATTAAAATCCGAATTCGAATATTATATTTTAAAATTTGACACTGCGATGGCAGCCGACTGTCCAAAATCAACAACTACTAATAAATTAAAAATTAATTAAAAAAACATTGTCCAGCGGACAAAATTGTGAATCTAAACCATTCCCAGATCCCCTTGAACACACACAAAAAATTTCATCAAAATTGGTCCAGTCGTTTAGGAGGAGTTCAGTCACATACACACGCACACAAGAAATATATATATATTAAGATTGTTAGGATTTCATAATAATGCGTCATACATCATACTTGTCCTACCTGTGGCATACTAGCACAATATTTCAAATCTCACACTCACACTCCTACTTAATTTCCTTTTAAAACATAACATAACATCAAAAAAATGTATGTAAAACCTCCGACCGTCGCACCGCAACCTTAGCCTTTGTGAGACTCTTGAATCGAACTTATAAGTGACCCTTTTTATTTGATGTTGACGACCTTTACATTTCAATACAGGTCCAATACTTAAATTATTCTACCAAAGGCATAAGCTTTTACCCATTTAATTTTGCATATGTTTTCCTTGTATTCTTTACTCGAATTTGAAAATTAGTTTCGTTTGCCTTGAACCGTAAATAACCGCAAATACAAATACCATTTCTATTTGTGGAACCTCGAAGCGTCTATCAGTGCGAATATCTTGGCCACATTCATTCGAACCCAATCAAAATCTAATCAGTGGCTGCTTTTCCACTCACCGGCACCGCAAAGGCCTGACAGGAGCCAAAGTATGATACAATACTGGTTGTTCTAGCCCGCGGGGACCGTCATTTTTCGTACTTAAAACGTGTCTCATACGGCCTTGAAAAAATACTGTTAAAGCAGTGCCATCTACAAATAGAAGGAGAAGAAGTTCCTTCATATGACAGCGACATTTGTAAACAGTGACATATCACATAAGTGCAAGTGACGTTTTAGTGACACATTCTAGTTCCGGCGGCCGGTGACCTGACCACGCTTCCTGATTCGCCTCTGCAACTCGAAATAAGTCTCGTCTTCTACAACCCAGCCGCTACAATTTGGTAACGTAATTCACACCTTTTAACACCAAAAACAAATACAATTATTTCAATAAATAAATAATACAACGTTTTAAGCTATTATCAAGTATTAATTATCAGATGTCAAACATATTTTGTTTTTCTTGAAAAATCTTTCTATTTTTGTCCATTGATTGATAAAATATCATCTTGCTCCAAATAAATCTATCCTTTGCGGTTAATGTTTGAGACCTTACCCCATCAATCCCCAAGCGACACCCGGCTGTCGCTTATGCGACAGCCGGGTGTCGCTGAAAATTGAAAATCTATTGTGTCTGCGATTCCTACGATTGAAGTATTAATACCTTTTGGAAATCGTCGTTTCTAACTTCATCTGACATTTTGTCTACGATTGCTGAGAAGTGTTATGCAAATTGTTATTATTCCCACTGTTCGCTGTAGTGCGCATTATTTTGATATAATTCCGAAGTAGTAATAATTAAACCAAACTCCTATTTTATGTCTATTATGTGTTAGAAAAAATACGGTCGTCAAACTTTTATAATTTTCGCAAAAATATTTTATTGCACTACTTATTTATAAATTTTACTATATTAATATCTCATCGTAATATTTTACCCCTAAACTGGTAACCTGAATAATCGCGATCGATTTTAATCAAGATGATTGGAAATGCCGATACTTGTGCATAGTTGTGAAACTCGCGTCTTATGAGCGACATGTGCTCAGATACTCCGGGAATTTCAGTATTAGACTCCAAAGAATGTCTCAATATAGCACACACGAGTTGCGCTGTTTTACTCAAATATATAGCGATTATTATTGGTTTTTATATATTACTAACTTAGCCAATATAACCAACTGCTTTTTCGTCTTTCATTTACCAGCAGGCTTAGCATGGTCACCATGGAAGGGGTTCTTTCTATGGAAAAAAAGACAAAGTAACAGACGAAAATCTACCACTATACTAGGTGAAAATTTCACAGTTATTTTTTTTATTCTGTTTTTGCTGTAATAATAAATATTAGATTATTGTGAACTCTTATTTGGTGCTGTAAAGTTACCGATATATTAGCCTAGAATTTACGCAACAAAAATTCTATACGTTATACCCTATGATAAATTTCAAAAATCTTCGGTGTAGAACTTTGATGGTAACTGTATCTCTGCAAAATAATCTCACGATGTTCTCGTAATTAATATTCTAAGCCTGTACAACTAAAAATTAATTACATCGTGATCTCATGTCATTTATAACCCTAAAAGCCATTCTCTGTTGCTCCACGAGTTGCCGTCAAATTGGCCGAGTCAGTCTGCGGCGACGTCAAGTGTCTTTCGATATAAACTGACAGCGGAGGGTTAATTAAAGAGCGGGATAGCTGCATTCGATCTTGAGGATAGAGTGAGATAGCATGCGTGGCTCTAGTTTCAATTCCCCGTTCACTCGGGCCGGGATAAGTAATTTGACATGAAGATTATTGTTAAACAATATAATGGATGTTTCAGCTGAGCGCCGAGGCTGCCGTGATGTACGTGATAGTGTTACGTTGACGATACCTATTAGTTTGGCTCCTTGATTACATTCCTTTATCAAAGTTATGAGCTTTTAAGTTTATGCAAAACGGTCGTTTAATAATACAAGAAATTGAATTTTTATATGCGTTTTTAGTGGAATCATCGATGACGTCACTAGATTTAATTGGACTGAAAGAGATGGCAAGTTTTTCATGAAAATAGAGCAAGACAGTCGAAATATAAATAGAGCAACGCACAAACACGCATTAAAGCACATATTGTGGTTTTAAAGTTAAATGCATTTTTTTCGCGATTGTTTTTTAATCCGTTAAGCGAAATAGTTTAAATGTAAGAATCTTATACTTTTCTATGCATACGACGTATTGAAATAATTTCCAGTAATTAACGTAGTATAATATTATGTAATTACAATTATTCATCATAGAAGACGTCGTAGCACAGAGCGCGGCGTAGGCAACGTAGCTTACGTAGCACAATGGCGTAGGCCGTAGCGCGTAGCCCGTCGTAGTGCGGCGTAGCACGGCGTAGCACGGCGTAGCGGTGTAGAAGCCGTTGCGTAGCGCATTAGTTTTTGAGAATCATTACGTGCTTTAACGGTTCGCTATTATAAAAATAAATGCTGCCCGCAACTTAGTCGGTGCAGAATTTATTAGACGTACGACGCATGAATGTGTACGTATACAGAACCATATATTATGCGAAATAAAGATAATAATATATCTCACTTTCTAGGTCTCAAAGTAGTCCAGACTTTTGGTCAGTATTTTGAAGAAATAAAAAGGCAAACAGTTTGTGTTTATAAAGATTATATTATTTACAATTTATATTGAAACTAACGGTTACATTATTAACAATCTGACCTGTGTATCAACTTACAACATTAGGAAGTGACACACTAAAAGGGTAGGCAGCACGCCGGCGTAAAATGCTCGGTATAATTTATTACCAATATAACGGCGGGAATAAATAATAAAGGTAAATCCCGGTGCGGAATACGGAATGGGACTACTTCGCGCCGAGTTAGAAAGGTAGGGTGACCGCGTAAACTGGGAAATTTGTATTTCAAGTTCGGCATGATCTAAGCGACATGATTTTAAAAAGTCATATCAATTGTCTATTAATAAAGTTTTGCGTGAAACTTAAGTATGGAAATGTACTAATAATATGAAAATGTAATATGTAATGTCAAATGTGTCAATTTTACCCTCTGAATTTGTTTTCTTGTGGCCTTGTGAGGGTTATGTGCAGATAAATAAATAACTGATAAAAAACTGTTAAAAAATTATAAGTAATATTTTTTCTCCAAAATACTTAAAACTGAATTTAGTAGGCACAGTATACAAGACGCTCTTATTCTATTGTTCTAACTAATTTATTGTATTGACTAAAGACGAAAAGTAGGGATAGCGATATTAAATTCAATAATGTTTCAAGTCCACAGTGTTCGCGGGCACATGCTGTCGATATCAGGTGCAAAGTTCCACAGGGGTCGAACTCCGAATCCCACACTGTTGGTGTACATACGACTCATATTTGCAATAAAATGTATACAGAGTGATATGTTGTAACGATGATGTATTGTAGTAAGAACACAATAATTACTATTGTAATTGCAACCGGTGGTAGGCAACGTAGCTTCTTCGTTCGACTTTCAAAAAGAGTATCATGATACCTATTTTATTTATTTTTTATTTATTTATTTAATTTGTAAGTTGTGTTCTTTGTTTTCTTCTCGTTGTTTTTTAAATCTTTTGAAGCAATTATGACGAAATTAGGCTCATAGATAGGCTGGAAAAAGGAATGAATATAAGTTACTTTTTTCAGCATGAAGTCGGGGAAATAGTCATTTTCCTTATTAATTCTTCGATCGCGGATTCTTGGAAAACTATTGTTATTCTATTGTTATCGCAATCACTGGTGTCCATATGATGCTTGATGGGTTAAAATACTACCTAACAAATTGTATCAAACGTATTTTAGAATACTTTATAGTTTATACACAAAGCCAGGGAGGAGACAATCTTGAAAAACTTATCATTACTAGCAAGATTGAGGGAACTAATGGTACTCTCTTATTATAACTGGAATAAAGACAGTGAGGCCCTATTCTGAACAAATCCGCACCGTACTTGAGTCCACCGTCTATTGATATGTGGTCGCTGGTTTATTTTCTAAGTGCCTGAAGACAGGATATTTCCTGTGCCCCGAAGAACACGACATTTAACAGGCTGTAATGAATTACATCAACAAACACCTCAGTGTTACCTTAAGTAAAACAGCCGTTTGTAATCCCGGCCGGCTGAAGAGACCAATTAAAACCTACTGATTGGGCCGTGTGTCAATGTCTCTTACATCACCGCCGTTCACCACAATCAAAAATGAACTTTACAGGGTTACGATAAGGTTTAATTTATCGTGTGATTTCGGGAAGCACTAATTTGAAAGTGACTTATATCATCGCTTTCACCTCAATCAAAAATCAACTGAAAGGTGTCAGGATAAAGTTTATTTTACCGTGTCTGGGAAGGACTAATTTAAAAGTGACACATTCAAAATTAGTTGAGTACGATTGGCAACTGTTTGTCTGATTGCCATTATTGTGATTGCGAATTGATTTTTTACATTTATATTGCCTGTCCTTTACTTGGCTTTTCTCTTCAGTACCTACTTTACAAATGAATATGAGCAAATTCTGGATATTGCCAGCAACAGCTTTTCATTAGTTTTCGTGATAAACTGTAATATGACTTCGACAATCAAAATAATTCCAAACTAAATAACATTAAAAGCGGTTCAGTGGTTTAAGCGTGAAGACATAATTAAAACATTGTTGGTTTTAAAATATTAGTGTCGATGTTCGGACAGCAAGGCATTTATTCATAAAAAAATAATTTTATATTTTCTAGAATAATGTCTACAAAATGTAGTATGCTAAGTGTCTCGATGTCTCGATGTTCTGATGATGACTTCTGCCTAAAAAATTTATTCACGGCGATCACTGACAATAACCAACACTCAGCACACCTAAAGGTATAAAACGGTTTGTCCTTAGCACTTAAACGGAAAAGACTACTAACTTGTTTTGTAAGACTCATTTTAAGTAGTACGTTATGAAATGCTCAACATAAGCTCAAAGTTAGGTCCATAATATTATGTAATATAATGACGATGAAAGCAAAAAACGTCTTATAAATAGATATCGTAATACGGTGCGAAATACCCTCGGGTATTTACCGAATTCGTGGGAATGGGGCGTATTGTCCGAGTGTTTGTCACGTAATATTAGTAAACCATCGCCAAACGACCGTGTCCGAATGTCCCTAATGTATTTTTTTTCTCTAATAGCCAATCTTTGGAAGATTATCGATCCCCTTTATATCACACGACACGAATCACCATACATAAATACGTTTACTATTGAAAATAATATTAATTCTTTTAGACGAGTTACATAAGGAAGTTTTATTGATTGCTAGAAAATTATTAAGTAGAGCTTGTCTAACTTAAAATGACGTGCCCCTCCCTCGTATTCACAGTACAAAAACGTTTCATATATCAACTTTGAAGTGGTGGGGCACGTCATTTCAAATTAGACAAGCTCTACTTTATTTAAACGATTTTAAAACATGGATTAAAATAACTTTATTCGACCTCCGGGCCTTTTTTTGAGTACGCTATATTTTAAATACCTTGTATACTAAGCTGGAGATATAATTAAATATTGGGCTCATGAAACTACCATAGAGAACATTTTTAAAAAGTAAACGTTTGCTAATACATAAAATTATTTTGTTTCTTACTTTTCGAGATAAATGTTAGAAAGAAAGTTAACGCATAGCACACCATAGCTAGCACAGCACGGTGTTGCCCAGTAGATTCTTCGGAAGAAAGTAATGACAGTTTGTTTTCCATGTCTATATATCTTTTTCCCGATTATAAAATATAAAAAAAATCAAGAAACTAAATGTCAAAAGTGGATAAAAAAGGTCGTCATGCTTGACATATAGATTTTCAAAAGCGGAAGAAATCGAGATACGAAAGAAACTTTTTCTCCAAAGTTTTTCCGGTAAAACTGTCAAAATTTAGTTTCTTTCCTTAGATTAACAATATCTTTGTTTCTTTCGGTGTCTACTGACGGTGTGCTAGGGTAGCTGGACCATTATAATAACTAAAATTATGTTATGAGTTATGACCAATGATGAAGAACTCAAAGCAGATATTATGTTACTACTGCGCGCGTTGTGAAGATTCAAATACGACCCAATTGGGTCGTCTGTTATTTAGTCTGCATCGAGCGCACTCACGAACGTGCCGCGTCTTGTCTTACCTAAATAAATTGAAAATGACGTCGTGCGTGTTTCGAAAATGTACCAAAATATAATACGTCTCAAAAGAAAACAAAACACATGGAATCCCTTACCACATGTCTTGATTGCAATAAATACTTCTAATATTTACATTTTCAATTATTTTTTCGAACAATCTAGAAAAATCGAATTTTCGTCATAGCTCAGGCGAAGAAAGAGACACCGATAAGATTCGACGTTTAAAAATAGAACTTTCTCTTTTATGTAAATGGTTTTTCGTATCTTTTGTTTCACTTATATGTCAAATTTGTCAATGTTTGCAATTTGAAAATTGTTCGGAAGAGATTTAAGCCGAAAAATAGTATGGACGTAACAGATCTGTAATAAGTAAAATATCATTGGTTATGATCATATTTTGATTTATAAATTTATTAATGAGCAAAAAAGTATAGATAGATTGGACTGCTCAAACCTAGTATCGGGGTTAGACATTGCTGTACGATCTCATAAAATATCGTATGGCGTAAACGGCTCGCGACATAATCCTCAATCTTCAGCTCGATATTGTTTTTGCTCGCAGCCGTAATTGGCATGGCTACTTAGCTACATATCGTTCCCGGGCTTAAAACTACATAATAATAATATTGTTCTTTTAACTACCTTTAAAAATAAATAATAGTTAAGTATTGTTTACGCAATGATGCGTTTAATTTAAATGAGTTTTTTTTAATAACATGTATACTGAAAACCACTCTCGATGCTCTTTCGAAAAGATCACATGTTCAGCTCTTTTATTTATTTATTTATTTTTTATTCATCAGAACAACAAGTAATATTTATCCTTCTGCATTGTCCTGACGAAACTTGGAAACTTTTTCAATACGGGAATCGAACCTGCAACCTCTGAATGAAGAGCCTCGCTAAAAACCCTGGATTAGAGAGGCGTTATCAGATGCTTGTACCCGTCACATGAAGAGAGATATAAAAAGCATTTCAGTAGGAGCCAGCCATAGCCAGACATTCGTCATTTTATAAAAGCTGGCCTGTTTATGACCCGATAGAGGTAAAAACGTCTAACATTTTTAATACTTGTGTTTAATACTAAATGTCTGGCAGTCGAAAACAAGATTCCCACAGTTATCCCGAAGAAAATAAGATAAAAAATTGAGCTTTATGCTTTATCGACGGTCAGGTAGAGCTTCAGAACTGGATACCGCGACCGAAACTCCATAGTTGCTGATTGTACTTGCCTCTGTAGGGGTTAGTACAGGCAAACTTTCAGCTTTTATAAAACGACGAAACTCTGGCGGTTCTGGCTCTTGGGCCATTATTCCCGTATCATTTTATTGCACGTAACCGATACGCGTTATTATTATGAATGGGGTTAAGTGGGGTCGTATTAATTTACGAGCTGGGGACAGGATTAAGGCCGTTAACGCGGATACATCGCCACCCGCTAATTGGAGGTGCAGTTACACTATTTTGCCTCAACACTTCTGTATGGTTTTAGGCTAATCGATTGGAAAAAATGGGAAAATGATCACTTCATTTTATATTTTTTATTAGGATTATTTTTGGTTATAAGTCACAAAAATAGATAGTATTTTTATTAAAAATGTATAGGGACAAAAATTCGTGGTATAGTGAATTTCTTTTTCGAATTCTTCGGGGTGTGACAAAACTAAAAATTTAATACTTTTAAGAATCTGTCCGTGACCCTATATAGAGTTGAGTTATTATTTTTGAAATGATATTTTGTCCGTACAATACGGTCTAATCTAATTCTTATATTAAAATCCTTAATCCTTATCATAGAAACAGAATCAAAAGTAACTCTTTTGACAGACTTTTTTCAAGTCAAGGCCGGTTGCTAAATATCCAAATGCTAAATAGGTTGATTAAAAAATTTAACTTAGCACATCACTAAACTTAATAGAGTGGTTGATACTGAAATATGAAGTAAATAATCGGATTTAGTGTTGCGCTGAGCTCGATCTACGGTCTAGTATTACTGTCCGTAAGTCCAGTTTAGCTGTATTGGAATACTGCATTTTATATTTATCATTATTAATTCCCAGTATTAAACACCGGACGTTTCAGTATTCTTAAGCTGTATTAAGTTCATACTTTTTGCATATAATATGTTTTATTATCTTCTCGTTTATATTCTCTTTAAAATCTTTATAAGTCTAAAATACTAGATGAAGTCCACGTTGTTTGTTCAGGCTATGGAGTCAAAAGTGTGTTCTGTGGGCTAGGCTTGACAATAACTCAACAAAATTACGTAGGTCTGCATATAAATGTCTCATTTAAGTCCTCCGATTGACTAAGACAACAAGTAAGTTATTTTATATTCACATTATTGTACATAATAATAATTTATATATTACTAGCTGTCCCGGCAAACGTTGCTTTGCCATAATTTAAAGTATTTAATAATAATATTAAACTTTATTCTCATTTTAAAACATTACACAACCATACTTAAAACAACATGAAATTTCAGCTTAGTAAAATACAAAATAAGAAACAGAATGTGACACAGAGAAGAAAAAAAAAATTTATATACACAAACAAAATAAACTTATGAACTACTTAAAACTAATAGTAAAATATTTTTGAATGTATGGCAGTGCAATGCCAAAAATGAATATATCATTTCGCCCATATTATTTTATTGAAGGGACCTAAATAAGTATGTCGCCATGGTAACGTCGATTGCTATCTCGTCGCACAAACATTGGTCGCCGTCAGTCTCAGGTTGTAATAATTTACTATTATTTATTCAACAAATGCACTTTATCAATATATAAAGTACCGAGTAGCCGATTCTCAGACCTATATAAAATTTGGTAAAAATCAGTAAAGCCGTTTCGGAGGAGTTCGTGGACTAACATTGTGACACGAGAATCTATACTTATTATAAAACAAAGTCGCTTTCTTCACTCATGTCCCTTTGTTCCCTTTAAACTTTAAAACTACGCAACGGATTTTGATGATCCTTTCAGTGTTAGATAGTCCATTTATCGAAGAAGGTTATATATAGGCTATATTTTATCACGCTAAGATTATTAGAAGTGAAGAAATAGAGGAAAATGTTGAAAAAACGGGGAAAATTATTTGAAAGGGCTAACTTGAACGCGCTAATCTAAGGAACTACTGGTCCGATTTGAAAAATTCTTTCAGTGTTAGATAGCCCATTTGTTGAGGAAGGCTATAGGCTATATTTTATCAGTTATTACGCTAAGACTAAAAGAAGAATGTGGAAAAGACGGGGGAAATTATTTGAAAGGGCTTATCTCGCGAACTACTGGAGCAATTTTTATGTTATTTGGCACAGATAAGAAGTAGACCACATCGATTTTATCCATCGATCGATTTTAATCATTTTTTTCAGTCGCTATATATTTTATACCCGTGCGACGCCGGGGCGGGTCGCTAGTTTTATATATAAGATATTCCTCTACATAACATCTCCAAATATGTAAGTAAATGTCGTTTTCTTGTCTATGGCTTCTTACAAGTTACACGAATGGCACTTGTCGACGGCATACGTCGACGACGGTCGACGGCATGCGTCGACGGCAGTCGCAGGAGTTTTTTTCATTGATTTTTATTGATATTTGTCGTCGGCAGTCGGCGGCTGCCGTCGACTGCCGTCGACGCATGCCTTCGACAAGTACCGTTCGTCTGTAAGCGCTCTAACTAGATTCTACACTGTAGTGTATTACGACTTATGAACTGGGATACCATGATCATAAAATTATTCCCCACCTGGATAACTTAATGTTATTACATTATTAATGCAGAATAAAACATGGCGGCTCATTGAGAACGAAACGGTTCAACACAAAAGCTCTATTCACTTTAAACGTGAAAGGCTGCACAGAGTAGCGCGGGGGAGAGCCTGCAGATATTGTCTGCATAGGCGAGGAGTCAGCGAAAATCAGTTTTTGTCTAATTACATCAAAATCAATTATCTTTTTATAATATAATTCCATGCCGGTTCCGGTGATGGTGGCTGGTTTCATTGAAACCAGGCCAGCTACGCAGGAGTAATTTTATAGTGCCCAAGTGTGTGCGCAGTACACAAGAGCACTCTCTATACCTTTACTCTCATAACCCAGTGGGACGGACGACCGACACGACTGGCGAGAGATCAGGCGCAGGACCGACTTTTTACATCATCTAACTTGTCAGACAATCAGGTGATCAGCCTGCATTGTTCTAACCAAACTTGGAAATATCATGTTTCCAACGCGGGAATCGAACCCACGACCTCCGAGTCAAGAGCCGCGCTCTCTACCACTAGACCACGGAGGCGTTTAAAATTCTCTTTTTACTGCTGTACTTAATGTATCAACGCTTGTTTGTTACTTATCCAATTTCGCCTGTTTCCTATCAAACTATTAACTAATATTATGTTATTCTTATTAAGTGGCAAACTTACGTTATTAAACGTTTGTATGACGATTGACGTATCATAATATGAAAATCCGTTACATAAAATAAACGCAGCAGTAAAATTTATGTATTCATAATAATATTATCCTTTGCGTTACTATTTTTGACCGACATCCAAAAAGTAGGAGGTAATACGTTCGGCTGTATGTATCTCTTTTTTTTTGTATGTTGATTGTTCGTCTTGACAAAAAAGCCAATATTTTTAGGGTCGATTTATATGCGTCCGCGCAACAGAGCGGTTTGGCCGCTACGAACGAAAACACTAGAAATTGTGTGTAAATAGAAGCGCTATAAGTTGTTACATACAATTGCTTCTGATCTCTCGGTGTAGCGGCCAAACCGCTCATTTGCGCGGACTAATAAATTATTATTAACAAAGTTTCTATAGGTCTACCAGAATCTGATGGCAAATTTTGATGGCAGATTTGCTAAAAATATCCTTGATCATTGAATAAATTTTTATATTTGCATGTTTCACACATAGAATCAGCCACCATAGGGGAAAAAAGGATCGAAATGTTTTATTCCAACTATCTGGTATTGCTAGAGTTAATTTCTTTTCTCACTTTTTGCAATCAGATTCTGGTAGACCTATTACAACGACTAATAATCCGAACGACGTTTATTAGTCGTAACGAATAATAAACTTCTATTACAACGACTAATAATCCGTCGATCACCAATTCCAGGAAATCTATTGCTGTCGCGGCCCATATGGGCCTTACGGGGCTTGAGGGATTAATTAACTTCTATTTAAACTGCGCATTTAAGCTTAAATCCAAAGTTTAATATCTCAATATTAAAAATACTGAAATGCTTTCAATACTTTTACCTGTTCAAATGAAAGGTTGGTCTGTGGAAATTAATGCAGGCGCTCATTCCTTAGCTTCCCGGATCAGATTTTGCTTTCACACCGAGACTCGCAAGACGCCACCTTTCTGGTTTGTATGATTTTAAATAAATTCCTTATCTCCGACCGCCGTCCAATCACAGAAATGGACTATCTGATTGAACTGACGTTGGATGGATATTAATTTGTTATTAGATATCTTCATTTCTGTTTGAGGCTCCTGCGAAATGTTTATTTAATTTAAAAGCAGAAATGCACTTAAAATGATTGAGATTACTATCTTACAATAAGGTATGGTGTATAGTAAATTCATATAAGTTGGTATGAACTTATATTATTTTTGAATGTTATATGGAATGATAGTTGCAATTGTGCTAAAATACTAACTAAGCAAAAATTGTATTTCTGGACAAATTTAGTTTTTAGTGATAAGTATTAAGTACCTACTATTAATTAAGTAATTCTTTATGAGCATGATATCCTACGCACCGAATATTAAAACCTTAGTACATTTTCTTACCATTAATACTGGTGTTCGGGGTTGGGATAGATAAACAAGAGATCAAAGGATATTCCTGTATTGCATAGATCTAACTATTACTAAAATGGGATATGAGATCGAGTCACGCGCTCTGTATGAGATATCGTCGTGAACTAAACTTAATACATTATTCAAAGTTAATATAATACATATAAAGGTGCAGAGTTGCATTATTACCTAAGTTGCATCTAGGTAATAAGGCAACACACGCTGTACGGGCATTGACTCGTACATGCTCCCGGGGGAGAAAAAAAGGGGTTAGTAGAGGTCTAAGATAATGAAAGATGAGGTTACAAGATGATAAACAATTTTGCTTATAACTAATTAATAAACTAGGGTTAGTATAACAAGTTGTACAAAGTAGTGGGATTTAAGATTAAGCATAACTAGTTGAATTAAGGTCTCTAAGTGAAAAGACACGAAAGATCGGGGACGAAGCCCTGTCCTGTTTATGTAAGCACTCACTAGATTTAACTTTAGGATCATTAATTGTCACAGATTTGCCCTTAACACTAAGATCACTCATACTAACACTTTTCATTTTAGCTAAAGATTGCCCATTTTCCCTAATCACACAACACTCACTTAACTCAGTTCCTTCGGGGGGCGGCGTAGAGGAAGTCGCCCTAGCCGGCTGCACCTCTAGAGGTCTCGAAGACTCCCGACGCTGAAGCCTGTGCCGCCGTCTCCAGTACAGCACTACAGCAGCAAATACTAATCCAATGACCAGGACGTAGATGACGGTGTAGTGATGCACGTCATGGTAGGATATTTCATCGCTTAACGGTTCACTCTTCTTTAGAGCATCAATACTTTCAGCAAGAGAGTCAAACTGTCGTAAGATTTTAGAGTTGTTATTGGGATCAATCTCAGCGGGCAAATCAGTAAGAGAAATATTCAACATGTGATTTATGGAAGGTATTTCGGGCGCGTCTATCCTGGCGCCAGTTATCATAGTACTAGATAAAAGTTTGGTAGGATTGATCAAAAAGTCTTCTGTTTTTATCATGCAGTCTTCCCCAATGTTCAAAAGACCTGCGTTCGTTAATTTTGTTGCCGCACCTTGGCCTTCACAAAGAATTTTAAGATTGCATTCGTTGCAGCAAAAATAGAAATATCTGTTGATTGACTTTAATTCCTTCCAAACATTTTTACAAGGATTTTTCACAGTTTTACATGTTCTTGTATTAGGAATGGTCTCGCAAAGGTTGTGATCATCCTTCAGGTGATAAATAGGATTTCTGATATGGCATAGGATCATTTCTGGATTTCGCCGTATGCAGGATTGAAGATCGTTCTCGGAGATTGTTACATATGAATCCTTTTTCAAATTAATAGCGGCAAACTCGGATATAATTTGTACATTTAACATGACGTTGTTTTGAGATCTCGGAACTGGAATGAGATTAAATAGTTCATAGACGTCTCTTTCTATTAGGGGTATACGCATTTCTATGATGAGATATTTTGAGCTGTACTTGGCTCTAACTTGTAATAAATTATAGAGATCTTTGAGATGGAGATTATTAACAGGGATCGCCAAATCCTTAGGAATTTGCGCCGAAATTACACTTAGTTCGTTTCTGAGCTGGCTTGGAGAGATTAAGTGAAAGTCCAGTTTCCCATTATAAATGTTTGTTACCGTATCCAAAATCGAGTCCTGTATTTTCCTAAGACTAAACATAAGATTTGTAGCGGTTATTGAGGACGTCAAAAAGTCTGTAACAAAACTCATATTTTGAACGTAGAGCTGTAAATTTACATAAGCCATTCTGACTTCATTCATCTTCTGATTAATAGATTTGTGATGTGCTCTCATAGTACTCTCCATTCTTTTCATGAGATTAAATTCAGCTTCCACCACTGAGGTTTGATTTTTCCAGAGATCAAACAAATGTTTGTCATTTTTTCTCATAAGATCGATGTCCTTTTCATATTTGTCAGCAAATCGCTGGTCAAGTACACCGAACAAGCTATTTGCAACGTAGCCTACTCCGTCTATTAAGCCTCGGCGCCGGCGCTTATGCGCGTTTCCAATTACAAATGATTCATTCATCATTATAATATTGTTATAAAGTTTTAACTCTTCGAACTCGTGCCCGAGTTGCAATGTGATATCTTCGCACGGTGTCTTATGCTTTATTTCTAAACATATTGTCTCGAGGTAATTAATATATTTTTGAAGAGCCGACATGCCTTCTTTATAGGGATAAATATCATAATAGACAATTAGTCGCCAGTCGTCTCGAATTATATGCATATTTGAGATTTTGTCAAAATAAATGCTGTTATTGACTGGAGTAAAATTATAGGATGCTTGAGCTGAGGTAATTAAAGACATCAAAAATAGTGTTAAAGATAGAGCTATTTTAGAAAACGAGATACGATTAGACTTCCTTTTACTTGAGTTTTCCTCTTTTAGTTCCTTATCCGGTCTACTGGGATTTATTCGAGAACGAGGTAAGTTTCCCATCAGCTGATTTTCCAGTGTGGATTCGTTTTTACGACACTTGACGCACATTCTTATCCGCTTCTTGGTAGGTCTGTTGCCATCTATACTGAGATTTGCCTGTTTTGACTGATTCGGGATGATGATGGGATGTTTAACATCGGGATTCAGATGTGAATGTTTCAGCCGTCCACTGACACGTAATATTCTGTCGGCGTCTAAAATAGGATTAGGATTTAAAATCTGGCTTTTACGATTTAGAGATTCGCCGTTCTGAAGATGGGAGATTTCCTTAGAAAAGTACTCCAGTTGCACTCTATTTGTTACGCGTTTGAAATCTTGCATTGTAAGGTAAGTCACGTTATTATTTCGGTGTAAATAGATGTCAATGAACTTGTTAACGTAGTCTATAACTCGTATTACTGTTCTCAGTTTACTAAATTTATTTAATAATTGTTTAATTATATAGGTATCGAGATTTGTAGTAGCGATGTTTACTATCCTATTTTTTCTGAGATCTTCCGTCGTGTCATAGGATACATCGACAGGATAATTTTCGGGATCGAAGGAAGGTAGCCAGCTGGGTCCTTCCCACAAAAGAGAATGTTCAGCTAATTGAGCTGCTGCTAAACTACGGCTTGCGCAGCCAGCGGGATTATTAGGCCGTTCATCCGAAGAGAGTTGCTTATGGGTCATCATAGCGCGAAAAGATGCCACCTTAGTCCCGTAGGTTACGGTCGCTAGTTGGTAGTCCTGTAGAGGTTGAGATCGATGACTTCTCCATAATATGATTTTCTGAAGATTGTGATGCTCAGGATGTAGCCATAATATATTACGAAACATTTTCTCAACATCGCTAGTTAAAGCATATTTAAATTGCCGCCATTTAAGGATAAGGCTAAGAAGATCTTGTTGGAGATTCGGCCCTCTGTGCATGAGATCATTGAGGCTTAGTCCAGATGTCGTAGCTGCCGATGCATTAAAAACTACTCTAAGTTTTGTGCTTAGTGATTCATCACGAAGTACACAATGGTGTGATAGGTAACAACCTGGAATTATGTCAGCGTTAGCCGCGACGGGGGTCATATGTCCGAGTTCAATATACTCAGACATAAACAATTTATAATCATGTGCTAGGTCAGGTTTTATAATCAATTTATTTTCAATTCGAAAGAATTGCGCTATAGCCTTTGTTTTTGATTCACCTAAGTTTTCCAGGAAATTATCTTTTAAGGGTAATTTTACGACGTAGCTGCCATCCTCGCGCCTTGAGGTTGTAGATTTGAAAAGGTCGATGCATTTTTGGTCTTCTTCAGATATCGATGAAGGGTCTTGAATATCCTCGATTTCCCAGGACTGCTGGATCTCGGAGATATTATTTAGGATGACGTTGCACTGGAAGGTTTTGCAGCTACCGCTCAAGATCCAGCCCAGCTGAGTTTGCTGAGCCATAGTTAGGGTACCTTGGGGTCGGCAGATGCCATCTAATAGGATAAGAGAGTAGACATCGGCGCCAAATAGGATATCAACCGGCCGGCTTTTATGAAATTCAGGATCAGCTAGGGTTATTTGATTGAGGGTCGACCAGTCGGGCTTAGTAAATGTAGAACTCGGCAAGTTGTTTACTAAGCGCTTCATAATAAACACGTCGGTTTCAAAAGTAAAATCATTTACGAGTGACATGCACTTAATAGAGATCACGCCTTTACAAATATTTTCGTTGTTTCCGACTCCTGAAATATAGCCGCTGCATTTTTTACGAGATAATTTTAACATCTGAGCTGCCCTTTCGGTAATAATTGAGGTTTGGGATCCTTGATCCAAAAGGACTCTCATTTTATGATAAGATCCATCAGCTGCTTGTATTTTAATCATTGCTGTGGCAAGTAATATTTCTGCAGGGTTATTGTCCGATGACTTCAGGTCTTGATCAGGCAATTTCGTAATCGTGGCTGTATACTTTGGCCCCGATTCGGCGTCCGGCGTAGTATTTGCTGAGTTGTATGATTCGTGAAGAATGGTATTATGCGACTTATTGCATTCTCTACATTTTAACTCGGAAAGACATTTTCTAGTTCCATGATTATGTAAACAATTGACACAAAGGTTCAAATCATTAACAGCATTTTTGCGTTCAGAAGGTTGAATTTTCAATAACTCCGGACAATTATGAATGCGATGACTCGACGAAAAGCAAAAATTACACGTCTTGCGGCTATGATTTTCAGACTTCGACGATTGCATAAGATTAATTTTATTTGTAGAATAATTATTACTGTAATTTAGTTTTAAGTTAGGGTTAAAATATTTATTAGTAGATTTTTGGTCATGTCTTTGACCTTTGGATGACGTTGGATAATGTTGAGTTGAAGGATAAGATTGAGATGAGGGTCTTTGACTGGAAATTTCTGGTTTCTTTCTTGAGGTTTCTAATGACATGAATTTATTTTCTAAAAATTGTAGGAACTCTTCCAGTACAGGCAGTTCTCTAGGCGATTTTAGGGAATCTATATAATCTTCATTAGTGTCAGGATCTAATTTTTCCGCTAAAATACACACTAGGAAAGGATCCCACGTAGAGACGTCGATCCCGAGATTTTTTATGGCATTTACGCTCTCGTAGGTTGTATCATGGATGCGTTTGAGATGAAAGATAGATCTATGCTGGCTCACAGGGATATTTAGGATGTTGTTGAGATGAGATGAAAAGATACGTCGCTTATTGTCGTAGCGATGCGTGAGGATATTCCAGCACACGGGATAATTACTGGAACTGATTTGGAGATGCTGAATCAGCTTTTCAGGCTCGCCTTTCACCTTGCTCTTCAGGAACTGCATCTTCTGGGCGCAGGAAAGCGAAGGATTGTTGTGAATGGTCTCCGTGAAAAGATCCTTAAAGGAAACCCATTCAGTGTAGTTTCCAGCAAAGGTTGGGATCTCCATCTTCGGGGTCGATTTTTCTATGTGTGCCACGGACCACATTTTTTGATTAATATCTCTTTTGAGATTTTTATAATATTTTTCATATGATGTAAATTGTTCCTCATATTGGGTGTTTGAGCCGTTGAGCTCATTGTCCAGCTCCCAGTGCAAGGAATCAATGGCAGACCAACGGTTTTTGAGGTTTACTAAGATATCCTCAAACTCCCATTTTTCCGTGACGAGATTGAGGTCGATAGCTTGAGCTTCTCGTGAAAACGCTCTAAAATTAGTAGATTGTTTTCTCAGCAAGTCTTCTACGTTGGAGCTGACCTTCTGAGTTGGATTTGGAGATGAAAAGCCTGCAGCCGTTGAAGGCGTGGGATGAAACGCAGGAGGTTTTAAAACCGGGGTTTGCGGCCTATCTATTTTAGGGTTGTAGTTTTGTAAAGCCGCTTTTATTTTATTATATTTAATTTTTAATTGGTCGTACTGATTAGATGTAAAATACGCATGAGATTGATCACCGAAAGACAGCAAATCCATATGATTATTATGAAATTCTGTAAAGTATTGCTCTAGGTTCTCTAACCGCCGACGGAGATAGTCGGGGGTTTTCCTATCTGCTCCATCTTTTTTAAAGTTGGAGTACAGTGAATCCACTCCATCGATGATTTGCTGCTGTGTAGCTAAGATGTCTTCCATCTTCGCCAGGATAATAAAAAAAGGAAAGATCTTACTTGAGATTCAGCAAACCGCTAGCTCGTCGATTGCGCCTTCCGCGGCACAGAGGTTTCGGGATACTCGGTGAGCTGTTAGCGCGCTGAGGATCCGGGAGCACCGGACCGCGAGATGATGGCACCGTCAGCACCGGAGTCACACGGGATCAGAGTTCAGTGGCACCCTTCCAGGTACCGGGATTGCACGAGATAACGAGATAAACTGTTCTCCTAAGGTACTGAGTTCGTACGCGAAACCACGAAGTGCACTCACAGGATAGTCAACTAGATACACTCGCGTAGGGTCCCGCTTTTTCGCTCGAAGGACCAATGTTCGGGGTTGGGATAGATAAACAAGAGATCAAAGGATATTCCTGTATTGCATAGATCTAACTATTACTAAAATGGGATATGAGATCGAGTCACGCGCTCTGTATGAGATATCGTCGTGAACTAAACTTAATACATTATTCAAAGTTAATATAATACATATAAAGGTGCAGAGTTGCATTATTACCTAAGTTGCATCTAGGTAATAAGGCAACACACGCTGTACGGGCATTGACTCGTACAACTGGCGACACAATTTATCGTGAAATTTTTGGGGTAAGTACCATCTTGAGCACGGAGCTGGTAACGTATTAAATATCAATTCGTTTTATTGCCTCGGCACCATCTGTTTTCATTTTAATATTGTCAGACAAGGCTGCGCCCTATTTCATTAGCATGTGAATTGGAAAGAGGTTAGAGACGTGTATCTGCTGCGAGATTTGTGTTCAATACCTTAAAATAATAATTATTGTTAAATAAATGAATACTTTTTTCTCTAATGTCTTGCACATAATATTATCCAGATCAAAGTTAACGCTGGGTTAAATACATGTTATATTATCTTTCTCTTCATAATAAAACATTACGAATAAATTAGAGCATCAATGTATTTCGCAGATTATAGTTAAGATTGCTCAAGAAAATCTGAGCAGAAATGATCGTACTTATTTTCCACTCAAATCGGCTTCGTTGTAAGTACCTTTTACATTAATTTGAGAGTCTGCAGGCTAACGAGAGTAATATCGCGGTAATGGATATAGCCTTATACAGCCTTTTAAAAATTTGGCTCCGGCCCCGGTAGTAAAGACATTGCCCTATTGGCTAGAGCTACGGTGACCATGATTATCCCCAAAGGGAGAAGAGACAAACAAAAAACTAATGCAATATGTGACATTAATTTTACTTGTCATGAATTTTAACAAACATAATCTAATAATTTTATTTAAAAAAGTTGCGTATCTAATTTTATGACTCAATGAGTTAGTGCTACGAATTTCCTTTGCGATATATTATTATATCATCTAGGGTTCCTCCTGATTACACATCATCACGTCTAGGTCCCATAAGGAGAAAATGTGTATATTTAGCTATTTACAGCATCCTAGCATGTATAATTTAATTTCAGAGCTAACTGGCATTCAAACAACGCAGTGTTTGTTCAGGACGGAGCGAAACAGTATCATTAATATACGAGTTCTGGACTGTCATACAACTTAGCTTTAACTATTCGGTATTAATTTTAACTTCACACCCATTTAACTTTATGAGACAAACATGAATTACGAGTAATGTAACGCGTTATAAAGGGTTACAGACAAGACATAATTAATTTAATATTACGTGTACATTAATTATTATGTTATACAGGCTGTAACAAAAATAAGTGATAATACTTTAGGGTGTGTATGTGTTCCTTGTAAAGAGTTCACTGTGAAAGTAGCAGCGCTGAAAGACCAATTTTTTTTTTACTTTTGTATAGGAAGACTCGTGACGGGAGCTTGCCCATGCTAAAGTAAAAAAAATTTGGTCTTTCAGTGCTGCTATTTTCCCAGTGAACTCTCTACAAGGAACACACACCCTAAAGTATAATCACTTATTTTTGTTACACCCTGTATACAATATAAATATTATTGTTATTATTTATGTACAATTAAGACTTTTTACGCAAACTTTGTTTATGTATAACATTTCTATGAAAAGTTCTTATTTACTTTATTCTGTTGTTTGCTTTGTCGAACAAAATTCATCTTACTCGACCTTTATTAATATAATAATATATAATAATATCTATGGACGCTTCACACCACGTCAATCTGGCCCCGTGCTAAGTACCTGAAGGACTTGTGTTACGGGTACCAGACAACGGAAATATATTTAATACTATTGTACTATAACATGTATTTAAGATTTTTATTATATCATACACATATTTAATACACGTCCATAACCCAGGAACATTGTAAACTTTTTGTTCCGTTGGCGGGACTCGAACCCGCGACCCCCGGCTTGAGCTGTCACACACTCTACCCATTGAGCCACAGAGGTCGTCAAATGATCGAAAATTATTGAGTACCTAACTTAAGCTGACGCCGCGTTAAAGTAAAAAATCGTTTTGGATAATATGTTTTAGATCACTTGTTTTCTGAAATGGAACAACTAGAAATAGAAACGGCGTAAGCGACAAAATTGTTTCTGTCGCGTAATTTAAAAACCATAATTTTCATATTATAAGCTATGGGTAAAATTATTGAGTACCTAACTTAAGCTGACGCCGCGTTAAAGTAAAAAATCGTTTTGGATAATATGTTTTAGATCACTTGTTTTCTGAAATGGAACAACTAGAAATAGAAACGGCGTAAGCGACAAAATTGTTTCTGTCGCGTAATTTAAAAACCATAATTTTCATATTATAGTGTATGCTTGAACTAATGTAAAAATTTTGGAAGCTTAAATCATTCTCCTCTGTTTCAAAATTAGAATCCCTGTTTTTATAGAGGTCTTATTGATTTATAATAATAATAATATCTATGAACGCTTCACACTATGTCAGTCTGGCCCCGTGGTAAGTACCTAAAGGACTTGTGTTACAGGTACCAGACAACGGAAATATATTTATACTTTTATACTATACATATTATAACTATAAGTATTTAAGATTTTTATTATATCATACACATATTTAATACACATCCAGACCCGGGAACATTGAAAACTTTTTGTTCCGTCGGCGGGATTTGAACCCGCGACCCTCGGTTTGAGCTACCAACGCGCTTACCACTGAACCATAGAGGTCGTCAAATTATTCTGTGTTATTAAAGTTGACCAATCGTGTTATGCTATATAGGTAATTCAAAGATAAAGACATGATGAATACTGACAATGAACTTTAATTTCTTAGCTTTAGTTATTGTTGAGAAAAATCGATATCGCTACAGCCAAATTATCAAGGCGTCACCTTAACAATTTATCCTGGGATGTGCTTATTCCTTGTCGCTCTAATTCGGTTTAAATATTTTTCACTTTGATTTTCACAATGGAAGGGGACTAGGAGCATTCATTAGACATTTGACCACAATATTATGTACTAGGTAGTATATTTTAATACTAGTCCTTCGATCGGTGATTCTCGGAAATGCTATTGTATTCTGTTGTTGTCGCGATCACCGGTCCTCGTACAGGGCCTGCTAGGATAGTAGTAGTATTAAGCGTAAAATGTATATAAACAGTATAATTATAGACAGTACCTATGGGTAAGGTACTTACTACTCAAGTTATATAATTAAAGACTAAAAAGTACAGTCTTCTTATTTCTTTACCATGCAGCCAAACGCACGCACTCTTCAGCCCTAAGCATGTTTAATTGCGAGTCCATTCAGATTCCAGACGTTTTTACTAATGACAGCATTTAGTAACATTCAAGAAACTAGCACAATAATAGCCTTTTACTAGAGTACGGCGAATTAAAAAGTGCTTTGGCGGATATAAATGCTTCAATATACGGGTTTGCCAACCTTATCGGGTCGGACTGATCGCAGACCGAACTGACAGGACTGGTTGTGTGTACACTCATGTGAATGCAGAAAACGTATCCGGTCAGGTCAGCCTGGAATCAGTCCGAACGATTTGATAGCTCTCGCCCTTTGTAGCGGCCTTATAGCCAAGGTTAAATAATTTGCGCATTTGGTCTAATCCGCTCCGCTAATGTTCTACTATTGTTTTTCAAAGTTTTAAAACTCAATAAATGTTAATTCTTTACGGTACGCTCGTAGAATAAGTATTAGCTTTAAATGAAAAGAAACTCGATAAGTAGCTGAAAAGCTGCCTATAAAATATTATGAAGCTCACAGCGCCGAGAACTCTCCGGAGAATACACGTTGTTTATTTCAGCGTTATAAAATGCTGGAAAATAAACAGAATAGACCTCCTTCCTTGTTTAAAACTTTCCCTAATGCTATAAATTCAAATTTTTCCAAATGAAATTGGACAGAATCGGACGGAGACCGGAGGTGGGAATAAAGTTGGAAATATGTTTCGATCAGCGGATGTAATAGTAACTTTAGTCAAGATGCATTTGATTTAGACAGCGAAAGCCAAAAGCAAATGGGATTTGACATACTCAATCCCCAAGTGACCTACCGCGTTTAACCTATCAAGCCCCATAATGACACCGGTGACCGCGGCAACAATACAATAACAATTTCCAAGAATCCGCGGTCGAAGGATTAATGTTATTGTACCAAATCCCATACATTTTTATGTAACTTTATCACTTTTTTCAAATGCATTTTGACCTGACTACTAGAAGTATAAAATAGATTTATGTATATTATGGGGACGCGTTTCATATTATCGGAACTTAGATATTTGAGTATAATGTAGAGATAAACTACGATAACATGGCGCACCCCTCCAAAATTCAAAACGTTTGAAGTGCGTTGTCAAAACGTTTGAAGTTGCGTCTTGCGCGGTCGGCTAGTTATGAACAACAAATCTTGGTAATAAGTGACATTAAGTGAAATATTACAAGTACTGGTTGATTGGTTGTATACTTACTACACACAAACTCTTTCATAAGGATGTAGCTACACACATTGAAACAGTAATTTGGAGGGGCGCGCCATGTTATCGTAGTTTATCTCTAATTTGCTTTGACCATTAACTATTAAGTATAATTTACACAGAGCCAGTACTGGCTGCCAATAAGACTGGGAGTCAGTATTGGCTTGGCATATGCCGCGTGTGAACAGTTTGGCCTGGCTTGAGAAACTGTTCACACGCGGCATATACCAAGCCAATACTGGCTGCCAGTCTTATTGGCAGCCAGTACTGGCTCTGTGTAAATTATACTTTATGGTGGCGATGATAGTTACCAATCGCTTTTCGTCTTTTCTGTTAGCAATTATTGTGCTAGTCCAATTGAAGGGGAGAGAGGAACTGCTGACACATCAACAAAGGACGTGTCACTGGCCACTGCACATATTTATTTAGGCCGAGCTTCACGCTGACGGTGTTAACATCAATAAAGTAAATTATTGTAAATCTATCTGCTTTAAATATTAATGCTGTTTCGATAGCCGATAAACTTTTATTAGCACATGAATATTCTATTGAAATTTTAATTTGTTGTGTGTAATGAAAAGTTGTCTATTGTTTATTAAAATACTTTTTAGTGAAGAATTCAATTTTATAATAGATAGAGCAGCTATTTTTAACACGCTTTTATAAGCTTGGGCTGTATGTACGTAACGGAATCTTTGAGCACGATTTTTACCTATCTCTAGTAGTCTAATTAATTCAAAACTTTGCATGCGTATTAAGACCCAATAACAATGCAATAATTTGTTAAATTTTTTTGAAAACAAAATTGAAGAAGCGTGTTTTTTTTTGTTTTTTAAACTTCATTATTTTTATATTTGCTTCATCATTACATTCAATATTATGTTTTAAAAAATACAATGAACATATTTTTAACCTCGTCATTTTAGCCTCAATTCTGTAGACCTCTATAGTTTATTGTGTAAGAGGCTGTCTAACAGTAGCTAATAAACAATTTTGCGCGACCGTACACTACGTCTAGCCGACAACAGCTAATAAAGTATGGGCCACGACTGTGCTCGCCTAACTGCGGTATAAATCTGCCCCCGATGTTTACTGTACAGTACATGGAGAACTAGGGGACGATTTTAACGTACATAATAAAAACAACGTTTTGTTAAACTTGGTCAAACTAATTTCTATCTTATTTTCTGCCAAAGGAGTAGAAAGTAGTAAAGTACATCTAAATTATTATAGTAAAACACGAATTTTTTATATTTTAATTTTGAAATGCAAGAAATACTTAATTTGATGAATGATGAAAATGAATAAATTAAAACTTAGTTTCTAAAAATTTGTTTTTGATTATTTTTTCAAATTATATATTTGTCTAAGTATACGAAATGTGTTCGTGTTCGCGACTGCTCGACTAACAGAATTGAAGTGCCAAAATCTTGCGTTTAGAAATTAAGTTCAAATTAGCTTGAAACGTGTTTTGTTAATTTGGTGAAATGCAATTCGGAGTTAAAAGCGCGGTTAAACGCTTGAACTGGATTTAGCGTACAAACTGATCGCGTTTAATTTTACCGGTAAATTCGCCCCTAAAACTATTGCTGCTTTTATTACTTTAATTAATCAGTGCGAATTGCATTCATTGCAGTTTCGTACATACATCTTTTTAATGTTATTGGGGGTAAGATAATACGAGTATTGACAGTGTACAGTACACAAAACAAGTTCCTTTTGACCTACGTAAAAATAACTTGATTTGGCTTCAAATTAATCAGTGTTAAAATTTGTTAATATTATAATCAGTGTTAAAGCTGGATCTATGTAAGTTACTTTTTATGGGATTTCTTGTTTATTAAAAAGAGTTTAATTATTGTCAAATAGGGTCAGGTTTGATGTCACTTCTAGGGCTATTTTTCTCCGTCGTGTTGTTTTGTGATCAATACGCGGATCAATACCACAAAAGTTTTTTGTTTGTAACGTAGCACAATAATATTATAATTAAGTTTCGGTGATGGTACCAGTTTTCATTGAAACTAGGCCAGTTACTCAGAAGTATTGTTTAAAGCGCCCAAGTGTGTGCGCAATACACAAGAGCACTTTCTCTTCCTTTACTGTCATAACCCAGTGGGACGGACGACTGAAACGACTGCCGAGAGCGCAAAAGCGTTGTCGGGCTGATGATAATGAAGTTTCATTAAAGGCGTTATGCGGGATGATATAATAATTTGTAGAGGCTGAATCAGCGGCCGTTAATCTGAGGAAGGCGCATTGCGATGCAGCCTCCGCGCGCACTCTCTAGAGCTGTTATAACGTTAGCTGATTATAAATTAGCCAAAAGATCATTGAGGCGATTATACCTTGAATATCTTGCGTTTCTAGATACTAAATAGTGAAATAACATACGACAGTTTTTTAGCGTAGTTAATTATAATTTAAATGTGATATGCGTCATGTTACTCTATTTTAAATCATTATTTTATTCTTTTCTTCTCTACGAGGCATATTATCAAGGTATCCTATTCCGTATGGTCAACCTTATAAATTCGCATTATGATGTTTTTAGGAGGCTTGTAGCCAGCCCGAAAGGAGAAAATAACGATTTTAGCAATCTATGTAATTAATTACTATTAATTACATGTTTTTGTTCCACACATTGTAATGGCAAGTTTGCTCCAAAATACTGTATTTAACAACGAAAGCAAAGGCATAGTTCTTTCCATTTTTCATCGTTATAAATAATAACGATGAAAAATATATTTTTTTGTTTTACAAAAATGCAATATTTATATAGTTTCTCATAAGTTACTCATACTACTCATAACATACTTACTCATAACATTAAATTGCGATTTTATTTTTATATAATAATTATCCCCTCCATATATTTATTCCCAAATATTTCAGGGGCTGGGGCGGTAAGAACGGCATTATGTTGAGTGCTCGGGGCGAGCGCGGGATTCCAAACCGAATAACTATCATTTTATCCCCGTTGTTAATTTCACCCACTTAAACTGAACACTTGGATAATGTACCATTATTGTTTTATATAATATATTGTTCATAGACCTATGTATAATAATTTAAACAGTATAACTCTGGAATTAATTATCGCCAGCAGTATTTCCGGAACATTAAGACCTGCAATCTTCCAAGAAGAGAGCATATTCCTTCTCAAAAGGCAAAGCAGTTGCAAAGAAATTGCGAGTGTCCATCGGCAACCTTTCCATCAAGTGACCGGTTTGCTCGTTTTCTCCCGAACATTATAAAATAAAATCTTCAATACAACCATACAACCATTCAATACAACCATATCAATATATTCGACGACCTCTGTAGCTCAATGGGTAGAGTGTGTGGCAGCTCAAGCCGGGGGTCGCGGGTTTGAGTCCCGCCGACGGAACAAAAGTTTTTCAATGTTCCTGGGTCATGGACGTGTATTAAATATGTGTATGATATAATAAAAATCTTAAATACATGTATAGTATAATAGTATTAAATATATTTCCGTTGTCTGGTACCCGTAACACATGTCCTTCAGGTACTTAGCACGGGGCCAGATTGACGTGGTATGAAGCGTCCATAGATATTATTATTATTATTATATCAAAATGACAAGAAGCTGCATTAATGTAGCGTAATTTTATACATCTACAACGGTAGGTATATAATATTCTTTTTTACCGGGTACACTGGTGATGTAGGCGGTAAAATTGAATAGGTAAAATGATAAAAGTCACTGGCACATGTTAACAGCATGAGTCATGACTTACGAGTCATGACTCCTGAGTTACCGACCTCAGTGAGTCGGTTAGTTCATGAGTTACTCGCGTGGAACTTACTTCATTCATCACGGCGCGAGTTTCGACAAGTTTAATTGTTGCCTCGATTTATGGCTGCCAAATATGTTATTAAATTAGACCGTAAGCCTATAATATGACAAAAATTTGTGTTTAAATGAAATCTAAAACCAAAAACTACAAGTTACACCACACCGCTATCAAGAACAAACCAATTAGGGCTTAAAATCACCTTTAGTAAAGGTCCACGTGTATTGTAATATTTTAGATTCGACTTCGAGCATTCCATAGCAAGCTGACTTCACTGTGACGTAGCATTGATTTTACAAGTTGTATCATACTGCAGTCGCCAGAGGTTTTAACCTCCGAAAATTGTAATAGTGAATGGATTTTTGTTTTTGAGGTGTCATTTTCTTTATTACATTATAACTTGCAAAGTTTACCAAAAAATTTTTTGTGCTTGTAATTTTTTAGTTAAGTACTTAATTAAAAATTAATATTTCACCTTAAAAAACCGATCCCGAAAAAAATTTTTTTTCTTGTTCCTGTTATTTAATGACTCTTATCCGATTGCTTACGTTGAAAATTAACCAAATACACAATTCTTAAAAAAGAAAGTTTTTTTTTTAATTTATTTATTTAAGGTCGCTTTAACATCAGGGTCATTAGCGACCACTAGAAGAAGAAGAAAGAAAGTTTGCTTTGCTAAGCTAAATACAACTATAAGGTTTTTAGAGATTAACGCTCGTCGTAACCAAGATAAAAGGGTTTGGGTAGATTTAAGGGTTGTAACGAAAAGTGTGTTAAACTTACTTGTGTGTATTTAATTTTTAGAGAAATGATAACTTTTAAGTACTTAAAAAACGTTTTAATATGTCCAAAAATGTCTAAAATAGACCGAAAATATTTATCTATATTTGTTGAGAATTTATCTAAGTGAGAGCTAAAACATAAAATGCATCGACAAATTAAATACTTTTTCTAGTCTTTGAAATATATTTAAGCTTCCTACTTAAAGCCAGAAAAAAAATTGTGTGCTACAAATCTCACGTACATACTAAAGACGCATGCTGCGACCCATGTTTGGAAAATGCTTACCTGAATGCAAAAAATATCAGTTTGTAACCTTATTTGTATTTTTTTCCTTTAAGTATGTTTTAGCAAATACAATTAATGAAAAAAAAAAAAAAATCTGTAACAATCTAACCAAAAGAAACAAAATACAGATTTTCTTCGAAATATCCGTGAAAAGTTTGTGCTACATTTTCAGAAAATTTAATAAATTAAGAGCTAAAAAGTTATACACATTTAGAAATAGAAGGCTTTGTTAAGGGCCCTCTCTCCCTAAATTAGCAGGTCGATTGTCTGTCAGTGTCATACGTCAGTATCCACGTATATGACATTAAAATAACATTCATAACAGCGCGGCTTGTACGGTGGCGGTTACGACGCTCGCCGCGTTCATGGTAGGGCGAAATAGGAGTAAAAACCCTTTTAAGGCTTAATATAATACATATTTGAAAAAAGTAACCAAACCAAATTATTAACTTATGTATTGCAAAGCAGTAGATATTTTTTATATATTCTTTTGATAAATAATGAAGGAGTAAAGTGGTTTCATTCAACGATTTGGAGGTGATTTGGTTTTTTATTTCTTTATTATGTGATACCGATAGAAAAAATATGGCAAAACCAAATTACGTATCATATCATTTAGATTACTAATTATTTTTTTCAGATATAATTTCTCTGTTAATGCCGATGAAAAGTTGTTTCATCTGCACGCTTTTTTCGAGAGAGCAGCCTTAAGCCTAAAAAATAATTTTAAACTTCCTATTTAAAACCAAAGAAAAATTGGAACGCCATTTACCTGGCGAGGCATACAACAAGCACATTTGGAGGTATGCTCACATAAATACAAAAATATTAATTTTAAATATTAATAATATATTTTTTTCAACTTATTTTCTTTCTTTGGAATATAAGAAACGATACAAATCAAAAAAATAATGATATATTTCATTATTTTGCTATATATTTAAAAGAAAGAAATATGCAAATTTTCTTTAAAATTTTACAGTTTATGAGTTTACTTGAAGTGGAAGAGAATAATTTAAAAATCAAAAGCACAACTTTTTAATATGTAAACTTTATTATTTATGTTTTCAGCTACACATTCCTTTTTTTCTTTTTAATTTTTACCTTACCTAACCTTTAAATTCAGTTGCTTTTAGTATCGACACCGAATCTATCATAAAAAATGTCTAGGATTCGACATCGCTCGCGATGCCTCCTGAGTCCTGTCACATCACTTTGATTTCTAAGGGTCAATTCAGACTGCTAGTCGTAACGCAACGCGTAGATTACATTTCTAAATTTGCACTAAATTGGCAGATCGTCTTGCAAATCTGTGAAATCCATACAAATTTAGAATTAATGCGCGTTGCGTTGCGCTCTAAATTGACCCTAACTTGGCTGTCAAAATGTCGCTTGCAACTTAACTTACGGCCTCAAGACTCAAGTGGTTTAACTTCTAGGCCAAAAAGGCTTAATTGATATCACGAAGCACTTACCTAAAATCTGTTACACTAAGAGCACCCCGGCGTATTACCATACTAATTCACTTACGGAGGCTCGGGATGGAGGAAATTGGTTCACTTCGTTTGTTTTTATGTTATTACCCAATCAGATTTAATTGGAATTGTGATTTTATTGGCGATTCATTTGAGCGTCTTAATGATTCGTTTGCATTGCAGCAGGATGTGAATTGTAGGTATTTTGAGTTATGGCAATGATAAATGATGCTGATGTAGTTCGACTATTGCACTTCAAGACACTTAAACATTACTTATATAAGTTTAATGAAGATTTTCATTTAAAATCCGTACATTTACTCTCAAACGCGTCGTGAAATTACAGTTAATTAGTTAATAATTGCTTTTAAGAGTCCGTATACGAAATTTTGCCGATTTTGCCGAAATTGCAAAGGTTCGCTACATAAATATTATTAGGTTTTTTCCCCTTATTGGACTTAAAAATATATATATATATATATATATATATTAATTATAAGATTTAAAATATACTTAAGCGCGGAAAGCCGACTCGAACTTGCGGCGAGTAATATAATGTGAGATTTAGGTTGTTTTGAATCGTGTTTTTTTTGGCACATTTTGTTTTTTTTTCTTCTTTTTTCTCGAATTGGATAGAATTTTATTTATAGATTATTTCTGTCGTTTTCTATTATTTCTGTCGTTTTCTTTTTATGAATTACAGCTCCAAATTGCCGAAATTAACAGCAATTCTTTGCCCATTTTCTCTAAAATTTTGCCGAGTTACATATTTTTTTACTCACCTATTTCATATTAAAGTGGTAAAAAGTAATTCCAAAATTTTATAAACGACTTTCTCAACAGTACATTGTATTTTTTTCATACCGTTAAGACATCAATATAATCCATAAACAGGTGATATTCTAAACCTTTTACAGCAAAAATCACAAAACTGTCGCGGGTTTGAGTTGGATTATTTAAAAATACTTAAAAAAATAAAATATCTAGCTCTAACATTAGATTAAAATTGAAATGATCTCACATGTTGTGCATTAAAACTTATAGAAATACTATATTTTAACTGTTAAATCACGTCTGTAAAATCAGCGAAATCGGCAAATTTCGTATACGGACTCTTAAGTGCGACAGTATTTCAGTTAAAAGACAGTTCTATTCTGTATTATAATCTAGTCCTTGCTAATAGTCCTTGTGTTCTAGTTGTCGGTGCGCCTTTTAATGTTACGTTATAATACGAAGAATTACGAGTCAGTAGCTATTCAGTTTGAAAGCTAAGCCGTCTGCCTTCGGATTTGTTTTCAACTCGGCTGGGTCACGTTTTAAAGTTTGTTGAAAGAAATCTCTCGGACCGATATTATTTATCATTTCAGGAAACGGATCAGAAGTTTCGAGTTCTTTTTGAGTGAGGGTTACACGTGCCGAAACCTCACAACTTTGCCAATCAAATAAAATAATGTTAAGACATCTTTTTTTTATCAGTATTGAATATTGATACTTTATAGCTTGGCTCACAACAGGCAATGTCTTCAATAAGATTACTTTATGTCCGTAGGGTGTTTTGACTGGAGTTTATCGTATTGACAGCGTTGTTTATTGGTTACCATTTTAATGTAAGCCAATCGAAAGCGTTCCTTAAAAGGCTTAATATGCCCGCTATAAGCTTTTTACACGAATTACATTTTTTTCCTTGGCAATTACTCTACTACTACTAATTAATTTATTGTCCTTTCATCAAGATCAAGGAGGTTTAGAGACAATACATAATATACACTTTGGAATTTAATATATTAATATGGAAAGCCTAGGTCTGGCTTTCCAGAAATCTGATAAGTAGCTGATAGTAGACAATAAGATGTGTTACAAATTAGATAGATAGGTAGATAAACAATTTAACTCACATATAAATGGGTATACAGACATACTTAAAATACTTAAAAACTAAGACATTAATGTGGGCAAGGGCGGCTTTATCGCTATAAGCGATCTCTTCCAGGTATTTGAGAATTTCGTCCTAGCTCTCTTTTTTATCCCCTAACCCTTTTTTATGGATTGTTTACCCGATGGCTTTTTAAATTAAGTTCCTTGTTTCCTAGATAGAGCTCTACGATATTAAATATTGGTACACAAGGAGTTTCAAGCCTGTGTGTTATAACAGTGAAGAATGTCTGTCGCTTCCGCTATGTGCCTACACTTCGAAATGAAAAAACTTTGTACAGGAGCTAGGATTAAAGTTAACAGTGTGTAACCGCCCTATATTGATGGGAGGAATTTTAAACTTGAATTTTGAAACCAAATCAAAACTAAAGCTTAAGTAACTTGATGTTTACCATAGAATTAAATTGCATTCAAAACATGTATTGAAAGGTAATATGTACTTACAATGTCGTACATTATTGGATCAGGTTTTTTTAGTCAACGATAGTCGTGATCTATGCTTGTAGCCCGACAAAATTACGAATTACCTGAAATGTCGCTTCGGTCACATGGAGACTCACGCACGGCTTTAGCATGTGAGTGTGACAGCCTGCGTTCGAGTTAAGGGATAAATTCCCAAATCAATATGCCACTGTGCAGCTCAATTATTTCATCTGCGAGATCTTTTTGCGTCGACTTTGTTCAGGATTCATTTGTTCTGCAGTGAAGACACAATATAATACGGCAGCTGAGTCCTTGCTCAACAAGCTTAACACAGGGACAAGCTTTAATTAGACGGGGACAAGCTTTGAACAGAATAATCTATTATTAAGTTTACTTGATAATAGATTGTTCTGCTGTTAAACGACTACGCATAAGTACGCGTACGTCCCTTCTCGTGGTCTAGCATGGAAATGGCCTGTATATTTTAAACGATGGTGCAGACGTATGTAAAACAAGTAGTTATGTTATCATATTGATAATGCGTAAGACGTGAGCTGAAGCCATATGAAGAATATATTTAGTTTCTTATTCATTTATTATTAATAACGTTAAACGAAGTATGCAATACATTTCGATACTTGTGTAAGGATCTTTTTAACATACAAATCTAAATAGAACTCTATATATTTTAAGCTGCCCTAGGCTGTGTAGCATGTCGCTTTTGCAATAAAGTGTATCTTCTTTTACAAAGTAAAGTTAAATTCATTGCTATTTCAAACATTGATTGCTCAGAAAGAGTGGCATTTTGAAATGGTGAAAGCTAACTTTAGGACTCAAATTCAATTATTAGCTGCAACACAACTTTTATTTTACAAAGAAATTATAAATTACATATTTTACAAAGAAATACTCTATCTATTATAACATTTTCATAGTGATAAGTTCATAACTTACCCCACACATGTATAGACTCGTCCGCTCCGATGTCCGATCGACCTGAGCTCTCCAACTTCACGAATTATGAAAACATTTTTAATGCAGCGGGCGAACCGGGTAAGTGGGCGTGCTGGATTCTATTCAATTCGGATTTCAATTGACTGGGATTTAATATGTAGGCGGTTCAGTTTTTGAACGCCGATTTCGAGTGTGTAATGTGCAGAAACTAGGGTCTTTCATGTTTTTATCCAAAAAAGGCATAACCCTTTTTATTTGCTGTATGCGCCTAGGAGGTTATGTTCATATTTGGAGTGTACTTACTATCAGAAAAAAATATTTATATGTAGTTTGGTAATGTTGAGTCATGGTTACATAGACTTGAGTCTGGACAATAACCCAAATACATAATAATACGTTATTTGGTTAAGTTATCTGTGGTCTACCATTTACCAATCAGCTTATCTTATTTATACTATGTGCTTATCTATACTAACATTATAATCTATACTAATAATATTATAAAGTGGAAGAGATTGATTTAGTTTGCCTGTTTCGTTTGAACGCGCTAATCTCAAGAACTACTGGTCCGATTTGAAAAATTCTTTCAGTGTTAGATAGCCCATTTATCGAGGAAGGCTATAGGCTATATTTTATCACGCTAAGACTAATAGGAGCGAAGAAATAGAGGAAAATGTGGAAAAAACGGGAGGAAATTTATTTGAAGGGGATTATTTGAACGCGCTAATCTCAGGAACTACTGGTCCGATTTGAAAAACGTTTTGTCAAGTGTTTATGCGCATGATGGAAGAGACTGGTTTCTACGACACAGTGAATTCTAGTGTGGAGATCAGTGATTGTGTAACAAGTTAAAAATTTGAGTGGAATAAAGATTTCTTTGTCTTGTCTCTCTATCTGTCTGACTCTTTCACAGCTAAACCGATTTTCATGTTTGATATCCAGGAGATACTCTGAGTTTTGGGAAAGGCTAAAGAGTGATTTAACTTTTACTTAAATAAAGTTACGGGCTACGGCCAACATACTCTAGTGACATAATAATTTTATTATCTTGAATGCTAAACACTATCTAGAGGTATTGTTATATATTATATTATTTTTATTAAACTCTCAATAATAGAGACTATAGAGAATGCAATATGTTCAAAGTAATTTCTATCTATGAATAATACACAATACAATACACTGTACTGGGACTAATGAACAATCACATTGATTGCGACGTGTATTGATAGGACATCGTGTACGAGTATACTGTCAATCTTAATCCTATTGCAATAAAGTTCAGATTACCTGTCGCATATATTTGGGTCATCGTGTTGTAACTGATACGATTAGCGGTTGTTTGCTAGACAGTTCAGTGGTTCGAGGCAGTGCCTAACGCAAACGATTAAAATAGGGTCCGGGATACATTATAATGATTACAAATTGGCGGTCTCAGTACCAGAGGACAGATTAGACAACGGAATTTTCTTATGATGGATAATAATACCAGAGTAAACAAAACTAACAGATCTGTCTAACAGGCTACATTCTGTCTACTCTGATAATACCTGTACGTCCGACTGCCGACATCGTGCACACCTTTGGGCATTGAAGAGAATAAATAAATCCCTCAAGCCTCAAGCGGTCGCATGCCGCTTGACCGCGATAACAATAGATTTCCAAGAATCCGCGATCGAGGAGGTGGAACGCTGCACAAAGATTAAAAAGAAAAATATAAGAAGTTCACTTGTTTGTCTTTTTCCAAGGTTGTTGTTGTGACTGTAATGGATGATGGGATAATTTTTTTAAATGGTTAAGGAATTGTTATAATGTGCCTATTTAATAATTTTAAAATGACGTGCTCCCATGAAAGTAAACATAAAAATATAAAATGGATGACTAGTCATAATATTAATTTAGGTAAAGACTCTTCGATTCAAGTAGTCTAGACTTTTTTGCTGACTGTTAACTGAAGTTCAGAAAAAAAAGACTAAGGTTCCCACCTTAGTCTTTTTTCTAAACTTCAGTTAACAGTCAGCAAAAAAGTCTATTCACCAAATACACATAAAACTTAGCTTTATAAAACTTAGTTTTCATTGAACGCGTTCATTCTGCGACGTAAATCTCGTTTTGTTTCGATTGGATTTCACTACCTTCTTTTGATCGCGATTATTAAATCTAAGTTTACGTGACGTCACGCAATTATTTTACATGTTTTCTGTATTTCAAAGCCTTTTCACGTTAATTTAACTTTAAAATAGACAGAAATAATACATAAACTTACAAATGCATGTGTCAAAACTGTCATATTGACATTTCTTTTGTCTATGTTTTTCGTTCTGCCATGACAGGGCTTGGACGGGTTTTATGACGTTGAACTTCAGACTTTGGGCGTTCAGAAGATAAAACTCGGATTAGCTGTGAACGCGTTCCGTTTACGCTGGTGAAATGCATTTGATTTTATAATCGCTTTTATACGTTTTGAGCCGGTTCAGAGTGCTTTGAACGCGTTCCATTTCTTTGGTGAAATCGCCCCTAACTGTACCTAGAACAAGAGCTAAACTTTTCCTATTTTACTCTCAAGCTTGTGCAACGACCATTTTCTATACTGTAGTAGGAGATTTTTGAAAGTTTATGCTAGTAGTAGCCAGCAACGTCAAACGTAGGTTTTTGCCTTCGATGTGATGTGGTCTTGAGGCCCTCGCCTCGTTCGAGGGTTCAATTCTCGCGTTTCCAAGTCGAAATATCAGCATTTCCAAGTTTATCAAGAGAATGAAGGCTGATGATTTAATTGTTTAGGAAGTTCACAATATTATATTTCTTTGTTTGCTAATATAATATTAGAAAATGGCATCTATACATAAAACCTTTTATATGTATGAGGATCACACACCTAACAAATAAAACAACACATTCAGTAACTTAGTCATATAATTTATTTTTATATTTGAAAATTTGGTAGTTACAATATACATTTCCGTCTATGTACTATGAAGCTAAAAATAATATTGCCAATGTTTAATACTTGTTGAACTCGATTTAATACTTTTGTGAAAATATTTTGTATTAAAGTTTAATCTCAAAAAGAGAGCCTGAAAATTCAGAATCGACATAAAGTGAATAATATAATTAAACAATAATGATAATGACAAGTTACATACTATAAGTAGTTTTAACTTTTATAATAATGGTGAATGAATCTATCCTCAAATTACAACAGAATTTTTTCGTATTTTAATACAGAATATTTTCCATGTAACATTACAAAATGTACTAACTACGTAGTAAAACAGAAAATATAATTTTAATTTTACATTGTTTTAGATACCCTGACGTAGCACTCTTCGAACGCAAAAAGCGAAGTACGGTCACCGACAAAAGTGCTATCTTTGCTATTTAATATAATTGGCAGTTACAGACGATATGATTTTGTGATTTAAACAATATATCTTACTTATTGAGCTATACATTCGTCACTAGGATTAAGTTTAAGCTTTCGGCTATCGCTGGCAGCTAAATACAGCACAGTTTCGGGACATAAACGAAAACGTTTAAAACAACGGACGGTTCACAGTCTAAACGAAAAATAAATATTTTTATATGACGATGAATATAAATTTTAGCTGCGAGCCGTAGCGCCGTATTCGCTAGGTAAAAATAACAGATTTCATGCACGATTCATAAAATCGGATAACATTTCACTTCGAACCGTGTCACGATGGCTATATCTAACTAAATGGTCGAAAAAATATTTGTCTACCTCCCATCCCACGAAGGGCACATAACTATCACGCCGACTATATACATTATATATTTAAGCGACTTTATATTGCTTTTATCATTAGAATTTAGTATACAATATACCAATATATTTTTAATATAACCGATAGTAGTAATGCTATATTTTAGCTATCTATGATAGTTGCGAGATAGATTTCGATCAAAGGAATAGTAACAACTCACATTATAAATAATTTTGAATATAATTCACTAAACACTTCATCACGCGAGTGTCCTCAACAGTTTTGGCTTCGACTACGTCCCTATACATTCATTGCATGAACTATTTTTGTGCAACTTCAACGATTCATTTAATTATATATAAGCGTAGCGAGTGCTTATATAAATATATACTATATTTTATGTGTATTTACACGTGGCTATGATCGTACAAAATATTTCTTCTAAATATTTTGTTGGCTACTTACTCTAGAATACATTAAAATACAATATTTAAAACAATTTACACTTTCGATTGTGGAAAATGCTCACAAAATGGAATGCCGTTGAATATTTAAGATATTATTTTAATAAAAGTATTATCTTTAAAGCTCCGGGCGAAATGTGGGAATGCAGCGTAGGATGAGAACTTTATTTAATAATAAACCATAGAACTAACAAAAGGAAAAACGAAAGTAAAAAACGCTGGAACGTTTTAACTAAAGACCAGAAAATGGCACGTCATACTTTGCTATACAATAATTCATTAACATAATAAATAACTACACACTAGTCACAAAAACATGGTACTTTCATTAAGATTTGTGTATTAGGGTAAAGTCCGGACATAGAGCACGAGCAAACGTACATTGACCTATCGTTATATTATGTCCCTTTCACGCGCACCAGCTATTCGTGCGCGAGCGAAAAAGACAAGTAGCAAAGTATGGGTCAATGTGCGAATTTCTACGTGTTCCACAACCAGTCTTTAGCAGGTAACTTTATGTCAGGCGATGAACAATCATAATACTTTATTTTTAAAATGGCAAGGAATCGTTTTTTTTTACTTTGGAGATTGAGTTTTATTATTTCATAGAGTAGTTTAATTTTAACAGAACACACATTAATTTAAAATAACAATAGTTTACAAACATTTTACAAACTTTAAACTGGTGTTTGTTTTACAGCAGCATTATTATTTTTCAGGATACTAAGCTTGCATTCGGTTTGTTCAAAAGTAAAGATAGGAATCAAAGGTGTAGGAAGTTGATAGTCACAGGTTACACGGTCAAATTTTTATCAATCTGATCCATCAATCCGGTACAGATTGACGAAAATTTAATCGTCTAACCCGCGGATTCATGGATTGATCGTATTTTTAATATGAACTTTTTATAACCATCAATATTCCGTCAATCAAATTGATGGATCAGATTGATGAAAATTTGATCGTGTAACCTGTGACAGGCATCAAGTTACTTAAGCTTTGGGTTCCTCCAAAAAGCGGCGCCGTCATGCAGCGGCCGCAATACAGCGGTGAATGACGTGACCAGGACGTTGTCCATGTAAGCAATATGGCGCGGTTTCCTAGAGAACGGTGATTGACACCGTTCAGCGTTCTCTAGGAAATGCCACATTAATATATCTAATGCCCACATATACAACGTTCTAGTGACGTCATTCACCGCTGCATCACGGCGGCCACACGACGGCACCGCTCTTGGAGGAAACCAGAGCTTTAGCGGCGCCTTATGCCAGATTCCATACATTTTTGATTTCCAACATTGCTGTCAAAATTGTCGAATGGAACTGTCTTTATACCCAGTTCGCTGCACACAGTATTAAAATACAATCACGACTAGATTACCTATTCGAGTTCCGTATATTCGCGATATAAATCACTGATAATCGTAAAACTATTTAAGTACATTTGATTTAACTAAAAATTCATTGAAGATAGCTAGTAAACAAAAAGTCATTCAACATGTCAAATGTGTCAGTGTCAAACTTGACACATTAATTGACGTATGACACTTGACGTTTTCGAGATAAAACCTACATCGAGGCAGGCCAAAAAGCTTCGCTGATGGGTCCACCACTCAACATTCAAATTAAAAGTGTAGACCTATAAACGTCCTTCTTCCCTGCTCCACTCGTTTTTGAAAACGTCACCTGTCAACGCTGACACATGTCACTGTCAGTGTCAAACTGACGTAGGATCACACGATAATACTTATGTAACAATTCCGTGGGTAATCACACCCTTGTTGCTCCACCAGACCTACAATAGAGCAAAGTCTTCTCAAGCCACTCTGACATTGGCAACTCATTGGGTCAGCCATATGAAAGAAGAAGAAGAAGAATTTCTCGGCCTAGTCGTCGCAGGTCTTGCAGCACTGGTCGCGGTATCGCCGCAGCGCGCACAGCCGCATCGCGCGGACGTTCTCGCAGAATCGCGATGTGTCCTTGCATGGGACATCTGTTGAAAGAATGAAAGTGTGAAACTGTGGGTAGTTTCAATCATTATTTTTATTTAAACAAAAATAATGATTTTTATTTAAATAAAAATAATGATATTCATTTAAAAAAAAATAATGATTTTTATTTAAATAAATATAATGATTTTGGCTGTTTTCTCTACAGCAAAACTATTCTGCTTATCTCTACAATTTCTTTTGATAAGGGAGTTCTTTCGTGCACCACTGAAAAATCTATATATTTTGTCGTAAAAGTATTGTATTGTGGTTTTAACGCACATAGGACTTTAAACTGTCAAACCAAAGTCAATCGTTCTTATTGGCTACAAGCCTACAACCCCGAGTCATTTCTTTCAAGTTTATTCGTTGCGTATGTGATTATAATTTAAAAAAATCCAGGCTCTAGCGTATATTAATATTGGATTAAAATAGCAGAGTTCTTCTGCCATTGTAAACGATATCAGTGGCACTATCGATATGGAACTGGCACTCCAAATAAATACACATTCATCACGCGCGCGGGTTGACAGTTTTTGTATTGAATTGACAATGGCCGTCACTCCGCCGTATCGCGAGAGGTTATTTGTTAATATTTCCTTTTCACTTTACATTGTCGCCTCCCTTTATTCAATTTACCCTGTCCTCGATGTAATAAATATGTGGGCGAATTGGTAATTCTTTTTATTGTGAAGGAAGTGTCGGTTTCTTATGTTTCCTGTTAGTTGTGTTACGTTATAGTAGTTAGAAATTGATATAGTAATAATTCTGATTGATAAAACTGATAAGAAGGATTTTGAAACTAGAGACGTAATATAAAGGTCGGTGACATGCTAGTCCTCTTTATGCTACGGTATGCTATGCTTATGGTGCTCCCACACCGCAGTTAGAAAATGTTTGGTAATGTTAGTAAACATTTGTTAGCAAACATTTATTCACAAATGTTAAAAAATGTTAAAAATGTTTTCATGTTAGAAAATGTTTAGTAAACGTAAGTTAACAACAAATTATAACAAAATAAAACATATTGTGTTACCTTTTGTTTGTAACACCTTTTATACAAGACAACGGGCGCGGCGTATGCAGTAAGCCAATACTAGATTTAAATGTTGTAAAATGTTAGTTAATATTAGTAAACATTTTCTATTAGTCTAGGAGCACTTAATATAACATGTAACAGTTCGTAACAAAATGTAACAATTGACAAAATTTGTTAGTAAATGTTTTTATGTTAGAAAATGTTTACAAACATTTTCTAACGGCGGCGGTGTGGGAGCACCATTACTGTGAGGACATCAGTTATTTATATTACAAACATCCAAAATTATTTCCATTGAGAACAAACACACACTAACCCGTCGTGCACTCGACGACACAGTCTCGCGTGACGTCAGGTCGCGGCGAGTCGCAGGCCGCAGCGGGCCGCTCGCGCCGCGCGCCCCGCCCTCGCCGCCGCGCCCCCGCGGCCCGCCATACGCAGCGCAGCACGCGGTGCTGCCGCGCGGCGCCGCATGGACCTTTGCACTATAGAATGGGGATCGTTAAGCAAATTACATAGTCCTCACAAGAATTAGAAATATGGGGAATACGACAGTAGACACTTTGCGTCGCTTCGATAATTTTTTTTTGCTTGTTGTAGTTTTGGGTTGCTCTGCAAACTATTTTCTCGACAAAATTCGCGATTTAGACTGCGAGGAGCATGCGAATTGGGCACAGTAGAGCGTTTCGTAGACGGCTACGAGAAACCGTAGCAGAGCTACGAGAGCAGCGTAGCAGAGCTACGAGAACAGCGTAACGATACTACGAGAACAGTGTACGAAATTACGAATGTCCGGAGTTGTTTGCTACGCGATTCCATGGTAGTTGCTACAGGCGTCAAGTATCACACCTACTTTATAGAATGCAGCTTTATGTTTATAGTTCTATGTAGTTAGTGACGCACATCTACAGTTGTTTTATATTATGATCAGTCGGCTTTCTGTTCATGCCAGACGCGTTCAGTTCGTGTGGTTAAAACTCGTTTTCAGTCGTTACAGTAAACAGTACAAGCTGCTATACCTTGGTCCACGGGCCGACGACCCACTGCGGGCGGCAGGGCGGGGCGCGACGTGCACGCTCGGGCGGCGCGCTGTACACGCACGCCGCGTCCGCCAGCCGCACGCCCGCACCTGAGACGCACTGCACGCGCCGCCGCTGTACCGCTGGGGGATAGAGTTTGGGATTTAGGCTACCATACAAAACTGCGAATTCTAAATAAATATCTGCGACAAAACTAATATGTAATAAAAATGACATTGCGATGCGAATTCGCAGTTATGTGTGGGATCCCTTAGGGTCAATTTATGTAGCGTATTATTACCGTCAATTGATGTAGACTGGCGCAACATTTACAACGTCTGAAATGACGACAGTGTGCTTTTACCTGACCAAGTTTTTTTTTTTTTTATGAAATAAGGGGCAAACGAGCAAACGGGTCACCTGATGGTAAGCAACTTCCGTCGCCCATGGACACTCGCAGCGTCAGAAGAGCTGCAGGTGCGTTGCCGGCCTTTTAAGAGGGAATAGGGTAATAGGGGAGGGTAGGGATGGGAAGGGAATGGAATAGGGGAGGGTAGGGAAGGGAATATGGTAGGGGATTGGGCCTCCGGTAAACTCACTCACTCGGCGAAACACAGCGCAAGCGCTGTTTCACGCCGGTTTTCTGTGAGAACGTGGTATTTCTCCGGTCGAACCGGCCCATTCGTGCCGAAGCATGGCTCTCCCACGTATAAAGTTAGTAAGTATGGAAACGTCGCTCGGTCGGAAGATCTCTCGGAGACCTTTTTGGACACCACTCACATTTCCACAGATGCAATATTTTGTTCCGACGGTAACGCTTTGTAATGGATTTAAGATACTTTACTAAACTAAACCGAATATTTCAGAACATTCACAGGCATAGATAATACCACGGGTAAAAACATTTGCTGCTTTTTATCACTACAAAATAATATTATACTTACCTGAAAATTTATATCCAATGCGTGCAGGAATCACAGAACGGCAGGCGGCGAGAGACGAGATAAACACTTTTCCGCATTTACCGTCTGCGCCTCGTTTTCAACCTTGGGCTGATGGGAATACGGTTTACATTTAATTGTAATTTGTACTCACCAGCTCCACTGGGTAGACACCGTGGCTCCGACCAGGGCGCGGCGGTCCACTGCGCGCAGGAGTCACTCGCGCAGTCCCGCAGCACGGCCGGGGAAGAGAGACGAGATAAACACTCCTCCGCCTCCACCGTCCGCGTCTCGTTATCGACCTTGTGCTGGTGGAAATAGGGTTTAAATTGAGTTAGCTGCAGGATCGTCAAAAAATGTCATTTTAGAGCTATGCTACAAGCCATGGCTCTCATGTTGTGACTGCTCTTCATATTAACTTTTTGCAGAAGAATTTTTGGAAGTGTTAGTATAATTATCAGGTTTGAATGTTTTTACAATATGACATTTTGAATCTGCGTTACCGAACTACAATTTTTTTACGTGACAACGTCTTATAATTCGATATGGGCTGCGCGCACGAAAAAACATGACGCAATATGCGGCGTTACCTCGCTCTGAGGCGTTCCATTTAAGGCTATGACGTTGTCACGTTCAACTATCGTTAGTAAGCCGACATTACAGACAACCGAGTTCGAGTCGAGTTCGAGTTCGAGTCGAGTTCGAGTTCGAGTTCGAGTTCGAGTTGGAGTTCGAGTTCAACACAAAACACTACTCTCCAACCGTCTTTTTTTCTTCACTTACAAAATATCTCGCGCTTTTCCAAACGCATTGCAATCGGCCATTAACTACTTAAATACGTTCTATTCTAAAAGGTCTTAATAGCATTTAAATCAAATTGCATCACAGTATTTCCATCGCATAATATTCTTAGAATTCAGCATCCATACGAAACTTGACCTATACCAAATTGAATTGAAGTATTATGTTACAACTCACAGAGTGGCCGTCCATTTCATCAGTAAGCCGAAGCTAAGAGCTGCATATTAGCAGCCTTCAAACTGATATTGCCTCTGTGGGCGAGTTTCGTGGAAGCCGACCAACTCTATTATTATAACGTCCAAGGGCCTCAGGGTACTCCAAATAGCCTATATACCCGCCAAACGCTTTGGTGAGCTTCATGTTAAGTTGACAAAGGAACTACAGAGTACCTTTGTCAACTTAACATGAAGCTCACCAATATCTTTATATATATAATTCTTCTGTGAGTGTGTATGTCACTGAACTTCTCTCAAACGACTGGACCGATTTTGATGAAATTTTTTGTGTGTGTTCAAGGGGTCTCTGGGAATGGTTTAGATTCACAATTTTGTCTGCTGAACAATGTTTTTTTAATTAATTTTTAATTTATTAGTAGTTGTTGATTTTGGAATGTTTTACACTGGATCCGACAGACGGCGCTACCATCGCAGTGTCAAATTTTAAATAATATTCGAATTTTAATTTAAGTCTGTCCCGACAGTTAGCGCTGCGATCAAATTAAAAAAAAATACTTTATATACTTAATATGGCAAAGAAACGTTTGCCGGGACAGCTAGTTTTTGTATATATTTTTGTATCATATAGATGATACAGAAATAGTATTTGCTCATTTTGGACACATTGTAAAACGCAAAAAACTATTATTATGATAATATTATATAAGAACGTTGAAGTTGTAGAGGTTTATCTTGAAGTCGAAAAAAAAAAAACATTTTTCTATTTACATTTAGCAAACAGCTATAAAATTGTCTAATTTACATAAAAATCAATATGACGACAGTAATTATTTTATACACAGGTTTTCCATACGAGCCCGAATGCCATATTTTGCGTGTGAAAGAAAGACAAGTAGATCTCTACTACACATAGAAATACTGTCATCGACGTAGGTTATATGATCAGTTTTTCATCAATCTGATCCATCAGTCTGGTAAAGATTGACGGAAAACTGATCGTCCAACCCACGGATTGATGGAGCGAATTTTTTTTATGTACTTTTTATAACCGTCAATTTTATATCAGATTGATAAGAAACTGATCGTGTAACCTACGTCTTAGACATATCTAAGTCAATGCCAGTATTTCTACGTGTTCAGGCTGTAATGAGTAATTAATTAATACAGTGAAACTCATTACATAAATGTTGTCAGTAATAATTAGACCAAAATCGATAATTCAAATATTCATTATCACTGATTATTTAGAGCGTTTGGGTTTAGAATATCGGATTCGCTAAACAGATGTATTTCAGAACATTCATATAATGTGTAAATAGCTTTGTAAATAACCGCATGAGTATCTAACCAAACCGTTAATTATGCTGTAATATTTTTCGATAGTCTAGTTTGCCGCGAAATAAATGATGAAGATAGATGTAACATAAGGTAAAGAGAGCCACTAAAATGCTAGAAAGTGTCGTAGAGACAAAAAATATTCCGCTAACGATAGAACTGCGTTAGTGCTCAAATATTTTTAATCATAAAAATAAAATAGTACTATAATATGACGTGATGTGATAGGTATTATGATAATATGTAAATACCTGGCATACAGCTCCTCTGATCTGATGCCCTGTCTGTCCACAGGGGGCGCTGCACGGAGACCACTCGGTGGTCCTCCATACGTACTCGCTCGCGTCTGCAGCTCTAATAGAGAGAATGTAATTTGTATTAATATTTCCATAATTTTGTCACAACTAGCTTTTAACCTAACAACTTACAAGCGGTCGAATTCGACCGCGTAAATAATAGATTTCCAAGAATCCACGATCGAAGGTTCAAATTTCTTAGAAATTGACGATTTAACATATTGTGGTCTGTGTGTGTAGTGTGTACTATTAAATGCGGTGTGCACACTATGTGCAATGTGTACACTGTATGTAGTTAAATAAAAGTGGAAGCTTACATAGCTGCTAATTTAATGCTACTATATACTATGATGCTTACGTAGTAGCTTTAACAGTAGTAGTTTGAATAATTTCATCAGCATCATCTATGTGATTCCTCTCGTTGAAGTTAGTCTTGTGATAGTCTTCGTTCACTATGATGATATCAGAATCATCATCTTGTGGGAAGACCAGCTGCTTATCTGGGAGGTTGATGACCTGGGTCTGTATGGGCGGGCCATAGTTCTCGTACATCACTGAGTCCACCGTCCGCTGACCCCTGGAGTTGGTGATCGTCTGGTAGTTCCACAACGTCTGCACATATCAATGAAAAATGTTCTTTAGTACCGTGATAAAAGGGGTGATTTGGTGTGTTTCTAGAGTTGAGGTAATCTGCATTGCGAGGAATTTGTTTTTTAAAAACCAATAGAATTGCTTAACTGCCTCGCTCAGCGTTGAAATTCTATTGAATCTTAAAACGCACTCCCAGCAACGCAATTTAGTTTAACTCCCGGTGAAAACGCAGCCTTATGCTTGTTCCAGATGGAATAACCCTGTTTTAGATGTCTAATAATAAACGAATGTCATGAAGATCCTCCCAATTCATACCCAGATTATGCTTCCATCCAAAAACTATTTTTAAATGATACATTATGTAGTGAAGCCCGAAATATACCGGACCGTGAATATTAAACGAAGCACCATGCGTCCAAGCCATAGTAGACCCAAAATAAATCAGGATAGAGTGTGATTTCCCCCGAGCCATGCTCTATTCTAGTAACGGCTCACCTGGAGTTGCATCATAAGGTAATGTAGACACGGCACGAGCGAGGCCGCGCCGTTCCGTTTGGGCGGGAGCATCTGAGATGACACGGCACTCTCCTTCGTTATCCGAGCAGCGCAAAAGTAAACTTACTTTGAGCCAACATACATTTCACAGAAACTATGCTATCCCAAATACAAGAAATCTTAGAACATTACAAATTACCCCGTCACTGGCAGTCATCCATTTTGATGACCGGTATCTTAGATTGTTGTTGGAAAATACTATGGCTATTAATAGGATATCTGCAGAACTCAGTCCCAATAATTGAGCATCACCTTACGTTTCGCTAAACTATCCTAACTACAGGAAATCGTAGCACGGATGTGTAGGATATATTGTAGGACGTAGAATTATAGCCGTTGGGCCTATGTCGGGAATGCCCTATTTTTAGACCTCGCCTGGACTTTTTTTGATATATTATTTTGTTTGGAACTATAAAGAGGCTAATCTTAGATACGCATACGGATAATAAATACGGAGGTTCAAGAAATATCGGATACATTAAAAGCCAACCTACGTAAAAGGTTTAGTTGTGCTATCTAAATGTTTTGTCGTCTATGTAATCCCATCCGCGTTGTAATCTGATATATTCAAAATCCTATTTTAGATGCAGCTGTGGTATAATTTTGCAATGGTAGTCAAATCGGCAACTGGATTCTCCTATCAACAGACTTTGTAGGGTGGGGTACAAGATGTTTACTTCTTAGGTAACATGACTTTTCATTACTCAGCCTAGCTCTCTTTTTACACGCCGAAAAAATCTGAGTGTTTCCTGCAAATTCATTGCTATTTGTTCCGAAATTCGTTATATTATTTTGCGGGGTTATAAACTATATTATAATAATACGCTCCAGAACTCAAAGTATGTACAGAGATAATATTATGTTTGTACAATTGATACAGACCGATTAAATTTTAAATGTCTGTTAGTATTTAAGCGTGAAATTGAAAAAGTGACAGACGGACACATTTATTAATATAAAAGTATAAACATAGCTTGCAGACTTTATGACACAAACCTCACTCATCAAACCGAGGCGACGGGGAATACTGGTATTTTCATTACCGATAACTTCACGTAGTTTCATGAGTAATATCTGTCGTTTAGTGGTGTATGAACATCAATATAAATCACATCTTCATACTCCGTACCGTACTCCCCTAGGGGGCAGAGAGAGGGGAATGGAGAGGAGAAGGGAGGGGATACAATAAAAGCGCTGTAAAGTATACGTCGAGCGAGTTTACGATTCATAAAATTATTAATGAATACCTATACTGTTATGATACACCCAGAATTGTACGTGGAAACCTACTTATGGATATTTGCGGACGTTAAAATTATATTTTCATAAGTTTAAAATAATTGTTTCATTGTTAAGTAAGTATTCCGCTCTTCGTTGATTTAATGTATGCCTTTTACATGTAGCAAATTAGTGACTTCATATTTTATTCGCGCTATATTTTTTTAATTATTTGCCTACAGGCTACAACATACTATATAATTAAAAAATCATTTCCTTCCTTCAGAAATAATCTCAATCCGTTTGCATCCAACAAAAAGTGCAGAAAAAAGAATTTATTTTACATGGAAACGTCGAAATTTCTAATTGCCTTTTAGTTCAGGCTATTCAATATCAGACATACCTCGTTCTCATCGTAGATGTCCCTCGCCTGTGAGTTGTAGCTGGGCGCTGCTCTAGTGCTGGTCGTGCCGTAGAGAGCGTCGCGCACCTTATCCACTTTACCTGGACATAATGGGTTCATTTAAACCTAGTTGTTGGCGTTATAGGAAAGATGTTAAAGGCAAAGAAAAAGAGTCAAACTAAAATGTTATTATTAATTAACATATTTGAAATTGCACACTGCAAAGATCATAGTTTTGGTAATAACATTTTTCCCACTTTACGTTTGCGTTTCCACCAGGGATGTATACGCAAACTTACGAGGAATGTGTTTTTGAGAACCAATAGAAGCGCTTCATTCACGTGATCTCGCTTAGATTTTAAAAAACACATTTTATCACAACACATCTCTGGTGGAAACACAGCCTTACAACCATGTAAACGCTTTGATTGCAAGTAAAGCCCGAAAAATACGTTATCAAACATTGTAACTTCCATGAATAATCAGAATATTAAATTGTATCATTAATATTATGTTCGGCTAGAATCAGGGTACTTCTTCGATTCAATGAAAAGCTTATTATGGGTCTTTCCACTCGACGTATTTCTTGCGCACTAACGACGCGAGTTTTTGATGCGCTTGTCTTCTGCGCTTTTTTATCGAGTTTTTAAGATAATAAAATTTAAAACGTGTCGGCTTCCTTGCGTTTGTTGAGCGTTCAACTTGCGTTTGTATCGATACAAACGAGCGTAAAAAAAGTCGTGTGGAAGGTCCCTAAAAGCTAGACGTACCTTTCTGCTTCCCCTTATAGCTCTTCTTTTGGTCCCCCGGGCGCTGCTCGTGCGACTGGTCGTCCCCGCCCACCATCGCGCGGTACCGACCGTCCGCTCTGCTAAGGACAGCCACGGCGTTAGAAATAAGGTTTTAAGTAAAATACTAACGTGAATAAAAATTTACTGTGAAGTAAGGAATTAAAACAGCACCTGCAGCTCTTCTGATGTTGCGAGTGTCCATGGGCGACGGTAGTTGCTTACCATCAGGTGACCCGTTTGGTCGTTTGCCCTCAAAAATACCCTCTACTTAAATCTCTAACACTATTAGAGGGAGGCCCCAAGAGCTTGTCAAGTCCAAACTACTTGAACTAAACTATTGAACTGGTTGCCAATATCGCCGAACGCTATTATAAGCGGTACAATAAACAGGGTGTAACTAAAATAAGCGATAATACTTTAGGGTGTGTATGTGTTCCTTGTAGAGAGTTCACTGTGAAAGTAACAGCGCTGAAAGACCAACATTTTTTCACTTTTGTATAGGAAAACTCGTGAAAAAAATTTGGTCTTTCAGCGTTGCTACTTTCACAGTGAACGAGAGTTCCTTGTAGAGATACAAGGAACACATACACACCCTAAAGTATTATCAATTATTTTAGTTACAGCCTGTATAAAGTTGGAGCTACCAACATACCTGTCAGCAAGCGGTGACGAGGGCTCATCCAGAGCCTTGTGCCTGTCGATCTCCTCCGATGAGGGAAACTCCCCCGGTCTTGGCTTTACCGACAGCGACAGGCTGGCGGACGAGCGGCCAGCCGCACACGTGTACACGCCGTGGTCACGTAACGAGACAGAGGTGATGCGGAGCGCGCCCTGGGTTAATTATACTGGGTTAAAAATAAAGAATTTGAATTTGAACTACACGTTCTGTACGTGTAGTTCAAATTCAAATTCTTTATTTAACGCACATATATACAATAGTTTAAAGCAGGCAGAGTACATCACGTCGTCAAATCCCATGCTAAGTGAAAACTTGTGACAATCAGACAAAGGATGTACAGCGAACAATTTTAATATATTATTTACACATCACTCGCACATTCACACACAAACACACTACGAGTACAGTTTATCATGTATATCTATTATCGGGAGCTTCCCCCGGAACTTTTTTACCAAGTATAAGAAAAGTTGATTCATAGAGAGACCTATGTTTTTTGGTTGCGTTATGTTAAGTCCAGTCGACTGATATCGGCAAAAAGTGATAGAAGCGGAGCTAATAATTCGGTCTGCCATCTGCCTATGAATCAATTTCTTTGATGGTAAAATGGTAGACTTAAACCTAAACAATGGTACCTACTGCAACATGACGTACAGAATTCAATGGGAAATGAGACGAGCAATTAAATTACTCTTCATACATAAAAAGTATAAAAATTGTGGAAATTACTTTTAAAATACGTTACCTTCAAATAACACAAGAAGATAAAATACAAAACAAAGCATTTTACAAATGAGAGTTTAGAGAATATTTTATGCCAGCGAGGCCTTTTATAAAGTCCATTTCTTAGAATATATTTATTTGTATTGTTAGCGATCTTTCTAAAGAATAAGGACAGTTTACCTTCTTAGATATCTTGTACTTCTTGGACTTGGATATGATCTGGTTGTCCTTGGCCCACTGTATCCTGGTCCTGTTGTATCCTTTCACAGGACACTTGATTTTCAGCTGCGTGCCGTAGAATATTGTCGCCGAACCTCCAACTTTTACTGTCACCTGTGTAAATTAGCGTAAATTTTATATTAAAAAAATCTTTAAAGGCTTTTTTATTGAATCGAATAAGAATTGATTGGGGTACTTTAATCATCTTCCATTTCGGTTAATAGTTGCTTTATGTACTAACATGGAAATAAATTTATGAGCAAATGATCATTATTCATTATTTCATTATTATTCATACATTCATACGACATTTGGTCTAACGTCGTCAAGGAGACATTATGACTTACTAACTTTGGCTCGATATTATTATGATCAAAAAACGTATCTATCAGATATCTTTCTTTTTGTTGCATTAAAGCAAAGCAAATAACGCTGCTTATAAATAAATTTGTCTAATAAACAAGGCTTTTCCATCTGTTGTGGATTATCATAATATTATAAGCAGTATTTTCAGATCGAAGTAACTAGCCGTCAAATACTGTAGTGAATGGGATAAGATTTTGAAATGTCCACATGTTTGAATAATTTTGCAAATAGAGTGTACAAGACAAGGATAGTATATTCACCTTCTTCTTCTTAGGGTCGTGCTGTATATAGGAGGAGTTGGCAAGCGCGATCTCTGGTGAAGCTGTATCGAGCAGGCAGGGTCTGGTGTTGCAGGCCTTAGTGGAGGCCGGCCGAGCGGCCCCGCACTGCCCCGCCGGCCGCTCCACCACGTGGGACTGCGCCATTATCTGCTTACATACCACCTGGTGGGGACAAAAATAAACAAATGAATAAATAAATAAAACTTTATTTCAGACTAATTTTGTCCATAGAAAGGGTAAATAAAAAAAAGACGGGTTGCACTCCGGAAGTGCCGGCAGAAGTGAAAACTTGATTATTAACGTTGTACATATTTTTTAACCCATTTTTTATGAAAATCGATTATAAAAAAAATCTATTTTTTAATTAATCGAAACCCTTACAATCGATTAAATTTTTAACCCATTTTTTATGAAAATTGATTTTTAAAAAATCTTTTTGTTTTAATTAAAAGATACCCGTACAATTCGAGTTTTCGAGTTTTTGAGTTTTCGAGTTTTCGAGTTCGAGTTCGACACAAAACACTACTCTCCAGCCGTCTTACGGTTTTCGAGTTTTCGAGTTTTCGAGTTTTCCAGTTTTCGAGTTTTCGATTTCAAGTACGAGTTCGAGTTCGACACAAAACACTACTCTCCAACCGTCTTACGGTTTTTCTATGGTTTTTCGATCAGCACGAAAATCTGACGCGAGTTTCACAGTTTTTACCCATCCCACAAAAGTGCTCAACGCCGCTAAAGAAGTTTTCGCTTCAAAAATGTGAATCATAATATTATATGCCATAGCATTTCAGTCAGAATCATATTATTAATGTTGCATCTCTTACGTTGAACTTACCTACTGTGTAGGGCCACTTACACAAATGTTGGTCAACGTTAGTCCTGGCTTTCATATCATGTTATTTTTCTCGATTTCGTATTGATGAAAGACAATATTATGATACTTCACCCATGGTTATCTCTAACCCAGACCTGTTTGATTATGCCTAAGGGTTAATTCAGACCGCAACGCAACGCATTTCTAAATTTGTATGGAGTCGACTGAATTGCAAGACGCACTACGCAATTGAAATCTGTCAAATCCATAGAAAAGAAATACATTTACGTGTAGCGTTGCTCTCTGAATTAACCCTAAGTGATACTAGTAACAAATCGCACCTCTCTCTGCTTAACTCCTCCACCACACGTCTTTGAGCACTTGGACCAGTCGCCGGTGTGCCAGCGGACAGGACAGTCCAGCACGTTGCAGTACTGGCGGTCCGGCGGCGGCGGCTGCGGGCACATGCTGTTCGGTACCACCACCGTGTTCGTACCGCCGCGGGTTACCTGAAAATTTATGGAGGTTACACTTCTAGTTCCGTGCCCTTCAAAAACGTACCCCTAGCAACGGTGTTAAGAGTGCGTCTCCACCAGAGATGCGTTGCGGGGACATCCCCCGCAACTTTTGAGATCCAATTGATATCGCTATTTGTATGACCTCGTTCAGCGCAGATATTCTATTAGATCTCAAAAACACACTCGTAGCAACGCAAATCCAGTAGAAACACAGAATCTGTTCAAATAAATAGTTTTTTTGATGTCATAAAAATATCCTAAGCATTACGTTATGTTAGCTTAATAACACTCAAAACACCGTCAAAAACAAAACCCAGTTGCGGAGAGCGCAGCGGGTCATAGCGGTGAGGGTAATTCGGGGCTACCGTACAATCTCCTGGGTGGCAGCCACTGCCCTGGCTGGAGATCCCCCGTGGGAGCTGGTGGCGCCGGTGCTCGCCGAGATGCACCTCTTCTCTTCAGAGAGGAGGTCACTCTTCGGTGTGTCGCCGACGTGGGAGGAGCTCTCGCGGGTGCGGAAGCTGGGGCAGGATTGGCTGCTTCGAAGGTGGGGTGAGGCTCTGGCGCAGGCCCAGTACGGTCAACGTACTGCTCAGGCTCTGCGCCCAGTTCTTGCGGCGTGGATGCGTCGCAAGAGAAAACCCCTCACCTTCCGTCTTACACAGGTGCTCACCGGACACGGTTGTTTCGCTGCGTACCTGTGTAAGATCGCCAGGAGAGAGCCAACGCCAGCCTGCCACGACTGTGGCGCTGCGGAGGACACGGCCCAGCATACCCTCGAGGTGTGCGAACGTTGGGCCGTGCAGCGCCACGATCTGGTGGCAGTGCTGGGCGAGGACCTCTCGCTCCCGAGCATGGTGCGCTGCATGCTCGAGAGCGATGAGGCCTGGCAGGCGGCGGTCTCTTTCTGCGAATTTGTCATATCGCAGAAAGAGGCCACGGAGCGGGACAGAGAGAATGACCCCACCTCTCTGCCGCTCCGCCGGCGTAGGACGGGAGTGCGGAGGCGTCGCTACGCGAACCTCCAAACTCTTGTCTAACGGGGCTCCGGGTCAGGATGGGAACCTGCCCGGCTTTGTCAGTCCCGGCGCCGAGGGGAACGCCTTAGTTCGCCTAAGCGTTCCCTTACTTTGGTGGAAGTCCGGTCCGAGGTAGACCGGCCGGTCGTGGAGGGAGTCCCGTGCTTGTTAGATCCGGGATATCCCTCCTTATATGGCTGAAGGCGAACCGCAGGTGGTTTTAGTGAGTAGGAGTCTCACATACCCCCGGGTCACCCAACCCGGGGCACCCATGATGGGTTTCCCCTGCGACATCAAAAAAAAAAAAAAAAAATAACACTCAAAAGAAATGTGTAATACGTGTACCTAATGAGTTATTATTATCGGCCAGCCGACTAGACGGTCACAATATGTAGCTGATTTGTCCTATTCTCATCTTCTGTTGATCACTGACGATATATTCTACTAAAATAACTAAAACGAACTATCAATAATAATATAGTTTGTAAGTCCACAGAAACGTAGAAATGTTTCTGTGGTATATTTTCGTACCACTGGATTACGACTTCGTACATTCGTACTTTCGATTCACTTCGACAGACCAACGGCACTTCATTTGTTCGTGTGAGTGCGGCCAGTACTGTTGGCGTGTAACCGCAACAACCACTCACTCCACAAGTGACTGAACGAGTTCGAGAATATTCCAGAGCGGAATTATACGGAGAGGTATCATAATGTGCATTTCAGAGTGTGGCAAAGCTATATGATAATATTGTGTTTTGGAAATCATTATAATATTTTGTCGTCGTCTGTTTCTTTCTTAAACGAACACGTAGAGGGGCTATTATATTATTTTCTTTATGATTGCCCATGATTGGCGTAGACTGTGCTCACTGTTGCTCAATAATGGTGCCAATTACGTCCCAAGTTGAATAGATAGCCCCTAAGTTAAAATAAATTAGTCGAAAAAAATGTTATAAAAATCTAAATGAAATTCTATCTTGTAGAAATTACAAAAACGCCGACAGCACATAACAAAATATTTAACATAACACCAAGTGTCGTGGATAAAATATTCTTCGTGTGTAAGCGCCAGCCGGGCCTATATGAAATTCATGAGGACGACGCGACGGCGCGACGCACTCAAGGGACCTTGTCAATCAAGCCGCAACTGGTAATTTTTGACACGGCACGTGACTTATCGCGGTAATCCGGAGTCATTAGCCACATCCGATTGAGCCGTTTGTGGTAAAGTCACGAATGGGAAGTAGCATATTTTTATAGATAGACTAGTTGCCCCGGTGAACTTCGTGTCACTTAAAAACCTTCCCTGGACTTCTACGAATATTTTAAGACTAAAATCAGCCCAATCCGTTCAGCTGTTTTCGAGTTTTAGCGCGACTAACACATTCGAAAATCCATTTTTATATATATAGATGAAGACTTTCATTAAAATATAATGAAGAAGTAGGCTACGGCTTTTTAAGGGTCTAGTTACACCAAAACGAGGTACAATTTAGCGACGCATGAAAACAAATTAAAATGTTAAATGCCGTGACGTTTGTTTTTTCGGCTTTATGAAAACTCACCCTTAAAGTCTTAATTGTTTTAAGTGCTGTCATAAAACATAACCCTCCTGACCATAATTGGCTAAATCTTACCTCGTGTATGCAGGTGACTTCTCTGGTCTGTATGCCGATGCCGCATGACTTGGTGCACTGCGAGAACTCCGTGTAGTTCCATCTGAAAACAACGTCTCATATACACATCTATACTGATATAAGATATTATTTCCAAGTTTGGTTAGGACAATGCAGGCTGATCACCTGATTGTCTGACAAGTAAGATGATCCATGCGTCGGATGGGCATGTAAAAAGTCGGTCCTGCGCCTGATCTCTCGTGCCTGTGTGTATAGTAATATTATTAAGGGTGTTTGTCTGTTAGTAAAATATGTTATCTCTTCACGTTTAAACCGATTGATGAAATTTGGCACGAAAATACTTTGGATTCCGAAAAGGGACAGTGGTTAGTTTTAATTTTCATTTTCCGACAGGCAGATACATTTTCGCGTTTACAATATTAGTACGAATTTCATAACTTAGGTTTGTTATTTTTATATTTTTTACCATTTATCGTTTCCGTATTGTGGACAGTTCAAAGCGAAATCCCTAGCGATAGCCTACATTAAATGAATACTTATTTTTCATTTTATTTTCTGTTGCTATACAACATTTTCTTATTATCGTTCACGAACATCACGGGCGGAGGGATTTATATGAGGAACGAGGAAAATTTGAAAGGAACTAGTGGTGCGTTGTACCACGGCCAAATAAAATGTTACGCGTTGTTTGTTCCACAAAACTGTATCTTGTTTATTATACAGTATTGAAATTCTCTATTCCCTGACTGACATACTTATTCGTCTACTTTAGTTAGTTTTAAAGAAAAAACTAAATAATGTTTTGCAACAAAAATACATTGTTGTTTAATTAATAAGCGATATAAAAATCATTTATGGATCGCTGTATTAAATTTATAAACACAATAATATTATTATATTTCAACACATTATTTTCGTAGAACAAACGAAAGCTTTTGAATAATATACTGTATCCAGTGTTAACATTAAAAACAATAATATTTCCCGCTACTGTTGCACGTAATTCGGTTTTATTATCACGTGAGGCACGGGCTTAAGCGGGGGCTGAGTGAGCGCAAGCGGGGGCTGAGCGAGCGCGAGCGGGAGCTGAGCGTAGGCCGAGCGGGGGCTGAACGGGGGCCGAGCGAGCCGACGCAGTGCGCCGCAAACGTGTTAACCGAAAGAGCTCGTTGCTTTTAACGTGCTGTAACCGCATTAAAATAAACAACTCCACTACTCTGTATTAACATGGCATCCGACAAGATTCGCGTTTTAAACTTTAACGTTAATATTTATTAATGTTAAATGAAGATTTTTTAAAATACGTTGCAACATTCGGAATATCTCAGAATATATTCTGCATTTTATATTATAAAATTTTGTGTGCGTCGTAATACGAATTCATAATGCAAGTTTATTACCTCGGTGGGCAGGGGTGGTCGTTGCAGGTCCGCACTCTATTCTCCGGCTTTGTGAGCGGGTCGCACATGTATGGGGATGCATTTTTACCGTCCTCGTCCCGGACGCACTGGATTATTAACTCCTGTTGAAGAAATATACAAAATTAAATTAAAATATATATCGAATTTTATTCGAATACACTGGCAAATACGAGATACATTAGGATTTAGGTCTTCTTATAAAACAAACATTTACCTGACAAAAACTATTTCTGATTCTGATTCATTATTTCATTTTTGAACTGATACTTTTTGAGGCGCGTTGTGAAAAAATTTCAAGGTCTCATCATGAAGAATAATTTGCATCACGATGCCGCGCCGTCCCGATTTTGGACAGAAGATTTACTTCTGACAAGCGTACTCTGTATACTTACATGCTCTTTCTTTCTTTACTCTGAGTTAAAGGTAATTTTAATAATACACAATGACATACCTGAACACCACTCAAACAGGATGCACTGCAGCTGGTATACCCCTTCTCCTTCCAGGAATAAGACTTCCCGGGGGAACCGGGCGCGACTCTGATGTTACTGCTCGTGCCGAATATCAGAGACCTGCTGGATGTAACGTGACAATACGAATAAGCATTTAAGCAGCTAGGTGTGACATGAATAATGAATATAATATTATGTATTGTAATAATGTACAGACTTTTTTCGCTTGCTGTCATTTTATTTTAATATTTTTCTAGCCTTACTGTCCCACTGCTGAGTAAAGGCCAACTCAAAATCTTCCATGTCTCTCTATTCTGTGCATTCAGTTCGTCACGCTATTTTAAAATATTACCTAAAATCTACGAATAATAAATAGTTTTTATTATTCGTAGCCTACAATCAATAATTATTTAATAAAACCGATTTAACCTCTACCTTGATTTGTATCTTAACATTATCACATTTTCATGATAATAAGATAACAATAATGACGGCATACGCTTATCAGTTGATTGATTTCTGAGCACACAGTAAGTCAGTATGAAATTTGATAAACATGTCTTTAGACGTAAACGTTAGCGAACCTGACGAATTTAATTGTGTCGAGTTACACGGGTGTATAGAAAACGTCGCTAAAATTAAACACATCGAAGATTTTACATATCACGTGGACTATGTTTGTGGTAAAGGTGAAAATTATATTGCCAATGTGTTTCGAGTGTTGATAAAAGAGACTGATAAGGATAATGTTGTTAGTGTAATAGTAAAAACGTTGATAAACACAACACGACAGGAACTATTTAGAGAGTTGCATAAGCGGGAAGTGGATGCGTATGAAATATTAATAAACAAGTTTGTTGAAATACAAAATGATATCAAAGATAAAATTGTTTTACCCAAACACGTACTTTCGAGTTCTATGAAGGGAAACGAAGTTATTATATTAGAGGATCTGCTAGCTGATGGATTTGAGATCGACAACAAAATACATTCGCTGCAGCAATTAGACTACAACTATGCACAACTTATATTGACTAAACTTGCAAAATTTCATGCCCTAACATTTGTTCTAGAGAAAAAGAATGATTATTTAGCCTCAGTAGATAAGAACAGAAAACTATTTGATGATATTTTGTATAAAGACTCATTTCTCAGCAAAACGAAATTGAGAGACCATTATGCGGAGTCATTTGAAATATCACTGAATCTCATTGATAATACCGATGCGAGGAAAAAGTTGGAACATGTTAAAAGCAAGCTTTTAGAAATATTAAAATTTTATACTAAGCCTAGGAAACACAATGTCTTTTGTCACGGCGATTTATGGATAAATAATATTCTTTTCAAAACTCAAGTAAGTGTTTTTTGTTAGCATTGATCCTTCGATCAGGGATTCTTGGAAATGCTATTGTATTCTATTATTGTCGCGATCACCAGTGCTCGTATGCGGGCTCAGCTTGATGGGTTAAATATTTACTACACTTTTATTTTTACAAGCTTTTCTGAGGTAAAATATTAATTATAGTACGTTGTGATGTCAAAACTCAAAACTAATTTCAAATATTTTATTTCAGGATAACAAGACCGAAGTATGCTTCCTAGATTTTCAGGCTACGAGATATGCTAGCCCCGTATTGGATATTTTCTATTTCATGTACTTGTGCACAGAAAGTGGATTTAGAGAAAAACATTTTGAGAAACTGAAGGAGGAATATTATGGAAGTTTTACCAATTTTTTGAAACAATTTAACATAGAAAGCAGTTCAGTATATCCCAGGGAGGCGTTCAATAATGACATAGAAGAAACAGCACCTTATGGTCTTGTGACAGCTTTAATAGAGCTTAGGGTAGTGACGACAAAGCCTGAAGATGAGTTTTTACTTAAAAACATTCTTAAAGTTAGTGGCGATACGGATTTAGAACCACTAGCATTGTATCACTCGAGAGTAAATGATGTAGTCAATGAATCTGTTAATAACGGTGTATTAGATAAACTCAGGGATGTTCTTAAGAATGTGTATGATTAAAATAAAATAATTGTATGAAAAAGTCTAAAAATTTGATATGGATGAGCCAAAGAATCATGTCTAATATAAGTCTTGGACTGAGAATCTGCAGTTTTTAAAACAAAATAATAAAGACAATTTTCGTACGCTCATAACTCATAAGAGTAGACTAAAAGTAGAAAGTATACGAACCTATCAGCACCACCGTTATTATAAGCAGGAGCACTCGAGTCACCAAACGACGTGCCGTATGCCATCGAGCACGGCTCCATTGAGCATCTCTCCGTCTCCTCTGCAGGCTTTGGCCCCATGCATTTGCTGTCCGGTAGCTTCGCGATCGTTCTGCTGAATTCTAGAAAGATCTTGCAGTGAACTTCCTTCTTCCTCCATCCCTCTCCACAAGTGACGCTACAAGGTCCCCACTCATCGTCCTTGATGTAACTACAAAATCAGGAAAATCGTTAGTAACTGCTTGCTTATCGCATACTCTATTGCCTATTTGTAACACCATCTATACCTGATAAATATTTTGCATGTACTTGCATGTACTTTGTTTTCAAACATAATTATAATTAATTACTATGGTTATAGCCACACACAAGACTACTACTTTCTACACAATGACAATACTGTTATGAAAGAAAATAATGAATTTGTATTTTTTTTTAATATTTAGATTTAATTGTAATCCTAATGGTGAAAATTATTATAATATTTTTTTAATCTTTCACATCACATTCTTTATAAAATTGTTAAGCACCATCTCCTACTTTATACAGTCATTGCTACGTTATTTCACGTTAGTACAGTAAATATCAACAGTAATAAAAACTTTACACGATGCCAAAATGTGATAAATGGTATTCTCTAGCGCTATACTTTTCACACGAGACATGCGGTGTGCTCGGGGGTCAGATCTAGACCTAATACGAGTAGTATCAGTTCTGGCTGGTATATGTAGAAGTATGTGCACCAGTGTTAACGCCAATGCTCCTGCTAAATCTTGTAAACAGAGCAAAACACACTAAGCCTAGACATACCACTTTGACAGTTCCAAGAAAAAGTGTAGGTGCCGAATGTAGAGTAAAGGTATTGAAAAGTGTCGAAGCGAAAAAAGTAGAAATTCAAGTGTATTCAGTGCACGAAAATACAAAAGTCATAGTGCAGTGCATAGAATTTAAAAAATCTGTGAAGTCAACCCAATGATTCATGAAATGAAAGTCGTATTCAAAGACGAAACACAGTGCAGAGTTAACCAGCTCCTGAGTTTTGTGTTCAATTCTTTTGTTCGATTTGAAAGTATTGTTTTAGTAACGTGAAGCATTAAAATCATCTTTGGAGCCACTTTTTTGAAGATCAAAGTCCATAAGATGATTTCTTTGCAGTAAAAGCTTAAGAAGCAACTAACAGCCACTGGATTTGTGTCGATGAGGAATAATGTCAATTCATTGTAAAAACATGTGATGTTACGGAATCGATTAAAAAAAATCAACCGACTTCAAGGAGTAAAAGCGTAAGACGTTTCACAGAAAAATGACTCTTCTAGAAGATATAGATATATCAGATATTTATATAAAGAAGAGAAATAAATAAATTATTATTTTTTAAATCTCCTTTTTTGAAGTCGATTAAAAATGAAACCTTTAAAGTTGAAGGTACAATACCTTACATACAACCAGCCACACGCAAAGAATATTTTGAAGTTGCTGAAATCAACAACAAAATACCCTTAGCTACTGTATACAGACAAAGCTTGGGGCGAAAGGATATTCCCTTACAAATATTTTTCTCAGAACAATTGGGACTCTCTAGACCTAAATAAATTATATTGATCCTGTGACATATTGTTGTTACTCGTTATACTATCTATTGAAATCAGATTTGTTAGGCGTATCAAATAAATATTTGTAAAGTTTTTCTTTGAAGGTAGATTATATTGATATCTTGCCTATTTTTCCTTATAATATTATGTACTTCAATAAACATGATTGTCATAGAATTGTTTTGTATACTAAAATAGATAAAAGAGTAAAATATATCAGACAATATATCCGATGATTTGAAGGACATTAAAATCCACACAAAACACACCATACAATGCAAGACATGCATGATAGGTTTAGGGGAGTCAGAAAACTTTAGTTAGTAACTAATTAAGGAGAGAGAAAGCTAAAATAGGGTTTAAAATTATTTGATATTCAAAATATATTTTCTTATAATAAAATTGTTTTGATTAATACTAACAAACGAGACGTCTCGACATAGTTATTGAAAATTAATTGAAATAATTAATTTTGGTAGGCTACAAATTCTAATGGATAATTTCGTAAACGTTTGCCTAAATCTTAGTTAAAATATATTAATTTTATGTTACTCAGATCTTGATATTATTTATACGGCTCGTATTTAAACTTGACAAAGTAGTTTACAGGTCAAACCGCACAAGGCGTAACAACACTGCAGCAAAGCGAATCCGATGTCGCGTAGTTCTGATGCTGCATGATGCAGTTTGTCTCGTACAATTTCATATACCATATTGGTCACTAAGCTGCAGTTAAGTTACGCCCAGTGCTGTCTAACCTTAACAGAGAAAAACAAAAGTTGATCAATATACTTACGTAGCTTCAACCGGCACATCTGGGTCTCCAACCAGCTGTTCTGCGCGCGGCGGGTAGGGCTGGATCAGCGGCTGCGTGTGGTATACCACACCAGGTAACAGATCTTCGATATCGTCCTAGTATCAGACAAAACTGTTAGAGCAATCAGCAAGCAAGCAATCAAGCGATATGGTAAATTATACAATATGCTAATAGAAATAACAGTAAGTTTTTCAGTGATATTTTGTGATATCGGCAAGTTACTTTATAACCCGACCACATTTAAAACTTTAGTTTTACTTTAGCATAATATTGATGTACCAAGAAGGTGACCATGATTGAAAATATGGTTAATATTCACACGTGACTACGCGTGTGCACGGTGTTGTTAACAATTTTCACCTTATGTCTGCTTGGTCAAGTGTCAATTTTCGATGCTAAGAACATGGTACAATCCTTTGTTACGTCAATATGCCCAGATATATCCTGTCATTACTCTGTAACTTTTAAAATATTTGCATTATGCCAGTAAGGATCATGCCGCACTCACCTCCGGCTCGGCCTCTCTGTACGCTGGACAGGTGATGCCCGTGGAGCAGGGCTGAGAGATATCCGGGCGGGCCGCGGGGTCGCAGCCGCCCCCCGCCGGCGAACACTCCACACCACGCACCTGGACCCCCGCGCCGCAGGACACCGAGCACTGGATCAACATCGTCATTGTTATTATCAGACATGTTTGGCCGGACCTTCGAACGCTCGGTCGAAAGGTCTTGGAGCTGACCACCATATGCACATTATGTTGACGATGATAACAAGGATGAAGCATGTTCCCACAATATTGGTGATTAATGGGCCTATAGCCCTATACCCAAGACGTTTTCTTTATGGCTTCTTTATAGAATCGCCGATCAAAATGTATGGGATTGACATTAGACGAGTCAAACATCAACTTCATGCTATCGAACGCTTATGTCAATTCCATACATTTTGATCGGCGATTCTATAAAGAAGCGATATAGAAAAGGCATTGGTTAAAAGGCCAGTCATCACCAACATTGTGGGAATATGCTTAGGTAATCCTCATTATCATCGTTAACATAGCGTGAATATGGTGGTCAGCTCTAAGATCTTTCGACCGAGCGTTCCATGCTCAGTCAGGTTGAAGCTCATTTAGTTTAGTACATTATTGCACGTTGGTTTCAAAAACCTCAACAACATCATCACTATATCGCTCAAACAATATCCTTTTTTACAGTCGGTTAAAAAGGATCCAGTAAAATTCGCTTATTAAACTCATAAAACTATTCATATAGTAGAATAATTATTCAATTAAGAATAATGAGTCTCATGACTGAAACAAGTTACAAATACACATGCCACCTTATTATATTACAAAGTCGTCATTTGTCTTAAACTCCACATCTTAAGCTAGTTTTAATACTGCAGTAACTGACCCTATTCTCAGAGTTCCTGTACAATGTAGGATACCAAACAGTATTGTAACTCAGCCGTTTTAATCAAACTCGCTTAACAGGAAGGTCATAGAAAGAGAAGATGAAGATAAGGGACACGACTTAGAAAACGTTTCACCTGTGTTCCGAGGAAAGTGTATTTGAGAACCGATAGAATCACAGCCTTGGGCGAGGTTAGGCAAATAAATCGACTCTATTCGTTCTTAAAAAAATGCCTTTTTAAGGAATGCTTCTTTAAAACGCAGCTTCAGAAACGCAGCCTAAAGACACGAAAACTACATACATAAATAAGCGAGTTGTCGCTAGCGAGTACGTATGACTCATGGTACGATTTTTATCGAAAACTATTCGACGCAAGTTTGCTCGTTAGCGAGTACGGTAAAATCGTATACTTTTTCGATAGCAACTCATGGGAGGAATACGATGATAGTCTACTGTGTTTTCTTTATACTGTTTCAACCAGGTTCACAGAAGATGCAGGTGATTACCCGCGCAGCTTGTTTGCCGCTTCATTACGTTCGTCTTTGTCTTCACAACTCCAAACTAGTTCGCCGGTTAATAGTTTGTCTTCACAATATCACTAGCACTAGCATATTAAACTGTTACTGTGTACTATTCAACTATTGTAATAAGTGTCATGTCTGTCTCTCGTGTGTATGTGCAATTTGATCTTTAGAGTCACAGGCAAACATCCGTATCTATGTTTGCCTGTAGAACATAAAGATCCGTTTCTATGTTGTACAACTTATGGATTTTATTATCGACTAGTAAGTTACTGCTTACTAAGATGTAAACAATTTGTAGAACACATAATCAGCGAATGTAAAATTTTTGACTCATAAAGTACTAACAACATAACACTTGTCTCCTAAAAGACGATTATCGTTCTAAAAAAGTCATCTCCATCATTAACTCCATTAATCTAAATACTCTTCCTCTGCAAGCCACGCATCACTATCCTCATTCCACACCATCACTTCTTGATCTGATGTTTGTTTCTTCCCTTAACCTTGTAGATTCTCACGGTCAGTGTCCAGCGCCAGGATTTTCTTACCATGACTGTTTATTCCTCTCATACAAATTGCGTCCAGCAAAAACCAAGCCTAAAGTTGTCTTACATCGGTCCTTTAAATATCGACATAGACAGTCTCCGCGAGGATGCTGAAAATGTGGACTGGGAAGAGATAATCAACGCTGAATCGATCGACGAGAAAACCCACATTTTTGATAGTAGAATCATTGACATTTTTGATAAACATGCACCACTACGCCCTGTCAAAATTAAGCACCTTCCAGCCCCATGGCTTACAGATGAAATTAAATCCATAATTAATAAAAAAAATCGTGCAAAAGCTAAATTACGGAAAACACAATCTGATGCCGACAAAATAACCTATAATAAACTCCGCAATCGCAGCAACACTATGTGTAGAGACGCGCAAAAAATGGCGCCACATTCATTCGGCTATCGAAAATGGTGACCAGGCTAAAGTCACTCGGGGTCGGCAAAGATCCTAAAACTTCTATTCCATCCGACATTAATTTAGATCTCTTGAATAGCCATTTTGCAAACCCCGCACATGTCTACGATGCCCACAAAAAAGCTCACACTAGTCACACTTTATCTAGTTTACCCATACCAGATCATCCTTTTACCTTAACTAGCATAATTTAGTCTAAGTTTTAGAGTTATTTCTTTGTTTTATCCCCCGACTACTGTAACCTTTATTACTCCATATAAATGCACCGAAATGGTAATATTTTATGGTAAATAAACGCTCCTAAGCCGTCATTAAATTAGCTCAGAATTACACCGTGGGAGAGGACGTAGCACCAAGAAATTGCCATAAAGATGTCATAACAACAGAATGTCTGTCTTAATTAATAATGTATTTAATTTATCGCGAGCGCGCTGCAGCCGGCCACTTGTATAATTTGTTCCCTTGTTTAGCCTCAATTCCAAAACGGTTGAGACTTGTAAGCCTTTACAAGAAATGTTTGGAAGCGTAGAATAATGTCTTTTATTTCTACCTAAAATAGTAATAATATTATTATGTGAATGAATGCTTTTAATTTTTAAATTTATAGTCGCGTTCAAAGATTTCAAAACTAAAATATGCAACAACGTATGTTTCGTAGATAAATTTTCATCAAAATGTAACTTTATCTTTGCTAACGTACCTACCTGTTTTTTTAACACAAAAAGTTGCTTAGGGGATATTTGTCAGTATCTTTTTATTACTATTTAATGTATCAAGGAATTCAAATTTAGTCCATGGCATATTTTATGGCGTCTTCTTCAATCAATAGCATATTATTCAACAAAATATTACAACTTTCAAGGCTTCAAATCAATAACATTTCATGCCTTGCTTATCACTATCTTAGGATAACTAAATAATTCACGCATGTAATATTTTATTACACGAGCATTCAGAATATCGGATGAAGACTGCCTACGGGTCTACCGCCGTAGAGAGCCAAACTTCTCTTCAGAGTTGAGCCTGGCGCTATATCGTGTATGCTATTGATATATTGAGTTTATTACAATATACTTAATTATTTATTCAGACAGGTAATATTAAAATAATTTTAGTTATATTCACTATACTCTTCATTTTATATTAATCGTGGCAACGTAGCTCTGTAAATTGCAGACAAACTATTCAATCCGTTCTTATAATTGTTTATTACTAGATGACACGCCAAAATTCGTTTATCGCGCAGGAACTATAAAATAATACGAGTAAATGACGCCCGCAACTCCGTTGCGCCAAAATTCGTTTATCGCGCGGAAACCGTACATTTTTTCGAGATAAAAAGTATCATAATATGTCCTTTTTCGGGACTTAAACTATCTCCATACCAAATGTCAGCAAAATCGGTTCAGCGGTTTGAGCGTGAAGAGGTAACAGACAGACAGACGGACAGATAGACAGACAGACAGACAGACACACTTCCGCATTTATAATATTAGTATGGAAGTATGGAAGTATGGATGTATATCAGTAGCATTATAGCCATTACCTTTCTTTGAATTTATATCAAAACGGAACGAGGTAAACATTAATTCAAACACACTATTACATTTAAATGGAATTCCGCAGTGAAATATAAAATTGGTTCTGCCGTAGCACTATTAATCTCCATTTCTTGTGGACGTGTGCATGCTGTACGGACCCCTGGGCACACGATGCTGTTAGTAAAATACGAATGTTACTGTGCATTTTAGCAATACCCATTTTCGAGAATTTAGTTTAACTCTGCTTTATTTTAACCCATCGAGCCCCATAAGGATACCGGTGACCGCGACAACAGAATAACAATAGATTTCTAAAAATCCGCGATCGAAGGATTAAAGCAATAGAGGGTCTTAATGTGGTTTTAATTTAGGTAGATGACATCTTTAGCTTTAGTAACTTATTTAACTACTTACTAATAAAAATATATTTAATATAAATGTGCCCGACACCATAGATTAATCATTGGTCTTCGCGCGCAGCGCTACGTCGCGCTACGCGCGCGAAGACCAATGATTAATCTATGCCCAACACATTATAAAGTTTACTAGCAGAAAAAGACAGAAAACTTTGAATATAATGTGCTGCGGAATCATCGTCATATTAGTAAATAAGAAATGTGTAACATTTAAATTTTGAAAATCCTTTAATTCGAAATAGAAAACCCGACCCATTTCTAACAACCCATTATATCAAATCAGGACCCTTATAATAAAATTAGAATAGCCCACTCGGGCCATCCTCGTAAAAACACAATGAGAATTGGCCATTGTTGAAGTTTACGACGACGGTACAATGTGCACTCGTCGTGCTACATTGTGACGAGCGGAGGGAAGGCGACAAGGGGGGGGGGTCAAGATGGCGGCGAGGGGGAGAGGGGGAACGTGACTGGAATGTCATTTGCATCGCGCGCGCCGGCACGTACGTCCACTTGGTTTTAGAAAAACTACATAATTATTAAATCACTACTTAGGGATGCTTGAGACGCGGTGGGGTATATGAGTTTAAAAACACTATACCTTTACTAATAAATAGTTACAAAGTATACGCTATGTTTAGTCCTTATCTACCACTCGCCTTCTAAAATAGAATAATTTATATACTGTTTATGAATTAAATAAGATGAAAATGATGACTATGCTTCCTGATTCGTAACTTTTGTATTTTAATTAAATATTAAGAAATGTGAATCCATATTAGGTATTCAAATATAACTCAAAATAATGTAAAATGCCCAAGGTAACTTTAAATCTTAACTTGAACACTTCACTATGACGTTAAGACGTTAAATTGTATATGTACTTAATATATTACAAAATATGTAAAAGTGTATCCTTCTGGCTGCCTGTTAGTCAGTCTAGTTCACCTTTTTGCACTTAAGCCGCTTCATATTATTTTCAAGCCTAATCCACAAAACAGATTAAGACGGGTATATATAAACAGATTTCAAACAGATTTTACATTAAATATTCAGTTACCGCATAATTAACGAATTGGTTCGTAACATTTTATGTTAAAAAATAACATTTTCTAAACCCAATTCTTCTAATTAAAACACCTGCCACTTCAAATTACTCAAACCAAAGAGGTCGGTGTCGGAATTTGAAATTGTAATTTTGTTATATCCGGAAATGGCGCTTCCGACTTGTCAGATTCAAAATTCGAACATCGAATGACTGTCAGTACAAATGGACGTCGCGGTTCGCTTGACGTTGACACGAATTGCCGAATGTGGAGTTTTATTATCATATTTTGCTAGTATATAAAATTTCTCAGTAATGATAATACGAGTACTTCTGTATACTATTTTCACTCTTTATTAAAATCCCCTGAAGTGGGGATAACGTCTTCATTAGTTTCGCACGAGCGGCAAACACAGCTTTTATGTGATAATAATAATAACAAAAATTACTTTCAATATAAAAATAGTATGGATCTAATATTAGTATTATGTCTTTGTGTCATATTCCTCTTTCTTCAAAGAATGTTGTTAGTAAAATACCTAAAATAGTTTTTTCCATGTGAAAAGAGCCTTACACTTGTCGCCAACTTTTAAAATAATATATTTTTATCTCTCACATCAGAGCCAATAAAATATTTTATTGTTTTCTTAATAATATGTTGACTATGTTGGCGCTACGTGACAGCGTAGCACAGTCGTAGCACTCTGGTAGCGTCGTAGCTCCTTCGTAGCGACGAAGAATTCACGAGATGTGAGAGATTGAGTTAAAATTACGTCGTAAAAATATATTTCAAAGTAAATTGATGTAAGCGGCAACGAGTTACGATTTGAAATTCAAGTGTTGCCGCTATTAGGTTAGGTTAGGTTAGGTAGCTTTTAGTGTAATGACGTAATTTTGGATACTTTCAGATTGTTTTTGATATGAGAATTTTAGAGTGAAGTGAGTAGAAGTGTTGATAGTCGAATACACATCACAATTACAATGATTTCGTATGAGGAGCATCATGAAGTTTTATTAAAAGATTTTTTTTGCCATATGTGTTCCATACAAACTATACATATTTTTGTCAAAATAACGAAACGTAATTTCACGTCACATTCGTTCGAGGGCATTTAAAAGTTACTAGCTATTTGACCGAACTTTGCTCGGTATTCGATAAAACACGAATAAAATGACATTTTCTAAAAATGATTTTTAGCTAGATCGATTTATCGCCCCCGAAACCCCCTGTATACTAAATTTCATGAAAATCGTTGGAGCCGATTCCGAGATTCCAATTATATATTATATATACATATTATATAAGAATTGCTCATTTAAAGATATAAGATAGAAGGGCCAACTTACTCTAGACGCATTCTATCGAGTCTACCCATTGCCATACACTAAGCATCCACTTACCCCAGACCAGGGTCCAGCGACCCAGGTGGCGCACTCCTGCTCGTTGCAGGGCTGCGTCGAGCGCGGCGCCGGCGACACGCAGCCTGGCTCGGAACTCGTCTCTGGAGAACAATAATCATCAGATATTTTTGACCCTCATCAATCGAATCAGATAAAGAGCCAGAGTGCTTAGTCAACTAAGTCAAGTTGAATTTGCTATAATGAGGTTATAATGAGGTTGGATGTCAAAAAAGTATGGGATTTGATGTAACGCATTGCTAAGTGTCATGTGACGCTTGCGATGCGTTATGTCAAATCCCATACAGACATCTAACTTCTAGCGAATTCAACTTGACTAAACACTCTGCAATCATAGAAAACCTGCTAGACTGACATGCTCACGTTTTGACAGTCAATATTTAGCCACGCTCAAAGAAACCCGTTGGGATTAGTGAGTGCCCATTGCATCAACGGCATATGAAACCGTATAGTTAGCATTAATATGGAGTTTGCTACTTTACTGTAAGTCTGCCGTACATTCGCTCTTAAAGAGTGTGCGGTTAGATGAGCAAATTTTCAGCTTGCGTCAGCTGATCATTTCGGCTCCATACGTATAACACGGTACATACCTAGTTTATTGTGCGGGAACCGTACATTTTTCCGGGACAAAAAGTATCCTATGTCCTTTCCCGGGACCCAAAGTATCTCCGTACCAAATTTCAGCAAAATCGGTTGAGCGGTTTGGGCGTGAAGAGGTAACAAACAGACAGACGGACAGACAGACACACTTTCGCATTTATAATATTAGTATGGAGTAGGTACATACGATCGAAGAAATTGATTCAAAGGCGGATGGCCGACCTACGTCATTAAGTCGAGTTATGTCAATTCAACGTTGGTCTCTCGGCTAGGTTTGATATAACGCGACCAAACTACGTAGGTCCTCTAGTACCTGGGTCGTATGTGTCGGCGCGGCTGAGGTTGGCGGAGCGCGCGCACAGCACTCGGCGCTCGCGCACGCCGCCGCCGCACGTCGCGCTGCACGCCCCCCACTCCCCCACGTACCACCTGTAATAACATATGGTAGTACTAACACATAATATATGAATTCACAATAATTAAAGATGTGACTGGTACCAAAACTTAGTACCTAGTCAATACTGTTAAAAATATAGCAAGAAACTCTGCTACGTGTTACGTGCTACTAAGTGGTAAAAGATGGCCCCATGCGACCTTCTTACGTCGGTTCTTCTCGCCAAGTTGGTTCGCGAACCGGTGGTAGTTATATTAAATAATTTTACTATGATGCATTAAAAATACATGCATCTCTTAAAAAAAGGAGAAGCGCTCGATGCTAACCAACGTGATTTATTTCTTTTTCTTCATGAACAATCTGTGACACCCTTCAGAGGGATAAAAAAGTTGGTCGTAATTTGGTAAGTTCTGTGTGTTGCCGTAATTCCCGCGATATGAAAGCCGGTACATAAATTGCGGAAGTCGATACTTACGCCTGGAGCTCTCAGAGTTAGAGAAATATATTTTATTTGACTATAATAATTTATACATCATATGCCAAGGTCAATATAAACAGGCAGGCTAAAGATACTTTTAAGGGTATCTAGTTATATCTATAAATTACTAGCTCTAAAGCTAGTAACCTAAAATTTTACACAGGAATTCCTCTTATGATTGTCTAGGAAAGGACTTTTGAAAACTCCATTTCCAGGGAGTTAAATAGGGGATCAAATATTTTTCCACACGATCGTAGCCTAGGGCTAAATATTTAGATTATAAGTAATTAATTAAGTACAAAACTTGTCATCAATTAAAGCGTTACTAATAAATAATTTAACAGGGCTTCTGAACTTTTTTACTCTCCTGTTTTACGTATTTAAGAAAATTACAATAATTTAAGTCTCTCCCGATGAAATAAAAAGCGTGAATATTAAGGCGAGTTTCCACCGTCTTACTGAGATTTCCGGATAAATTAAATTTATGTAAATCCGGACATTTGTATGCTCAGTTTTATCTAAACGTCCGAAGTCATTGGGTAAGGAATGATGATGGATACCATTTAGCGTATTACATTACTGTTTTATAAATCTAGGTATACTTACGCGCTATTCTTAAAATTTGAGGACCCAGAGCGCTGGTTTTTAGGGTTTCGTACCCAAAGGGTAAAAACGGGACCCTATTATTGAGACTTCGATGTCTGTCCGTCTATCTGTCCGTCTGTCTGTCTCCAGGCTGTAACTCAAGAACAGTAATAGCTAGAAAGTTGAAATTTTCACAGATTATGTATATCTATTGCCGCTATAACAACAAATACTAAAAACAAAATAAAATTAATATTAAAGGGGGGCTCCCATACAACAAACGTGATATTTTTGGCCTTTATGGCTCTATATCAATAATGGCAACAGGTACGTACTTGAATTTTACTCAAGGTCCTTAGTTTTATGTGCAGTTTAATATTAATTATAATATTAAAATAAAATAAAAAATTAAGGGGGGCTCCCATACAAAAAACACAATTTTTGGGCTAATTTTGCTCTATAATGGTACGGAACCCTTAGTGCGCGAGTCCGTCTCGCACTTGGCCGATTTTTTTTAAAAACCCTGGTCGTGTCGAATAACCTTATTTCGACACGTCATGCATCATAACGGGGCATCATAAAATGATTCCAGCGGGTTAATTTTAATTAAGTGCTTGTTCAGACACAGCGGGAACCCCGTGCAGAAACCGAGCGGTTAAGTTTGAACGCTGTAATACAATGCCTTTGTAATAAGCTACGAGCGGTTTAACCACGCGGGTCCAAACCGCGCATTTCCCGCTGTGTCTGGACAAGCACATAATCAGCCACCGAAACCGTAATCAGTGTAGGACCTATGAAAATGAAACCGCACTACGCTGCAGCGGAGTGACGCAACGTGTCGTCAAATATTCTTGAAATAAATATTCTTAAAATGAAATTGTATGAGTAGCACTAGTAGGTGCAGTGGGAAGTGAAGTAACGCGTCACTTTGATGCAGTGTTGTTACACACTGTCCGGTTTTTGAGGCGTGCTGAAATTGGGACCCCGTGTAAAAAGTGGGACCCCGTGCAACTTTCTTACGCCGGTTCTTCTCGCCGGGATAGTTCCCGAAACGGTGGTAGGTACCAGTAGTATCAACGTTCTGAAAGTATTAATTTGTTACAAATCTATTCAGATATTATATAAAAAAATATATTTTTATTTTATATATCTGCCGTTGGTACACTATACACTATAAGCTCACTTGAATGGGCAGGGGTGTGTGTTGCAGCGCACGACGGCGGAGGCGGGCTTGCCGGACCCGTCACACAGCTCCTCCGGCGCGTCCAGACCCGTCAGACGGTCGCGGCACACAGCCAGCGACATCTTGTAACCTGGTGGGGAAAAATATAAACATTTAGGGTCACAAACACAGACACAGACGTGTTGCAGTCGTGTCAACTGCATTCAAAGTGCAGTTTAAATGCAGTTGACACGACTGCAACACGACTGCAATAGAACTGCAAACCACACAACACACAACTGCATGCCAACTGCAACTTAACTGCAATCTTTTCGTTTCGTTTGGTTTGCAGTTCTATTGCAGTCGTATTGCAGTCGTGTCAACTGCATTTGAACTGCAATTTGCGGTTGAATTGCAGTTGAAATGCGGTCCGTCAGTGTAGACCCTTAACTATGTTGTGGTGGCCGAAAAGGAAGATCTTCCCACCGAGCGAGGTGGTATGTTCGGTCAGGACGAACGACAATGCAGTGTAAAGGCAAGGGCTATTACTGATAACTCTACAAGATTTAACCATTATTGCGTAGCTGCCTACACTCCACAGATTGAAAATTAGTACAGCATACTCTCATATACCCCCTTAATAAATGTGTTCATAAAGATCACATTCGATATTGCCTGTTTTTGTCCATCATTGGCCAAAATAGAAAGGCGCCATAACGCGTTCTCTATACTTTAAGATAAGCAAGATTTTCTTCGACTGGATATAAATTAAATAACAAAATAGAAATAAAACCTCTCATATTTGTAAAGCTCTCGAACGTCGTGTACGCCCGCGGTAATTGGTTGAGTGTTATTGCCGACATGATGGATGCCGTACTCCTAACGATTCGTATATATATGTAATATACAATTTTGTATTGAATTATTATTTTTTAACAAAAAATTAAAACCGACTTCCAAGGTAAAAACAAAAGTAATACTTATTAGTTATTCTTAATCTAAAAAGAATCAAATAATTCTTATTCCTTATTATAGTGGCGTCTTCAGACTTCGCCTAAACCTCAACTATATTTTCTGTACTCAATCTTCGTACTTGAATGGTTCTTCTTTCTTAGTCGGTACCAGCCCGGAAAAGTTTTGAGATCCTTGACATAGCAATTACGCTAAGGTAAGCTGGTACCGACTTCAAAAGCATGAAGATTGAGTACAGAAATAGTTGAGGTTTAGGCGAAGTCTGAAGACGCCACTATAATAAGGAATAAGAATTATTTGATTCTTTTTAAATTAAGAATAACTAATAAGTATTACTTTTGTTTTTTTCCTTGGAAGTCGGTTTTAATTTTTTGTTAAAAAATAATAATTTCACCCTTTTTAGTTACATGATATGAGATGACAAGGCTATAATATTATAGCTTGTTGTCGAGTTGTACATATTACTAGCGGTCGCCTGCGGCTCTGCCCGCGTGGATGTCGGTTACGGCTGCAAAAAGCCTACCCAGGAAAGACTCGGTCAGCAAAATGATTCCCAGGTCAATTCACAGACTCCGACACTGACATCGACGATGCGGACGCAGTAATTATCCGAAGGGTGTACAGTGCACACTGCACAGATTGTCTACCTTCCGCAAGCGCATCCCGTTTGGTGACGCCCACTATCGTAATATTTTAATTTCGCCATAATTTCAAAACGTCCAATTTTAATCATTCAAAGACCAAATTTTATCTACATAAACTGTACTTAGTGATGAAATAATTTATTTTGATAAGGATTAATGGCACGAGTAAAATAAATGCGTTTAAATGTTGTCCAAAAAAATTCATTTCATGGTCCTATCTTTTATAGTTTCAGCAGCGTACGCAAAATAAGTAACTGTTCTGGTTGATTTTTTCACCTGGCGTCCGAAAAACCCAAATATCTTACGGAACCCTATTTTTTCCAAAATAAAATTTAGCCTATATTCAGCACAAATAATGTAGAATTTGCTTGGAGTAGTTTAAATAAAGCCAAAATCCTCAAACTTGTATCTATAAGGATTCAAAAGTTCTGTTGGGTACCTTCAGAACCAGGGTATATCCTGGTGCAAAATCTTACTTTTTGGTAGTATATGCCTGAAATACTTCAGAAAAAATCAAAATCACCATATGTTCCCATATAAATTTCAAGGAGTCCCCTCGATTCCTCATGGATCTCATCATCAGATCGCCACTTTTGTGAACATGGTACCAATCTCGGATTCAACCTTGTACAAAAATAAAAGAATCATGAAAATCGGTCCATAAACGGCGAAGTTATGGTTGAACATACAAAAAAAAATATATATATATAAACAGACGAACGTATAACTTCCTCCTTTTTGGAAGTCGCTTAAAAAATATGATTAAGGTGAACGAAACCCTATAAAGTGAGTCATTTCATAATCTCTCTCATGTCTTCCCAAAATATCTTCTGAAATCCAAGAATTTTACGTAATTTATAGATACAGTTGTAATAAAAACATTGATAATATAAAAGGAGGATCGTAGCAAATTGTGATTACTGATTATCCTCCGCCTACTATTTAAAACGAAGGTTTATTAAAGGTGATTGCACATTTGTCAGCACCGTACGCGCCGTACGCGCCCAACGTACCGCATAGTACACGAAATGTGGCGCGTACGGTGCGGGCGAATATGCGAGGTTTCACATCATTTTATTTTATACAACCAATTCCAAAATACGGCGCGTATGGTGCGTGCGCGCTGATATAATAAATGCGATGACCAGTTATACTAACTCAACAGTAATGGAGAAGCTAAAATATAAGAATCGATTCATAAATGCATTCCCCAATGATTTATGTCACCGCATACCATTCCGCAAGTTAATGCAAAAACTAGTTATTACTAAACGTTTCAACCTAAACGAGTAGAGCTGCGCCCTCAACACTTAAATAGCAATTAGGAAAAAACGGCAAATTGGAATAGAGCCACTGCCTGCACTTTTTATTTTCTATGATGCGGGCACTCGGCTAACAGTTCGATACATAGGTGGAGTTTTAGGACTATTTTCGTCGGTTTTGAGGTTCTATTTTCAAACGTATATTGATTACGGTGTTCCAAAACGTGACAAAAATATCAGGTACTAATTGTAAATTCATTTGGTCTTGAGTGTAATATAAAGCTACGTATAATATAATAGAAATTATATAATACACTGTAGACTGTTGTCTTAGCGTAGTCAATAACAAAAAAGCCAATATAATGACTTCATTTCAGGGTTATTTGGTGTTATTTTTATGTTTAAGGAATGACTGCTATACTCCACTCGGGCTAACTTGTCGTTAGCGGTCATTGACTCCCTGTCAAAAACTTGCCATTTTCCATATAAAGGCACGATTGATAACATCTGACACTTCACTGTCAAATATACGTCGTACGGTCGTACCTGGGTTTCGAAATTCTTTACATTATTGTAAATGGGAATAGGATATGAAGATAATTTTATGATCAAAGAGCAAATAAATATCCCATCATTCCTTGCTAATTATGGTTGATTAATTTTAATTCGATTGTTATTCGTACCTGCCAGCGGTCATACAATAAAGGTTCAGTTGAATGGATCACAATGATACTATGCATCATCATAACATCATTAATATATTTTGTTTCGTTTGTTTGTACAGGTAATTTTGTAGTTTCATATTTTCATTATTATTATTGGCAATCTGTCGGGATGATGGGTAAGCCTGAATAAAAAGCTTATTGTTTTAAAAATTATTGTAAATTTCTTAACAGTTACATCTTAACCACAGTTTCCGTGGTTTTCTTAATTGAATTTATCTATTGAACATTAATGTTGAGGATATTGGTTTGAACGTAGCCTATCAAAAGCCATTGTGAATAGGGAATACAAATCTCGCGAGATTCTCCTTTTTCAACCGAGATCAGTCTCGCTAAAAATGTCGTGATTGCGCGAGAACGAGATTGAATTCCCTACTAGTAAATCGTAAATTCCTGTCGAAAAAGCTTAAGAACAATGACATTTTTCAATATTTTTTGCCTTGAAATGTTGTCATAACTATATAATGTAGAAGGCTCATCGTGGTTTGGCTCCGGTGTAAGGGCTTCATTTCTTGCGGCTTGTTAACAATCGACCCCGGAGGTCAAACAAAGAGACAAATATTTTATCAACCGACAGAACCATAGTACAAGTGAAGGTAGTTGCCAGACGCCATGTTGCCTCTGCTTTTTTTTTCTCACGCCCATGGACACTTGCAACATCAAAAGAGCTGCAGGTGTGTTGCCGGCCTTTTAAGAGGGAATACGCTCTTTTCTTGAAGGTTTGCAGATCGTATAGGTCCGGAAATATAGCTGGTGACAGTTCGTTCCAGAGTTTTGCAGTGCGCGGCAGAAAGTTGCGCGAAAAACGCACTGTGGAAGACTGCCACTCATCAAGGTGATGAGGATGGTATGTTTTTCGCGTGGGACGATGGCGAAAATTTGCAGGTATGATTCCGAACAATTCCTCAGAGCACTCCCCGTGATACAACCGATAGAGGATGCAGAGCGAAGCTACATCTCGGCGTAATTCCAAGGGGTCCAAGCTGTTTGAAACACTATGGCAATCAACAATTCGAGCGGCCCTTCGTTGGATACGATCCAGAGGGAGCAGTTGGTATTTTGGCGCCTCTGCCCAGAGATGAGAACAATATTCCATATGAGGCCGAACCTGCGCTTTGTAGAGCTGTAGGCGTTGGTCCGGACTGAAGTAACACCAAGCTTCTTCGAGGCTAATTTGGCCTTACCCTCTAGATGATATCGGAACTGGACTTCGCTCGATATATTGACGCCAAGTATCTCAATGCTAGAGGAGATGGTTAGAGATGTGCCCTCGAAACGAGGATATACGACCATTGGTGACTTTTTAGTGGTGAACGCGCAGACTTGTGTCTTGGCGGGATTGAATTTGACCAAGTTACGTCTACCCCATTCAGAGACCTTCTCCAATGAATTCTCCACCTTAGACACAAGTTCGTTTCGACTCTCAGTGACATTTTGCCGAGAAATATTGGGGGAGCCGTTATATACAGCATCACCTGTACTGTCATCCGCATAGCAATGAATGCCGCTGGTCTGCAACATGTCATTGCTATGCAGTAACTGCTTAAGCTTAAGCTCAATCTGTTTAGTCTAGGCTACGGAATAAGGATAGCAAACATAAAAGTACTAAAATCGTAACAGTACTTAAATTTTAAAGGCATAAAGGCCCTAGTTTTGGAGTCCAAATTACTATTGTTAGTAATTTCAAAAGTAACTTGTATCGCTAGTCAAGTTTCCTTTGAAATCATCAAATTAGTCTCTAGTCTAGTAATGTGTGCTTGATGAAGTCGTGATTTCATATATTTTGTATCTCGTATGTAAGGAGCGTTAAACACTAAAATAAAAGTAGACAAGGCACGACGCGACGAAGCATAGCATTTTAATTTTACATTGCTTTTTTATTTCGTTTCGGTTGACAATAAAAGGCAAATATATTTTTTGGAATTATAAAAAGGCCGCGAATTAAGATTCCAGGCGTGCTATAAATATAAATGAGTACTTAATATTTGGATATTAAAATTAATCAAAACGTCGGTCAGTTATGCAAAGATTGTAAATTAGTAATTCTTATCATTCCGACCAACCGCCTACAGTCTATTTGTATGTAAACGAGCGACTGGAAGATTTTTGTATACTGAAAACCTTAAACCCTTTGCCCTATTTTTAGAAGACAAATTGTTTTTTTTTTTTTAATACTAGATGACGGCCGCAACTTTGTTGTGAATAAAATCGTTTATCGGGTGGAAACCGTATTTTTTCCGCATTTATTATATTAAGTATAAACAAAAGGTTTTGTTCCAGAAATATACAATCTACGTAGTAGACAAATAAGTAGCTTTCATTGCATTTGGAAGTACTCTTTACCTCTTCACGACCAAACCACTGAACCGATTTTGCTGAAATTTGGTATGGAAATATTTTGGGTCCCGAAAAAGGATATGGGATAATTTTCTTCCCGGAAAAATGTACAGTTCCGACGCGATAAATGAATTTTGGCATAACGATGTCACGGGCGTCAGTATACACATAATAAATTCGGAATTTTATTCCCACTGCAATAAAAAATAAAAAATAAATACTCTTTCCTCACAAATTAATCCCAGCGTTTGTTTTTCAAGTACAATCAGAAACGCAATGTTTTTCATACGTTAATTAAAAATATTCGTGGCAGTTTTTAAAATGTGTTTTTAGTTACTACATATAACAAACTATCACATTAATAAAATATAAGCTTATATAAAAGCTGTTATTTAGTATATGAATTAATAACTACCCGCACCTCCGTTTGTGCAGAATTTCGTTTATGGGTGAATTTCCCAACCACTTTTTTCTCGCGGCTACTGTGAAATTGGGGGTGTGAAATGGCTTTTTAGGGTTAAATAAAATTTCATCGTATAGTTTGTGTGATTATCCATATTATGAGGCAACATATACGTTTTTAATTCCAGAACTACAACATAAAAATAAAAAATTCTAAAGGTGGACTGACTGTGACTGACGGTGACTGTCCCAACGACGTTTTTAATCCTAATTTCGTCAGCCGAGGAAAAAATATTAGTGGTACAAACAATGGATTCTTTTATTGGATTCTTAAAGAATGGAGGTAGGTAGGTAGGAGGTCAATACAAATTTCATAATCTCAAACGTTATACTTTCAAAATAGCGGGAGAAATAAAACTGTCCCAACATTTTGTCTTGATTCGGTGAATAAAAAAGAAACATGAATTGTCGAGACCAGAAGTACTTTTGAACGTTATACCGCTTCTCGAACTCAAGCGCCAGTCATGCTTGTGCCTTCGGAGCGAGAGGTGGTTTGCTGCGTCGCTGCGTGTTCCCGCTAAAAACGTAAGTATATCGTCTCGGTGACACCCGACACTTTTCTCTTCATTTCCGTGATTCAATTTATCATGTTAATTGAACCAGCTAGAAGTATTAATTTATTTTCTTACAAACACTTTTAATAATATGTATCAGCATGTAGTATAGATATCGGTATAATTATTATAGGTGTCAAAATATTCAACGATTTGTCGTAAATTATGAAATGAAAAAAATCACGGAAATGGTGACTCGGTGACTTTCGGTGACCTTCGGTGACAATAGTTTTCATATCGGTGAATACATTTTCATCTCGGTGATTTTTAAAGTTGTTTTATACAGGATGAATAATAATCTGCGAAATCGTAAAAAAATGTTAATAAATAAAAAAGAAATATGGTGCTTCTTAATGTTTCATTTTTTTAAGCTATTGTATTGCTTTGATCGCGTTTATCAAGAAATTCCGTAACGAAAAACACCTAACATTCGTATAACGTCGTTTCAGTCAATATTTGTACATTTTGTTTCAGTAATATTTGTAAAACAGTACGAGATAATATAATAATTAATATGATTATTTAATGTTAGAATTTAATGAATCCTATCAAAAAGTAGTTTTGGTTATAATAATGTTAGAATAATAGTTACTCAATTTTTACTTTAACTGTTTAACTTAAGTATATTTTTAAAACGAAAAATTTTAACTAAGTACTAGAAGATACCTTTTCAAAATAGTAACAGCATTTATACTTTGCCGAGTAAAGTTGGCGCGTGGTAATTTTTATTAAAAGCAAAATATGTGTCAATTATTTCCCAGTATTAATATATTCTGTTATTTGTAATTTAAATCGTTTGTAACATGATTTTTTTAAAATAAAAATACATTGTTCTATCCACAGACAGATCAAGATAGATACCGCATGTGTATGTACTTGAAATGAAATATCGCGTTCCCAAACGACGAGCAATGCTCGTCTTTCGAAAGTCTGTTCTTTAGTCTGCTATCGGAATCGGACGTAAGTCGGAATTTTAAAAATGCCTCAATGCCTAAAATGGCCGTATTGAGCTGTAGAAATTCAAATAGAAACATTGGCCTTAATAATGGACACGTTTCTTATCATCGGTACGTCACGTAGGCAAAAGAGTTGTGCAATTATAGCTGATTTCGTGATGTATTTTTTGTGATGGATATAGGCTATGTTTTATTCTGAAAAATATTAGAGATAATTTCGAAAATTGCAAAAGTGTAACCCAAAGTGTCAACATTTTTCCATAAAAATACATTATTTCGCTTGTTTTACTATCACGCTGTATACTATTTCGGTGAATTTACATTTCGGTGAATTTTGTTTTAATCTCGGTGACTGACTTTTTCATCTCGGTGACAGCTAAAATATAAACATGTGTGCTACGTTTGTTTATTATTTAATTTTTTTGTCATTAGTTTCGTAGTCATAAAACATTAAAATTGAGAGGAAACTTCGGTAAAAACTCAAAAAAACATAGAAACAAAAAAGTTCACCGAAATGAAAAAAAATATGAACATGTTGAAATTCACCCTTATCACGGTGGAACCGTATATTTTCTACGATAGAAGCAACCCATATTCAGTTTAGAAATTTAAGACTTATTTCGAAACTAAACGAATCGATAAGCGACTTTAAAATGCTAAACAATATTAAAATATTAACGTATCAAGCCCCATACGAGCACCGGTGATCGCGATAACAATAGAATAACAATAGATTTCCAAGAAGACGCCATCGAAGGATTAAAATGTTAAATAGCGAGAGGTCACGAGTCGCTTGGTACTTCCATTTTAAATGGCAATCATCATCATCGCAACACGTCCTAACTCGTTTGGTGTGCTACGACCTCCTGCAAATACGTTCAACAGATTTAACGTAGCTTCCAATACGTACAACAAAGACCTTTCGCTGCAGCGAAGAAAATGATTGCAAGCTCCTCGATGTTTCTCGGCGAAGACAAAAGGAAATTACCCTCTGATTTATCAGCAGCACTAATGGAGGACGGGATAAATAACGACCATCACCCAAACACCCATTCAGACCCATCGCAGTTCACCCATCACGATAATTAACGATCTTATTTTGTACCGGCGCGATCCACGATTTATTGTCAATTAATCATTGCTAATTCTGACCTTATCTGTAAGATTAGAATGCTCTTAATTTGGAAAGTTTCGAATTGTGAATTGTAGCAATGCGCCAAAATGAGGCTTGTTTTTGAGAAGATAGCGGAAATTTTAGAGATAAGTAATTGGTATTGAGGTTGGTTTCATGGCACCTTAATATTAGACAGACTTAGTTGTATGAGTAGCACAGAGACATACTGAGTGGATTTTCGACAAATGGTCGATGATCGACAAATGGTTCAGTTATCAAACACGCTGAAGTTAATTAGGTACCTCATTCAGGAGGACTCTACAAAAACAAGTGATAATTACTAATGCGTTGCATGTTAGTAACGTTCTTCTTTTGTAAATAGCTTATGAGTTAGAGTCAAAAACTCCACTGTCTGAGAATGGTTTAGGACAAACCTGTAATACTACCAATTATAATAGCATTTTACAAAGTAGGCAATTTTATAATGAATATTGACAAAATTGAAATAAAACGGTACGCAACAAGGATCAAAAGATTCCAAAGACAGTTTAAGCAGAATGTAAAAGGCAATACAAGTCGTACGAGATCCTTTAAACTTAACTTTTCGTATATTGCCTTGTAACTTTTATACGTTTTAAGTTGAGAGTTGGAGCGCTTTCAACGCTCGTAAGCTGTTTAGTCTCGATTCCGCCTGATAAAATATTAATATCTTAAGCCTTGTTTGTTCCGAATTCTTTGTCTCACTCAAAGGAATATGCGAGTTAAAATATTCCTTCCGGCGTGGGAATTTGCCTTGAATTGTTATAAATATTTTTTTTTAATTTATATTTATATAAGTAATATGAAAAACTACAGATAAGATGTAATGTCGGTGGCAGTTATGTTGACAATTTTGTGCTTTTGATTGGATTAAATCCATACTAATATTATAAATGCGAAAGTGTATGTCTGTTGCCCCTTCATGCTTAAGCCGCTAAACCGATTTTTATATAGGTACGTAGATTTTTATTAAATTTAGTGTCCCGAGAGGACACAGGATAGATTCGGTCCCAGAGAAATGTACGGTTCCCACACAATAAACAAATTTCGGCGCAACGGCATCTAGTAAACTATAATGTAGATTATGTATCTGGGTTTAAACTTATTGCAAAATAATATTGTTTATACCATTTAAAAAACCTTTTCTTTTATATATTTTTACGCCAAAGTTAAATAATACTGTTTATAATACCGTCGAGTATTTGTCTGAAGTGAACAAAGTATATTCTGCGAATAATATTTACGTTCTTGTACTTCAAAAATACAATTTATTCATTTCAACTTTTATAGGACTTCAAGTTTTTATTTAACGTTTGTAAGGCACGTGGTGATAGAAATAAAACAACACAATAGTATACTCGACGTCTTTTTCCAAGCTTGAAAAGGGCCTTTTATAACACTATCACTTTATTATACTAAAAAAATCACTTCCTGCTGTCTGTGACAGCTATTTGGAATCAAAGACACAGGACTGCCATAGTAGTCCCCGCTCGAAAATTGTAACACCATTATACTCCATCACCTGGGCTTGTATCGAAAAATTATAAACATAAAAGCCGAGTGATCTAACATAAATATTCAGGAATATCCTTAATTGCGCTGTCCTGTCTGTCCCGCCTCGCACAATTTGTCGGCAATTACCAGTAAAATATTGTTTTAATTAGCAAAAGTCCCACGGCTCTACTAATTGCGCTTTTTACTCGAGTAGAGTTGATACTTCTGTAAACTTGTAGGAGATAAAAAGTGATTTTATGAATTGCAGCGAATAGTGGAGTGCGCTAGACTTTTAATTATAGCTTGTTAGCTTTACATGTTCTGATTTTATGTACTAAGTAGGTCGTATTACGATTAATAAATGCCTGATTTAAAAGTCGGTAACATAGATGCGTACATGTGTCACAATAGACATAACTATCAGTAGTTCGACTGCAAAGAAATGGACAGGTTTCAATATCTGTGTACGCGATCAGCGCATTTAGAGTAACCATAAACGGTTATCACTTTTTTACGGGAAAAACACAAAGCATCAAGACGTCTTCCGGTCATGTATCTGTCAAGATTGGAATGTCAACGTCACCCTTCGCTTCGATGGCAGAAGTCTTTTTTACATCCTTTCCCTGGCCAGGGGAACGCATCATCTATCTTCAAAACGTAATATTTATATTTTATTTTATATCTTAACTTATATAATACAGTCCACAAACTTAAAGTAAATAACACAAACAATCTGTCAAATTCGTCGGGTTTGGGGGTGATAAGTTAGAGGCTGGCGCGCTGGCTGGTATAATTTATTTTTAAAAATAAGATTTTGAAATTGAATTCTGACAGTTTTCTTTGCATGTGCCAAAATATAAACAACAACTAAATTTGTAGGTACTCGTAATAACCCTAGCGACGACTTTGGTCATAATACGTCAAACTTAAATTTTTTTACATCAGTTCTAAGTCGGCATACTCTATCATTCTGTCTACTCCGCATGTGTTATGGCAACAGATGCATCTACGCGTCGCGTCGTGTTGCGGTCTGAATTGACCCGGCATGAATTATTGTACTTAAAACGTAGGTAAACGACTTTAATGCTACTAATTTAAATACCACTTAACACTATTCAAGAAAAACAATAATATGACAACATGGTTCTATTATATTATTCATTTACTTGTAGGATTTTAAAACAGCTTTGGATCGCATATGTACAGAATTAGCGCAATATGTAGTTTACGTCATAATGCACTAAAACTGATATGAAGTCTTTATAATATCTTACTGTTTCTAGGTTATGAGTTTTCATTGAACGGATTTTTATTTTCCCCACATATTTTCCATTTAATGATATCTTGCGATCTATTGAGATTGTGGATTTTCGGCGCCGAGCCAACTCGAACTATTGACTATTCTGAAAATGAATTACTTTTATGATTGTGTGAGGAAAAGAATGATGAAAGTTTTCTTTGTTGGAACAAACAACTTTAAATAATAGAATAAGCGGCTAAGACCATATAAAGGGGAAATTATATGTATTTGAAAAACAAAGACAGAGAGGAATTAGTTTTTTAAAGAGATCGTCAAATACGACGTGCTCTATGAAGTGGCGTAGAACGTAAAGAAGAAAAGAAAATTCCACAGAAACAGCGAGAGAGATTTTAAATTACTCACTAATTTTACTCTTGATTTGAAGGTGTTACAATTGTAATATTAGCATAAACGGTTGTCAGATATTGGAGTTTGATATAATATTCAAGTACGGCCGAGGAAGGGCCCTTGTCCTGAAAAAATCTTATCGTTTAAGGGTTTGGGACGAGTCGTCAAGTGACGGGGAAATTTCGACTCGTTTCACTTCATTTTGACCGTTTTGTTCAGTTGAGAGTATACATTTGAAGATGTTTGTTACTTCCGTTTTGAATTACTTAGGCGTTCATCTTCATAACACTTAAATGTTAAGTTATTTGTAAAAATTTGGTACTTAATTTTTTTCAAGGACAGATAATTTAGTGAAATTTTATAACATCAAAGAAACTCGCAACTGAAACCAAATAAGCCCATAACCCATCCACCTACCATATTATATGGTCGCTGTTAAGCATTTGTGTACTCACAAAAAGTTTTTCGTTGAGTTATGAGTTCAGTCTTGCTCTAAATGATCCAAAGAACGTTTTTTTTTTCGTAGGACGATCACAAATGCTTAACAGCGTCCAAATAAACCTTGTCCTGCGACATGCATGATACATCGTATGGCTTCTTCATCGGGCACCTTTAAGCGACTAAAGATCCTTACCTCCTCCACAAGTAGCGGAGCACAGCGACCCGGGTGTCGCGAGCCAGTGGTACCGCGGGCGGGAACACGACGACCCGTCCCCTCCGCACACCCCGCACTCGTCCACGCGCCGCGACGAACCCACGCGGAGGTCGCAGCCGACACGCTGAAACAATGTGGTAATGTTAGTACTGAATAAAAAAAAAGACGGGTTGCACTCCGGGAGTGCCGGCAGAAGTGAAAACTTGATTATTATTAACGTTGTGCATTATTTTTTTAACCCATTTTTTATGAAAATCGATTAAAAATAATAAAAAAAAACGGTAGTTTTAATTAATTAATCGAAACCCTTATTATTTATTTATTATTTTTATTATTTATTTATTAAGCATAGGATACATAACAATATATTATAAAACAGAATGGCAGCACCATTAAACCCGACAAGAGTTTGTCCTGGTGCTATATTTATATTAAACTACCGACTATAGTATACCTTACAATCGATTAAAAAATATCGACAATCGAAAAAAAAAAAGCTGCTGTCAGACAGACTGTCAGACACTTCTCGCGACAGTTGTCTTGTAGGTGGAAACGCGGCCTTAATCAGCGCGTCTGCTAAAGAACTCATTTCCCCGACTGTACATTTCTGCTTAGCACAATTTTCCCCGACTGTACATTTCTGCTAAACAACTCATTTCCCCGACTGTACATTTCTGCTTAGCACAATTTTCCCCGACTGTACATATCTGCTAAACAACTCATTTCCCCGACTGTACATTTCTGCTAAACAACTCATTTCCCCGACTGTACATTTCGTTCGAGTTCGAGTTCGACACAAAACACTACTCTCCAACCGTCTTACGCTTTTTCTATGGTTTTTCGATCAACACGAAAATCTGACGCGAGTTTCACACTTTTTACCCATCCCACAAAAGTGCTCAACGCCGCTAAAGAAGTTTTCACTTCAAAAAGTGCGAGTCGAAATTACGAAGGGTTCCGTACCGTTATAGAGCAAAAATAGGCCAAAAATTGTGTTATTTTGTATATGGGTTCGGAACCCTAAAAAACTAGATCAAAATCGGTCCACTCGTTTGGATACTGCGATGCATTTGGGGGTTAAAATTTATGTCATTGTTATTTTTAATTTAATGGATAGCTTGACAGAAAAACCGACTTCCAAGGTAAAAACAATAATAACATCCTTATAATATGAACTAAAAAGAATTAAATAATTTTTCCTATCTAATAGTGCCTTTTTCCGAATTCGGCTAAAACTCAACTATTTCTGTACTCAATCTTCATCATTTTGAAGTCGGTACCAGAAATAGCTGAATCTTCAGTCTGCCAAAATATTTCAAACTTTTGTAACTGGCACCGACTTCAAAATTATGGAGATTGAGGACAGAAATAGTTGAGTTTTAGCCGAATTTGGAAAAAGGCACTATTAGATAGGAAAAATTATTTAATACTTTTTAGTTCACATTATAAGGATGTTATTATTGTTTTTACCTTGGAAGTCGGTTTTAATTTTTTGTTAAAAATAATAATTTCACTCTTTTTAGTCTTTTCGCGTACTATGTGCGTAGAATAATATACCTGTATAATATTATTCTACGTATCTTATTACAAGCTCACCGGTGAGCGAGACACAATAGAATAACAATAGATTTCCAAGAATCCACGATCGAAGGATACAAACTAGGTATTAGCAACAAATTATAAGTATCGTGCAGGAAACCGGTCTCGAACGCTTCAACTCCCAAGCGGCCACATTTGCATTGTGGTGTTAAATACGTATTCGGACATCTATTAATAACCGGTCCCACTCGTTCGACTCGAGCGATCTTTGCACGAAATATTTTGAATGTGAAGTTTTGAGAATACACTTGAAACTGTGTTACGCTCGTAAAAATCTCATAATTCGGTATTTTATTCGAAGATGAACTTTTCTCACATTCTGAGAATTAGGCCCCAGGTGCCCGTGGTCTATGGCGGTTGTATTATGCATACTAAGGTATAATATATCTATCTCGATGGCCGTCGCCGCTGCGGCTCGGCCGTTAGTGCGCGCCTGGTCTGGGTACATACCAGACCGGGCGCGCACTAACTACCCCGCGCCGCGCCGCTCGCTTGACAGCCCTAGCAGATTGTAGCAAGCGAGACCGCAGACAGTTATTGTACTATGAATGCTAAACGCAATGCAAAAGGTTGAAATTAGGTTGTTTTCATCATCCACCAGTCATGTTACTTGTATTAAATCGAAGCAGCTTACGTCTCAGAAGTAATGTCCAATGTGTGCCTTATGCTCTGGATTTAAGGCTGAATTCGTTACGTTCAATTTTGGTGACATTGGTGACCCTGATGTGGTAATGATGATGATGGTGATGAATGTAATTTGCATAGTAGCATATGCTTTCAATTCTTAAAACAGCGCCTAAACCCCCAAACTTGTATCTATAAGGAATCCAGAGTTCTCTTAGTATCTTCGGAACCATAGTATACCTCGGTGGAAAATCTTGCGTTTTGGTAGCATATGCTTAGGATGCTTCTCATAAAACCAAAATCACCATAATATGTTTCCATATAAATTTTGAGGAGTTCCCTCGATTACTCATGGATTCCATCATTAGGTCACCGCTTTTGTGAACATGGTACCAAATTGGAGTAAAAGCTAATACAACAAAACAAAAATTTCGAAAATCGGTTCACAAACGGCGGAGTAATCGTTGAACACACAAAAAAAATATCCACAGCCGAACATATAACCTCCTCGTTTTTTGGAAGTCGGTTAAAAATAACAGAATGGTCAGTCAACGCGCTGCAGCAAAGTTAACTATATCAAAATATTATATTATATGTATATTTTAAATGCGAAACTGTGGCTGCCTGTTTTTTCTCTGTCTACCTCTTCATACTTAAGTTGTTGAAATATTATGTCAAGTAAGCAAAAACTTTGAGTCCCGGCAAAGGACCGGGAAGAAAAGATGTCTATTAAGATAACCTGAAAAATGTTTGGTAGCGATAAGCGAACTTGGTGCAACGAAGTCACAGGTAATATCTAATACAAAATAAATAAATAATAACCTTATATACTACGAATTAATTACTATTATACTACGAAAACGTTATTTAAGTACATATTATTTCAGCACCTAAATAATAATGTTAATAATATTCAATCATTGCTAATTAACGCAGGAAATTAGATTTAATACTAATAGGAAAACAAAAGCACATCTAGCAAACATAACAAAACAGTAATACATTTTAAATGAAACAATAATAATTAAATTACAATTAGAATCACATTAGTCCCCGATCGTTATTTGTTCAATAAAACGATAACAATCAGCGGTTGCTATTTTAAACAAATTGTCTACACATTATGTATACTTGCTGTTATTTTCAAACATTAAAATCTCTAATGTCCAATTTCTTAGGTTGTGTGACGAGAATTTATATATTTGCCAATCAACGACGTTATTAAAAAGATAAACCCCTGTTAAGAAACCTCACAATTGGGTATAAGAATTCTATACACTGATTTTGAACGAACATAAAATATGTATTTCTGAAGTAGGATTACTATCTAAACTATGTACTATAATAATCGTAAATTGAAGCCTTCTTGGCACTTTCTAGCATAAAGTATACAAGATAACCTGATGTGATGATACAACACTAGAAGATTGTATTTCTGCATAGGATTTTCTTACCGAATTTCCAAGAAACTAGGCTACCGTTATCGAAACACTCGTGTTACGGACTCGAATTTTCAAACTCAATTCCGATAGAAGAATCCATCAGGCAGGTGTGAGGTGTTATTTTTCACAATTTGCCAGCAGCTAGTCAGCTCGCGATATCATACATACGAGGCTTGCATACTGAACTGCGAATCGGCAAGCGACGTAAATGTGTCGCTGCTGCGTTTTGCAAGGGTTCTTACCCGGACATGGATATACAAGGCAAGCGTCATGTCACTCAATATGCCCAGTATCTAAGTTTTTCTGTCAAAAACTGTTGACCAGCTAAAGCGCAACTTTCGTAGCAAACGTTTCGTACTTTTAGTAAGTACATGCTTAAACTGGTAAAACTATAGTGATGCTTTATATGAAATCCCATATATTTTTAATTTCTAACTTCTTTGTTGAAATGCGTCATTGCGACGCACTGTCGTGTCCATGTTATTTTTATGTTGCGACGCCGCAGTTTAGTGTGCAAACGGCACGACTGTCTCATGCAATATTCAGAGCAATTCCAGAATTAGGTTGATTTTAATGTATGCGAAGTCGCCGTCAAAAGAATTGTTTTCTTTGATTTCGCAGTTGGCGAGCCCCACGCATGCGAATGTGTCTAGATTCTAGGTTCTGTTCTCAGAGTTTTGGCACGTACTAGGTCACTTATTATATCCGGCTCGAGAGACCAGCGCTGACAAAATTCGTTGCTTTAGATTTATCACACGTTTATATTTTTAGACTAAAAACTTATTTAGCGACGTTATGCACTTTTTTGGTATGAGTAAAAATTGGTACAAATAAAAAAATAGAGAAAAGAGAGCCGGCGAGGTGTAGGAGAGAGAGTAAGGCCGTGTTCACACCAAACTGACCGTGAGCCGCCGAATATGAGCGAACGTTACGTCGGTTATTGTATTACCATACATATTCACTTTTTCGTTCACACCTAACCGACAATACGCTATTACGCTAGGCGTAGGCGCGGGCATTCGATACCATAATATATTTTGACGTTAACACTGGGGCTCATAGAGAGCCTGCTCACATTCGGCGGCTCACAGTCGGTTTGGTGTGAACACGGCCTAATACCTTCCTCTCTTTTTACGAAAATGTATACGTCTTCTCCTAATTATTTTTTGATCAACGTTTAAGAAATACTGCCAAACAATATTTCTGGATTCATGAACAAACCTAAATAATATTTCCATGCAGTTCTCCTATCCTATTCTAAACGTAAATCTGCATAGTGAAACTCTTTTATAAATTGCATTCGTCTTTCGCTCGGTATTCTTCCTTATTTAAGTTTTCAGTACAAACAATATAAAAGGAAAAACAAATCAGTTCCTTATTCACTTCCAGCTATACATTACAGCGCACCTCATCACATATTCATCCCCTGGAATCGACTCCAGTTTCCACACAAATGTGCCGAATTTTCCGATTATCATATTAAAGTACTATCACTATCCCTCTCCGATGCGCCCAGTGCGCCTACGTTGAAGAGGGATGGCTATAATGCGCTTTGATTACCCCAATTCATATTCAACGCATGATTTAATTACCGCGGGTAGTTGTGAAATCGCAGCGTAAAATTTCCCGCACAAAAGCGAAAAATTCCGCTTTTCAGTTTCGCTTCCTTTTTCATTAAAATTTAAGGCTTCATATTAAAACGAGTTATTAACATTGATGAGTATTGTATTTTTTAATGAATATTATATGAAAATCACAATGTTTATAAATAGGTACTTTATTATATTATTAGTATTTTGTGTCTGGTAAACTTGTTTTTTCCTACATAATCTTTACCTAGCGACCGTTATGTCAAGCCTAATAGTTCGTAAATAAGAGCTTACAAAATAATATATTTTTCTGCGTACATTTGTCCTGTACTAAAGTGGACGAATCAGCAAAAAAATAAGCCAGAAAAGTAGAAACCTATTTCCAGGCCTGTCGCTCCTTTATATTTAATAAAACGTGTAATTTATTTTCTCGGCCGTTTCGTGATTCGTAAATAAGTTCAGCCGGGCCAGGGGAGTCACGGCCGCCAAACCTTTTCGCCACTTCGATATTTTATGCCCAATTAACAAAACGTCACGTCTCCGAGTCGCACTTCGGCCGACATTTTGCATAATTCCATATTATATAAGTGAGAAGTTCTCGAGTTGTGCTGTTTTGCATGATCCCGTCCCCGGGAATAATAATTAGGGGACCTTTTTCGCGAAATTGCCCCGACGAGAGCATCGGAGAGACGTTTTCGAAGTTTTATTACGAGTCCGCCACGTTTTTACAAAAGTTACTTCAACGTAAAACCAGTGTATCGTCAGGCATATTTTTATGCATTTTACGTGGTAATATTTTAAGTTATTTCTTTGAGAATATGACGATGTGACGAGAAGACTAGAAAACCAATAGAAACTTCAGACTGATTCACCACGCACTAGACAGCACTAGAAGCAGAAAAAAGGATGAAAATCCTTTCCTATTTAAAATCTAAACAGCGATACAAAACGATACACGGGAATAATGAGCACTAGTTACGCGAGAGCGGGCTTAAAAGGCTTTTGAGCAAACTCCCGTATGGCGGCTGAGCAAAAAATGGGGATTGAAACCTTGTGACACAATGCCGGATGCGACCTGACATCATCAGGGAACGGGGCTGCGAAATAATAAGGCGGGGCGGCGGCGCAAGCGACACCCGCCGAGCGGTGAGGGTACTCACTACATTGTTTAGAACCTTAGTTAGGCCTATAAAATATGTTTAATAAAAAATATTTATGTGTACACAATGAATTCTCTATACAATGTTATAATATGAAGATATAAAATATTTCCTTTCGAATTTGATTTGTTTTAATCTTCATAAACGTCTTTATGTAAGCAGTAGGTATATAGATCACGTCAGAAAAATATATGTAGTCTATTATTTTACAACATAATATACAACCGTAGTCTCCATTATCCTGTGACTTGCGGGCGTCCGCCGTGCGCCTTTGTCTAGTACTGTTTGTTCCCGTTTCTAAAATTAAAACTATGCGGCCTGAACTAGGCTTGTAATATTTCGTTTGCGCTACGCTTGTTAATAAATACACGGGCTTAGAATTCCTACACTGGAACGCAAATCCTTGCATTCAAACATTATTACTGGCGACTTTAAAGCCTGAGAAAAAGTAACACCTTATTGAATAATGAGTCATCATAAACGTGTAGGAATATGCCTGAGAGCTTCAAAGGAATTCTTCGACTGAGCTGAACTGATTTGAATTCTTGTAGCTCGATTTAGGATCAGCCCAAAAAAAGTATATTCATGTATTTCATCTATGGTTGTACAAAATTCTGAAAATTTAAATTCATAATGACTGAAATTATCAAGGAAGGACGAGCGGACAAACGGACAGGCAGCGCGAAATTTCAAGAGATATGTCAATACAATGTGAATATCATTGCAAAGTGAATATTACTATCGTAGAGTCTCAAACAAAACGCCCGGTCATCTTCAACTACGGGGCCAAGTCCGGAGTTAATAACGTAGCTAATGAATCGGAAAAATCAATAGTTCATGCACTCAGAACTCTTTGGCTCTTAAATTCTAGAATATTGGAAGTTTAAAATAAAACTCGGCTAATATGCATGCCGAACGTCGCGGTTACTTTTTCTTTTAATTTTGTGTCAACTTTCTTTGAATTTCAATAGCGAATAAATCTTTGTAGACGCCGTTTTGATTTCTTTTCTTTCAAAATTCTCCAGTTATGTGTCTTTTAAATTAGTTTTACGGCTCGGTTTGGGAAACTTTAGATTGGATTTTATATAAACTTGTAGCTGTCATTGACAGGTTGAAATTTAAATAAAATTAAGAATTAGAATGCATTTATTGTAACTATCACACAATAGTAACACAGGTACAAAAAGAAGTAAATTAAAGAAGATAAACGCAGATATTCTTCTTAGGCTTAGATAGTCTAGGGTCACGGCTTTGATCCTTAGGTATTATTGCAATTTGCGGTCGAATAAAACAAAAGGTCAAAATTTTTAGTTCTTAGTTCTTATACATCATGTAAGAGCTTTGATTTTAAAATTAAATTTGAAAATGGATAAAAATAAGCCTAAGCCATCAGAAATACGCGAAATATGAATTTTGACATAAGCCCCATATATTATCTGTCAAACTCTTTATTAAATTGATGGTTAATCATCATTAAATATCTCTGAGTACGGCCATTAATCCAACAAGTTGCGGGCAACATAATATTATAATTGACATCGAGCTAACAATGGGATAGACATATTTACAGAAAGGAAAAATAAATAAAAAGTTAAATATTATGTTTCCAGCTTTAAATAAAAGCTCTTTTGTTTTTTTTTCGGCGAATTCATTAGTGTATTGAAGTAATATAACGAGTAAATTTTAATCACTACAACCAACAACTCGAACGAAATGTTTAAATTAGGTTTAAAACGCAATGGGAATTTAAAAGCTAGTGGCTACTGGCTACAAGTGTTTCGGTTTAAATAGGCTTAGTGCTGAAACTTGATACTTGGTGGCTGGACTCTCAATGAATCAAATCTAATCCTACACATCGTCATTCCGATCATCATTATCATCAGCAGCCTATCACCGTCTACTGCTGAACGTAGGCCCGTAACGAGCGCCAACCATTCCGATCTTCGGAAATCTTCCCGACAATTTAAATAAGATTATTTATTGAAGTCGTCGTTTCATCGAAAAAAAATACCAATATCCACACTTCCATATTAATATTATAATTAATGCGGAAGTGTGTTTATCTGTCTGTCTGTTTGTCTGTCTGTCTGTCCTCTTCACGCCCAAACCACTGAACCGATTTTGCTGAAATTTGGTATGAAGACACTTTAAGTCCCGGGATATAGGATACTTTTTATTCCGGAAAAATGTACGGTTCTCGCGCGATAAACGTGTTTTGGCGCAAAGTACTTGAGGACATCACTACGGTACACCAGTGTTCTGCGGTACACCAGTTGCGGAACACTGATCTAGTACGTCCAAAAAATATACCATTTTTACACTTCTAGTATAAGTAAACTGTATTTTAGCAATACGGGTTGTAGATGCCGTGGTGCGGCGTAGCAGTGACGTAGCGATGCTACGAATGTGCTACGACGCTACGACAGCTGTAGGCAATAACAAAATCCTCACTTATAATATTATGAATAGGAAAGTACGTCAGTCTGTCTTTCTGTTACGTCATCGCGCATAAAAAACCGAATTTAACGGGACAGTAACGGTATCCATTTCGATTATATTTCATCAAATAAATTAAGAATGTAATATAAAGGTCCGTTTACATTAAAATACAGCAAATTGAAATAATATTTGTAGGTGGGTACAGAAGTGATATAACAGGGAAGTTTGAAACAACATTGGCGATGTTTTGTCAAAGCGAACTTGGTAATTATAATCAAATTTGGCGCCGGCGGGAATGCAAATTCGCCCTGAGCCGCCATTTAATGTGAGTGAAGAATTTAATTGTGAAATGTACAACTTTATAAAACTCAGTTGGCGCCGGGCGTTGTGTGAAAATTTGTCTTTATTTTGTAAAAGACACATTGCAGAATAAACTTTACTAAATGCAGGGACTTTATGCTTCAGCTTTTTTCATGTGTGGAGTTATTTTTTGGTGGTTATTGTTGTATGTCTAAAATAAGCGTCATAGAGATGAAAATATTTGGAGTGAATATAGTAATACCATATTCTATATCACACAAATTACAACACTACATAGCATAGCGCATATTTTAAACATGCCACAAATACCTTGCTAACGTAATAATCAGTAAGTTCATACTCATTACCTACATAATAACCGTTATATAGAATTAAATCTGTAATTATGCTACGATATTCTAACCGTATAGCTGCTAATGTATAGCAACTATCTTCAATTTACATTAGATTTTTATTAATTAATAGCCTATTCTTTCAAAACATGTAAAAAAGAATAAAAAAAATATGCAATTCTTTGTGAAACATTACGTAGGTATTCGACAAGAAACTGCTTCATCCCCTACATGTCCTGGTAACCGCTACAGGTGCCTCTGAGTATCGGAATAGTCCAATTTTGAGTCAATTCCTAACCGCACCTGTCGACACGGATCCACCATTATCCCTTCGGGCACAACATTAAAATGTATCGGATATAATTTATTCAGGGAAATTACGTGACGCTCGATGAAGGGATCGAGATTTTTAAATTTAAAATATTCAATCTTGCCCCGTCGGCGGGGATTTCTCAACCCATTAGCCCCGAGAAGGGGTAAAATACTAATCGAGGAACATCTTATAATACCTTTATAACTTTCCAGTACAATCATGAGAACGGTACGGTGACTAAGCTAATCTTATTTATCGTAGGGTAATTTCTATGGAATCCTGGTAGCAAAGACACGTACACTCTAGCCTCTCTGTACACCGTCAGCCGATCGTTCCATTTGGACTGATCTGACTGATCGCAGGCATGAGTCTGACCCTCAGGCCCTCAGGCCAAGACAAGCGGCAAGCGATTATCGTAAACGCTAACGCTAACGCCACAAAATGTATGGGATTTGACATAAGTTTTCACTAGCGAAACGATGACTTATGTCAATTCCATACATTTTGTGGGGTTAGGCGTTAGCGTTTACGATAATCGCATGCCACTTGTCTACTAAGGCTGGTCGATTGGCCTCCCCGTATATAGAGGCCTTAAGAATTTTTCAAAAGTTATATTTCAATTTTATAACAGCGACAGTCTTATAGATTATTTTGTTGTTTACAATAAAATGTTTATATTCTAGGTATGGAAAATAATTAACAATGACAGTCACAGACGCCTGACGTCAATATATAATATAACGAAATTCGAAAGCAATTTCCAATTTTCGTTAAACTCTACGGTCTCCCGTTTGCGACCTTGTTAAAACACACTCGCGAATCACTTTTGTTTGAACTTGATGAATCTTGCTGATTAATTGGCGAGCGAAGTTTATTTGCGTAAGTGATTAATTAATGCCAATTCCAGGTCTGAACAAAGCCGCCTGTTACAGCCGCGATACCGCTCTAGTTATAGTAATCTTTCGCCTGTATTGGCACGAACACACAGAGAGATAGAGCGGCGACCGAAATGTTGGTTTAAATTCTGAAGATTTATGCGTTGAGACAAAATAAGATATCATATGAAAATGTGAACCGATCGGCATAAGCTACAAGTGATAGCTTTGAGGAATGTTTAAAATGGTCTTGGCAAGTGAAACCCAAAACGATGAAAGTTGCAAGTAAAAATTAAAACTTACATACAGTAATTAATTACAAAATGAGGGCCGTTTGTGAACTTTGTATCATGTCATCTGTTCTCGTTATACTGTTGCAGCTTGTTGATTTGGTTAAACTATACTAAATAAATTGTCAATTTTTTCAAACTATTTTGTATTTAAGGTGTAGCGGAGGGTGGAGTGAAGTTCAACCCTTTTAGTAGGAACTTGCTCGTCGAACGCATGAACAGTGTGTATCGCGAGCGTTTCTTTGATAATTTACTGGAAGGGAGCGGGTGGTTTCAAAGGGTTCCCGTCAAACCAACGGCCGACCATTAATATTACGCCGTGATTATGCAAAATAAATAACGAAAATATTTTGTACCCTTCACAAAGTAACAAAAATATTTACCCCCAGCTTTCGGTCTGGTATACTTCATTAAAAAATATGCTGCAATTTGAATAGACACTTTACAGTATATTTGATTAATGTAAATTACAATAATTATTATGAAAATTAAAACATAATATTATTATGCTGCCACAAAATCTGCCCACGTAGTAGTAATCTACACTGTACATTCTAAGCCCATTTTTTGAGATCTACGTTTCGAGTATGTTTGAGTTAACCCTTGAATCTCCTGTTAATACCCTCAAAATATCATGTTACCTACCTTGTTTCTTGTATTTAGGAAGGAAGTACCTTGTAACCGAGGGTCTACTTTGACCCAATTTCACCAACGACTGTTAAAGTTAACGCTCGATTTAATATCACGTCACCTCTTTTGTTTTTCTCATGAATGAATTATTTAACATGTTGGTGAAATTGGGGTCTAGTAAGTTAAAATCTTTTTCATTGAACTAGCCTTAGTCTCGATTTGTATGCGTCCGCGCAAAAGAGCGGTTTGACCGCTACTCTGTGAGAACAATAATTGTATATAAATAGCGGCGCGACCGCACTGCTGTTTAAATAAATAATTATATTATTAATATTGGTTGTAACCTCGCGGTTTAGCGACGAAACCGCGTTCGCGCCGATGCACAGAAATCGACCCTAATTGATGATGATGCCGACCATAACTCAAAAAGTCAAGCGCGACTCCCCCACATTCGTATAATACAAATTTGTAAAAGTAACGCGACATCCCTCATTAATAATCCGAAGGCGAAGTAAAAGGTTAGAAAAGCCACGAAATGCGAAAAACTTGTACATTACCCGCCGGTGCTATGCGCTGAATTTCATTTCAGACTCACCATTTATTATCCGCTTATCGCTTATTATTTTAATCGAGGGGAAAAATTACTTATGACGGAAGGACCCTCCGTATAAGTAAATTTGGATGATCAGAAAAATCTGAACGAACGAAACACCCCTTGTTTTAGGACCTGTTTCACCACTTCCTGATAAGTGCCGGATAGGCTATCCACCACTTATCTTGACAGATCGAGTATGGAGAATCTGTCAAAAAAGTTGTGGATAGCCGATAGGCTGCCGGATACGACACCTTATCAGGAAGTGGTGAAACAGGCCCTTAGTCTAACCAAGTGTCCAGCTAATATTTAGGTTCATATAATAAATGAACCTAAATATTAGCTGGACACTTTGTATAAGACTAAAACAAGGGGCGTTTTGTTTAATTGTTATTAATAATAATCGCTGAAACAGGTGTCAAATGTTTTCTAATAGCGGGTCCTTATAGCTTCCCAAGAAACTAGAGGCTCCTAAGAGTCAGTATCATATTATAAAAAGTAAATAATATTTATGGCTTAAAAATAGAACAAACAATATATTATAATTTATTCGATAAGAAAAATCTGCGTCAACATAAACACATGAAACCAGCAATTTCTCAACAGAACTCTCAGTCATATTCATACATAATATTCAATACTTTTAAACACGACACAAACCTGTCTTGGATAAGTGATAAATGATGTATATCGATCATTATGTAAATCATACTCGTAAGAATAAAACATGGTGAAACAGGAATATATTTGCGGAGTTAATTTCGAGTTTAGGAGCTGTTTGCTGGAGTTATTCATTTGCACAGACATTGTGGTGGTGCGGCGGTGCAATGTTTTACTTAATATAATGAAGGTATCATTATATTAAGTAAAACATTATTTGAGTGGACTTGGCAATTCGAAATTCAAATAAATTAAATATATTTTATGTAAATTTGTCGTCAGAATATTGTGTGAATTCATAATGCAGATGTATAGCCTCGAGACAAAAATTTAATAGGTCAATTTGGCATTAGCACCTTTCTTTTTTTTTCCAAAAAAAAAAGCTGTAATTCATACGTTTGGGCTCTTTTTTGCACTCAAAACATTATTTTTCATTTGTAACATAACACCATCCAGTATAGAAAATACTTACATTATAATATGATAAAAATATAATTTTCTTACAGAATCAGATTGAGAGATCCCAGCACATTATAATATAGAGCAAAAAGTTCTAATCTAATATATATAAATCTCCTGTCACGATGTTTGTCCGCGATGGATTCCTAAACTACTTAACCGATTTTAATGTTTTTTTTAAATGTGTGCTTTTTTACAACATGAGAGATAGGATAGCTTAGATCTTTAATTATAGTCGCAATTTGATTTTATTGCAAATTATTTGTCTATAAAGAGCGACCATTGTTTATGCGACGCGGGTCACGGGATAGCGATAGACATTGCCATGGTGACATACTTATTTAGTCACTAATTCAATAAAATAATACGGGCGATATACTTTATATAATATGGCAAAGAAACGTTTGCCGGGACAGCTAGTGAATTATAAATTTCTTGTTCCTCAGTTCTACTTTCGTTCTCTATCGCTAATACTATCACGACGTAAACTATGAATCCTTGTTTAAGTGTTATGAACTTTGAAGTGAAGGAATTTGCATAATAATTTTCACGATACTGAACTTTTTACACAACTGTGATAATTTGATTGTCCTGTCATAGACGATTATTTGACCACAAACATAATATATTATGCAATCATAGTCCACTACATTGGCCCATCATGTGTCAAAGACCAAAGTGGAGAGGTTGCATGCGAATAAAATGGCAAAACACTTATAAAAATATGCAAATATAGTTGGCTCTTTTATTATGAGGTACTTAAATTTCATTCGCGTTTCGAACTTCCTTAAAGAGCCCGAGATAAAATTCTGGCCCAAAGGCACGACTCGTAACCGCCTTATTATGTTACAAAGTAATGAAAAATTTTAAACATAACATAATATAATAGCGATATTTTTTAAAATAGAATATTGTGTTAAAACTTTTTAGTCTCTTATCTCTTGTAACGTTTACATATTTTTAATATTATTCATTTATTTATTTTTACTTTTTGGACAATGTTGGTACATAGGCGGACTTAATGCCAGATGGCATTTAATTAAAAAAACCTTATCAAATTATTTTTTCCAATTAACTAGTAGGTACCTAACCACGTAATTTTTTTTTTATTTTTGTAGCAAATAAGATATCGTAGACCTCTATAAGAAATATACATCGAAGAAATCAATTCATATAATATGCACTAGGCACTTGATGGACCTAAGTCATTTGGTCGGATTATGTAAATTCAATGTGAGCTATGATTTGTTGGTTGGGTTTGACATAATGCGACCGATTTACGTAGCCTGTCTTCTGCTCTGTCTGTAAATGAACTTCTCTGATAGTAAGTACATTTTTTTCTGAAATTTCTGTCTAGTTAGATACAAGGAATATCTTATTATAAGGTAGTTACTAGTAGCGAGACATAATCACTGTCCACGTACGCCAGTCGTTGGTTTTCCGAGCACGAGTCTCTAACTAGTCTGGCAATCAAAAAAGATAAGAAACCACTTGAAGTACTCCCCAACTTTTTCATTTGCAATTTTATATTTTAACTTCAAAACTTGTACCGACTTTTATTTACCCTGGGAGTTTTCGTGTCACATTTAAATATATTTTTAATTTGCGGCGCGGCGAAGTGCTCAGTAGTTGCTCATTCCTCATTAATTAAAAGTGAAGTGAACTACAAATTATATACACTTATCGTTAATTTGTAACATATTTTGCGACCACAACATGATATACGTTACACATTTCTTTCGTATTAGAAATTCCGATGACCACCGTTATGTGTGTAATAATAATATGTGCTGAAATTTATTATAATCCAGTAGTTTTTAGCTAAGCACAGCAAAAAATCAATAAGGCAGATATAGTAAATTTAAAAATAGAATCCGTAACGAATCCTTTAAATCCAACCTACATACGGGACACCACGGCAGTGCATCTCAACATCGCTACCAACAAAAATGTATACCAGCTCTATTTAGCTCAGTAGCTGTTACTCTGTAGTATTTGTTTGGTTGCGCTCTGTATTTATTACGTTTCGTTGGTAGCGGTGACTGATTGCGCCGCCATGGTTTCCCGCAGTGTAAAAATTCGTATACATTTTTTGACAAACAGCAGATATTGTGCTGTTTGTCTGATGTTTGTGCAATTTCTGCTGTCAATCCTCTAAGGGCCCTAAGTGTAGGCGCATACTAGGCGACACGCGTCAGCGATAGCTCGGCGACTAGACGCGACGACAGGCTACGGCCGACAATTTTCATATATTTTGTTCGAAGCTCCGCACACTTGGCATCAGAGTCGCGGAGTCGCGACGACAAGCTAGGGGAGTGCGCTCGCTACTAGTCGCTGCGTCTGGTAGCGCTATGAACGCGCACACACGATGACAGTCGCATCGTCAGTCTCGCGGTGAGCGCTAGGAAGGTGAACGTCTTTGTTAGTGTAGGCGCACACTAGGCGACACGCGACAGCGACAGCCCGGCGTCTAGTCGCGACGACAAGACGCAGCGACTAGACGCGACGACAAGTCACACTGTTTGCGATGGCTCTATAATGTGTTAGCTGTGGACTCACCTGACACCGTCCATCGATGCACATGTCGAGGCTGCCGGGCCGACAGCGCGTGCCGTCCGACACGCGCGCCGCCAGCACCGCCACCACCACGCGCTCGTCGTCCTCTAGGGCCACCGTCTGGACATACAACCAGATTAATTATAGTAAACTTGTCTAGGTAATATTTCATATAATAGAACTTATTATAATACGATAAACTATAAACCCAGGTTACGGAATTAGCTTAGTTGCTGAACGAGCAAATTTTTTTGTGATTTGTATGGGCATGTGCCCAAGCGGCCAGCGTCATGAATTTTCCCATACAACAGTTAAAAAAAAAAACTCTTTCATCGCTGCCAGTATATAAGAAGCATGTTATGTAAGTACACTAACTAAAGTATTATCATTTATCACTAAGATTTGTTATATCGATATGATATAATAGAAATTCAAAATTTGTTCAGTAATTTTTACGCGAAGAAGTAACAAACATGTTATTTCTTCATGTATTAGTCACAAACTATAAAGTCACAAACTTTCAACATTACAATATTTTTTTAATATATTATAGAAAAATGTCTATATTACTTGTATAGGCCGTTATAATATGTGACGGTGCTCTAAATTGTTTGTAATCTCTATCTCAGTGAAGTGTACTGCAATGTAAAGTACACTGTCTGCTCAAACAACGTAAAATGGCTGGGCTAAGCGCCAGACTTGTTGCGACGATACAACGGTAATGGTTAGCCCATTTTTGCATTGATAACTTTATCTACCACGGTTTATACAAAATAGGACAAACTTTTCATGTTAGCTTATGACAAACAAGCGATTACCAACGTGTATATTGGACAATGATTGTCCAGGATTGTGCATGATTTAGACAGATTTCTATTCATTGCTATCCATCATGGCATACCTTGGAGCTTTAACAAAGCGCAATTTTTCACAACCTTTCCTTTTACAGAATTTAAGACGTGCCACTAAATTTGGCTATCGTCGTCTCTTTCACTCCCGAGACCCTAAATAACTCCTAATGGGCACCATTCTGTAACTTTCGGGTGCCTATCAAAAGTCGATTACCTCATTAGAGAATTTTATCAACTCCAAGTGTCAATTTGTTCGGTTAACCTTCGGACCTACAATTTGCCGAACTTAGGAGGCTTCGGGTAAATTCGGGTGTCTTTGGAAAAGTATCGCAACCTCATTTACGCCTTCAGCCATGACAACATGCTATGTAAACGGGCCGGCCCATTTACATACGTAACAAGTATATTCAAATTTCATGTTAATATAATCAGGTTTTACATGATACATGAGATTCGTACAGCAAAATCAATATTAATAATAATTTGTCGGCCCGGGTGCAAAACTGGGTAGAGGCTAAGTTTGCTGTGTAGTTTTAATACTGTAGTAAAATCTATTTTTCAACTTCACAAGCAGTGGCGGGGCAAGACCTAAATTTGATGTGGGCGAGATATATCTTCAAGGCCCCCAAAAATATAAGAGCAAGAGGGCGGATTTGTTGTGAGAAATAATTTTTTGATACTGAAACTTTTATGTATGAACCTTTTTATTTATGAATATTTGAGTATCAAAATATTTTGTAAATCCTTAAAAAACCTCCAAGGGGCGCGACTCGCGAGGCTCCTCAGACCGTGAGGCCATGAACCGTCGCCCACACCGCCTCTGTTCACAAACACAGTTTTATTATTGCAATACTAAATATTCGTTTATGCAAATGCATCTTCGTGTGATCGATATTATAACTTTAGTATATTTAAGGCTTTTATGTCGTGTCTAAAGTGAGAAAGGGCCTTGTGCTTTCAAAATAATCCTTGAAATATAATATATTATCAGCAACAGTAGATTTTCGCCGACAAGAAATGTAATACGATACAAATTGTAGAGTACAGCGTATACCACGTACTCGTACGTTGTTATTGGATTTACCAATTGTCTACAGCGCTATGATATTTTACTTACAATTTTGTAGAATATCTCACTAAGAGATGTTTGTAATACGTTGCCCATGGCTTGCAACGTATAAAGTACATTTACTCAGACAAGTATTGACTCAGATTGCAACAATTTTAACGTAGGTTGTAAAAGGTAGCTGGTGTTTAATTTATATTCTGTGTGAAAAAAGAATTCTAATAATCACAAATTTTAGTTAGTTATATGTATTTACAACAGTAATATGTGTGATAATAAGAAAAGTCTATTTATGCTAGTTTAAAAATATAAACGGATAGTACACAAAACGAGTTATATAAATTCTTCAACCCGACCTCGGTAACTTTTAAAAAACTATTTCTTGTAAAAAATAAGGTCGGCATTTAATTAAAAAAGTTCCTTTTTGTATAGAAAAATGAGTACCTAAATCAATTAGTGCCCACACTTAATTAATAAATTGAAAATAACTAAGAACTAGCTCAAAGGAAAAGTTTTAAATAAAATCGTTAGCGAGTCCTCGACTTGGCTGCGAGTCACTTCCTTCTTTTAATTTGAATAAATTACACTGCTGTAGTATTGTTAAATAACGTACAAATGGACAAATAATACAGTCCTTGCGGCTGATTTATTAACCAAAGTGGGTATTTAACTGCTACAAAGTCGATTTCCATTCAATTCTTTTATTACAATTCTGCACAGCATCCTTTGTAACCGTAGCAACTAGTTTTAAAATTGCTAAATATTTCTGCAATATTGATCAATAACTTACTTATATAATTATTGAAATCGCTTGTAGCGAAAAGACCGCCTTTTGTTCTTTTTACATTTGGTTCAGTTGTTTTATGTCCTGTTGTTTTGGAGCAATAAAGTATTTTCATTCATTGATTCATACTGTAGGAATGACTGGTAAAATACTATGACTACTTCATACTTGTAGTTCTTAGGAACTGTACATATTTTAGCAATCATACACTATAACATCATTTGTTTGGTAAGTGGAATGGCTGCTAGACCGCAAGCCCTCCGCAGGGCTGGCAACTTATCGGCTCGGGGCTTTGGCCGCTGTGCTGCGGCGTGCCTCTACACGTGAGCGCGCACGGCTCGTCGTCGACTCTGTGCGCTCGCCGCCGTACGGAGTGTCGTCGTGCGCGTTGTACTGCTGCTAGACCACACTCTAAAGGGCTGGCAACTTACCGGCTTGGGGCTCTGGCCGCTGTGCTGCGGCGTGCTTCTACACGTGAGCACGCACGGCTCGTCGTAGTCTCTGCGCGCTCGCCAGTGGAACAGCTCGCCGCCGTACGGAGTGGCGTCGTGCGCGTTGTACTGCTGCTAGACCACACTCTACAGGGCTGGCAACTTACCGGCTCGGGGCTCTGGCCGCTGTGCTGCGGCGTGCCTCTACACGTGAGCGCGCACGGCTCGTCGTCGTCCCTGTGCGCTCGCCAGTGGAACAGCTCGCCGCCGTACGGGGTGGCGTCATGCGCGCTGCACTGCTGCTCGCGCCATACATCTTCTAGCAGTGATGAGTTGCCTTTACAGGGCTGCAAAGAAAATGATAGTTAGTAAGAATAAAAGCTTATCTACTGTTGATATTATTAAGAAGTTAATGTACTAGCATAATCTATACTTGATATTATAATTCTTAAGAGTTTGTTTGTTTCTTTGTTTGTTTGAACGCGCTAATCTCACTGGAGCTTTCTACCTTACCACTCAGCTTATCACCTGGAGACGGCAAAGCCGGCTTTGCTCTTTTTAATCGAGACGCAGATATCATCTCCGAGTGACACATCATACCTTTCCCACCCAGGGTATTATCTCGAGCACTCCTTTCTACCCAAAGCTGGAGTGTGTGTGTACATCAGAGATGATATCAGCTCTCGCCGCCTCAGCAATCTTGAGGTCATGGATCTGTCGATCTTATGGCTCCGCATAGACTACGACAACCACCCTCGCGTCTATGCGTGCCTATACAGGTCCCATAGTGGTGACCCCGAGACTGCACACTTTGATCTTAGCCAAAAGGCCAAGAAGCGATGGACCGACTCTTCGAGCACCTGCAAGCTGCTTCAGATTTTGTGCAGCGGCAGATCCCATCCGCAGAGATCATAATACTTGGCGACTTTAATACCCATCACGCCGACTGGCTGAATTCCAGTAAAACTGATCATGCGGGGAGATCTGTCTGCAACTTTGCCCTTGCGAACGACTTGACACAACTGGTTACTACGCCTACGCGAATCCCAGATGTGGATGGTCAGAATCCTTCCTTGTTGGACCTCCTGCTGACTTCAAATTCTGACGGCTACCAAATATCCGTAACCGCACCACTTGGTACATCGGATCATTGCCTTGTCAGGAGTTCTGTGCCACTTACGACGGTGTTAAGACAGCGTGCTGTTAAATACCGTCGTGTGTGGCACTACAATTCAGCAGACTGGGATGGGATGCGGTCGTTTTTTGCATCCTATCCTTGGGGGCACGTGTGCTTCTCGCCGGATGATCCCGACAACACTGCCAACTCTGTTGCCGATGTGGTAGTGCAGGGGATGGAACTTTTCATTCCGTCCTCTGTAGTGCCAACTGGCGGCAGATTTCGTCCCTGGTTTGGTTCATCCCCCAAAAAAGCTTCTCGCCGGAAGCAGGAGGCTTACCAATCCTGGGCTAACGCAGTGTCTGCTCGGGATTTAAATACCAGCACATATAAAAAGGAGTACAACCTTGCCTCTAGGTCCCTCAAGAAAGAGATTACTCGGGCAAAGCAACAGCACGTTAATAGAATTGGCAAGAGACTTGAGCGCCTCCCCTCGGGAACCCGTGCATTCTGGTCTCTGGCCAAAGCTATTGAAAGAAATTTTTGCAAGCCAACCCTACCATCCCTACACGTAGGAAATGGATCGTTGGCCCAGGACGTAAAAGACAAAGCCGATCTTCTGGGCAAGCTCTTTGCGTCAAACTCGACCCTGGATGACGGGGGGCAGAAACCGCCGACCATACCGCGATGCACGAGCATCATGTCGGATATTCGGTTTCATCAGCGCTCAGTGCGAAAAGCCCTCTGTTCCCTTGATATCCAAAAGTCGAGTGGGCCTGACGGAATCCCGCCTATTGTGTTGAAAAAGTGTGCTCCAGAGTTGGCTCCGGTCTTGACGCGTCTTTTTCGGCTTTCCACTGGCATCGTCCCAGTTTCCTGGAAGACAGCCTTGGTGCACCCGATCCCCAAAAAAGGTGATCGCCCAAATCCTTCCAACTACAGACCAATCGCTATAACCTCTCTCTTTTCGAAGATAATGGAATCCATTATCAATAGCCAGCTTCTTCGATACTTGGACGGCCAGGGACTACTAAGCGACAAACAATACGGGTTCCGTAAGGGTCGCTCGGCTGGTGATCTCTTGGCGTACCTGACTCATCGTTGGGCTCAGGCAATTGAATCGAAGGGAGAGGCATTGGCTGTTAGTTTGGATATTGCGAAGGCCTTTGATCGGGTTTGGCATAAAGCGCTGCTATCAAAGCTTCCATCATACGGCTGCCCGAGAAATTATGTAAGTGGGTCACTAGTTTCTTAGCACACAGAAGCATAAAGGTCGTAGTTGACGGCGAATGCTCGGAAACTCAGTCTGTTGATGCTGGTGTGCCTCAGGGCTGTGTGCTATCGCCTACTCTATTCTTACTGCATATCAATTACATGTTGCAGACCAGCGGCATTCGTTGCTATGCGGATGACAGTACAGGTGATGCTGTATATACCGGCTCCCTCAATATTTCTCGGCAAAATGTCACTGAGAGTCGAAACGAACTTGTGTCTAAGGTGGAGAATTCATTGGAGAAGGTCTCTGAATGGGGTAGACGTAACTTGGTCCAATTCAACCCCGCCAAGACACAAGTCTGCGCGTTCACCACTAAAAAGTCACCAATGGTCGTATATCCTCGTTTCGAGGGCACATCTTTAACCATCTCCCCTAGCATTGAGATACTTGGCGTCAACATATCGAGCGAAGTCCAGTTCCGATATTATCTAGAGGGTAAGGCCAAATTAGCATCGAAGAAGCTTGGTGTTCTTAACAGAGCGAGACAGTACTTCAGTCCGGACCAACGCCTACAGCTCTACAAGGCGTAGGTTCGGCCTAATATGGAATATTGTTCTCATCTCTGGGCAGGGCGCCAAAATACCAACTGCTCCCTCTGGATCGTATCCAACGAAGGGCCGCTCGAATTGTTGATTGCCATAGTGTTTCAAACAGCTTGGACCCTCTCATCCTCTATCGGTTGTATCACAGGGAGTGCTCTGAGGAATTGATTTTGATTGATTGAAGGAGCCAAGCAAAATATTGCATAGCTATGCAATACTTCTGTCGTAAAAAGTTTTCAGATCACATTCAAGCCAAGCCTTCAACTTATTTTGCAATTGAAATCAACATTCAGTGAATGTATCAATAGTTTTCTTTATTTTAAAATTATTATAGTGGCTCGGCGATGAGCACATAATTATTAAGAAACAAATATAAAACTGCATATTTGGAGGAGTTCATACTTACACAGACGGCAAGCGTAAAGTGTTTTTTTAGTTTATCGTAACGACGCATCTGGTCGATGCAGGTACCCATATAAATCCAATTAGTCGCTGATTATTTCTCTAGTGCTCATTGCCAAGCCACTATAATAATTTTAAAATAAAGAAAACTATTGATACATGAATGTTGATTTCAATTACAAAACAAGTTGAAGGCTTGGCTTGAATGTGATCTGACAACTTTTTGCGACAGAAGTATTGCATAGCTATGCAATATTTTGCTTGGCTCCTTTTACATTTAATGTTTTGGTGGGATTTCATTTCTTTTTTTAAGGTTTTTTTTTTCTTGTCAGGTCACGTTGAAACTATTCTACCATATTAACAAAGTCTTAAGACTTCGCTGTCTGTCTGTCACCAGGCTGGATCTCGAGAACCGCAATAGTTAGATAGTTGAATTTTTCACAAATTATGTATTTTTGTTGTCGCTATAAAATAGAATAGTCCTATTAAAATAAACTAATTTAGGTATGGCGGGTCTCGTACAACAAACACGACTTTTTTGCTTTTTTTGCTCTATCTTCATAATGGTAATAGTAAGGTTTTTGGAAATTTCAGAAAATACTCAATTGTATTTCAACTTAAATAATAAATTAAAACGTTTTATTTAAGGGGGGTTCCCATACAAATTTACGGTACAGAACCCTATCTACGCCAGTCCGACTCGAACTTGGCCGGTTTCATAATTTTTCCTTTCATTATGAATAAAGACCTATCCGGGTACCAAATTTCAAGGTTCTAAGTCTACTAGAAGTATTTTAGAATTTTGATGATCTGTCAGTCAGTGACAAAGCGTAGTAACTTTGACCATACGTAACTAGTAAACTATTAATCAGAATATAATGTAATTTGGAGGCTAAGGTAGTTTTAATACTTGCTCCTATTCATCGAAATTCTAAATCTCTAGCTTTGTTAAAATCGAAGATAAAGGGGGTGTGAAATAGCCGCGAACCGTTTCGAGAAAAGTATGGTACGGCCATGCTAAAAAGCTTGGCTGGGGCACTGCCGTGCCCCCAGATTTACGCGGGCGAAGCCGCGCGGAACGTCTAGCATGTAAATATTTTGTGGTTTAATAAAAAAGTTTTGGTACCTACTGCTCTAGACTCAGAAAGCTCTTGAAGCTTTACTTAACTAAAATTATATAACTGACGAATTTAAATCTGTAAATTTTAAAAAAATATTTCGGTTTTCTGAACTAATAACAAAAATAACTTTAGTCGGAATCAATTCTACAATCCTAAAGCCATGTAACAATCGTTTTAACTTTCAAAAGATCGTACCTGCGTCTCAAACTACGAAACCTCTATAATATTTTCAGTAACAAAACCCGGAATAAATCGGAGAAATAAAATGATTTTATGTGTTACGACATCGCTTTTATTCGGAACTGGGAACGTGCCTCGGTTCCCGTATGAGGACGTGTGGACTTCTTACTAGTTTATGTGGAATCTGAGTCAAGTTGATTTTAATTGCTGTAGGGCCTTTTGAGGCTTAATGGTTATTTTTAATGACTCTTGAAAGTTAACCTAACTTTTGACTAGTTAAGTGTTTTGAATGAAAATGCTTCAGATTACAGTTCTTTTGTTTTATTTTAGAACATTCTGTCAATCGAGTTGGTCGTGGTTAACGTCACGAATTTGCGTGGGCCATGGTATTTATGGGATTCACAGGAGTGAAAGAGATGGCGATTTTTCATTAAAAAAGAGCTAGACAGTTAAAAAGTGCATCTATTTCGTATCACCGCTATGGTCATTTGATGGGTAAAAATAGGACAGTTTTTAACCAAATATGTACGGTTATTCCATGATAAACTCGTCTGGGCATAGATAATATCCAGTCCAAAATAATGTTATTTCCTACTAAAGCTTAGCTGAGTTATGTGGGTACAAAATGCGCAAAACACAACGAAATTGCGTAACAGCTGGTTATTCAATAAATACATACGAAAAAGTAGGCTTGTTTCGCGTTATGCGGAGGCCCCATATTGTGTTTAGTCCTTTCAAAAGCATTGAGTGCCGCCGCTACAATACCGAGGAAAATCACCGAGCATTGACTTCGCTTTGAGGACTTTTCTATAGACTTCCATCGAAAAAACGTTACTTTTATCAGCATAATTTGTAAAAAGATGTGTTGGGTAATGGTAAAATATAGGCTCAGAGTATAATAGTTTATTATATAATCGATTCATATGCTACTGGCAACAAATACACCTACTCTTTGATATACCTAGAGTAGTATAGACTGTATGACGTATCATAAATCGTATATTTTTCGTAATTACTCTTACTTTACCTCTTTGTTAGCCTCCAGTAATGGGGCATGATTTAGATCAGTTACTACTTTTCAAGGAGAGTAAGCGAACGCCTTTCTCATGATGGGATAATAGAAGCCTATAGGGTTTGTTCAGATTTGTTTTCATTGCTGAATTTCCAGCAGAGTTCGAATTTCAGTTGCGCTGGGCAGGGTAAAGCGACGCTGGTCTGCCGACGTCTACGGCCGGTATAAATAGTCAGTACTCAAGGTGCATCTCGGTCTCAAGACACAGTTCAGGCTCTGTGATTGGTTGGCTGTCAAAATTTGGACCAATCACAGAGGCGAATCGCGTCTTGAGACCGGGTCGCATCTTAAGTACTATTTATACGGGTCTACATGTGCATTGTGCAGTAAATAAAGTTCAATTTTACAAACACATCGCAGCGTCTCGTCTCGGTGTAAACGGACCTGAAGGCTTTCAGCCGAATAAAGGTGGCGCCTCAGTCAGGCCGGGCGTAGGAAATGAGACGGAAGTCGGAAAAGGGATGTAAATAATGGCACAAAGTGCAAGTTATTGCAGCTCAATGGATCTATGTGTTGAAAGACGGATTTTGTCAGGCACCAGCTCTTCTATCTCCATACATAATATTATATTCCTTGGAATTAAATTGAAAAAAAGGTTTCCAGTTTTCAAATCGCACATGAAACCAATTACCGTGTTATCTCAAAAAAGTGAGTCTCGAGAAAACACGTTTTGAAAGTTTCAAAAATTCATAGAATTAATACTAGGTATCTGATTAGAAATCTATAAATACAGTTTTGTTCATCAGTTATCTGACTATTAATTTTGATGAGAAAATAGCTACAATAATGAGGATAAGGTGTACAAAACCCAACTTAAAAAAAATGGTTGAAGATACTACGGGTGTTGCCCGGGATTAAAAAAATGTTTTTGTTTTAATACCCTCTTGCCCGTTTTTTAATAACGACTTCAGAGAGTTTTTTAGGTGCCATAGCTACTTGACACCAAGGTTAAGGCGGCGGCAAATAAGGTTCGGACCCTCGAAATTCGGGAGGAGCCATGCCAATGCTCCAGCAGTGCTCTTTTTCACCTTTTCAGACAGCTGCTTGAAGTGTTTCTTAAACGTCCAGAGACTGTCAAGAACCAGATAAAGGTAGGTACGTCATGGTTGACTTCTGGTCACAGGTGGAACCTCCTCCTTAACAGAGTCATCCAATGACTGGGCCATTATCAGTGGTGATCAGTCACCTCTGGATTGAAAAGGGGCAGAAACGACATTTTCGGGCAGCTCTGGATCGAGATTCGAGACTCTTGGTGAGTGGTGGGCCGGCGCGGCGGGGCGAAACTTATGCCTTACCCATTTATAGGGCCTACCTCAAGCACCCCGCTCCGAGTGGGAAGCCACTCCTCCCAGGCTTTGATCTCGGCTCGGATCTCGGTCCTCGGATGCTGTATCAAGGCATGATGTCGCACGGTACCTATTGTACACGGTGCCTTTCTTTCTCATCTTGGCTTCGATAGCCTCTCCGTCTATATCTGACATTTTGGTGCCCAGCAGCCATGCGTGCAATTCGCAGCTGTTTTATCTCCGGGCGCCACTGATGCGTTCCGCATGGAGGCCAAGGGGTCGCACCATCGGCATACACACATCGCAAATTGCCTGCATGGTATTGTTTAGCCACTCTGCGCCCTCTTCGGCCCCCTACCCGTAGGCAGTAGTGCCCAGGATGCTACTATCACAGCCTCCTTCAGGATCTCTTTATTCAAACCTCGTAATGACCACCTAGGCGTTTGAGGATACACGACTACGATTGTCAGGGACACGTGCCGATGACATCATAACGAACTGTATTTGATAACAACAAACTAGGTGTAGATACAATTACTATGGAAAATGACTTTTTTGAGTCCTTTTCCATACTGGTATAAGTCTAAAATGAAAATTACAGATAATAATACACGAATATTTAGCTTATACGTAGTTTTTTATTGTCAATACAGTATAATTAACTCATTTAACACATTAAAATTGCAAATAAAAAAGTCTAAAGGGTAATATATCAAAATTACAAGCTGCCATACAGTGCCATACAGTAGTATCTTAAAATAATACAACGACGATTGCAAAATACAAAAGTTTTAACCAGGCAACAGGGTGTTATGTCAAAATAAAACAAGATTTTATAGTGCTTTCAGCCTATCTTGTCTCTAGCGTTTATTCACCCTACCGCTACCATGTTTCAAAAAACCTTGACGTGATTTATCGTTTTCTATCAAATCGTGACAGAAAACGAAGCGACAGAAGTTTCATAATACCTCATCCAAATACGTAGTGTCGTAACTGAGAAATTAGGAATTTTTGAAGTTGGATTTCCTTAATTACGTTTACGATATTGTCAGCAAATTCATGTTATTTTTATCACCATTATGATAAGAATTGATATTTTTCTGAAAAAATCGGTTTTCAATTTTTTTATAAATATTAGGTTTCTCTTAGTTTAGTGCGTGTTATATAAACAGTTTGTTTAGTAAGTTACTCCTGTTTTGTCACAAGTATCTTTAACTTACCTTTCACAACAGGGGTACATAATTTTTGGTCACCTTTTTTATGTTTGCATTTGAGCTCGGAATCTCCTTATGCTCGCTACAGAAATTACTTATTAATTATATCTAAGACACAAAATGTTTTATAAAATAAATTGATTCTTCAGTAAAAGCTGAACGATTCCATTTCATATTTCGAGTGACGAAACGAAACGATTGTCTAAGTTATAATAAACGTGGTCGGTACTAATTTGCAGGTTAGTTGGTACTTGGTACTAATATGCCATGATAAGCCAAAATACGTTCCTATTAATTTAGGTAGGATAAAATAGGTAAACGTATTGTGGTTTTAATTTAATAATATCCCTATAATATTGGCCAAAAAAATGAATGTGGTATACAATAAAATGTAAAAAGTGAAAATTCATTATGACATTTTATTTTTATATTATATTTACAACTTCAATGAAATTAGGTAGCCAAGGCATAAAGAAAAAAAAAATATATATATATAAAAGCTGAATAATTGAGTTCTTACGAAATCTTTATTGGACTGTTCCTATGTTTTGTTCTAGAACATTCTACAGATCAAGATTCAAGTTGGCAGAAGGTTTCACGAATACGCGTAGGCCATAATAATAATTATTTTCACGAACTTCAAAGAAGTACTGAAACGAGATGGTGATATTTTGCACAAAAAACAAGATACTTAGTGTAAACAAAAAACTTCTTCGAAAATTGCTTCGAAATTTCTCTCATATATCAATAAAATACAAAAAGCTCTACCTCATTTTCTCTAGCTCTATTTTCTCTTCCCCTCTCGAATAAAGGTCAGTTTTATATTATACTATCCTCTAAACAGGCAAAGGTGCGCAGGAGCAGCCTTTTCACCGATTTCATATACTTACATTTTGATAGGTATCTACTTAGTTACAATTAATTAATACAAAATGTGTTTTTCTTATCGAGTAGCAAAATCTTGTGTCACAAAAAACGTCTTCGCTGACTTTTTATTTCACTGTATACTTTTAGTTATTTATAAATTAGAAGCTAGGAGTAGATGAAACCTAGTATTTATTCAAAAGCTGGAGAATTATAAAGTAATAGTAATAATAGAAATATATTTGTTTCCCAATGAACCTATTAAGTGATAACTGATAACCCAGCCCCTTTCGTACTCCACACAAAATAAAAAACAATGTTTTATATTATGTATGTTTAGGTCTCCATCATTTTAAAAATACAAAATGGTCCCTATAAAAATAACCATTGTAAAATGTAAATTATGCTTCGTCGTGGGGTAAATGTCTTATATTTCTATGTAAGTGTTATACCTCATCCGTTAGTCTACAATAATTTATAATATTATATACTAGTAATCTGTGTCCGTTAGTTTATAATATTATATAGCTCATGCTCGTATCGTTCTAATTTTTTTTGCAATTTTGACAACCGTTGTTTAAGGTCTACCTTCCGTGAATCAATATCTATATTGATTCATGTATAAACTTAGTTTAAAGAAGCGACATTCTGCAGTCACCAAATAAGAAGCTGACATAGAATATAATATAATAATAATATTATATTAATTTTTACTCTAAAACATGAGTTGCTTATAGCATGATTCAATTGATAATAATTTAAAAAAAATAACAAAATAATTAATAAGTAATCTATACTTATTATGAAACAAAGTCACTTTTTTCCTTCATGTCCCTTTGTTCCCTTTAATCTTTAAAACTACGCAACGGATTTTGATGATTCTTTCAGTGTCAGATAGCCCATTTATCGAGGAAGGTTATAGGCTATATTTTTTCACACTAAGATTAATAGGAGAGAAGAAATAGAGGAAAATGTGGAAAAAAACGGGAAAAATTTTTTGAAAGGGCTAACTTGAACGCGCAAATCTCAGGAACTACTGGTCCGATTTGAAAAATTCTTTCAGTGTTAGATAGCCCCTTTATTGAGGAAGGCTACAGGATATATTTTATCACGCTAAGGCTAATAGGAAAATGTGTAAAAACGGGGGATATTATTTGAAAGGGTTTATCTCGCGAACTACTGGTGCAATTTTTATGTTATTTGGCACAGATAAAAAGTAGACTACATGAAGAATCGTGATAGGCTATCGATTTTAATCATTTTTTCAGTGGCTATATATTTTATACCCGTGCGACGCCGGGGCGGGTCGTTAGTTTAAAATAAATGATATTATAATATTAGTAGCTTCATAATTTCTCCGAAAAATATTTCGTAAGAAAAAAAGGTTCGTGATACATGGCGGGGTCACGCTTCCTCCTGCTTGCTCTACCACGAAACTCGCGGTCATTTGAATTTAGAAACTTTTTGACATTTATGTCATACAAACGATGCGATAGATATCGCGTCATCTGTAAAATGAGAATACAATGGTAGACGAGATGCCGATAACCGCTAGAGACAGGACTGAGCGTTTGAACCATAGGTATGTACGAGTAGGCAAAAGAGTAATATCTCAAAATAATACTGTGTTGACTGTCTAACCTTTCCTCCTTGATACACCTAAACAGGTTGTATCTCAAAAACGCCGCTGTTGCCTGTTGCAGTTAGGGCAAAAGGGAGGAAAGACGCAGTTGTAAAACGAAAAAATTTCAGAAATATTGCAGTTACAAAAACATGGAATAGATCATTTTGTAGAGAAAAATATGCTTGTATTTTTTCTTGATTAAAGTGAATTTTCCACTTTTTTGAGATAATACACTATTGGGTTTCATGTGCGAAATATGTGTTATTTTTTAACTCTACTTCACAAAGTTTTATGACATAAACATTTATTAAAAAGTTAATAATACAAATCAATTAGTGTTTTGTTTTTTTGTAAAAACTTGGATGGGAAATAAGATCTTAAATAAATTTTAGCATACCCAATATCCCATATTGAAAAAGAAAGAAGTAAAAATTTATTTTATATTAAAAAATACTACAAAACTTAACAACTTAAAAAAAAAACAATTTACAAATCGAATGCATCAGTATTGCACATAAAATATGTACATTGAACAATCAGTTGATGGGTCTGTCTAGACGTGCTTAACTCGACGATCAATAGATATGTTCTAAATGTGGTGAACATTCCCGTTGTAAAAGCAAACAACACGATATAAAAATTGGTAAAAGGATATGTCCTTGTTAATTGAAAGCCATCGTACGATTGTGTCTGCCTTTGTATCGTCTTTATACATATATTAGTGCTAAATGTCGCTCGTGAGTCGTATGCTTCGAAATCAGCTTATAGCATGGGAACCGTATATTTTTCTTTGATAAACTATCCTATGTACTTTGTAGGGCTTCAAAGTATCTCCATACCGAATTTCAGCAAAATCGGTTTAGTAGTTTGGGCGTGAAGAGGTAACAGATAGACAGACATAAATACTTTTGCATTTATAATATATTTTTACGACTACAATAAAGCAGTTTGCATTGTAGAATTGTAATGATTATAATATATTATAACGAGTTAAGTTATAATTAATACTTTAACTTTATGTAAGAGTTATTATACTTTCTCCATTCTCGCAATTAATGTATTTTGCTCTTGAAAGCTGCACTAAAATCCGTTGTGACTTGTGATTTACAAGTTGTAAAGTATTGTAAGGTTAAAACTACCCTAAATATAACGGTAAGGTACAAGAAGTGTTATTCTTTGATACCAAAAAAGTCTATCTTCTCTTATATATAAAAATGGATTTTCAAATGTGTTAGTCGCGCTAAAACTCAAAAAAGGCTGAACGGATTAGGCTGATTTTAGTCTTAAAATATTCGTAGAAGTCCAGGGAAGGTTTTAAAGTGATACGAAGTTCACCGGGACAGCTAGTCTTATATATAAAAATGGATTGTCAAATGTGTTAGTCACGCTAAAACTCAAAAACGGCGGAACAGATTGGGCAGATTTTAGTCTTACAATATTCATAGAAGTCCAGGGAAGGTTCTAAAGTGACACGAAGTTCACCGGGACAGCTAGTTTAAGATAAAAATGAATTTGAAAACTTGATGGTTTTGCTGAAGCTCGAGAACGGCTGAACCGATTTGGCTAAATTTAGAATTGAAATATTCATAGAAGTCCAGGGAAGGTTTATATTAGGAGGCAACTAATGTGAAGTTTGCAGAGTCAACTATAAAATATGAATGAAGATTGTTCCCCATCCTTGTATGTATTGAAACAACCATAACTTATAAGCAATTTTCAACCTTTTTAAAACTTGACAAGACGCAGCAAACCGAGCAATTTGGCATTTGGCAAGAAACTGGTCGCGTGCTCGGGAATCAAGGGCGATGCAGAACCGAGTTTGTTGAATTTCGTGCAATTCCCAATTTGAGATTTGATTTGGCTGTGCCTGGCTCCATCGGCGCTACTCTAGACGTATGTCTGCCACATATTTTTGAATACACTAAAATTTAGGCTTATCCAGAGCGCCATAACGCTGAATTAAGTATGCGGTATACAAATTATTTTTGTATTTTTATAATCATTCTTACACTCAGAACGCAATAGTTAAGCTACAAAGCTTTTATCGTGAGCTTTAAGCGCGGTGAACAAATCAATAAATTCCGTAACGACAAAACCTAACAGCCCCCACTCCGATCAGCGTTGCCGCATCGCTGTGCCGGTCGGAGCGGCGCGGCGTTGCCGCGTGCATCGTCTATTACTTGGACTAGGCGTATGCGAATTATAATTGCTTAAGTTGATAAAAAATACTATGCAATAGGTTTACCTCGGCAGTCCCCGAGTGCACACGTTTATATTTTTTCAATAATAATTAATTACCATGATTACTACTATGATTGTATAGCTATCTAATAAGCATGTACAATCGACCATGATCACGATATGGGCCATCATAGACTAATATTAGCCTTACGTTCATAATAATTGTTTAACAAGTAGAAGATTACCATGAGCCAATTTGGAGAGACCGTAGTCTTTAGCTAAGTTTTATTTTAACGTTATGACGTCCGTAGCTAACATAGGCTTCTATACGCGACTATGTGTCTGTCAAATTAAACTAAGGATATTCTCATTGGGAACTTTTAAATTCAGTTCCTGTTCCTGGCTATAATATATAGCTGTGAGCCAGCCCGTCGTCGGCGCTTGCCAAATAAATGTCGTGATTTCTCTCTCCGCGACAGAGACACTATTATTTTAAAGCACCTACCGAGAAAATATCGCATTCGACTATTCTTTTCTAGATTGTTATATTGACTTATTGGCGTTTATTGAATCCTTTATGTGCATTCTTAAATGTACGATCTATTAGTGACAGTTTTCTAATATGACCATTGACCACCCATCATTTTGTGCACCATAAAAAATCGATTCAAAGGTCTACGTTATTTAGTCGGATTAAGTTAAGCTTAGCTGACAGATAACGATTAATTTGAACTTGATATAACCCAGTTTTATTTAATACCTAGGTGTTTGTCACATTATACTTCATTATTTGCGTTGAGATAAAATTAATTCCTTCCTTTTTTGTAACTTTATTTTTAAGCATTGACACCTACGTTGAATTATACCTAATCTCTTAATTTCATGTATTTCAAAATCTTCATATAACTACTTCATTAGCAAAATCACAAACGTTCTACAATCTAAGAAGCCTACAACCGAGCAATTTTCGCAAATGGAAGTTTTCACTGAAACCCTGGTCACCCTACTCGGAGAATCGCTTCGTGAATGACAATCACAGCAGTTATTTGCCTTCTCCTTATTGACTGCTGACGCTTTTAAATTTGATTGTGCCCCGCTTTGTTTTCGCAGATTTCTTGGGCCCCGCTCGGGGCATCGCTCGAGGGCCCTTTAAAAAGTCCTAAGTAATAGCGAAAATGAGGACACATTAGCTATAGCCTTTTTTACGAGGTTTCATTTAATTTAATGGTGATTCATCGCTGGATTCACTTAGAGTGAATTATGTCGCATTTTTGCTTATGGAATATGGAATAGAATTGAATTTTATTATTTTCGTGTGGATATTCTGATCTTCCTATTGGGTACTTACAAAAATATATAAATTATACACTTTAATGATAATTTAACCATCGTTGCACTGGATAGAGTCCGAAAGTACTGAAGTAATTTGGACACTAAAAAAAACATATAACCTTACACAGCGGAACTCTTCCTTTTTTTGGAAGTTGGTTATAAATATTGGGAAGTATACCCCTAATCCATATTTACTAATTTTCATTATTACAAAATTATGTTTTCAGCTTTAACTATTCTCCTCCAGTGAAATTAATAATAATTTTGTTTTGTTTAAAGACGACATAGAAGTTCTAAAACATTCAAGTTAAACTTTTGATCAAAAGATAATATTTCACTTTAATGTTATAGTTTTCTGCACGTATAATATTACTCGATAAATATATATACGATACAAGTAACAATAATTATTAATTACTGTAAAATCCAAACATGTAAATAATTTATTATGCTCTAAAATCTACTGATATATTGGTAACCCACAAATCTCGTTTTAGATCAAATAACATTTAATCACAATTAGTAATTGATGAAGGTAGAACTCAAAACCAATAGTTTACCGACATGACGTACAGACAAACCAATAGTTAACTATAACAATGTGAATCTCAATAAAACAAGTTTGTACTTTGCCAAGTTATATTAAGGTGGGCCGCAATCACACCGACTTGTGGCTTACAAGTCATTAAATATCCTAATTAATCTCCAAAGTTTGTATGAAAGTGTTTAACTCACTGAATTTTGAACACAAACAATGTTTCCAACGTGAAAACTTTCTCTGAACTACTTTGTTAATGAAATCGAGGAAAAATAGAGCTCACACATAATATTTTAGATACAGTACCTATCTACTTTCTAGATGCTGTATCTAAATCAATCAACTGATTCAAACATTTTATTGGAAAACGTGTTACGTACCTACTAAGTCTCGCGATCACCGGTGCTCGCGCGAGGCCTGAAGGAATATTATCATGTACAATATATGTAAATGTATCACGTCAAGCGCACGAGTATCGAAAGTGTTTAAATGCGTCTTTTTAAAGTTAGATCTTAGCTCTGTACTTTCAGTCTGAACGTTAATGAGATACATAAAATGTAGCCCTGGATCAGGATCCAGGGTTGTAGCAGGCTACAACCATAGTTACAAAATTTTCGCCTTTAGTGTATATTTTACGCAAATTTGTGATAGGATTTATGGTAAGTAATGTGTTAAATAAAATTCTTTTAATGAATGCCTTCAAGTTGTCATAAGTTAATAATAATATAATATCTATGGACGCTTCCGTAGAATGGTTAACTTTATTAGTCAATGAAAAGCGATTGTGAATAAGAAACTCCTGTTAAAAACCTCAGAAACTGAGTATCTATATAATATGGTTTTAGACTTCAATCACTTCAATGTTACATAAGACGTTACAGAACGGTGTGTTGGGCGGCCGGCGAGCGGCACCATTAATCATGGGGCATTCCCGGCTGAAAGGCAAGTTTGCACCTCGTTGGCTCGCACGAGAATTTGTTTGGCGATCGATCGCCATGTGGTTTCGTTTAAGCATAACAGCACTCTGATTCTGCTATTTTATTGCAATATTAATACTGCTTCGTTCCTTCGATGCAATCCATTTAGCATTTTCCCAAATTTAATATAAAATATCAATACTGGCTAGTGCTTCTAAGGCTCTGTAACCGACTGATTCTAGACGTCATAAGCGCTGGCCAGTACATTGGGCTATACTGGGGACAATTTGACATATTATTTTGTATTTAATAGGAAACTGGCTGCTAAGCATTGAAGCTGCGTTAGTGTTGCATAAAACATTAGAATCGATACCCTGCTTGCAGTAAGTGAACAGTCGCTAAACTGGTACAAACCCATACTAAGAATAGCACAAGGTGTAACGTATTGTGTATAATGTGAATTAATACAGATTATATAAATAGTATATTTTTATATTCATGTATTTGTCTCCGTAAGTTTAATATTGTATCATACATTCTATTGTGTAAAATTGTGACTTTTAGTATTTTTTATTCAATAAATAAAATAAACAATTAACCACCCTGTATCACTATTCACCGCTTCACGTGGCAACACCTGAACATCCTGTGTAAATTTAAGGCGGCGACATTATCAGCTGCATAAATATTAATATCAAACCTGGCGCAGAAAATATTCATAAGTTATGTCGCACGTGTGAGCTAATACTTTATTCTGTTGGATAACACCGACGTTATCATTAAGGTTTTCATTTTAGAGGCTTTTTGAAAAGGTTTGTTTATTGTTTCGATGTTTCATGCGAGAAATTGTTGAGCATAAAAAGGAACACGTCGTTTTTTGTGCATTTCCACGAGTGTGGTCATGTCGGCTAGATCCGATCGGATATCATAGAAGAAAGTATGATTTGAAAGAATTTGAACGTAAGTTCACTAACATAAATAACTATGGGATATCTCTAAGTATTCATCATTCTATCACTAACCATGTGATTTCACCCACGCTCTTCCCTGATTAAATTATAATTTACAGATCTGGAAAAACTGCTGTTTCAAGACATTTTCCCCCCTTTGAACCTCTCTTCCTCTCCTTCTATCTCTCATTCTCGTCGAGAAACTCACCTGCATATTGCATATCTTGTATCTGACGGGCTCCCCCCGGCAGCCGGCGGGGGAGGCGCAGGTCCGCAGCTGTCGCGACACCCCCCCATCGCACGTCCGAGAACACAGGGACCACTCGCTCCACTGCGACCAACCACCGCGGTCCTGAGGACAAATATATATTTTTGTAACCTCTCATTGTTAAAGAAACTCTACACGTCGCATATAATAGTACTTCTCGCCTTAATATATTTGACCAATACAGTGGTGGGATCTTAATATCGTAATATGATCAGGCCTAGGTAATGAAATATTTTGCATAGACCACCTATTAACATGTAATTCATAATTTACTTTTATCTGTAAAACATCTTTTTCCAAAACATAAGCACACTTTTGAAATTATAGTTGCACCTATAAAAATTAGACTACATGCACTCACAATAAAAGTAACATCGTTTAGGAGTAGAATAATTTAAGTCTAGTACATTAGGGAGTAAGGAGTAAGGATCTAATCGCAGCAAATCCAGGCATTAAGTTGCAGCTTGGTCGTGTGTCGCTGGATTTCAGACGGCTCCTATTTAGCGCCTGGCGAGCTGCCTGGGCCGCGGGATTAACGTCTCTAAGATTTAATGTGTTTATTGCATTATTATATTGCTTAGGTCTAAGGGTCAATTCAGACCGCAACTCGACGCGTAGGTGTTATGCATTTCTAAACTTGTATTGTTAACAGATCTGCAAGACGTCTCACGCAATTGAAGTATATCAAATCCATACTTTAGAAATGCATCTACGCGTAGCGTTGTGGTGTGAATTGACCCGGGTCAATTCAGACCGCAACTCGACGAGGCGAGGCGAGGCGCGGCGCGACATGTATGGATTTAGCAGATCTCAATTGCGTGAAACGTTTTGCAAATCTATCAAATCCATATAAATTTAGAATTAATGCATATCTACGCGTCGCGTTGCGGTCTGAATCAACCCTTAGGGCATACGCGCATGTTGTTGGAACCAGCGGGCCGCAGTGCTTTTTTTGAGCAGTATGCGTTACTTTGGGTATGGCGGGCTGCATTTTTTTATACAGCCTATTACTGCCTATGTGAATATTTCGCAGGTTGATTATGTTAACGTGTCTTGACAGCAATAATATAACAGGCGAAAATCTGCTGTGAAACATTGCAACATTGTCGTCGCAATATACGAAATTACCCTGCCAACTTACTCTGCTGTAACCCCTTATGTGAGCGTTTTTATGTAACAATGTTTTAAAATAATTCACATTATTCATTGACTTATTCAAATAACAAACTCATAAAACTACTTAAAAATACCAAATGTTTCACTAAAGGAACGCAGTCCAAAATCCACCTAGAAACTTCATAGTAGGGGAGGTCGCGCTCAGTTAAAAAAGTAATTTCATACCGAGCGAAAATCTTTACAATAATAGTATTGAGATCATCTCAAAGTTGTTGTTGGGAATCGTATTGAATTGACATTAAAAAGATCCCAATTCGCGCCAATAAAGGTTCATATCTAGATTATACACGTTTAGGTTCGGTGGGTGTAGTTTTAGTTTTAGTATAAGTATAACAACAGATGGCGCTTTTAAAGTAGAATGTATATAATTCTTCTTCACAAATATTGACTATCGAATTAATTACATAAAATTGCTATGTGAGATAATTTTATGGTTAATTCAAACGAAAATCGCCATCAGCTGAATGTTTGCAGGTGAAAATGTCGTCTACGCGACGCCCTAGGATACATTGAGCGCGAAGTAGGGCTATATTGGTCATAACTTATATCGCTGGCTGACGGCTTTTCCGCCATCGTATTAGCGACTGATGGTTTTCTTTATTATTTAAAAAGTAGAAACATTCACCTGTATAAATTTTGTACGGTATAAAATGACTTTATATTCAAAAATTTTTTACATGTTCAGTAACCCGACTGACGTTGAATCATCCGTCTGCAATACGGCTGACGGTGATTTTTTGGTTAAACATGACCTCAATAATCATCCATCAAAGTTTTATTCGGTATAAAATCACTTTTCGCAACATTTTTTTTTACAACTTTGAAATACTCTCAGTTAACATTCCACCACGGGTGCGGCGACTGACGCTGATTATATTGATTGATAAATATTAGGCTACCGCTGGACAAAAATTTGGTCTGTATGAAATCACTTAGGAAACGCTAGCACTACCTCCCCTATTATCAAACTTTGAGCCGTCCCAAAGCAAATAAAGTCTTTGGATACTTCTATTGACAGAGAGTTTAGCGGTTCAAAATGTTCAAAGAAAAACAACCAATTAAAAGTTTTCCGCAGCCGACAAGTCCAATAGTTTCTGCGTCTGATATTTTCTCTCGGCGGACATTGCCAAACCAGTATTGGTTTCATTATTTGTGTACGTTTTCAAATAAAAACTTCCATTTCGCTCTTTGATGATCGTAAGTAAACACCACGCTGATCTTAAAATTTAGTTTGTTATTATTTTTAGCAATATTCCGCGAAATAAACTTCCACCACCATGCAGGTTGAAAACCTCGACGCGCGTTTCGCTCCAACACCGGAGCATCCTCAGGATGTGGACTCTACGAACAACGTCCGTCAAGTGAATATTGCTAAAAATAATAACAAACTAAATTTTAAGCTATGGATTTCCGCAAAGTAACGCCTGATTCCATTAAATACCACGCTGATCGTTTGGAAATCGACTTTGAATTGGAATTCGTTGATTCGATAACTTCGTTATGACTTACAACTTAAAATAATTTAAGCGCACTGTAAAACTCTGGAACGAACTGTCACCAGTAGTATTTCCGGGCCTATACGACCTGCAAACCTTCAAGAAGAGAGCGTATTTCTTCTTAAAAGGCCGGCAACGCGCCTGCAGCTCTTCTGATGTTGCGAGTGTCCATGGGCGACGGTAGTTGCTTACCATTAGGTGACCCGTTTGCTCGTTTGCCCCCCTATCTATATATATATATGTCGTAGGATGATTTGATAAATCAATTTTTCGCGAAAATTCTAGGGTTTTTGCGAAAACACGGATTTAGATAATGTTGATTACATTTTTCAATCTCACTGAAAAAAGGTAGTGTTTTCGCGAAAATGCGAGTCACCTTAGTACGATTGCGAAACTAATCGTTAGTTATTATCGAAAAAAATCACTGATTGGTCAGTTTAAGCGCCTCACAACAATATCTTCTCTGATTGGTCGAAGACTTGACGTTTTAAATGCCAATTCACTGTCACGCGTTGTTTTGTTTGTGGTTATTTTTGTACGCGAGCATTTTTTGATATTTAATGTGTTTAAAATTGCAGTTGAACTTGAAAATTAGTGCGAAAAGATATCTAAAAGTGTGTATGTAAATACAAAATGACTGATACATGTGAAATTAGTGCTGAAAGTTTAACAGAACCAGAAACTAATTCTGAGGTTATGTCCTTTATAATTCTGTGGTGTATTACCTCAAAGATACATATAAAAAGATAGTAACCAATCGGAATAAGAGTTGGCCAGTGAGTAAAAATCAAGCAAATCAGCGTTAAGAATGTGCAATGTTACTAAGGGAACTCGCGTTTTCTCAAAAAACCTAATTTTATTAGGGTAATTAAAAAATGTAATCACCATTATCTTATTATCCGTGTTTTCGAAAAATCCCTAGAATTTTCGCGAAAATTTGTTTTATCAAATAATCCTACGACACATATAAAAGAAAGTTGTGTTAGTTACGCCACTTATAACTCAAGAACGGATGAACCGATTTGGCTGAAAATTAGTGGAGAGGTAGCTTAGAACCAGGAATAGCACATAGGATACATTTTGTCTCAGAATAATGTACGGTTACTGCACAATATACTTTTATGATTTGCGCGTAAACTATTCAATCGATTTTGATGAATTTTGGTATGGATATACTTTGAGTCTCGGGAAAGGGCAAGGGATACTTTTGGTCCCGGAAAATGTACGGTTCCCGCACAATAAACTTTTATGATTTTCGCTTAAACTATTTAATCTATTTTGATGAAATTTGTTATGAAGATACTAATTTTAATCTATTGTTTTCTTAATTATACCAATTCGAATTAAATAATCATCGTTAATACAGGACAACGTCTGTCGGGTCAGCTAGTTTAATATTAAAAAAAAAAACAGTTTGGTTAGCAAAATGCAGGCTGTTTGAATAGTTCTATAAATTAGATTGGCATGTAAAATGTCGTTTTGTTTTACAGCCATATCATAAAATGAGCAATAACTATAACATGACAGGATACATGAGCAGCACGAGACACTGTATTTAGGAGCTATAATATGCAAAATCATATTTACACAAGCTCCATGTTATGTAATAATTAACCTAATAACAAGAGGAGGAGAATTCAAATTACGTTGCAAGGATCCATCCAGGGTTGATAATATACGTAAATATTTACGTTTACTGTCGTAATAACGTGCGGCGCGTCGTTCCAGTGTACCTTCTATTTTCATATTTTCTAAACACATTGTTTCATGCATCCCGTCTACGTGAACCCTAATTTAATAGTGTTTGCTGTCACGTGAAAATACGGTTTCTTGACTTAGTTCAAAGTATCGCTTATTCGCGTAAAATGTAGACTTAAATAACGGCAGGGCAGCATTTGTGACTGCAATGCATTAGGCGAAAATGCAATCAAAAACTGCAGGAGCAGGCATATATTTCGCCGTGACCCGCGTAGTAGATAGAGAGAGGGTATTTTACCTTCTCTTCTAAGCCGCGCCGGCAGCAACGCTCCGCTCTAAGAATTTTCAGAGTACGTACAATATAAGGTTAATACATATCACGAAGGAAGTCTACACTGAGTTTGACAGCCAATTTACATACGATACGTAAAATTATAATACCACGCAAACGCAAAGTATGATAATCCTACTTTCACAACTTCCCTTAAACATTAAAATTACGCGTGAACGTCGTACAGTTTAACGTAAAAGCAAGTTTGTCGTTTGGTTGAAATTATCGTTTTATTTCTTCACTCTGGAATCTACAAGTCTTGGCGTGAAGTCTGGAAGTTTTTGTCTACAATAGATTAGTAGTAATAAGAAAGTAACGCCAAAAAATGTGTTATTTTTTGCTACGTTTTGTTATTTCCTGTTCAGGGTAGTTATAAAATGTTCATTTGATACAGCTCTAACAAAATAATTGGCGTTGTTTGCCGTAAAGTCCGGGAGACGGTTGTATAAAGTGCACAAAATAATTGAGCTCCGATACGAGAGCACTCGACTACATCTCGGATCCGACTCCACCGTTCACATCTATTTTGCCTGCCATAGGACCTTATGCCGACGGAATATGGATCTCTATCACGGCACTCCGAGGTGGAACAACCCCGAACGGGCTAACAAATGGAAATTGTCTGAGAGCTTGTCGTTTTAGCCTTTCGTTTGTTATTCAATCTATTTTACGTTATGAGTGTTTGCGCTAACGTTTTATAATTTTTATGCCAATCTCAGGTACATATTTTAGACTGATTAGATGAAGTCAGGTCAGACTGGATTAAAAATAATCGGGGATAATCTTCTCTCCTTCTTTGCATTTATCGATATATATTCGATATATATCGAAGGAATCGATATTTTGAAATACTATTAACAATAAGTCAATAACCAATATTCAAAGATTTCTATTCTAAACCTACCAGACTTTGCGGGCCTGTAAATACGAGTACAAATGAATGTCAAAAGGACTCTTGTTCTGTTGTTTTTTTTCTAATTCTATTTCAGTTAAGGCCAGTATCGAGTATCCGTTATTATACATAGCTCATAAGATATTCCAAGCACGGCGAACATATCTGTCATAGAGCAATTTTCTTTATCAGCCGTAATATCCACCCCTAAGTATATGCCGTCGAGAAAATCAACGTTTAAGACAAAAATCGTCATTTAACATACACACCGCAGATCAAACTGTATTTCCATAATGTTTGAGTTGAAATTCCTTTATCCATAGCCAATAATTATTATTCCGGTCAGCAGTATGTAAAAAAGATGCGTGACTAAAATACCCATGGCAATATCAAAAACACAAATAAAATTGCGGCGAACAAATCAAATTGGTTTGTTATCTCCACGAGATATTGAAAATTAGCCGCTATGTTTCAGTAGATAGCCGAGCTGTAATAGAGTGCAGGTTCGATGATGAACATGACGTGGTGTCGGTTACAGATGGTAACAAAGGAAACTGTATGTTTCTATACTACCTGCTATAAATTATTATTATCTTTTAAAGAAAGTGTGAATTTTTCTCAATAATGACACTTAAGTGGTTTAGACCAACAAATCTGAATAATCTTCTGCGTGTCTGGTTGTTTGCATCAATGAATTATAATATAAGACTTACTTAAGACCCAAATAAAATAAATAAAAAGAAAATAATTTAAACGGTATTTACAAAGAGTTATGCAGAAATAAGTAACAGAAATAAGCTGCAACTGGCGTAAAAGATTTAAAAACGAGATTTTGAATAATGCAGCGCTGTCCTGCGCTCGAAAACAGTTTGCCCCATTCCTAAAGTCGTTAAAATATCGGAGTCGAAATGGCTTTTAGTATCACTAAGATATTTTTGTTACAAATCTATTATCTCTGGAAAACTAAACGAGTTTTTACAAAATTTAATTTGTATTAAAATATGTTGTAAAGTATTCATCCTTATTGACTAATTAAAATTATAAAAATACAAAGTACTGATAGAAACTCTCACGGCCTTAGGAAGGATGTAAAAATGCACTTCAAACTATACAAAAGTCTCCTTGCCTATAAAAAGGGAAAAGTTAGTACCGTTTCTGAAGTTTTTTGACAGGCGTTAGATCTATTTATCATCTATTGATTCGTTAATGTTTTGCCCTGATCAAAATTAAAAATTCTAGTGATTATATGAAAAAACCTCCGAAACCAGATTTAGGTGTGTAAATTCTAGCTTCACAACAAAGTCACATTGACAGGCTTAATAAATAAAATTATTATTATTATTATTATTAGTAACACTAAACATATGAGTGACGTTAAATCAAATTAGTTTCACATTATCACTCTCTCCCACATATTCACACTTCAACAACACAACACACACCAACAGGCAACAACACGTTATCTATCACACATTAACAACACACACGAACATAACACGCCATCCCACGCACACAAGCTCCGTCGGCTTATGAAGTTCATCGCTAATTTAATAACAGAATTAATACGCTTTATATATATTAATTACGTGCTTAAACACTTTATTTACAATATGGGAGTTTGGGAAGTAACCTTCCCGAAAACGAGCTACGTGTAAACCTTGCCACGGAAATGCGTCGAAAAGGATTATGATTTTAATAACGTATAATATAAATACGAATTAAGAAATTCTAAACACCTCAGTGTAAAATTATGGACAAAGATGAATTAATAATATTTATTCTATTATTTATAGTCTGTGGAGTATAGATACATATTTGCAAACTCTGCAACTGAGATTATTTAAAACAAAAATAGCGTTGATATGGCTATCACAATATTGTAACGTTTGTGACAAATCTTATTAATATCAAACGAGTTTTCATTTTAATCAAGTTATATTAATAATAAGGTAACTTTAATATTGTAACTATAATATCATATTTCTTTTTGAAACACGGAAATATAATTAAGGGAAATTTAAGAGAATCATGTCGTAATTTTTGCTGTGAAAGCCTTCTGGGTGAAGGCTGGTACAATTTTATCCGGTTAATGATCACTCCCATTATGGTCTTAATTACTATTAAGGCTTATATTTTCAATAACCATCAGTTACTAAATATTGAACGTAAGTAATTTATTGGACATTGGGTTGAAACTTACACGATAATTTCATATTAGGTTGAGCAAAGTAAGCAAATCTTTCAAATGCCAATGTATACGCCTATACAATAAAATCCCAGAAAACGTCCAAAATCTTTGTAATTGGTTGCAAATTGCAATGCATATTTTGAGTTTTTGATATTTCAGCTCATATAATTTAATTTTTATACGCCTATACAATAAAATCAAAGAAAACGTTTGTGTGCTAAGGCTTACTATAAGGTAGGTAACTGATTTTCTCAATGATAGCACACCTTGGGAAAAATAAGCTGACAGACCATAGGTCGCTTCTATATAAATGTACCACATTTTTACTTACATACTTAGTGTAAATTAGTTTAAGTAATATTAATTATTATTTTCTACCTTTTTATACTCCACTCGGGCTAGCTTGTCGCTAGTGGTCATTGACTTCCTGTCAAAAATTTGTCATTTTCCATATAAAACCACGATTGACAATATCTGACACTTCATTGTCAATCGCGGTTTATATGGAAAATGACAAGTTTTTGACAGGAAGTCAATGACCGCTAGCGACAAGCTAGCCCGAGTAGAGTATAGTAAAAGGTGGACTCGTGCGAGTTTCTTACGCCGGTTCTTCTCGCCGGGTTAGTTCCCGAACCGGTGGTAGGCCTCATGTAGACTGGACGTTCTAAAAGTGTTAACTTTGTTGACCTATTTGTAAATAAAATATTTTAATTTTGATTTTTGATATAATGAAAAATGATGAAAAAAATATCGTTGAAACCCTTTACTAAGCGTTTGTATTTATTAAATTACATAGTGTTTTAAAATACTTTATTCAGCTAAACATCAATTATAGATATCCAATAAATTAGAATAACTGACATCGAGCTCCTAAAGTTTCTTAGTTAATAATATTAATGGAAACTATTACAGTTTAATATTTAACTTTGTTAATTACTGACATTTGTTAGACATGAATATTTAATTATTCGTTAATTAACGTTATTTAAGTGGATAAAAGTATAAAAGTCAAGACTGAGACTGATATCAGATTGAAAATAATTGGGTAGAAGCATAACATTTAGAAGCATAAAATTATTGCAAATTGCTTCTATTTGAGGATCAGAATGTAATTTAACGTTTTAGACGGAAAGTACTTGTCTGTTAATTATATTTAATTTTACTTTAAAACGACATTGAGACTGACAATGTAGGCTCTGCAAAGCTAAGGTCCACCCTCACCGGGAGCTTCGCGTGTAATGTAACATTATAGATTCGTTTTTGAGCATTACATTACAAAAATATCGACCGACGAGTATTCACGTGTAATGTAACATTCGACTTTAAGCATTCCATAGCTAGTTGATTCCATAATGTCAGATTGATGTTACAAGCTGTATCAAGATATTACACACTGTATAATGATACAAAACCGAGTAGACAATGTGCATTATTACAAGCATTGTATAGTCGGTTTTGTATAATTACAATGAATGCATTGTAATGCTCGGCTCTCCTCCCTTACTGATGCGATACTCGACTCTGTAACGTTACATTACAAGCGAATTCTCCCGGTGAGGGAGCACCATTAAATTGCTTGCTAAAAATGTATGGGGAAGGCGCAATGAAAAATTGTTGAGTCTCTTTGGCGGGGCAAGGAGCTATTGGTAGATCACACATTGTTGACAGATGAAGTATTAAAAATATGCGCCGGTTGTCACCCGCAATCTTAAAAAAACTCTTTTAAAACACCGGCGATTTTAGTAACACGAGAAACGGTTTTAGACATTTCTGAAACCTGAAAGGTTCGATATAAGTCGGAACACGAATTCATGTCCTTGTACACTGTGTACCGTAATTGGCACTCGTATCGTGCACCATAATTGGAATACTCGTGACAATAGACACTATCTACCAATTATTGAACTCAACAATAGACTCTAGTTATAGTTGGGTTTTATAATAACAGGAGCTTCTATATTATAAAATTATTTTGTAGATAAATAACGCATTCTTGTTTTCTATATAATGATTTATATTATGTGATGGATACGTAGCATGTTTGTATCCAATTAATAAGAAGTCTTCGAAAATCTTTCTAGCATACTTTGACATCTTTATCTTCTACAAAAACTTACTGTAGACATTTTTATTATTTTTACAACTTATAGGGAATAGGTATTTATATCGTAACATTTTAAATACATATTTTTAACGTTTTTCCAAATAAACTATCGTGGGAAATTAATTTGCATTATATTCTTTCCATAAAATACACTATAAAGTCTATATAAAGTACGTCGTGTTACTCCGATAGTCAGATATTTTATACATATTATACAGAATAAGATCGTTTAGTGGTTTGTCTACAGTCTGTAGGTATAGTGAGCCGCAGCGCGGTTAGGAAGTCATTTACATAGTTGTTGTTGTTCTACTGGCGATTATCGCGAACTACTCGCATGCTTGTCTTAGATTGTAGGCTTAAACCTAGTGCTTAGAACTTAGTTTAAATTATCTCTTTGGGTTTAAAGAGTCAAAATTGCTTCAATAGGTTTAAAAATAATTCAATAGGTAGGCTTCAAATGTTAGGCAAAAAACGGGCGCTACTTGCACATAATATTATACAGTAAATTATCCGACCAAATCCGACATGTATCCTAAAAATATCACATCGTAATATTGACAGAAACGTCGTTGAAAGCCGAACAAAACTTTTTGTTTACTGCCTACGATGATGCTGCCCTCTAGCGTGAAAACATTGCAGTAACAATTATTGTATTGTGGCGGTACCCACAATTCGCCTAACATTCCTGCATCGCGCTATCGAAGTTTTCTAAGCGCGTCATTATATATGTCGCAGGGAAAAGAAGATATCAGGGATATCACGAAATCCCTAGAGATATCACGAAATCGCGGAAGATACCGAATATTCTTGTTTCTTACGTCTTCTTACTAAACAAATCTAGTGATATGTCATTTCACTAAACTAAATCTAGTGAAATGCCAGAAAAGCGGATACCGCCGAATAAAAATCGAGCTACGCATTTCTCTCGCTCGCTCTAGTACCCACACGGGCACTAGTGGAAGTGAAACAAATGCGTCGCTCGAGTTGGCGCGGCTCGTGTGATTTTAGTCGTTGAATTATTACGCTACAGGTAGCACGCACGCACGTCGCATCGCATGCCCGTTTCATATAGATTATAATATTTTGTTGACTATTTTGCGTTCATTAGTATACAAGGTGACTGTGACAATGAATGAAGAAGAATTTGTACCCAGCACCGGTAGAGAAACACGTCTAGTGCCCGTGTGGGTACTAGAGCGAGCGAAAGAAATGCGTAGCTCGATTTTTATTCGGCGGTATTCGCTTTTCTGACATTTCACTAGATTTAGTTTAGTGAAATGACATATCACTAGATTTGTTTAGTAACGTAAGTACTAAGAACGTAAGAAACAAGAATATTCGGTATCTTCCGCGATTTCGTGATATCCCTAGGGATTTCGGGATATCCCTGATATCTTCTTTTCCTTGCGACATATATACGACAGCTGAAATGTATCACGTGGGCTTCGGCCTGACCGAGCGAGGTGGTACCTCGCTCGGTCGGAAGATCTTCCTTTGGCCACAGTATTATTGACGAATGTATTGATGAATGTAATATGAGTCATTTATTTTAATATTTTACTGACCACCCTAATTCTAATTAACTTTATCTATAAATTGTGTCTACGATTTCTTTTTTTTTTTTCTCTATTTGTTTATACCTGTAGGATGTTTACTGGGTTACAAAACTATGAGGTAATATGTATAATAGCTCACGAGCAAATACTACAAAGGTCAATGATAATAAATAAAAAAACTCAAAGCAGATATGTTACTACCGCACGCGTTGTGAAGCCTCAAATACGGGACAATTGGCCCGTCTTTTATTTAGTCTGTCTCTTTTATGTAAATGGCATTTCATATCTTTTGTTTCACTTATCTATCAAATTTGACAATTGAATTTGAAAATTGTTCGGAAGCAATATAAGCCGGAAAATAGTATGAACGTAACAGATCTGTATTTAGTAGAATATCATTGACAAAGGTATTTACATTTTACAATCATAATAATATATAAAATGTTGCCAATTAGCAACACTTACATTACGGTATTTTAGTATATCAAAGTCAAAGTTACTACTTTAGGAAACTATTTCAAAGGATGTTGGAGCTCATTAATATTACAGTTCTTTAGTATTTTGTCTCGCGATGCAAGAACCTGAGCAGCTATTCTCAACGAAATGCCAAAAACAGTCTTTGTCTTGAGTAATGCAATATTCTCGCCGAAGCTTTCAGGATATATGACGTCGTGAATTTAAAATTCCGTGCACCTTCTTTTTGATTTTACTATTCCTACCTTCCAGGTTCCTTAATATTATCACTCCAACATGACCCCAACATTAAACAGTCCCGAAAAAACAGACGCACATTTTGAATGGTGAACTTCAATGCTCAGCTCATAATATTTTTGAATAAAGAAAGTTCTTTATTCAAAAATATTATGAGCTGAGCATTGAAGTTCACCATTCAAAATGTATTAACATCTATTTCTGTTCGAAGTCGAACAGAAATAGATGTTAATACAAATTGATCAAAATTAAAAGGTATCTTAATAAAGACTCTTAAGGTGGTTAGTTTCCCATACAAAAAAACAATTGACATTAATTTGCTAATTTCATACTATTGCTACATAAATTTATAACTATGCACATCTATTTATTTTGCAATACCATTAGTGGAGTTCCCAGAGCGTAAAAATCGTGCAAACCTCCGATTTTTGCAATAGTGGATGAAAATTAAAAAGAAAAAAAGGTATGTGTAGCTGATAACATCTATACTTATTATAAAACAAAGTCGCTTTTTTCCCTCATGTCCCTTTGTTCCCTTTAATCTTTAAAACTACGCAACGGATTTTGATATTTCTTTCAGTGTTAGATAGCCCATTTATCGAGGAAGGTTATAGGCTATATTTTATCACGCTAAGACTAATAGGAGCGAAGAAATAGAGGAAAATGTGGAAAAAACGGGGGAAATTATTTGAAAGGGCTAACTTGAATGCGCTAATCTCAGGAACTACTGGTCCGATTTGAAAAATTCTTTCAGTGTTAGATAGCCGATTTATTGAGAAAGGCTATAGGCATAATTTTTTTTAGTGGCTATATATTTTATACCCGTGCGACGCCGGGGCGGGTCGCTAGTAAATAATAAAGTTTACCTGTTGAAGAGTTGTGCTTTTGATTTTTAAAATATTCTCTTCCACTTCAAGTAAACTCATAAACTGTAAAATTTTGAAGAAAATTTGCATATTTCTTTCTTTTAAATATATAGCAAAATAATAAAATATATTATTATTTTTTTGATTTGTATCGTTGCTTATATTCCACATATATTGATTTTTTATTTATTTTTTTCATTAATTATATTTGTTTTAATATACTTAAAGGAAAAAAATACAAATTAGGTTAAGAACTGATATTTTTTGTATTCAGGTAAGCATTTTCCAAACATAGGTCGCAGCATGCGTCTTTAGTATGTACGTGAGATTTGTAGCACCCAATTTTTTTTCTGGCTTTAATTAGGAAGTATAAATATATTTCAAAAACCACAAAAAGTCTTTAATTTGTCGATGAATTTAATGTTTTAGTTCTCACTTAAATAAATTCTCAACAAATATAGAAAAAAAAAATTCGGTCTATTTTACACATTTTTGGAGATATTTAAACGTTTTTAAGTACTTAAAAGTTATCATTTCTCTAAAAATTAAATACGCACAACAAGTAAGTTTAACACACTTTTCGTTACAACCCTTAAATCCACCCAAACCCTTTTATCTTGGTTACGACGAGCGTTAATCTCTAAAAACTTTGCAAAAACCTTATAGTTGTATTTAGCTTAGCAAAGCAAACTTTCTTTTTTAAAAATAGTGTATGTCGTTAATTTTCAACGTAAACAATCGGATAAGAGTCATTAAATAACAGGAACAAGAAAACCGACCGGTTTTCTGGACCGGTTTTATACGGTGAAATATTAATTTTTAATTAAGTAACTAAAAAATTAAAAGCACAAAAAATTTTTTGGTAAACTTTGCAAGTTATAGTGTAAAAAAGAAAATGACACCTCAAAAACAAAAATCCATTCACTATTACAGTTTTCGGAGGTTAAAACCTCTGGCGACTGCACTACATTGTCGCGAAATATATTTAAAATACTTTATTTCACACAGAAGTCACATTTTTATTGATTTTTTATAAAAAGTGACATAAGCCACAAATGTCACTTTTTATAAAAATATCAATAAAAATGTGACTTCTGTGTGAAATAAAGTATTTTAAATATATTGCGCGACAACGGTATTGCAAAATTAAAAATAAATAGATGTGCATACAAATTTATGTAGTAATAGTGTGAAATTAGCTAATTAATGTCAATTGTTTTTTTGTATGGGAAACGAATCCCCTTAAACATCAAAAATCAATTAATGCTCATTTTTAATTTCGCGTAACATAAAGCTTGGTAAATGTCCGCGGTTTCTGCATAAAAACATTTTTCATCAATCATCTGTGGCAAATTAGCGAAGCAAAATAAGCTTTAAATCCCTATTCAATGGTACTAAACATTACCAAGTTCACAATATCGTATGGCCAAATTAGCATTGTTAGCTATAAATCTAGACAAGCGCATCCGGGGGCGACAGCTAGTATCGCTGAACGCGGTAATAAAAACATACCGCCCGCACGGCTTCGGTGGAAATTTACAATCAAAACGTACTGTATCAAAGGGTTTAGGGTGGTGCGAGTGGCGGGCGGCAACGGGTAAATATTTAGATGTATGTAGAAACTAGAATAAGAAATATTTGTAACCAAAACAAAACGATACCGATAAGTAAAGAATACTGTTTATTTTTCTTTTTTTTCCGAAGGCAGGTCAAGTAGCCCTGATGTCACTGCGACCCTTGAGGACCCATTGTGACTTATTTTTCATGCCATAGATTCTAATTTCTGACAAATTTTGTAGGTAATTTGGAAGGGCTACATTTTATTTAAGTATCTTGCATTCTTACGAACCAGAAACTCTTCAAACATCAATATTACTACCATTAATGGTATTGCATATTTTATTCGCAGGTATATTGCGGAACATTATATCATCATTGTCACGTCAATGGTCATCATATTTTATATCTCGCTGAGCTTGACAAAACTCGACAAAAGAACGTATACCCATAATATGATTATCTCGCCGGGTTAGTTCCCGAACCGGTGGTAGGCATCATGTAGACTTTCAGAAAATATTTGCAAATTTTTTTCTGAATAAAAAAATTGAGTTGGAGTAGTAGGTAAAAATACCTAAAAAGTTTATTCTATTCACGTGCATGCCTGTTTTCAATTCCTACAGATTTCCGCTACAGCCTCTTTCCTACACCACAGGCGAGCACAACACCAGCATATGCAAATGTGAAGCCACGAGCCGCCGACTTCAATTTGTCAAGCGCCGGTTTTTGGTCCCGGCTTAATGAATGCGCAGACTTGGTTGACTGGGTGTTTACACTAACTTCTCAGCCGACAGACTTGTGCCCGCCACAGACGGCTATAACTGAATAATATAGTACCTAAACGTTTATAGGGCACGTGCAGAACTATAGTCGGCAGTGGTTATCAAATATCAAGTAAATAAGCATGTTTTGGATTTCAGATGCTTTTAGGCAGCCATTTTTTTTTATACAATAAGGGGGAAAACGTGCAAGCGGATCACCTGATGGAAAGCAACTACAGTGGGCGTCGCCCATGGACACTCGTAACATAAGAAGAGCTGTAGGTGCGTTGCCGGCCTTTTAAGAAGAAATACACTCTCTTCTTGAAGGTTTGCAGGTCGTATTGGTCCGGAAATACTGCTGGTGACAGTTCGTTTCAGAGTTTTACAGTGCGCGGCAGAAAGTTACGCGAAAAACGGACGGTGAAAGACTACCACTCATCAATGACTGATGGGGACGGTATATTTTTCGCGTGGAACGATGGGGAAAAGTTGCAGGAGGTATGATGTCTAAGAAATCGTACAGAAACTTAAACTTTATATCAAATGCAAACCGGTTCGGGTTGGCCACAACAGTTCGCACATTCATTGCGCACGTTCCACAAAACAATTTTGTCGCGAAGTTCTTCTTTTATTCTTGACATTTCGGATAATTCAACTTTCCAGCGGCCGTGGCGTGCCTAGACTGATGACAGAATTTTATGTCCTACTTAAGAACCTAAAGTTTTTAAGACTTCAAACGAGTGTCTAGTATATCTGTTCTGTAACCAAACTACACATCTATATCGTTTGTCCTAAGGATGTTATTTCAAACAGTATTTCCATAAAATTAGATCTGTATAGATACAGCAGAAATAATAATATTCCAAACTGAAATATAATTGAAAATTGTTCCAATTACGCTTAAGCTGTGCTAAATACGAGTATCGCTTGAGAGGCAAAATTAATATCATACGGTGTTTATACAGCCGGTATACAACATAATATTGGCTTTGAAATTTCAATACCTATGGATTATATTGAATTTACCTTCATACCTGCTTTAGCGGTCTTCAAAGTTTAAACGAGTCATTTTATGTTAAGTTATTAGTGAATTTAGTATGTGTAAAATTTCAAACTGACGCTTAAAAATGCTCAAAAGTTTGGTACTGAAAACGTACTGCAAAATTACAGTGAATGGACTTCATAAAAAGTTGTGTGAACTTATTTTGAATATCCGAACTTAGTTGAAAAAAAATGGAGCAACCATCTAAACAGGAGTTAGTTCGCGATCGTAGCAGTCTGGTTACGCGGCGTAGCACGCTATCTACGCAGCGTAGCTAGGAGCTACGTAGTTTAGCGTAGCCTATTCTTGAAAGTCGACTTCAATCTTAAATTATATATCTAAGGATATAATATGATATTATGTTACAAGCGCAAGAAATCTTTAAAGTTGAAACATTTATTGAATTTCGTTTTCTTAACTTGAGAACCTTCTTTGGCTTTCTCAGACAGCTAGTACCTACTAGTAATTTAGTTCTAGTTACTAGGTATAATCTTACGTACCTTTCCATGATGCGTGGCATTGTCTCTCTGTATATCGGGGTCGGGTCCCTCTGTAGATATGTCGTGCCCGTGCCGGTGCGAGCACAGGCTCGGGACCTGAAAAAAAAAACACTTTGTATGATACTCTGTTCAAATTCAATTCAATGTAAATATACATAATTTTTATTAAGTTTTTGCCTTTTGGACATCTTCAAACTGGAGACTTTTTCAAAATTATAAAAACAAAAACATACTATTTAAATTATTCCAATTACATAGAAATGTTTCATTAAAAATCCCTGAGCAAGGAAACTTTAATCTGTTTCTAATATGTATAGAACGATGACGCTTTAGGGTCAATTCAGACCGCAATGCGACGCAAAGATGCATTTCTAAATTTGTATTGAATTAACAGATTACCATGGTCCATGACGTCTCACGCAATTGAAGTCTGCCACATCCACACAAATGTAGAAATGCATCTACGCGTCGCGTTGTGGTCTGAATCGACCCTTATGCAACGTAGTGTATTATAAAAAGTTGAGAGTGAAATTAAAAACGAAAAAAAAAATAACACGTGAAATATTTTATCAAATTAAATGTACGGCCTTCGCTTAACGATTTAAAAAAGTAATTCACTTTTATACAAAACATCATAAAATTCACGGCATATGACTTGATAATCCTTTGCCATTTTGACTCGATTAAAAATTATACACGGCCGATCGAGCGGGACAGAAGATAAAGCTGTCATCCGCAACGTTTAATATTTTCATGTTGGCAGTACGTGCGCCGGTCTGTGCAATTACGAGATGCCTGGAGATGATTGGACTGTTTGTCCTGTTTCTGTGAACTTTACTGAGAACATTTTACAGATTTTTCCGCTGTTTCCTGTTTGTGGTTTAAAATAGCTTTGGCGGATTTCGGTATTATAGAAAGCTTGTAAAAAATAATATGTATTGTATAGATTTCACTGCTATAGAGTTGTTAGTCTTGCCCGCAACATTGATTCCAAAATATCTATATATATAAAAATGGATTTCCAATTGTGTTAGTAACGCTATAACTCGATAACGGCTGAACCGATTCTGCTAATTTTGATCTTAAAATAAGCCTTGAAGTCCAGGGAAGATTTTAAGTGACAAAAAGTTCATCGGGACAGCTAGTATATAATACATATTGTTATACAACTCTCCTTTCTGTAACTCATAGCACGGGTCAGTGGTTTAAAAATGAAAAAATTAAAAACAGAGAGACTCACTTTCAAATTCGTAATAATAATGTGGATAGCTGATAAGTATAGATTAGACAAGTTTATTTATTTTCCTTGTTATTTATTCTAATCACACTTTTCCTTCTAGAACCCCGTACAACATTTTCCTAAGCAAATACCGTCACATGGGACTGTGTCCCGATATCTCAAACTATTCGATCCCGGCCCGGTGTAATGTAGCGAGCGGGCCACTGGAGCGAGTAATGCGACAGCGCTGTTCGTGTGTCTAATTGTTATTACTTTGGAATAAATTAAGTGTTCCCATACAGGGACGTTAACAAGGAGTAGGCTAAACAGAAGAAAACATAACATTATTATGTATTTAATAAATGAAATGCGTCTTAGGTTTCCATATTATTTCTCAAGATGCCCAAGAACACTAGATGCTTTTTAGGGTACCGTAGTCAACAAGGAACCCTTAGGTATAGTTTCGGACTGTCCGTCCGTCTGTCTGTCTGTCTGTCCCCGGTTTTGCTTCGAGACTATAGGATTGTAATTAGGCATGAATGTACATATTAATGATGCCGACAAAATGTAATGCAAAATCTTAAAAACATATTTTTTTATGGTACCTTCCCTACACATTAAGCGGGGATGATTTTTTTCGCATCCACGTGTATGGGGTGTCGTTGGTTAAGTTTTTTAAAAATATTATGAGTATTTATAGATTATTTTCCGATTAAGGGATTCGTTTGTGAAATATTAAGTTTTAAAGTGGAAAAAATCGTCAGAGTCCAGTGTCCTCACTTCTACAAGCTAAACGGTTGCTTCTGGAAATGTGAAAACATTTACGGGAGTAGGAAATATGCTGAATTTAAAAGGCAAACTATCACGGCTAAGAAGACTTCATAAGTTATTGAGTAATAGTCAATCAACTAAAAAAATGTATTCGACGAAGTATAAAGGAACTTTTCGTTCAAATTCCTTTGAAAGTAACTGAGATGATGTTGTTAGTAGTTTAAAACACGTTATAAATGTACATTCATTGACGATAGCAATACTACGAAACTCTATATTGCGCGTGACCCGACACGCACTTGGTCAGTTTTACATGATTTGCCAAACAAACTGTCTACAAAATATTGACGTGCCCACGACTTAGAGACCCAGAATGAGTTTAGTAGAGCTCAACTCATTTTGGACCTTAAGCGCTTATTCCACTTATCCTAGCTAGGATCCTAGATTTATAAATGTTATTCCACTTGACTAAATTTTTTCCGATTTAGGATCCTACCTTCCTAACTACGATAAGTGGAATAAGCGCTTTACTAAAATTACATAAATCTAAACTCTTAAACATAAAACAAAGTTGATCATATTCTGCTAGACAGGTTGTTACTTATATTTACTAGGTGGTTACTGTTTAACATAAGCGTCAATAGGTACGCTTATTGAGCGACACTTACTAAGTGGCCATCCTAGTAAAAAGTAACGCTTATTAAGATTATTTTCCTAATCTTGCCAATACAAAGAGTGATGTTCAAGTTATTCACTTAGGAAAATAATCTATGTCTCTCACTCAGGTATCTCAGATATTCAAAACAATAATTCATACAAATTTGAAGCACGTCACAGTTTAATACAGCACGTAACAAGGGTAATAGTTCCACAAACCGCGGTATTCAACCCCCGATAAATAACCGGGGGATGAGGCGTTTTCATCATTTCAATACCCCATAAAACATGTAAATGGTACATCTCCGAATAATAAAAAATGTAAAGCGATCTCCGATAGTCTGTTAATTCGAATATCATAAAATTATTATTATTGCTGTTGAGTTTTTATATGAGTTATTTTGTGGAATGTAAATTCAACGGCAAATTTTTTGGACACACGATCTACGCCTTGTTAAAAATACGTTGTTATTATGGTTGTTCGAAAAATCGTACTTATAAAGGTGCTCCCAGACAGAAGTTATATAACGTTAGATAACATTTTTGTCTAACATTTTGTAACAAATTATAACAAAAGACACGTTTATTTTTTGACATGTTCTAGCGAATATTACACGATGTTATAAAATGTTATCGTGTTACACAATGTTTTATAAAGTTATAAACTTCTGTATGGGAGCACCTTTAGAAATCACCTCCTGTTCAGGATTTTTCTCCTCTTTTCTAAATGCAACGATTTTGACGATTCCAAAAGTGGTTTCCTTACACCTATATTATAGTTTAACTAGGAGGCTAGAAACCCTCAAAAAAACGCCTTGAGTGTTGGTCTCATATTCATTATAAAGTACTTAATTTTTTATGCTTATCAAATCTCCGACACCACATTTTTCTGTCATCTCTCAACTCATGAAATTGGCAATTACCATCAAATCCCTGAACGAATGTCGAAAATTAATTTAAAATTAATTATGAGGGGCTTATGTCCGACACAAATGTAAATACACTTGAATTTAATTAAAATTATGATCTTATTAACGCGAGTCAGAAATATCTTCAAACATCATTGTGTTACATCGGAATTATTAGCGTGGATTGCAAGATATATTTTCATTTTAGCATTCGTAACAAGACATATTCACAATCATTAATAGAAACAATGTTCAAAACGAAGATTTAATTAAGTAGGAAGTATTTCCATCAGGTGACGCGTTTGCTTGTTTGTCCCCTTATAAAAAATATAAAGCTGAAAATTAACAGTATTTTTTCTCAATTACGAGTAACTAGCTTCTAGCTTGAGATGACGCAGCAAGTAAGAGCACTGAGAGCTTGTCTTAAAAATAAACAGTTGAAGTCAAGATACTTATAAATAAAGAAAACTCTACAAAAGGAGAACCGTTTTTCCTGGAAGTTTTAAGTCTACAAGTCGATCTAGTACGAGTGTTGTGAATTTCACAGGTGCAAAGCTACCCTGTTGCGAGATTAACCCGCGGGAGATACGAGTACCCAGCTAAATGTAGATTTAAACTTCGATGATGTATCGGGAAGGAATAGTTTTTAATGTCTTTATCTACGGATTATTATTTGAGTTATTTATAGTTTATGTTTGGTGTTTATTTTGATTGTCTTGTTAGTAATAATAGTTTGGAATACCCACTGGGAATATCCAAATATTTTCGTTACATTTTTACTTTTGTAGGCAGGTGTGTATGCCTCGCAGCTTTCGAGCAGCCCCTATAAAATAAAAAATAAAAGTACCCTATTTTAGGGTACTTTTATTTTAATTAAAAATTCCAATGAATTCTAATGTAGATTCCAAGTGGATTTCTACTGTAATTAACGCCAGATTCCATCGTACAAAACTAGCGCTGGGGCTGAAGTCTGTAAACCAGGCGTACTAAGTACCAACCTACAAAAAATACTTGTCAGATTGACTTCGACAACGTTACTATGGAAACGAAACGACTGGCCATGGTAACGGTCAAGCAACGGTTGTTTATTCAATAGCGCGTAGGCAAGTATAAAAATGGTTGTGCTTCATGTAAAACGAGGTGATGAGAGCCAATTTTTATATGAAACGAGCATTGGTAGCTCAGTTGATAATGTGGTAAGGGATATAGTGGCTATATACAATGGGCGGCTGAAGGTTACACGCATATGCTATGAGTTGGAAGAGCTATCGAGTCACGGAACTTTCTTGCCTTTGGAAATGCAGGGATTGACTGAGGAACAGGTAACTTTTATGACCGCTGGAAGCACTAGTCCTTCTATGTTTTTGAGTATCACCTTGGGGTTAATTCTGTGATGCTTAATAGAGACACAAATTGAGATATCAAATGCATCACGAATTTGACATATTTTAAAATTATCAAGCAGCCATTTTTTTTTGTATTGTAAGTGAAACTGATAAGCTGCAGCAATCATTCATAAACGAATGTCCTATCACTGGATTCTATACGTCGTATGTACTTTTCAGATCAAGGAACTAAAACTGGAAGACCCGTGGGCGAAGCGCTGCGCCCCCGCCGGCTACGTGGAGGCGAAAGACGAGATGGGGCGCCGCTGCGGCCTTGCCCCGCCGCCCAACCTGCAGGCCGTGTTGAAGAAGGCTGCTGAGACGGCCAAGGAGTATATTAGTAAGAAGCATGTAAGTATCGGCCAGGTTGTTCTTTGCCGGGTTGGCTTGGTGTTAGTGAAATCGGTTACAGGCACCGTAGTGTGGAAGCTGTGGCGAGGAATGCAGACGTGATTCGGAACTACGAATTCGGCAATTGGCATATCAATGCATGCAATGCTTAAATCTTATACATCTTCTTCTTACAAGTTTTGGAAAAGTCACGCTACGGTGCAACCATGATATTTAATAGATGTAATTGATGGATGTAATTTTTATGTATCGTATATAATTTTTATTGAGATATAATCTTTAATTCTAATATGTGGTCAATAAATAATATTTATTATCATTTCAGGTAGACCTACGCAAATGTATGACGCAGAAGGATGTATGTAAAGCTCTTGATGAATTGCGTGGGGCCACTAAAATAGTCTTCCCTGCCGGTCTACCGCCTCACGACCCAGTGCGTATGGAGCTGGACAATGTGGAGGACCTGGCCGGAATCCAGGCTGCTAATGAGGTCATCGACCCGGCTAGAGCCTGCCTCTGGGCTTGTGGGAAGAAGCTGCTCAGTGGGAATAATTTGAGTGACCATTTAGGTATGTGAATGTTCTTTTAGTAAGGATTGTATATTAATTAAAACATAATCATAAAAAATATGTCTTATTTGAAAATAAATAGTAGCAGAGAAACAAATGCATACAAAAATTACTGGATGATTAGTACATTATGTTAAATAATAATATTTAATTCATATTAATATTTAACATAATGTATACTTTTATTGCATACTTACTACATATATGCATATTTTTCCTCAATTATGAGTATGCTTTCCAAAAGTAAGCTAAGGGACAATTCACATTGCAAATATGCATTCTAACGCCTTGCGACATTTTAATGTGAATTGACCCAAAGCCTTATTTATTTCTAGGTAAGAACGACAAAACCAAAGTCACGGTGAAGCTGTGCACGAGCAGCGAAGGCGCGCCCGGTCGAGAACCGGTGCTGACTGAAGAGGAGAGGAAACAGCTGATGCTGCAGGCGTACCGGAAACAGGAGGAGTGGAAGAAGTTGGAAGAGGACGACGATGATCACTACATGAACTCCAAGTGGGCCGACGGACAGAACCTGAAGAGACAGTTTCACGGAATGAATAATATTTCTTGGAAACCAGTACTAAAAAAGTGAAGATTTAGTAACCAGTTGTGACAGAAAAATAATAAAGAAGAACAATAGACAGTACATTAAAAAATTGGCACATGGAAGATGAACAGAACACATGAAAGGAATCTGTCATAACTCATAATAATAATAATATTACGCTCGTTTATCAGTAATACGGCACAACATTTTTACACTAATATGTATTTAATAACTTTTTATTATTCAGTAAAGAGAATAAATGAACATTATGTTTTCATTCATAAAATGATTACAACACAAACACAATCCCCGAAAATTCACACGTAAACAAGGCAGAGATTATTTAATAAGGATAAAGTGCTTCTAAATCTTTGGACTTTCCTAAAAGTCCTCCATTACTTAAGTTAATTCTAATTTAAGTTACTTTGAACTTGACTCTTAACTTGGCTTAAGTAATTTAAAAGGTATGAATTTGAATTTCCGCTCTTAAGATGCAATTTCATGTGGCTTAAGAAATTTTAAGTTTCGGTACTTTCTTAGTATTAAAGAACTAAGTTATTACGGCGAAATTGTCTTTGCGATGCTTTCAGAAGCATGCCTTTGATGCGATGTTACAAGGAATTTAAGTAGCTGCTTCTATTTTGCGTTATTTTATGATTTTATACCCTTATTGTTATAGAGAATAGATATCCTTTATATTGTTTTAATTTTACTTAGTACGGTCATTACTTTTGATAAAATTAAAGAACTACAATGTCATTAGCGTTTCTTCTTACGCTGTTCTTTTTACGCTAAGTAATAGTGTAGCTGTTGCAGTTACACTATTACTTAGCGGGCCCCTAGACGAGCTATTTTATTGCGCAATAATAAGTATTGCGTAATATTATTGACTGTCTAGGGTTGATATTGAACATCGTACGCCTTCTATCTAATTGTCAAATAAACTGTTCAATAAAATTGAAGCGTGATATTGCACAATACGATTGATCGTCTAGGGGCCGGCTTACAATCAGCTGAATGTAAATTAATATTAATTCGTCTAGCTTATCACTCAATCCCTCTACAAATTACAAAAGCAACTAACAAGGTCATACATAATTATTCTGATTCATAACGTACAATTAATTATTATAAATAATGTACTCGATGCTGATTTAAATCATTGAAATTATTATGTTCGGTGAAATTAATTTTGCCGGATATTATTTGCGGGATACATTCGCAGGTTAACCGATTCGTACATTAATGTCACCGCAACTTCCACAGCGGATGAATTTTCCTGGATGCGGTAATAAAATGTATTTTTAAATATAACCCGCAGTCGGCAATGCTGCATAAAAAATTACTGTTAAAATGCTTTTGACTATCTTCTATGAATAAAAATTAATTTTAAATTTTGTTTCTACCGCTAAAACTCGAGATCAGCTGATCCGTTTTGGCTGATTTAAGCATTGAAATGTTCGTGGAAGTCCAGGGAAGGTTTATATAGTAGGGAAGGGTAGTATTTTAGTAGGGGAGTGATATGAAGTTCACTGGGTCATCGACTAAAGTAATAATATGACTATTGGTAAACTGAGCTATAAGTATCCCAATACAGTACCATTAATATTATATTATTATCACGGTCCACGGTCAAGGTTTCTTTTTGTTTCCAAATCTCCCCAAACAAACTTGAGATTTTAAACGTTGTTCAAGTTAGCTTTATATTATATTTGTTCGTCCCATTAATTTTGTAATTTTCATCATCAGCCACATCTACAGCTGACTATGGAAGAAACTGTGATTAATATTAATTAAAACTTGGCAATAAATCATTAGCCGGTGCCGTTTAATTAGGATCTTTGTTGTGTTTGACGGTTTCATAATTACGGTGCTCATTAGCGGTGACACACCGGCCGCATCCGGATATATCCGGATGTTACCAGTTGTTACCGGTTGTTACTGGCTGCGGCCGGATCCCGCCGATACAAATCAGGATGAAAATCGTCATTATCTCCTGATAATGACGATTTTCATCGTTCGTATCAGTTTTCGTTCGTTCGTATCAGTTCGTATTCGTTTCGTATCAGTTTCTGGAGTAAAGCTCCTGCTTTACTCCAGAAACTGATACGATTTTGATTGACAAGTGTGGTTACATGTCGATTTTAATTTAGCTTCGATCCACTATTACAACTACATCGAATGTCAATATTCTGGATTCTAGTAAGTAATGCTAATTAAGCCACAGCACGATCGTCCGCTAGAGTAGATGTCAGGAGTACTTATGAAAAATACTGAGATCGAGTTGATTCGATTCTCCATTGTTTCTAGAAAACGAGGTCAGAACTAGTACTAGAACTGCAAGTAATAGCAAGGATTTATTAAAACTTTAAAAGTCTTATATCAGTAAAGATGATGTTGTGTTTGTTTATTAATCGGCAAGTTGTGCGCATGCCCTAATTATAAGTTATATTATACCCGCGGGGCAGCCAAGTTCCCGAGTAGACGTTCAACATGAATAAACTATATTTTTATCACAAATATTCCCAACGCACCTTTAGGTCTGAAAGTTTTTGGCCTACCAGATTGAGAATAAATTATCTCGGAGGATTCATTAATTCACGACAAGCTTAAAATTAAACTTATATTTTTGACCTTTGTTATATTAATATTTTGATATTAATACAAAGACCAAATTGAGGATATCCTTTATTTAGATATAGGCGAAATTGTGACAAGGATAATCCGCTCCCAACTCCCAAAACGTAAGGATAGGTATTAAAACTTTCTTAGCACTGTCATTAATAAGGTAAATAATATCATGTATTTTTAAGAAAACTAGAGCTTCACTTATTATTAGTGTAATTATAATTTCAAAATTATGAATACACTAGCTGTTTCCCGCGACTTCGTCCGCGTTAACATAGTATACCTATAGAGGCTTTCATTTAAAATTTCAACCCCTATTCCACCCCCTTAAGGGTGGAATTTTCAAAAACGCTTAAACACGTATCCATTCATTTTTAATCAGTAGTCCAAACATAAAATTTCATGCTTCTAACTCAAGAAATAACGGACTTCCATTGAAACTTTCAACCCCAATTTCACCCCCTTGGGGAAAGAATTTCCAAAAATGCTCAAATACGTATCCATTCATTTTTAATCAGTAACCCAAAGATAAAGTTTCAAGTTCCTAACTTAAGAAATGACGGACTTTCATTCAGATTTTTAACCCCTATTTCACCCCCTTCGGGGTAAAATTTTCAAAATTCCTTCCTTAGTGGGTGTCTACTTAATAAAACAACCCTACTCACCAAATTTCGTGGCTGTAACTTTAACAGTTTTTGCTCAGCGATGATGAATCACTCAGTCAGTCAGGACATGTAATTTTATAAGTATAGATTAAAGATTAATGAGGCTTGATTGATAAAACATGATAATGATGAGCTATTTTTAAGAGCAATCTTGATCAAGTCAGCTTTAAAAAAGTAGATCAAAATTGGTCCACTCATGAATGAATGCAACAAAACTCCTCCTTCATAAGCTCTTATGAAGTTTGTACTGGCAAATCTTAGCAATGAAAATAATGGAAATCTCAATCCAAAATTTATCCTTAATTAATCTCAGTCCATTATGTAATAAAATATTAACGGCGAAGCCAATCTCGTCTCCATATCTAACTCCCGAGGGAAAAACGTAGATAGTTTGCGAAACACAAATTCTGTAATACAAACATTTAACTAATTACGCTGTGCCAGACTCGAGTATATACTTAAATTAAATTAGAAATTCAAAATGGCGTCGCTCTGAGGTGTGGTTTTATGCAATAACAATTACATTTAACTCCACTTCGTATAATGTGTGCACTGATTTCATCTACTGAAGGTGCTCCTAGTTATTTACTTCCGGAGAAACTCTCTACTAGTCTCTACGTTTGCACTACGAACACTTTTTAAAGTAATTGAAGTTGGAATAGTTTCGTTTTAGGATAGTGTTGATTATTTTTATGACAAGTGAAAAAGGGGTAATAATAGTAGGTATGTGCCATACAGTTTAAATGGAAAACTTTTCTTTATAACAGTGAATCTACTTATAATCCAGGTCATTAATTCATTCTTAAGATTTTACTATTTGATTTGTTAGGCGTGCGGTCAGCGCCTCCCCATATAGACGAACGCACTGCCAACGCGTTGGCCAACGCGTTGGCGGTGCGCTTGCAACGGCGTTTGTTTATAATCCACACATTGGAAGGTCGTTCAGTATGCTTTGGATCGCGCCAATGTGCGGACGGATTCAAAATGGATGTTGAGTCGCTAACAGCTGCAGCTGTATATTTATTCACAGCTTATAATCCATACTTAATATTATAAATGCGAAAGTGTGTCTGTATATCTGTCTGTCTGTTTACCTCTTCGCGCCCAAACCACTGCACCGATTTTGCTGAAATTTGGCATGGAGATACTTTGAGTCCCGGGAAAGGTCAAAGGACATAGGATACTTTTTATCCTGGAAACATGTACGGTTCCCGCGTGATAAATAAGTTTTGGCGCAACGGAGTTGTGGCCGTTATCTAGTTACTTTATAAATGTGGACAACAAAAAGGTTTTAAAGGGTATTCTCGAAATAAATAAGTAAAAAGCGAGAAAACGTAAAAAACAAAGAAATAAACTCACTTTTACATACTTTATAATATTAAAATAATATAATTATTTTATTACTTTATTTTTTTAATAATTATTACCTTATAATTATGATGATTAATATATATTTATTATTTATTAAATATTACATTTAGTATATTTATTGTATTTATAGTCTTTAGTATATTTATTGTTAATAGCGACAACAGATATAAGTACACAATCTGTGAAAATTTCAGAAATCTAGCTATAGTGGTTCTTGAGATATAGCCTGGAGACAGACAGACAGATAGACAAACAGACAGACAGACGGACGGACAAAAAGGCAGACAGAAAGGCAGACAGACATTGACGTCTTAGTGATAGGGCCCCGTTTTTACCCTTTGGGCACGGAACCCTAAAAAACATCGTGAAGAAAATAGCGTGTCCATGAACCTTATTTTTTTAAGCACGTCTTTTGATTTGATTTTTTTGTTCCACAGGCAGATTTACTCTGTTAATTAACTCAATAAATTTAAATGTTTACTCGATACTTATATTGTTCGCTATTTCGTCAAGTTAGATGTTAATTCGCCACAAGAAGGAAACGTGCACTCTTCAGCGCTGCTCCGGGCGAACTGATCGCGCGGCCTATGTGTGGATGGAACGCAAGCCTTGCGACAAATTTCCTTTGATCATTCCGACACCGCGCGGCAAGCTCGCAAACGCGTTGGCCAACGTCTAAATACCTACCGCGAACGCGCGAACGCCTGTTCTACACATTGGGCCAACGCGTTCGCCTATTTGTAGTGCCGACATAAGATAAGTTTTATGCCGACGCAAACTGCTGATGCTTATGCTGATATTATAATATGCGCACCGTCGCGCGTCGCGTCGGCGCCGATGGCCCGAAATGTATGAAATTCTAGGAAGCTTTTTTGAGGAACGTGTAGACTGTAGTGGGCCGATATTACCTATACATTTCGGTGTCGGCGTGGACGATCAGCGAGTGGTCAATGCGACAGTAAAATCGTCCTTGGACCTTGGTCTGACCTTAGTAAATGCTAAGAAAATGTCAAAGCTCAATGTTCCTTTCACTGAGTTTAAAATTCAATTAAAATTTGCCGGCGTAATATAGAATTTGGCCCGGGATGTGACAAATAATTATATTAAAGTAAGTACGTGATAGGGCGGACGTGCCAAGTCCTGCCAGCAGTCAAGTTTAATCATCGCTAAACCTATTTAATTAAAACTTGGTCAACTTACAAGTATTGGTAAAAAGGTAAAAATACCTTTTAAGAGAATAAAAGATAGGAAAAAGCCTATCCTTTATACTGCATCTAGATTCTAGATTCTAGACGTTTTCTCGAAACTTTCTAACAGAAAACATGTATCACGAATAGCGACTGTCCTATGTCCATTCCCGGAAACAGACAATTATTTACGTATTATGCACACACTACACATCTTTATCCCAATGACAAACATTTTGAGCAGTGTTTTAAGATGGATTATCATTTATCATGTTTTGGATTCACCTATAAATTCTAAATACTATTCTAACAATTGATATTAGGTGCTCTCTTCATCCACTTCTAGCATCCATCTAAAATAGAATTACGAAATAGCTGCACCTGCTACAGCAGTGTAGGTATGAGTTAAGACAAATAAGCAAGAAAATGCTCTTAGCTCACTCTAAGATCTAGACAGCTGCTTTTGCACATTTACACATATTGTTTGTTAGTAATAATTAAATTAAGTGAAGTAATTTATGTACTAGTCTGGTACAAGATTCCGAGATAAAATTGTTGAGTTATCCTTTGCCGGAACTTAAGGTTTTTATAGCAAATGTTATCAAAATAAGTTAAATGGTTATAGGGTAACAGACAGTCAGACAGACAATATTGTACTTACATTATATTTAGTTTAATTATTAGTTAATAATTATAAATTGTGCACGTCCTATCTGCTGTCTTTTGTTCCATATCTCTCCGTAGAGCAGTGGCTCTACAGAGTGGCAGAATATAATATAAATTAATATAAAAGTACTCCGTGTAGAGCTGACGTAACATATTTCTTTTAGAAAAAGCAGTTGCGTTGTGTCGTCTTTCCATGTTAATAGTATCATTATTTGTTCATGTGTACAATAAAGAGTTAAATAAAATACATAAAACAGACGGACAGACAACACACTCTCACCACAACACACAACACAGTCCATGTTTCTGAAAAACTTTACATGTCGCCGGATCAATCTGAAAATATTCCTCTCGTCGACGTCACAAAGTGAAGAGGTCCTCAGATTAATTTATGGACGGACCTTGACATCGGCGAAACCATCCCGTGCCGCGATTCGCTGACGGAGCCGGCAGCCCACATATTTCACCACCCGCCATTTCGTCAACGACATTTTGTGGAGATTCACGTGACCCCAAGACGTTTTACACAAGCCATTTACTTTTTTATCGAAAGTCATTATTTACTGGACACCTAGCTTGTTAACACTCTACGCTTGAGCAACTGAACTGACTTTGATGAAAATTCCTTTGTATACCAAGGAATGATATTGGTTTTTATCCCGAAAATGTACAGGCGTTCAAGCAAAAAAAGAATTTGAGCGCAACGAAGTTGCAACGCATGTTGCGTTGCAACTTCGTTGCGCTTTAATTAATTACAAAAAATGTGTAATACCTCTTTTGTGCAAATATTCAACACAATATGAAGCGGTAACCTGTGAAAATACTGCAACAAGCGCTACCGAAATGCAAAATTCCACCTCACTCCAATCAGACACATCATTGAGTCCACATAAAAAGGCTTTTATGAAATTAATACCCATACATCATTTTTGTATCGGTAATCTAGTGTTTCCTGCGCCCTCCCCCTTTCCCCGCGACCTCCCCCCTCCTACCCCCGCAGCGATGGGGCCATTAATCATCACGAATGAATATTGATGCGGCTGAAGGTTGATAGTTCCCATATGTCCGATTTTATTTATGGGAACAAATGGGATATGATTCGTGCAGTTTTTCGGGAGTACAGACATGTTGAACTTACTTTGTAGTACAAAATGTGCAGATACTTTATTAAGTGGGGTGTAATTATTAAAATTTAATTAATATTTTAAGCAATTGATGATACTAAAAAATTAAAAAACTTTGTGATAATGAAGTTAGCACATAAAACCCGAGTGGTTGTTATGTACGCAATACAAAATACACTAAAATCGAAAAACGTATTCATATTTCCATATTTGCATTGGACCCATCCAATCGAATATACCACTCGTTCGGATGGCTATTAAAATACTAAAAATATAACCTGTAACATGCAATACCGAATACAATCGAAACCAAAGCAGATTCGGAAATAAAAACATTACATACACACACTAGTCAAATTTCGCATCGCAAGTTTCCAAACAATTGTAGCGGAGTCGGTTTCCACGTTTTAAAATATAAATAAAATGTCGCCCGGAATTGTTGCGGTGCTCGTGCTAAGCCTTGGGGTACGCCGCGCTGAAGAAATGTTGTTATATACAAAATGGAAATGCAAAAATAAATTACTTGCATTTAAAAGCTGAACGCTTTTGACGAAATTTAAGCGTGCATTATCATTTCGTAGTTTTCCAATGTTCACTTTTTCACACTCCTTTGCATTTGCAAAAAAAGCTAAATCCATACTTTAATACCAATATCACAAATGTGAAACTGTGTTTATATTTTGTTTGTCTGTTACCTCTTTACGCCCGAACCACTGAACCGATTTTGCCAAAATTTGGTATAAGGACATAGGCTATACTTTTTATCCCAGAAAAATTATTAACGGTCCTAGCGTGATAAACGAATTTCATCATCTAGTAGGTACTAATCTGATTCAAAAAGCTGCAGATTATGTTAGGAGTTTTTCGTATTTTTGGCAAAATATGCGAGTTTCTTACATATTACTAGCTGTCCCGGCAAACGTTTCTTTGCCATTATAATAAAGTATATCGCCCGTATTATTTTATTGAAGTGACTAAATAATTATGTCACCATGGCAACGTCCATCGCTATCATGGTCGTCGTTTTTCTCGAGTTATTCAACAAATGCACTTATCAAAATATAAAGTACCCAGTAGCCGATTCTCAGATCTACTGAATATGCATATAAAATTTGGTAAAAATCAGTAAAGCCGTTTCGGAGGAGTTCGTGGACTAACATTGTGACACGAGAATTTTATATATAAGATTACAGTTACCGAAACGTTTGTAGGGATCATGTAGGACGTAACCACTTCGGAAATAAAATACTCGTTTTTTATTATGGTTCAATTCCCGAGCATGCTGATAATTAAGCTGCATACAAGCACTATAAAATGGCTAAAGCTGTTAATGAGCTCAAATAGTTTCGGGGTCAATTTGGCCAGAGAGAGTTCGGCGCATTGGAAACTCATCTGTTGGTTTAGGGTTATGTCCTATTTAATGCAACGAGTTCGGACTATTGCCGCTGCAAGTTTGATTTGATTTCAATACATTGGAATATAGACAAAATTAACTTGCGTAATGGTTGAAGTATTTTACGAATAGTTAAAAAATTTGAATTAAGAACGTGTGTAACGAACGTGCTGCAAACTGGTGTTGCTAATATCAGAACTTCTGCAAGTTTTCTGGTACAAAGAAAGTGTTGCCAATTGTCGTCAAAAACCGAAAATGTCGCGCTCGTTACTCCAAAGCGCCAAAATTTGTTTGTCGTGCAGGAACCGTACATTTTCCTGGAACTCCAAGTGTCTCCAAACCGAATTTCAGCAAAATCGGTTCAGTGGTTTGGGTGTGAAGAGGCAACAGACAGAGGCACTTTTGCATTTATAATAATAACCATTATCCAATCCAAGGATTTACTTAACATGAAGTGCTGACTCCTGTCTGTGGTTCCTGCACGTTCCCTATAAGTTCCTCCTGATAAAGTATGCACAAATACGTAATAAATCAAACATGAAAAGGATTATGACGAGTGAAAGGATAATTGCAAGACCCTTCCCTCGAGCACGAAATAATAAATCCAGGCATTTACTAAATAAAGTACAACTTTATACCGAAACCATTTTCATAAATCCATAAAAATAGCACTCTCCTATAAGCCGGGCCCTTTACTGCGAGCCGTAATATGATGATCTCGAAGCGATCTCCCTGGACAGGGCAATATCCCTTGCTGCTATAAATAACGACCCGCGTAAATATTATATCGGCGCCGAGCAATCTACTGCGGACATAACGTTAAGTGTTATAGGCGCCCGAATACGATTCACCGTCATGAAAAATATATGAAAGCCCGCCGCGAAGATTTTTGGTAAATATTGTATTAATGTAGGTATTATTGGGACACTTTAAACTGATGACCGGTTCCCGAAAATAAATGATCGCACGATCACGAAATAGTTGGAATTTCGATAGAACGCCTACGTTTGGATACTTGTACTTATTTATACAGAATCCATAGGTCCTTAGCGAGAGCGTGCCTGTCATTTTGTTTGTTTGTTCGTCGGTCTGTTTTTCACATCTTTACGCTTTAACAGCTAAACACGATAAAGCGATTAGAATTTGTACGAAAACAAAGTTGATATTACCCGATCTAATCTTAAGATTATTTTTGAATAAGGAGAAAAAAAAATCATTATTATTGTAGAAAATAATTATAAAATTACATACTTATATGTATGTATTTACTATCTAGATTCCAGAACTCCGTTGCGCTAAAATTTGCGCTTTTTTCCGGGAGAAAAAGTGTACTATGTTCTTTCCCGGGACTCAATACTTTGAGTATCTCCATACCAAATATCAGCAAAATCGGTTCAACGGTTTGGGCGTGAAGAGGTAACGCACAGACAAACTTCGCATTTATAATATTAGTATATTGATGGTGATGATGACCAATCATGTGGCGAAGTGAAATTACTTTCACGCACTTTGCGAGATACAAAGGGCGAATCAGCGAGACGTTCGACTCGACAATGGCGGGAACAAAGACGGTGATGAGAGGTGGGAAGCGAGAAGTCGCGATGTGGGAAATTGGAATTTTACCCAATTACATTTTTTGTGGCTTTTCCCTCTCCCGATTTCAGATGTTTTTAACCCCCGACAAAAAAGGGGTATGTCAGACCATGGGCATCATAGCATCCAAGGTTAGTTCAACATAATCAGTTCGCTTTTTACTGAAAAATCTGCGTTTATCCATCACTATCAATATACCAATATTTTGCATTCTGATTTGAAGAGAAAAGAGATTTGTTTTATTTTATTTTTCTAATTACTTGATTTAATAATTTTATATTGACTTTTGTGATGCTTAGATAAATGATTAAAGAAAAAAATAGTAGCTTCCATCGCAGCTAAAATATATTTAAAACGAATTTTAAAATGACTTTCTTAAATTTAAACGAAGTATCGCCTACGAAAGCGGTACGAGACGTCCAGTCTTTTAAAAGTTAAAATCCAGTTCAGCTCGGCTCACCTAAAAACTATTTTAATAATATTCGCCCGCAAGAGTTTATAATTAAGGTTTTTTCACGACAAGTGCAGATTTCCTCTATTAATTCCTTTTAATTTCTCTATAAATATGCAATCTTAAGTTTTAAATTATTTTTAAAAATGTTTTTATAATGTTCGCAAATTCGTTGTTATGACTAAGGTCAACTGCAATGCAACATTGCATATTGATACATGTTGCAGTGCAGTTACTGATTAATAAAATGAGAGGTGTCAAGGGACAACCGGATGGAACGAAGTTATAAAAAAAATAAAGAGTACGTATAGGTACTACGTAGACCTACAAGGGTGTTTTGACACTTGCCTAAAATAAGAGCAAAAATGTACTATCAAAAAAGTTGATTTCTAGGCAGATTGGCGACCTGCGTAATTCAGTCGCGTTATGTCAAGCCCAGCCGAAAGAGCACATTCAACATTAAATTGACATTTTATCCCGACCAAATGAGGTAGGCATAGGTCTTCAAACTGCCTATGAATCAATTTCTTCGAAAGTACATGGACAACCTTTATGATTGACTCATATTATATTTAACTCCTGTCATGATGTGTGATCGAAAATTTCTAAGACGAAAGGAGAGTAGATCGCTGGCGCAGCAAAAATGTATGCCAACTTTTGCTGTTTCGTTTAACTTCACGATACGATCACGAAAGGAGAGGAGTGCAATGCAATTGCAAATAATCGGCCAAGTGCGAGTCGGACTCGCACACCAAGGGTTCCGTATCCGTTATAGAGCAAAAAGAGGCCAAAAATGTGTTTTTTGTATGGGAGCCCCCCGTATATTTTTATTTTATTTAAATATTATTGTAAATTTAATAAAGTACACATAATATGATTACGGCTTTTGTGAAAATTTCAAGAGCCTACCTGATGTCATCATTGATACCGAGCAAAAAATGTTTGAAAAATTACGTTTGTTGTATGGGAGCCCTACTTAAATATTTAATTTATTTTGTTTTTAGTATTTGTTGTTATAGCGGCAACAGAAATACATAATCTGAAAAAATTACAACTCTCTAGCTATTACCGTTCTTGAGTTACAGCCTGGAGACAGACGGACAGACGAACAGACGGACAGACATCGAAGTCTCAGTAATAGGACCCTTTTTTACCCTTTGGGTACGAACCCTAAAAAAGAAAAAAATCTTTTACCAATGGCATAAAGTATGATAAATATCACTCTATTAACATAGAGGTATACACAATTGAACGGAATATACACAATTTAATTAGTGAAATAATATTATCTCCCTAGTGAAATAACAATATAAATTGTAGCATATAAACGAACCGACAAAAACACTGAAAGTTTTAACGAACGTTCATATTTCTCGCTTTTCTGGTGCTAATTCGCAAAGTTCGGGTAATCAGGTACTCGCGAATAGTTGACTATCACTGGGGTTCCGTAAGTATTTTATTGAATTTTTAATTAAGAAATATAAAAAAATTGGCCTGATGTGAAATGTGAAAAGATCATCATGATAACATCCTTATTTTCCGGTAAAAATAAGATGTTTTTTTTTACTTTCAATGAATAAGACCAACTTACTGCTTAGCCAATCAGAGTTAAGTTAATGCTGTTTTAGATTATCACGTCTTTTATTTCATAAGTAGGAAGAACCAAAGGGGTAATATAAAATTTAACTCACAATAAATTTAACTTTAACACAAAACTGCGCAAGCGGGCTTAAGTTAATAATAATATTATTGCTCTTTGTATGGAATTAAGGATATAAATGAAACATCATTTGGATTGCATCGTAAAAAAATAACAGGCGATAATAATGTTGCAAGAATACTCAGTAGCGAACCCTAAAACCTACCTAGGTACGCTTTTAAAAATTCTGTCGACTCCGTAGTAAGCACACATTTGTTTATGGAACAGAACATTCTTTATTTGAAATTTTAATTGGCACGCAAAATAATGGAAAATCGCGTTTGTCGGAAACTTGTTAAAAAACCTAATTATAAATTTGTTTTAACAACTTTCCGCATAACGTTATGAGCGAATATATTACGGTTTCGGTGTTGTATGTTTCTTTTATTCGGCTTGTGTCGCGTGGACATTATCATGATCACCATGATCATTACCAGTCATCATCTGCACTAACAGCCACTTGTTAAAGTAGGTATGTTAAGGGCCTACGGTCAAAACGCTAGTCCCGCCTACACACAACGCTATCCTCTAATCGTGATACAATAATTCCACGAATCGTGCTCCCGGGATACTGTGTTTTAGGTTGCAGGTAATAGTGAACAATATCGCGTAACAACGGTTCCCGCATAGCACGAAAGTAAAGATCGTAAGTCCCAAAATTGTTTTTTGGTGATTACTTAAAAACTGAATACAATACTAATATTTCCTTTAGCTGTTATTTTGTAAAGTGTGTGATTGTAGTAGTGCAAGTTATTTAATCATAGTAACTCAATAAGTGTAACAGATATTTGTTGAAATGCCCGAAAAGATTCATAATTACGAAAAATAAACCTATCGAGTCAAAATAAATGAATCGAGTTTTCCGTTAGCTAAGTATCAGGTAAATATTCAATGATAAATCTCAATTTCATTTGAATCAATAGTCTTCCGGGATCGTAATAGTTACTTATTAGAAAACACAGCAAAATTGCACAGCCCGCTCTTAAAGCCTCTGCTTTTCGTTTATGCTTCAAGTTATTACAATATACTAGCTTTATTCGAATTAACAGAAATAAATTTAAAATTATAAGCCTCCAGATTGGCCTTATTAAAACATTTTCTAGCCTTAAAGTAGGTAAAAACAGGGTAGTTATATTATATTTACACTATTAGATGATGTGGTTCGGTTTGATAATGGTTTTAGCAAACACGGGCCGCTAATGGAAGATCTTCTTTGAAACACGACCGGTAATGGTACACGGAAAATTAACCGTACACTACAATTAGTCGTACATTCTCCCGAAAATGTGGCAAATATTCTCGTGTTGTGTAGATGAATTCTATTTCTTACTATCTGTACAATATAGTATTATATGCTTAACAAGCGCCCAATGTGAGTTACATAATACATAGTGCAACTTATATTATAATACTAGTTGAGGGCTGCAACTCCGTTTCGCAGAAAATCGTTTATCGCGCGAGAACCGTACACTTTTCCGAAATAAAAAGTATCCTATATAACCACAGCCCACACACAATCACACACACACACACACACACATCACACACGTACTCCTCGGAGACTCAAAGTATCTCCATACCGAATTTTATGAAAATTGGTTCAACGGACAGACATACTTTCGCATTTATAATATTAGTATGGACGTATGGATTTGCGAAAATGCGTGTTAGCATATTATTGTGTGGCCTGGATGAATTTCAATACAATGTACACACATACAAAAACTTAATGTTATAGCCACAAAACAGCAGTGTCTTCGCACAATTTCATCTTGTTTTTTTTTTCTAGAAGAAAAAATAACTAGATATAAAAATAAGTCAAAATATGTAAAATCCGTTGACCTAAAAATCTTTATTATTTTATAATGAAACAGAAGCGTAGGCAAACGAAAAACAATAGAAAGTTTAAAATGCTCGATTTCAAATATGAACAATACAAGGTTAAATTGGACAATAAATACATGATTGGCAACGCAAAACTGATCAAATATTGTTCAAAGGGCGAGCTTACGAAAGCTCCGACTTGGAGCTTTTAGTCTGAAGTTTGTTTAATTAATCAATGACTAGGGATGTCACCGCTAATTACATCGATGTTAGAATACACTTAATCGTGACACATCACAGATCTATGTGTTTTAGACACACACTAGGCCGAAGTTACGCGGCGCAAATTCCGCATGATTACGTCCGCAATGTCAAACGCATACAAAATACGGACGGAACGCGACGGAATAGTGTGTCATCGGTAATATAAAATACATGGCAGACGGAATCATGCGGAATTTACGCCGCGTAGCTTCGGCCTAGTATATTTAGTCACTAGACTGGATTTATATGCATTCGCGCGAGCGAGCGGTTTGGCCACCACACCGCGGCGCGAACAAGCAATAGTTAACGATTTATTGAAATAGCCGCACGCGCTGTCATATACGTACTTGACGGCGGCGCTGCAGAAATAGTTTTAATTTAAGTCTGATTGTTGATAGATTTACTGTAATCGTTAATTTCCATACGAAATAGAGTTGTCACTCTGACGTAACGCTGAACACTGGAGAGGCGGCCAATTATAATGATACTGGCAAAATGTGTAACATCTATGGTGGAGCGTCGAATAAAAAAAGAAGGACAGGAAGATATAGGTTTTCGGAATATATTTTGTTGTTATTACAAAGAAGAGAATTATTAAGTTTTAGAGTAACGTTTTGTTGCGTAAAAGGCGCTCGCATTCACGTGTTTAGCGGACGTCATAATTTCAATTGGGATTTATTACAATTAAGTGTCATTGTTCCACAATTCATGATTGTAGAATATCCATGTTAATAATTATAAGTGTTGAATCTAAAGGTGGTATTGTTTCACATTATATTCTACTCGCCTGTCTTCCCACGCTACTTTTTCAAACCAGCATTTAACATGGAGGCCTATCCTGATAGGAGTCCAGAGCCTTTATACTTAATTATTGTTTGTGATCTCGCGGTGTAGCCGCTAAACTGCGCGTTCGAGCCTTAGCTGAATATTGGATTTTTTTTTTTTTTTTTTTTTTATTTAAATCCACCCCCCTAACATTATTAGGGCTAGTTATTTAACTTTTATTTATTTCTTCTTTCTTTTCCTTCTATTACATACCTATTACATAATATTTTCTTGATTCTTATACAATTTTCCATATTTTGTGGTATAACAATTTTGTATTTTCCATTTAATAAAGTCTGATAATTACTTTCAAAATAAATTTCCATTTTTCAATATTATAGCAACAATGTCAAAGATAAAACAACGGCACAATGAATGTAAAACTATCCTAATATCACAGCTAACCAATCTAGAACCTAACTATTATTACACAGAATATCACAGTTTTTCTTACATACTGCACCCACAATCTTCCTGCAAAAGGCCAGGAATATGTCCCGCTTTTTTCCCCCCAGGATGGATGGCAGATTCTCACCCGTTATCGATGTGCCCAATTTCTGTTCAATATCATATCTATTGCTAGCAAAAATTGGGCAGTCGAGTAACAGGTGAGGAACCGTCTCCTCCACTCCTGGCTGACATAGGCACGACGGATCCTCCTTCAACTTGAATCTGTACAAGTAGAAGGCGAATCCGCCGTGTCCAGTCAGAATCTGTGTGGTGTAGTGTGTGATGTCTATCTTTTTGACTATCTTGTATGCAGCAGCAGCGCTTGGGAAGAAGAGCTTCGTGACTCCGGCCGTCCCTCCCACTTCGTATCTCCTGTCCCATTCCTCAATCGTATCCTCTCTTAAGATACGCTTGACAAATGAAACAGGACACAGATCGTAGTCGGGTTTCCTCCTCAATCCCAGCGCGGCCTCCTTGGCTAATTCGTCAACTCTCTCATTCCCTCTCAACCCTGCGTGCGCCTTGATCCAAAACAAGGAGACCTCCCGCCTCTGCGATGCAGCTTTTCGGAGGGCCGCCCTTGTTTGCACTGCCAGGGGATGAGGAGAACTAACAGTGACAGCCTGGAGGGCCGATCTGGAATCGCTGAGGATTCCGACCTTCGCCAGTCCACTCTTGCAGGCTATAGTTACTGCTCTTTGGAGCGCTAGAAGTTCGGCTTGGTAGACAGTGCAATACGGCGGCAGTGCAAGCTTGACGGCCTTTGTCTCGGCCTCACCCTTCCATACGGAGAGTGCGGCTCCAACTCGACCCTCAATCTTGCTGCCATCCGTATATATCCTATGGACGTGGCTGTTCACCACGTCTGCATATGAGTCCTCGTCTACCAACCCGAACCTCAGCTCTACCTGCTCTGCCGGATGTGGGTCCTCAATCGCAGGAGCCATTCGCTCCACCTCCCTGTCTCTCAGTGCCGGGTGTGGTACCCCCCTTTTGGCCTCATAAAGCCTCGATGCTTCGAGTATTCTGAGGTCAAGAGGGAGTATCCCAGCCAACAGCAATGCAGAGTTCAGGGAGACGGTTCGATATGCTCTGCAGATCTTCAGGGCAAAACCCCGTTGAACAGAGTTGAGCCTTTTTTGGACCCCCATCTTTTCCACGGTTGGTGCCCACGCTGCTGATGCATACAGAATAGTCGGTTCTATGACCGCATTATAAATAATTCTGACTATTTGGGGGCTAAGCCCCCAGCTTACTCGAACGGCTTTGGCTAGCTGCTTGTATCTGGCGATAGCTTTTTGGCAAACGTTGCCGACATGTTCATTGAAGGTTAGTCCGCTGTCGATGGTAAGCCCTAAAACCTTAATTGAACTAGAATATTTTATATCCACACCCCCCATCGTGAGTCTAGGTGTATCAAATTTCAGCTTCCTAGTGGAGATCATAGCGCATGTTTTGTGTGGTGCAAAATTAAGCTTATTTACCTTACCCCATTCTTTTATTTTCTCTAACACCCTATTGGCTTTCTGCGCTATCTCTAAAGCTGTCTTTCCCTCAAATACTATCACAATATCGTCGGCAAAAGCTTGATTAAAGACCTCCATCTCCTCTAACAAAATTAGCAAGGGGTCCAACAAGAGGTTCCACAGGATTGGTCCACCGATGGACCCCTGTACGCACCCCTTGTCAGTCTCCCTGCTAACTTCCACTCCAGCATATCTCACATTCACTTTTCTTCCGCTCAAGTAGCTACTGAACACCCGCCTCAGGTTCCCCGGGCACCCAACTTCAGCCAACCGAACCTTTATGGCTGGCCACCAAGCACTATCGAAGGCCCCCTCTATGTCCAGTGATACCACAACAGAAATTTTCTTCTCCTCCCTCAGCTTTCTGATGTGGTTCACTAACCTATAGAGGGCGTCTTCGGTGCTCCTTTGGGGCATGAAGCCATACTGGTTGGGGCTTATTTTGGGCAACAGGTAGAACCTAAGTCGGGCGACCAGCATCTTCTCGAAGATTTTGCCGAGAACAGGAAGGAGGCCGATCGGTCGATAGGCTTTTGGTACCCGGTATGATTCCTTGCCTGGCTTTCTCAGCACCACCACTGTCGCCTGCTTCCACTTTCCGGGAAAGTAGCCGACAGTGAGGCACTTATTCAGCAGGGCAAGGAACCATTCCGGGTTACAATCTACAGCGTGCTGGCAGATGTCGGACGTGAGACCGTCCGCCCCGGGGGCCTTTTTGGGGTTGAAGGACCTTACGGCTCTCTTCAACTCCTCCATAATGAAAGGAGGGTCGTCCGGGCCCGTCGGCGGTTCGGAGTCCAAGGACTCCGCACGCCGGCGCGTCCGTCGATGTTCCTCACTTTCATCACTTTCCAGGTCCGCGGGGTAGAAGGTCTCCGCCAACAGTTCTGCAGAGCTTCGGGCGTCGAGGGTCTCACTGCCCCTTGTTAAGGGCAGATCCTCCTCCCTCCCTCTCACTCTGTTCAGCACTCTGTAGATGCCCTCCCAGACCCCCTCCCTATCCTGTTTTCGGCAAAACTCTTTCCAGCTCGCTACTTGAGCCTCTTTCACTGCCTTTTCATACTTCTCTTTCGCTTCCAGGTAAAGTCCAACTACGCGGTTTCTGCGATCAGGCGCTGCGTTTCGGATCCTGCGTTTCCTCGTGGCGACCTCCTTCTTCATCTGCGCGAGCTCATTATTCCACCACGACAAAGTGAATTTCTGTGTGTGTTTTTTTGTCGGCATAGTGTCTCTGCATGTCTGTGTTATGGCTTGTGTGTAACTGTCTATTGCTTCATCTATTTGTTGTGTGCTGTGTATTAAGTCAATTGCTTGTACAGTCAATTGTCTGTCTGACATTAGCTGAGTCAGTTTCCCATGAAACTGAGTCCAGCTTGCCTTATGAGTGTTAAAGATGCGTGTGGTACGTATTATGTTTATGCCTGTGGATTTCTGTTGTCTGATGCCGAATGATATGCCGTTGTGGTCCGAGCTCGTCAGACTCTCCTCAACCCTCCAGTCACCCACTCGGTCCAGCAGATCGTCGGAGCACGCTGTCACATCCACATAGCTGGTGTACCTTTTACCCCCTCTGACGGTATCGAAAGTTGGGGTGTCTCCGGTGTTGAGTACGTGTAAGCTCATTGCTTCCAGTACAGCAGACACTTCCCTTCCTCGCGGGTCTTCCTTATCGCCACCCCACCACGGGCTTTTCGCGTTGGCGTCGCCTCCCAAGACCATCTTATCAGATCCCAACTCTCTTCCTATCCGCATAAGATGGTCCAGGTAGGGCCCCACAGGCTTATCAGGCTCGAAGTAGAAGGACACTACAACCATCTTCCAGGCTTTGGTTCGGAGGGTGGCCACAACAATGTTGTTGTTGCTGAGGCGTGTGTGCAGCTCGACATCCAACGTGTCGTCGAATACCGCCACACACGCCTTGACAACACCACCCCCTTCCCCATCGCTCTGGTAGATCCTCACTCCGTTGTATGTCCTCACACTCCGGGCCCCACCTATGTAGGGCTCTTGCAGCAGCGCCACGCTAGCCTTACGCTTGGTGGCCTCGAGTAATAACTCCCTTGTGGCGATTTGGCTCCGCTGAAGGTTCGCCTGCAATATTCGGTACTGGAAGTACTCACCGGGGACAACCTTAGCAATACGATACCGCCGATCTGGCTAAGACGTCCCACCTCTTCCTTTCCGTGCATTTTCTATCAAAAGCGCTGTGCTCCTCATTGCCTTTCTTAGCCCTCATGCAATTAATGCATTTGGGCTTTTCTCCCCGCAGCCACTTTTCGCATTCAGTCCTCAAATGAGGACCGGCGCAGTGGCTGCATCGTACCTCTCCTTCCTTGCAGTACCTCCTGGTATGCCCGTATCCAAGGCAATGGGAGCACTGCACTAATGGACTATGGTCCTCAACTTTCACTCTCAATAGCCCTATTCGGGCGTATCCTTCATCCACACACCTCTTCCATACTTGTGGGCTCGTCCTAACCACTAGGTGGTTCTGTAGGGGGTTCCTTGCACGCATCGCGTGTACTACCTCTACCTTTTTCTCTTCCCCCTTCAGGCCCTCAAGGATGTCCACGTTCTGGTTAGAGAACGCGGTGATGAAGTCGGGTATGTCACACTTCATCACATCCCTGAAGGCCAGAAGGGGGTTTTTATTTTTCACATCTTCCACTATTAAATCCTCACTCTTTCTGAGTCTGTCCCTCACCTTGCTTTTTTCTTCCTCATTAATACATCCTATTACAACTTTCCTATTTTTTACCTTCCTAACCCTCTCCACCTTTACCCAGCCGTCCTTTGCATCTACAGCTTTTCTGATCTTTTCCAGCACCTCTTCTCCAGTCTCTTGCCCGTCTTTGGAGGACACCATGACTGAGTGCAGTGCCCTTGCCTCAGGAGGTTTCTCTGCGAATCCTCTCGAGGCAACGCTCGCATAGCTCGCCGGTTTGGCGACAGTCATGTTGTCCTCCAGTAACGAGCTCAACCTGCCCATTTTTTCCTCATTTTTCTTTAAACTTGTCTTCATTTCCTCCATTTTTGTCATCATTTCCTTCATTCCCTGTGTCATAATAGTTTCTCTAACTAATCTATTTTCTTCTTCCAAGTTTCCCGCCAGTGTGCTGTCGTCTGCGCCGGCTGACCGGGGGGGATGTATAGGGTCCTTCCCCGGCCCTCCGTCGCTCCGCTTTCTGACACTGATGAGCTCATCCTCTAGTTCTTTTACGATGTGGTAAAGCCTCTCTAAAGCGGAAAAAACTTTTTCTTTGAGCTCCTTTTTAAAAGTTTTTGAGCAATTTATACTACTCTTAGCTCGCATCAGACAGGCCTTACCTTCGTTTGTCCTAGGTTTGTTGGGGTGGTTGGGGCTACAGGGTATTACTAAAATAGTATCTTTTTTATTAACTTTAGGTTTCGTTGTTGGCGGCTCTGGGTTAGGCTTGGGTTTATCTTTTTTGGCGGGGGGTGTTACACTCTTAGTTATTTTTAGTGCTTCATATTGATCTACGCTTTTCCGCACTATGGAGGTTTCTGTTGGCTGTGACTGGGCTCTGCCCTCGTCCGCCTCGTTTTTCCTCGCTGGCGATATCGTAAACGTATCACTGGCTCGCCGTAATTGGGGAGTGCGTGGCATCATTTTAATAGGGGGGGATTTGTCAATCTCAATTAAATAAATAAGATTCAAATTATATGATTATTAAAAATTAAAATTTAAATTAAATTGAATTATAATAAATAAATGTCAAGGTGTATAATGTCAATAAAATAAAATGTCAAAATTACCTACTCTAACAGTTTCCCCAATAGGGGGATAACTGACCTATTCTAACTAATTATAATATTATGTTGTGTTAAGGGTTTCCCTAATCGCACTTTACAACAATACTAATTAACCTAGCAACTACCCAAAAATGGTGTAGTTGGTCCTTATAAACTAATACTTAACCTAGCAGCTACCCAGAAATGGTGTAGTTGGTTCTTATAAACTAAAATACAACTAGTCAGTAGCTCTAACAGGGGCTACTGGTCACAATGTTCAGTACCTTAGTCTTAAGTTCTTTTCAGGTGATGTAGCTATCCAGTTCCCGATGCGGCGGCCTCTTCCAAGTAAGTTCTAGTTTTTTCTTATTTTCCAGGTGCTGTGGGCGTTCCAGGAGTTCCGAATTTGCAGGTGTGGCGTCTTCAAACCTTGTCCAATGCCGGATCCCGAAGACCGCTGCTTTCTGCGTCGTCCCGAAGCTTCCAGGTAAGTTTTCCCCTTTTTCCAGGTGTTGACCCCTTTCCAGGTGTTTGGAGTCAGCGTGCCCGGAAAGAGCTGTGGGCGCCTATGTCAGTGTTGAAAACCCCGTCTCGCTACGAGGTGTAGGAGCGGAGATATCGCGGGCGTTGCTTCTTAGCTCAGCTATTTTCCGGTTGCGATTTGCTCCCCGTTTGTGGTGTATAACTTTTGTGAGTCACTCATAAGAGAGCTTGCTTTATAATTTAGGCAGGCGTTTTCTCACTACTCCAGGAACTCTTTGCTTTTTATCGGCAGTTTTGAATTTGGGTTTTGCTATATATTTTTGCCAGGCGCACTCGAATGTTGGTAAAAATAAAAATTTTGTAGGGTAGATAATTAAATTATTTTGTTGAATAAGTCCTTTTTGCGATATAAATATTGTCTTAAATTCACTAATAATTTGCAATCCACTTAGCACGCACTGTCGTCTTCTCCTGGTTAAAATTTCTTCACAAACTACACACTTTTTATACTTCAAATTTATTTTTAATTGCGGAGCAATACTGGGTCGTGTTAACGCCGCGCCGGTCACTTCATATTGGATTTATTGGAACGAAGTTCCTTATCGCGCGTTGCGAAAGGGGAGCTAGATGGAACGACACTATTTTTTTTTCAAATTCAAATTATGATAATAAGTCAGCGTTAAGTTGTTGTTACGTTGCGACTTGCGTTAGGACATGTGACCTGATCACCCTGATCAAAAATTTGTAGGAAGAGTAGACTGCCGGCGGTACTTACTTAGAAGAAATAATAGTATTTTAAAAAGATAAAACCAAATTCAATTTGTATGTAATTTTTTTTATTTTTTTAAATCGTTTATTCAATAACAATAATGAAAAGTTGCTTAAACTAGTTCCCCGCCAAACTAAAAAGTTTATTGGCGGATAGGCGCTCTGAAGCTGAAGTATTACATACATACGCGTCGAATTGATAACCTCCTTTTTGTCTAAGTCGAAAAAAGGAGGTTATCGATTGAAATTAAAAAATTGAAGTCGGTTATAAATATCCCTGTCTTTCTAACGCGCGGAGAAAATTATACCTGCTGTTTTGGTGTCTTCTTTTCCGGCACTCCCTTTTTTTTTTTTGTTGCGCAGGGGAAACCCTTTATGGGTGCCCCGGGTTTTTCCGGCACTTCCTAGTCCAGCCAGTTTAAATATTAACGGTCCATTAAAAAGTTACCAAGCACATTTACGAATAAAATATTAATATGGTTCGATTTCTTTATTTTGTAGCCTATATAATACTGTAGCTGGCATCAAACGAGCCTTATCAAACGTCGATAGAGGACATCCCTAGTATTTGTTCAATATGATTTTGCTGGCTGCAATCAGAGCGGGGCAGATAAATCGTTTGACTTTGAATACATATTTCCATAAATATCTGTCCGTGTTGTCGGCGCAATCCGAATAAAAGTATTCGATTGGCCTATTTGAATAGGGAGCGGGCGTTGATTTTAAACAGATTTTTTGCTATTTTTTCGTAGATTTTAAAAAGTCTTATCACAACACTAATATTACTACTATTATACTATTCTATGATAGCTAGTATTGTTACATAATATTTGATCACCCTGTGGGCTGTGGCTCAGCTGGTGAGCGCACTCAGGATCAACACAGTGGTCGCGAGTTCTAATCCGGTGATTATTTTATACTGCACACCGGAGTGGTGTGCATCTGTGTAAAATAATGTAATACATATTATTCTACTTTATATTATAAACACGACAGTGTGTCTGTCTGTCTGTTACCTTTTCACGTCCAAACCGCTGACTCAATTTTGCTGAAATTTGGTATGGAGATACCTTGAATCCCGGGAAACTACATAGGATACTTTTTATCCCGGAAAAATGTGCGGTTCCCGCGCGATAAACGAATTTTGGCGCAACGGAGTTGCGGGCGTCATCTAATAATTTTATAAAGCCCACACATTTTTACCGACTTCCAAAAAGGAGGAGGAGGTTATGTGTTCGTCTGTTAGAGGTTAGATTCATTATACTTAACTCTATGTTACACTTGTATGCTGTAAGTACAGTCACATAGGTGTTGCTGATGATGGCTTTAACAGTTGAACGGTCTCAAATGTCTCCATTGATTTAGTACAAACGTTACATTAGTTAATTACAAGCGACTAAATTGTTACCGGTGGCCGTGTAATCACATATTTAGTGTAATAATACGAATTAATTGTATTACTATAACAATACAACCGTACTACGCAAATGTCAGTTGTATTACACTGTACACTACACGCTAGGTGGTGCCGGGGACCAAGGACCATTAAATAGTTACCAGGACTTAGGCATTAATAAAATGCTTTCATCCATAGTTATATTATAAAATATATGAAAATGTGTCTGTCTGTCTGTTGCCTCTTCACGGCCAAACCACTGAACCGATTTTGCTAAAATTTGGTACACTTGCAGTCCCTATAGGATACTTTTACGATTTGTCTCGGAAAAATGTACGGTTCCTGCGCGAAACCACAGATTACATATTAGGTGATACACGAAATTTGACGCAACGGAGTTGCGGGCGTCGTTGCGGCTTTGATACTTGAATACTTAACTTGAATTTACTTCAAATAATTCATTTTTATCCATTCGATCGATTTTCAACTGGGGAGAGAATTCAAGTGCTACGAGTACGGTTGAAACATTTAAACCATTTAATCTATACTAATATAATCAATACTAATATTATAATTGGGAATAGTTTGTTTGTTTGTTTGAACGCGCTAATCTCAGGAACTACTGGTCCGATTTGAAGAATTCTTTCAGTGTTAGATAGTCCATTTATCGAGGAAGGCTATAGGCTATATTTTATTACGCTAAGACTAATAGGAGCGAAGAAATAGAAGAAAATGTGGAAAAAACGGGGGGAAATTATTTGAAAGGGCTTATTTGAACGCGCTAATCTTAGGAACTACTGGTCCGATTTGAAAAATTCTTTCAGTGTTAGATAGCTCATTTATCGAAGTAGGCTATAGGCTATATTTTATCACGCTAAGACTAATAGGAGCGAAGAAATCTAGGAAAATGTGGAAAAAACGGAGGAAATTATATGAAAAGGCTTATCTCACGAACTACTAGAGCAATTTTTCTGTTATGTGGGTCAGATAAGAAGTAAACCACGCGAAGGATCATAAGCTATTTTTTGTGGACTAATTTGTCTGTGAAATATCTAATTTACGCGGGCGAAGCCGCGCGGAACGTCTAGTTTATAATATTTCGATAAGTATTGTTGCTAACTACAACCCATGATGATATTCAAAAATACGGGAACAATTTCACAACAACTTTGATGTCAGATTTGAACGGCATTAACTTTGATTGGAGTTGGACTCGGCGTTTGAGTGGCGTTTCACAAAATATAATATTTTTTTTAAGAGCCTATGCTGTCCCACTGCTGGGCAAAGGCCTCCCCCAAAAGTCAAAGTTAAAATCAAAGTCAAAGTCAAGTTAAAATATAATAATATCATTGATAATTAATTTTAATGAAATATTGCCCGTTTTATTTTAACCCAAAAGTTGAATTGTCGAAAGTATTTATAGCCTAAGTCTAAATGCTTTCAAAATTAAAATAAAACTAATTTATTATTGAAATGCAAATAAAGTTTTATTTCGCTCGAAGTTAAAATGTGAAATTAATAAACGAAAATTAAATTGAGAAAATCTCGCTGCAAGATAGAGTCCTTGCAATTAATTTTATATTTTTAATTGGATTTTTTTTATTTGCTGGCTATATCGAGCAAAAAAGTAAAATTTTATATCAGTACTAGCTGTCCTGGCAAACTTTGCTTTGCCTGCAATATAAAGTATTTCGCCCATATTATTTTATTGTAGTGACTAAATAAGTATGTCGCCATGGTAACGTCGATCGCTATCTCGTCGCATAAACAATGGTCGCCGTCAGTCTCAGGTTCTAATAATTTGCTATCATTTATTCAACAAATGCACTTATCAATATATAAAGTACCCAGTAGCCGATTCTCAGACCTACTGAATATGCATATAAAATTTGGTAAAAATCAGTAAAGCCAGTTCGGAGGAGTACGTGGACTAACATTGTGACACGAGAATTTTATATATAAGATGTTGACTCTATCCATACTTATATTAAAATGCGAAAGTGTGTCTCTCTGTCTGTTACCTCTTCATGCCCAAACCACTGAACCAATTTTGATGAAACTTCGTATGGAGTTACCACGCGATAAACGAATTTTGGCGCAACGGAGTAATTGCGGGCGTCGTCTAGTAGTTTTATAATTTGTTCAATATAGATTATTTCAGTGTTAGATAGCCCATTTATCAAGGAAGGCTACAGGTTATATTTTATCACGCAAAGACTAATAGGAGCGATGAAATAGAGGAAAATATGGAAAAAACGGGGAATTTTATTTGAAAGGGCTAACTTGAACGCGTTTATCTCAGGAACTACTGGTCCGATTTGAAAAATTCTTTCAGTGTTAGATAACCTGTAGCCTTTCTTGATAAATATCAAGAAAGGCTACAGGTTATATTTTATCACGCAAAGACTAATAGGAGCGATGAAATGGAGGAAAATATGGACAAAAACGGGGAATTTTATTTGAAAGGGCTAACTTGAACGCGCTTATCTCAGGAACTACTGGTCCGATTTGAAAAATTCTTTCAGTGTTAGATAGCCCCTTTATTGAGGAAGGCTATAGGCTTTATCACGCTAAGACTAATAGAAGAATATGGAAAAAAACGGGGAAAATTATTTGAAAGAGCTTATCTCGCGAACTACTGGAGCAATTTTTATGTTATTTGGTACAGATAAGAAGTAGACCACGTGAAGGATCATAGGCTATCGATTTTAATCATTTTTTCAGTGGCTATATATTTTATACTCGTGCGACGCCGGGGCGGGTCGCTAGTTGCAACAAAAAATTAGCTAAATACAGTCAAGCCACGGGACAAGATCTATGAAATGATATGTAAAGTACACATAATTAGCGCGCAGCAGAATGCCGCTTAGCCCATTAATGGTACCTAACGTCTAGATTATGATATTTATACTCATTACTAGCTGTCCCGGCAAACGTTGCTTTGCCATAATATACAGTGCCCTATTTCGCCCATATTATTTTTTTGAAGTGTCTAAATAAATATGTTACCATAGCAACGTCTATCGCTATCCCGTCACACAAACATTGGTCGCCCTCAGTCTCGAATTGTAATAATTTACTATTATTTATTCAACAATTAATGTACTTATCAATATATATAGTAGCCAGTAGCCGATTCTCAGACCTACTGAATATGCATATAAAATTTGGCAAAAATCAGTAAAGCCATTTCGGAGGAGTTCGTGGACTAACATTGTGACACGAGAATTTTATATATAAGATAAATATATTTTACTAACCTAAAATTAGCTATAATTTATTGATGAAACACAATTTTTATAGTTCAAGATAAAAATTGTGTTTCAGAAGAAAACCTTCTACTTACTTTCCACTGTGACTCACAATGACTTATATATTTATTTCAGTAGGTACGCAATATAAAGTGTGAAGTGAGAAGAATGGTACAACACCACACGTTTATTGTAACTTTATACAAAACCAGATGACCCCCGCAACTCCGTTGCGCCAAAAATCGTTTATCGCGCGGGAACCGTTCATTTTCCCGGGATAAAAAATATCCTGTGTCCTTTCCCGGGATTCAAGGTATAGGTACCCATATCAAATTTCAGCTAAATCGGTTCAGCCGTTTGGGCGTGATACAGACAGACACACTTTCGCATTTATAATATTAGTATGGATCAATATCCATCCAATGATGTTGATAAAAAAATATTTGTACCCCCTTGAACCCATACATTTTACCCACGTCCTTATAAAAGTTACATAGGACGTTGAAGTTGAAAACACAAAGAACTTCTATCGGATTCGTCCTCAATTTCCGCCGATTTTCGCCATTTGAAAATGTAATTCTTTCAATAGAAAAGGTCCGTTTTTACATTTTCTTCGACGTCATTAGTAAGTCCCAGATACAGAGATATAAAAATTCAATCTACCCCCAGGCTGAACTAATAATTCTCCGGGAGCCGGGAAAAGTCCCGGATTTGTCTGAAGTGGCTCCGTAAACCGAACTTGATCGTCGCAATCCCATTAAACGAGTGTAGCGGCTTTTTGCTAAGTCGTCTTTGCGTTTTTTGAAACGCCTGCGAAGAATAAATAGCAATGCACGCTTGATGACGTGCTTGTTATTTTTTTCACTATTCGAATATTTTGTTATTAATAATAGGATAATAATATATTACTGCAATGTTTTCACGCTAGATGACAGCACCAGCATAGACAGGAAACATAAAGTTCCGTTCGACGTTTGACAACGTTTCTGTTAAATATCTGATATGACGCGAGTAACATGTCATATTTTGGCCGGATTATTTACTGTTGTGCTAGTAGCGCTCTTTGCTCTAACTTTGCGTAACATTTCCAATTATAAAGCAATTGTTTTTGTTTGATAAGTTACGTTAGTATTAATGTTAGGGCCTAAAACTCCTTATTCATACTAGACCGAAGACATATTTTTCGTCGTCGTGGGTTTATTCGGCACAAATTATTCATTTAAACGACGCTCGTTTAAAAGTCGTTTGCACACACTTGCCGCGGAACAATTTGAGTTTAGTACAGCCGGCATCATTAGTTATGAGCGAATGAGGGGTAAAAACACGTGCCAATGAGCAGACGGATTCCCTGATTGCAAATTGCATGTGATTTGTAGCAGAGTGTGCAATAAGATATTCAAATATGATGCGAATATTCATTATTTTACGTTCTTTATAGTATATGTAGAGATAAACTACGATAACATGGCGCGCTCTTCCAAAATTCAAAACGTTTGAAATGCGTTGTCAAAACGTTTGAAGTTCGTTGTCTTGCGCGGTCGGCTAGTTATGATTAGTTGACCAAAAAATCTTGGTAATAACTAATAAGTGACATTAGGTGAAATATTACGAGTACGTTGATTGGTTGAATACTTACTACATACAAACTCTTTTATAAGGATGTGACTACACACACTAAAACAGTAATTTGGAGGGGCGCGCCATGTTATCGCAGTTTATCTTTAACAATAGAATATTATCATCCTAATTACATCCACTAAAGGTCTAAAGTTGTCGAAGGGTACTCACAGCGGTCGCAAGCAGCACGAGCAGCAGCAGTGTCGCCATGTTGTCAGGGGCACCGCGCCGACATCGCCGCATCTCACGTCATCGCCCTCTGCAACAAAAGACAACTTTTAACATTTAACCTACGAATAAAAAAAACTAAGGAAACGTAACTTCCGTACTATTACCGTTTAAAATTTGGTTCCTTTCGAACTGTCATGTAACGTCAGCCTTTATACCGCTCAAGGCCACCTAAATATTGCAAATGTATTGAAATGTGTACCTAAGGTACACTTTTTGACAAGTATTTTGGAGCATGTTTTTTGACGGAGTTACTCTTCCTTAGTTTTTATTATTCGTAGCATTTAACTATACTAAGGGCCTCGAGGCTCAGTTTATAGAGGTGGGATTTTTACGTTAAGGTGAAAGTAGCAATGGCAGCGCTGAAAGAGTAACACCATGAATTTGCCCATACAGTAATTGTAGAAATCAGCGCCACCATTACTAGGCAGTACTGAAGTGTTATGAACCCTAAAATTTCTGGAAAAACCTAAATGTTATGATGGTCTTTATTTAATTTTATTAAGTTGATAAACCCAATTATTATTGTATGTACTACGAATCTTAATTAATAAATTATAAGCCATTTTGCATAGGTACAAGAATAATTTATCCAATAACAGTATCAGCTAAGATTACTGGTATGGAGTATATGGACTTAAGACTGTTTAGTGTTTATGTATTGAATTCAACTGAGAAATTCCGAAGCTATCACATAACTAGCTTACGTTGTTGCTTTACTTTGAAACGCGCTGAACGCCATCAATTATACATGATGCACGACCAGGCTATAGCAAATAGGTTAATTTCCAATATACCCTGGCCCCGCCCGCCCACCACCTCGGGGACACATAATAAACACAGACAGAAGGCATGTGCACCTTTTGATGCACTCGCTTCGTGATTGTGTCAATAGTCAATACGAGTACGCCTCGGAACGCTTCAGTTTTATGCTACTATTGCAATTGGTCTAGTCTCTCGAAATATGTTTTTAAAAAGAAAAAGCTGTTAATAACGATTAACAAAAATATAAAAACATAGCTTAGTTACTACAGTCCTTGCAGTTTTTGCTCTTCCGGAAAAATATTATCAATGCGTGTTTCTAACAATGTTTAGACTATAGAGTAAAAAATATAAAGCCGTGAAACCCTTTTTTATTGACCAGTGATCCAAAGAAATACCAACCACTTCGAAAGACTTGCTTATTGTTTTATAGGCTCCATAGTAAAAAGTTCATCCGTAGAGTGCTCTAAAATGCATGTAGAATTGAATGTGTGAAGCTTATCTTCTGTGTGTATTTACTCTGCGTCGTAGAGGCCATGTATCACAGGCTCCCACTATACATCACGGGCTCCGGCCTCGCAGTTTATTCTGATACAGATTAGAAAAAAACGGATTGCCATTTGGGGCCTAGTAGTAAATTTTGAATATATTTCTCTTACTAGCCTTTGTTTGTCGGCTACGTCGGGGTGAATTATTTTGTTGTGTTCACTGTATGTTGGTTTTTGGCGAAGTTTGTTTATAAAGTAAGCGGTTTGAAATATTCTTAAATGATTTTTAATCACCTGCAGTCGCAACGTAATTTAAGGTTTACCCAAAAAACTAAACGTAGTTGAGTGCGACTTGGATACACAAAGAAGACATAATATGCGGCACGACACGGCGATGCAATTCAAGACGAGAAACAAATTGTGCCTCGTCTCGACTTATTTTTGTGTAAAAAGACGTAAGTGTTTTGGAATTCAGCCGACTGACACAGGTCAAATTTAAAGAATAATCTTCTTAGACCCTCTGGCTCTGGGTCGGGGTTCATATCCGAATCTTCTCGTTCTAAAATCATTAAATGAGGTATGATCATCTTCCGAATACCGAAATTGAAATTCCGAGAGCGAATTCAATAATTTAATTTTGAATAAACAGTTCACCGAAAAATAACAATACCGGGCACGGGGCGGGTACAAAAGCGTAATGAAATTTAATTTGTACACAAAACCGAACGGAATGTCGCTACCAAGTCGGTACAGAATATTCGACAATTTGGCCAACCGATATTTCAGTGCCGAAAATACGATCCGAGAAAATAAATATTAAAATACCGATGTAGGTAGACACCGGACCGGTGGTAGGCATCATGTAGACTTTCAGAAAATATTTGCAAAAATTTATTCTGAATAAAAAAATTTGAGTTTTGAGTTTTTTGAGTTGACCGCTTCACAGTGCCGGCTTTAGTGGTGCCAGCGCCCTAGGCGATATATTTTCTTCAGCGCCCCTTACTGAAATTCAAAAACATCGAAAAATATTGGCCAAGTGATAGTAGTTTTCGCCACATTAAAAGTGCCTGTGATGCCCCTTTTTTCTTTGCTTTCGGTGCCCTGGGTGGTCGCCCATCGCGCCGCATCCTAAAGCCGCTGCCGATTCATAAAGTACGGCAAACTTTTATTGGCAATCCATCGGATTTGACGCTACCATGCATGATATGAAAGTTTGGAACGCGTTGTCTCCTTTGTTATTTCTGGGTCATACCTTCTTGCAAAAGGGATATTATAAAATGTAATTTATAATACTCGTACAGTGAACTTTAAACTACCTCGTATAATAATATCTATGGACGCTTCACACCACGTCATTCTGGCCCCAAGCTAAGTACCTGAAGGACTTGTGTTACGGGTACCAGACGACGGAAATATATTTAATACTTTTATACTATACACGGTACACCCATGATATCATAATATATTTAAGATTTTTATTATATGATACACATATTTAATACACATCCATGACCCAGGAACTTTTTGAAAACTTTTTGTTCCGTCGGCAGGATTCAAACCCGCGACCTCCGGCTTGAGCTACCGATAACCCACCCACTGAGCCACAGAGGTCGTCTGAATGCAGCAGAATTCTGCCGGACCGAAATTCTGCGACATCACAACTCACAAATTACGCTCGTTTTGCTTCGCCCTAATTCAGAATCGTGTTTGTGCTTTCAGACCTTATCCTTTAATTTCGATTGTATGTAAAAAGTATAATACTTACCTATACGACATACCTATCTATTAGCATTATATTGGTAATCAACATGAAAAGACTTTTTATGAAAAGGCCGACGCAAATCGCGATGCAATAACAGACAAGACAACTTGTAAATTCACAAAAAGCCCGACTGAAATTTGCATGTGAGAAGGGTCTAAATTGTGGGGATATGTTCTGTAAAACACTGATAAGTGTAAAAAAACATATTTTCTATCACAGTATAACCGTTTTACCATTATTCTGCGATAACTTACTTGATTTTAAAACATTACAATTACTTCAATTCTCTGACCGCAACCAACAATACAGCTGATATTTTAAATTTTTCAACTTTTGGACGCTAGTGTAACTCAACTTCTAATTACAAAATATAACGATTTTTGGAAAACACGTTCTCAAGCTTTCAAATGGACATTTTCAAATAACACAAGCGTAAAACATCGGCAAATTTCACCCAAAATGCCATAGGTATGAACTAAATGTATGGCCCTGACACGAATCAGGGCACAAGGGCTGCCAACAGCACTGACACACATACAGTTACATGCTTCCTTAGCTCGTATATTCCACCCGCTAAAGAGGCATTTTAGGAATTGCGCCAACGATGCCGAATATTCGGTGGCTTGACTAGTAAACATGTCTCCTGGTTACAACTTGTAACCAGGAGACATGTTTGTGTTCCTAAGGACAGTTTACACCAAAAATGAAGCACTTTCGTCCCAGCCAAAAATACGAATTATTAGATCATTATTTATTAGAGTTTGGCCATTATTCCGATAAATTCTTATACTATTTTACATGGCATATGACAAGCATGGGTGTGGAGAGGGAAGAACATTTGATATTAAGTTCTAACTAAGCTCCCACTCTATTTCATGATAAAAGTCTATGCAAACAATTTTATCTCTGAAGTGAAGACTTTAGCGTCTTTGTTTAACATTTTTACACATGCCAAAAAAGTGCATGAGACCTCAAGGGAAGAGCATCGGGTTACGTCAGGACCGTGACCTGATCAAAAATTCGTAATACGGAGATAGAGTAAACGTAGTTGTTGATAAATAATAATAATATAAAATACCAAATATGCGCTATTCGGTATTGTGACCGCATTTAGGAACGAGGCACCTCCGTATTGGCGTCTCGCGTGCCTTCACAACCTTCAACTTTGGTTGTATTTGTGTCGATAGTTCATAATATACGACGTAACTAACATTTTGAAAATTGAACGTTTTTTGCATAAATGGAGGCTTTAGGAACGGAATATTGATTTAAAATTATAAATATGTGAATTTTATGCAAATCTTAACCAGATGATAAAGTAGGTTACATTTTTTAGGGTTCCGTAGTCAACAAGGAACCCTTATAGTTTCGGTCTGTCCGTCCGTCTGTCTGTCCGTCTGTCTGTCTGTCCGCGGTTTTGCTCAGAGACTATAGGACCTACAAAGCTGTAATTTGGCATGAATGCACATATTAATGATGGCGACAAAATGGTACATGAAATCTTAAAAAAAAAATGGTACCGCGAAACATGCCAACTTTGCCAGCTTTTGACGTGATAACGTCTTATAATTCGATATGGGTTGCGCGCCCGAAAAACATGACAGTTCATGCGGCATTACCTCGCTCTGAGGCGTTCCATTTAAGGCTTGAAGTGCAAGCGAGAGCGCGGAACGAGCGACAAGGAAGCACAATCGGCCTTTGCGTTCGGCAGACTTCGGCTGCGTTCGACATCCGTCTATCTCCTATTCTGTAACTATTTCGGCGCAATTTTGTATAGATGTTTTTGTTCGTCTATTAAATCCATTTGAATTTTTCGAAGAGCGGCCATAACCTCCCTCTCTTCCATCTTCGGAGTTGAATCAATGTTCTAGTAATCTCGTGAAAAACTTCTCGCTATTCAGAAATTTTTGTACGGCCCCCCCGTGAGGATCGATCCTACGACTTCGGTATTGAAGTCATTAGTATCGTTCACCTGCGCCACTGGAGCGATGACGTAAATATCGCAATTGTCTTTCACTTGCATGCAGCTGCTCTGGGTTGCTTGTTTACTACAGTGAGTTGAACTAGCAGTCCAAAGTCCAATGTTTAGACACCCGCAATTTTTTAATATTATATTTTATTGTTTTAGCAAAACACTTTTTTGCATTATTTTAACCACTTATTCCAGATTTTATTGTCCACTTTCTTATTTTTCACTCTTATAATTGATGAAATAGTGTGATAATAGGATCTTTTGACGTGTAAATATTTTTAGACAATCATTTTAAAAAATACATCGAAATAACTTTAGGTTACAGTCGAAAAAGTTTGTTTCTATTCATAGAGATTCGGAAGCGAGGGTTAAGGGGTTAAGGATAGTTGAACGTGACAACGTCATACGTTGTCACGTTCAACTATCGTCAGTAATTTACAGACAACCGATTTTTTTTTCGAATAATTTTAATTCTTGTAAAAAAAATGTATGGAAGTGTAAGTTTTTTTTGCCCTCTGCAACTACAAGACTTTATGTGCAGATGTAGGAATGTCAAAAACATTACTTCTGTTCATTTAATTCTATTTATGATTGATTTTCATGCCGGGTAAACTTACCTGGACTTGTAGCCAACATTACCCACCTTGATTTTTCACGTAAATATGAACTTTTCGCAGGTGGCATCAAAATCCAGTGAAAGAATTTTGGAAAAGATGGCGTTTACTATAGACATTTAAACGATATCGCGAATAATATCCTACTAAATTGACTGGGCAGTGTTACACTTACATTTTTTTCCTTTTCCATATAATTTGCATTTTGGTCTGTAAGAGTACTAGGGCTGCCACATACCTATAAAATTACTTAATCATCTTTTACATTATTATCAGGAATATATTATTATAAATATTAAATTGCTTCTGCTTATTTATAAACCCATTATCATCATTATATTATTTGGCTGGCCGAGCAAGGCATACAGTAATAAAAAATTACATCGATTTTTAGTAAAGTATTTAAAAATGTCCGATTTGACAACACTAAGGATTTTTTGATACCGGGCAATGTTGTCAATCGATGATCGGAACACTGCTGGGTTAGTTTGCCCACCATCATAAGTTTTATTATATAATTCCCTGATTAATTACATTATCACTATAATACTCTATAGATATTATTTTATAATGTATCAAAAGCAAACTAACCTGTGGTTTCACCATCACGCACAATTTACTCACAAATCTGCACCACAATTTGCCCGCAAAAATACGTGCCGTTTTTCAGAAGTTCCAACAAGTTACTGAATAAAGTTAGCACTACGAGGTATTGTCAATGTTATCAGTCATATAACCTATTTTCCGCCAAATTAAACAAATATTGCCATAATATTAAAATACCACCGTACATCAAAGATTTGCTTAAGAATGGATCTTAGGGCAAAGTTATCCTATGCGGCAAAGTTGGCATGTTTTACCGGTACCTTCCATACACATCAAGTGGGGATGAAAAATTTTTTTTCACGTCCAACCCACCGTGTGGGGTGTCGTTGGACAGGTTTTTTAAAAATATTATGAGTATTCATAGATCATTTTCCGATTTAGGGATCCGTTTGTGAAATATTAAGTTTTAAAGTGGAAAAAATCGTTAGAGTCCAGTGTCCCCCCCTTCTACCAGCTAAACGGTTGCTTCTGGAAATGTGAAAAAATTCACGAGAGTAGGAAATATGCTGAATTTAAAAGGAAAACTATCACGGCTACGAAGACCTCATAAGTTTTTGAGTTATAGTCGATCAACTAAAAAAAATGTATTCGGCGAAGTATAGGGTAATTTTTCGTTCAAATTCCTTTGAACGTAACTGAGATGATGTTGTTAGTAGTGTAAAACACGTTATAAATGTACATTCATTGACCATATAATTATCAAAAACTAGCGGTACTACGGAACCCTATATTGCGCGTGGCACGACACACACTTGGCCGGGTTTTTTTCTGATTACAAGGGAAAAAGTAAGTAAATACCCTTATGTTAAAATGTTATCTGTCCACGTCATCCACTTAACTCCTCCGTGGTCCAGTGGTTTAGAGCGTGTCTTGACTCGGAGGTCGTGGGTTCGATTCCCGCGTGGGAAACATGGCATTTCCAAGTTTGGTTAGGACGATGCAGGCTGTTGTCTGACAAATAAGATGATCCATGCGTCGGATTGGTAAATACGTAAAAAGTAGGTCCTGCGCCTGATCTCTCGCCAGTCGTGTCGGTCTTCCGTCCCACTGGGTTATGAAAGTGAAAGGAATAGAGAGTACTCTTGTGTACAGCGCACACACTTGGACACTATAAAATTACTCCTGCATAACAGACCTCCACCGTCACTGAAACCGATGTGGGGAGTAACAACAGAAATTAAAAATTAACAGCTATTGTGTCTCGTTTTTCCACGATAGAAAGATTAATATTATTATTATTCACACCATCCACTTACGTCAACATAGCTGTTTGTGAAATTTGACTCTATGCACTACTTTACACTAGCTTAGCTAGAACTTATAGCTACGTTTTAGTAAGCGTATGTGTTCACTACGTTGTATAAGGCAGATTCTCGCTATTACTATGTATAATTAGAACTCTATAACTATTTCGATGAGGTTTTATTAGAAAGAGGAATTGATGATGTTATAGTCATGTAGAGAAACATTGATAATAAATTTAGATGTATATTTTGTATTAATGTTTTTTATTATACATTGTTGGTCCAAAAGAGTGTGCTTAGAGTTCGTAGAGAATCAAACTAACGAGGTACATTTCATACAAAATAATACAATATGAAGTTTTATGACTCAGTTTCTTACTGAAACTTTCATTGAGTATTACTCCAAAGTAGTATCTTAAAATATCTGCCGATTTACATTATCTGTCCCAGTGATCCATTCCAGCGCTTTTTTCTAAAATCCATTTCAGTGCATCCAGAGCCCGCTTACATTGCATTATTCCAATAGTAATCCACTGATTGGATCACTGGATCGGAATTATGTAAACCGGCCATAAAGATGAAATAATAAAGTAGGTACAAATCGAACGGGACGTTATCATATTACATATTGTTAGCATATTACCTGATGTTATAACTCGAGAAGTATCAAACACCTTTGCAAAATCATTGTAGCAAACTTATTCATACGAACCCCTATAATACCCTCAATACAGTGAAATGAGACCGATCCCTAAACTATCACAATCGACGTTTGCTTACAAATTCTCCCAAGCTCCCCTGAATCCTTTATGCGAGTTGAAAAACTTACCCCGACTTACCTCAACTTACCCCAACTTACCAGTCGGTATTACCCCAACTTGCCAGCGTTTTTAGTTTTAATGTACCCGTTGCATCGTTACGAGACAATAGACCAAAAAGTTTATGAAATGGATAATGCGCTATTGTATCGGACTAAGTTTATAATAATGTTGGATGAAATTAAATTCGCTAATTGAAGGTAGCAAATATAACAAATAGTGATGTAATTGTGTTTTGTTTCTGTTGAATATTTCTGTTTATATATTTTTACATGTTGCTTGTAAAGTTAAGGCTCTCTTATTTGCAGAAGCAGAAATCTGTTGCTGTACTTTGCTTCATTTGAATGTAAACTCTATTTGTGTGATGACTGTTACTTTATTGTTTATATTATGATTTGCGACGTTAAATTTCCGTGAAGTTCTTTGTGTATATTTAAATCAAAATGAATTACAACAGACGTAGAAGAAAATCTTAGATGAGTTTCTTAACTCTGTATCGGTTGCGTGGGGTCTTTGAATACCCGAAGTTTGCTCAAACGAGAAAAAAAAAACAAATTGTACTTAGTAGTAAAAGTAATAATTCCGATATTTAGGTAGTTTTCTGAAAAGAATCATAATCATCGATTTATTCGCAAATCGCAACTATTTTGACTAATTTGAAAACTGTCATCAAATGAACTAAACTACCTAATCTAACTTTGACTTTAACATTTAGAGTGATTTTACGAAGTGCTTGTATATTTTATTAGGGCAAATAATAATATGTTTGATAACATCGATGTACCATCAAATGCCATTTAGATAATAGCAATCACATCATCGGTGACATATTATCTTCGGAGTGAAAACAAAGGTGATATCACACGTTATTCAACTCTTCACACTAATAACAATTACAATTTCGCAGTGTGACACTCGGGGACTGCCGCAGTAAAGCTATTGGCACTATTGGATAGCATTACTATCAACTTATGCAATTATAATTCACTTACGTCTAGTCGCCCGTCCACAAACACCGTGCCAAAGTCTGCCGAACTTAAACGACGTTAGACGATGCACGGCTTTCAACTCCGCTGGCCGCAACGCTATGCCGGCTGGAGTGGGGGCGTGTTAGGTTTGTTTTCGTTACGGAATATCTTGATTCGCACACAAAGCCCGCGATATAAGCTATGCAATTACTTCAAAACCTGACATAAAGTCCAAAGATTATGCTGATTATAAGTAATGAAGATAATAGTTTTAAGATGTTATTCAAAATAATCTCTAAAAACAAAAATAATCATCTGGAGACATCTCGGAGACCCGGAAGTCACAATAGTGTGAACGTGGCCTAACTCGTGATCAGGCTATTGACAAAGTTTGATCATTAATGGGTCCGACCCTAATGGCGATATCATCTTTATCTATACCCCGTGGCAAAGGGCGAAGCTTTTGGCTAAGTAATTGGTGTTAGTTGGGCTTACTCATTTCTTTAGACGTAACTTTGAAGTTAGCCGCTATTGTCTTGAAATTAATAACGAATAGCTTGAATTTATGTGACTCGATGTAGGAATTTGTACAATCAACAATAATTGATTCTGACTTAGTCGTAACACGTTTAAATATTTTTAAGTTTTCAGATGCATTTAGTTATAATTATATAAATCGCAATCAAAAATAAGATCCCTTAGCAAAGATAGAAGGAGAATGCAATGTTTTCGATTTTCAGGTTTTTTTTGGTGAAGAGGGAACACGTGACATGTTACTCAGAGCTTTTGCACAATGCACATACGCCGATTACCCCTACAGTTTCGACCAGCGATCTTAAAGATATGCGCAGCCTATAACTATAAAATTAGAGCGTTAATTACCTACATCGGCCGTGTCATTTGCAAACAGATGATAAACTAAACAATATAAGTAATTATGTAGTAATGAAGATCGCTGATCCAGATATTAAAATATTAATCCCGGTTAAACTAGCGCCATGACCTAATCCAATAAAACATAACGTTCAACAATACAATACCGAATTAATGATAAACCGGCCGTAACTTGTTAAAACCAGATCAAACCGGTTTAAACGAGTCCGCTCTAACGCGGCCATATTGGATTTGCACTCAAACAAAATGGCAGAGCTGTTAATTGCGAGGTTTGATTTGATGACATTATATTGGATTGGCCTTTACATTGCTAAAAGATCCAGGCACTTGGATTGCATTATCATAGATGAGTGGATGCCAAATATATTGTATTGTATTTATCACTCCACAGTCCACACAATATTTGATTTGTGACCTTTTTAAAATAGGCCTCCTCGTTTATGGGGTTTTAAATTTTATTCGTACTTCGTTGTAATAAATGATGATTCCTCATTTAGTTAAAATAATCTTATATACAAATGTGATCAAGTTTGACGATATTTATATCGTCAAATTTGATCTACGATCGAAATAATTCGCGACCCACAGAACAGAAATTTTGAGAGACCGCGAATAGACTACTAATGTAAAAGCTTTTTTGTTTATAATATATTTTAATTATTAACAACTATTAAGAAGGAAAAGCATTTACTCTATATATTTTTTTATAAAATATATAGAGTAAATGGACAGACATCGCCCATATCTGACCGTCGCCCATGGACACACGCAACATAAGGAGGTGCGTTTCTGACCTTTTATTAGGAGAAACGCTCTCTTCTTGAAGTTTTGCAGGTCGTATGGGTCCGGAAATACCGCTGGTGACAGTTCGTTCCAGAGTTTTACAGTGCGCGGCAGAAAGTTACGCGAAAAACGCACGGTGGAAGACTGCCACTCATCAAGGTGACGCGGATGGTATATTTTTCGCGAGGAACGATAGCGAAATGTTGCAGGAGGTATGATTTTTGAACAATTTATGAATATATTATAATTATTATGAAGCTGAAGAGTTTGTTTGAACGCGCTAAGTTCACGAACTAGGCCGATTATTATGAAAGACACAGATATAGAGTAGACCACTGGGAACGACATAGGATACTTTTTGCGGCAACATGTACGGTTCATTTTAATTCGCTACATATGAAAAATCTCCCTAATTAGAGATTTTAATATAAAATAAGGACCGATAATATTATTGTTGAATATTAAAAGGGGAACGAGAGAAGTCGACTAATTGTATCGGGAGAAACTCTTTGATATAACGAACGAAATAATTAAACGACAAAAATAAATGCGACGGAATATTTTACTAATAGGGAATATCGTTTACGGCGGTATCACATTGAATGGTTGATGTAGGAGGACTCTGATTTGTTTAACTAGTTGCAAATGTGTTTTTCTTCTTCCCATCCTACGTAGTCTACTCCTCAGCCGACGATGCGTTTACGATCGCGAACTTACTCGGCTCGACGTCGGTGACACACGAGAAATTTGGTTGAGAAATGAAAGAAATGAGAAAAGAAGAAAGAAAAAAAAAAGGATAAATGGTTTCTTTTCCAAAATATCTGGACCACGTGGTTGTCTGTCCATTCCACGTGTCTGAAACTCCGGAATGGTTTTTACAGGGGACCCACACTGGGGTTAAACCCATATTCGGGTTAGACCCATACTCGGGTTGCGGATGAACCCTTAAGCTTGATAACCCGCTTAAACCAGCCTTGGGTTGCGGATGGCCACCGCCCCGGGCTGCCCTACCACCTGAACACCCTGCGAACACCGGCTGCCGTACACACATGGGACGTCCGAGCACCAGCGACCACCTCCGGACGACGCGAAGGGGCTGGAGCTCTTCACACTGGCTAGCTATCCTCCAGTCTCCAAGCTAAGTGCCATGTGGTCCTAGACGTTCCCCATACCCTCCGAGTACACGGACGGCTGAAACTAGCGTAGCACAAACCCACTAGAACTACCCCCCTGATGATTAATTCTCTTTTAAATTTACTTTGATTAGTCTCTGCTCTCTTTTAAATTACTCTTATAAGTTTACCTAATTAAATTATTAATTATGTGGTAAAATATTTTTATAACAATTAATTTGTTACTGAGTTTTCAAATATTTCATTTATCTCTCTATTAGGAGTAAATTCTCCTCTAGAGACGAGCAACGAGTGAAATTCCATGACAGCGAACTTGCGCGGCACTCTAGGTGACACACAGGCGATTAAGATCGTCGAGCCATAAGTCTGCGTACTTACTCGCACGTCTATCACCCCTTTTAAATACACAACGCCGCAAAAGAAGTTTTTACTCCAAAAAATATGAACTTTTTCTATAGATAGAGACTATTCTGATGACCCCCACTACTCCGTTGCGCCAATTATTTTTTATCGCGCAGTAACTGTACATTTTTTTCGGGATAAAAAGTATTGTATATCCTTTCCCATTTATCTTGAGTTGTTTAATAGCCAACTTAAATCCCTATATGACAAATAGGCTCCTGTTAAGCCAGTTAGAATTAAACATCTCCCTGCTTCATGGTTGACAGATAGTATCAAGTCCCTTATTAGTGCCAAACATGCAGCTAAGGCCAAACACAAGAAAAGTAATTCAATTGAGCATCGAGATAGATATATAAAATTACGAAAGCGGTGTAACACTATGTGTCGCGATGCTCAACGACGTCATATACATTCGTCGATCGAGAATGGCGACCCCACAAAAACCTGGAAGTTTCTTAAGTCACTCGGCATTGGAAAGAATCAACGCGACTCAGATAACTCTTGCAATATTGATATCAACATAATTAATAAACTTTTCACTAGCTCTCCTAACTTAGATCCGGATGCTAAACTGACAACTCTAAATAAAATTTCCCTTTTACCGATTTGCAACTCCGAGCAGTTCTGTTTTGCCCCATTTACCGAGAGCGAGGTTAGAAGACATGTCATGATGATATCTTCAAATTCCGTTGGTGATGACGGAATCAGTCGCAGAATGATTATCCCGATCCTGGACATAATTTCACCAGTCCTGTTGCACATTTTCAATTACTTACTGCATAATAACTTGCTCCTTTTCCGATACTTGGAAATCTACCCACATAATCCCATTAGCTAAATCCTCCCGTCCTGTTTGTTGTTTCCGACTTCCGTCCAATATCAATTCTTCCATTCCTATCCAAAGTCCTAGAGCGACTTATTCATCACCAACTCACAAAATATATCACTGACAATAAACTTCTTAGCGCTTACCAGTCTGGCTATCGTACAGGCCATAGTACTACTTCGGCTCTGGTTAAGGTGGCAGATGACATTCGAATTGGCATGGACAATAAGAAGCTTACCATTCTAACCTTGCTTGACTTCAGTAACGCTGTCAACTCCATTGATCATGACATCCTTATTGGTCTGTTAGCGTCTTATACTCGTAACCTCTCGCCCTCTGTAATTCAATTCCTACGAAGTTACCTGGAGGGTCGTCGACAGAGAGATAAAATCTCTGAATCTTTCTCAGATTGGACAAATACTACTGTCGGTGTCCCTCAGGGTTGCGTCCTTTCCCCATTACTCTTTGCGCTGTTCATAAATTTCATCACCCTATTCATTACTGCCTGTTTCCACTTATATGCTGACGATCTGCAAATTTATACACAGTCAACTCTGGATGAATTACCTACGGCTGTAGATGTTATCAACCGAGACTTATCGGCTATATGCGACTGGAGCAGAGAAAATGGTCTCCTCATTAACCCTGTCAAGTCTCAGTTAATAATACTAGGCAGTCCGGGACTCGTATCCAGAATTGACTGGAGTACTTTACCATCGATGTCTATTGACGGAGTAATAATACCATACAGTAGGGTTGTGAAGAATCTTGGTGTGTACTTTGATGAGCATCTATCTTGGTCCTAGCAACTGAAAGAGATTAGCAGGAAAATATATTCAACGTGGCACTTCCTGAAACGTCTTCGGTATGTACTACCGGTTCCTACCAAAGTAGCCCTAGCCGAATCTCTGTTCCTTTCTGTCCTGGACTACGCGGATGCCTGCTTCATTAATTTGACCGAAGATCAACTCAATAAACTTGAGCGCCTCCAGAATCTGGCAATCAGGTTTATTTTTGGCTTACGCAAGTTTGACCGCGTATCAGAGTTCCGCAATAGGCTTAAATGGTTGCCTATCCGTCTTCGACGAAATTATCGTGCACTTTCCTTCCTTTACACCATCCTATTTGATCCCAACAGTCCTAATTACCTAAAAGAGATCTTTAACTTCCGTTATCCCGACAGACTTGAACTGCGTTCCTCTAAAAATCTCCTTCTTGATATCCCCATTCACCACACCAAGTACTTCACTCCTCCTATACCGTACAATCCGTCTTACTTTGGAACTCCCTCCCTGCAAGGTTGAGACTCACAAAAACATTAGGAACATTCAAGTCCTCCCTTAAAGAATATTACCTCAATAAGTGTTTGTAATATTATAATAATTATCACAACATTAAGTAATTTGGAACTGCACTTATAATATAATTAATTCATGTGTTTTGTAATTATGTTACTTTATTTATATATGTATAGTATATTAATTAAATTATTGTATATATTATATATATAATTCTTCTGTGAGTGTGTATGTCACTGAACTTCTCTCAAACGACTGGACCGATTTTGATGAAATTTTTTGTGTGTGTTCAAGGGGATCTGGTAATGGTTTAGATTCACCATTTTGTCCGCTGGACAATGTTTTTTTAATTAATTTTTAATTTATTAGTAGTTGTTGATTTTGGAATGTTTTACATTGAATCCGACAGACGGCGCTACCATCGCAGTGTCAAATTTTAAATAATATTCGAATTCTAATTTTAATTTTAGTCTGTCCCGACAGTTAGACAAATTAAAAAAAATACTTTATATACTTAATATGGCAAAGAAACGTTTGCCGGGACAGCTAGTATATTATAATATAGTATTATTTTATTATTATAAAGTATTTATTTTATTATATTACTTTATTAGGATAGAATTATTTTAATTTAAGTTCCAAATACTTTTAGCACATCACCCTCTCTCCAGCAATTTGTTCCTTTCTTTCAAAGATTGCTATTTAGTAATAAGGCCGCCTCTGTGCACTCTCATCATTTTATTGTGTTTTTATTTTTTGTGTGTGTTTGTAATTACTGCGATGTGCACAATAAAGTATATTCATTCATTCATTCATTCCCGGGTTGAGCGGTTTGGGCGTGAAGAGGTAACAGACAGACACACTTTCGCATTTATAATATTAGTATGGATCAGTTTCCAGTGATTGTGAAATGGTAAAGCGCGGCGGTGTTTTAAATTCATTAGTTTAATTACGGATTCTTTCGGGACGAGGGTCGATTGAAGTGTTAACAATGTAGTTACTGCTGTCGCCCGTAACCCCCCACCCCCCCCCCCCCTGCCGACAGGCCGACGGGCCGACGGGCGTATTGCGTCCGCCAAAATTAATTACAATGTTTAGAATTCTATTATTTAGATGACCCTGCAAACGTTGTTTTGCCGAATACTTGTAAAGTATGTTTTGTTAATTGTAAATCTTAAATCACTTTATCCACACAAACGCAATAGTTGCGTAGTTTAAAGTCTAATAATAGCGCAGAAAGCGGAAAGCGTCGCTTTTCACCGTAATATTATTATGTTCATGATTATTTAAAATATTTTTTAAAATAATCTAGAAATAAAGTGATTTTAAAGATGATAAAATATTTATGCCTCTGTTTGAACTTTTCAAGCGATGCAGTTCGGGTGCAGTCACAGAATACTGAATACATAATTAGTACCTTACGTGCAGTTGCGGTTCGTCTGCTGCTGCGAACTGCGATCGCATTGAAGTAAATTAATCCTTCGATCGCGGATTTTTTGAAATTTATTGTTAGATATTCTATTGTTGTCGCGATCACCGGTGCTCATATGGGGCTTGATAGGTTAATTAATTTATGCATTAATGATTGCGTCAGGTATAGGAGTATTTTATAAATAGATAAGTGCCTACACCAATCCCTTACTCCTTAGGGTTTACCAAATAACACCGCTGCCCATTGCACCGAGTCCCGAGAAGGTCGTGATGCGCCTCATGTTCCTGCGCATCGCGACATAATTGAAGTAGGATGGCCTAAACAAGCCCCCCGTTTGGGACCTTTGTTTGGCCTAGGAGGTCAAAACCACCGAAATAGAGAGGAGCCTGGGTTAAGTAGGCGTTGCGCTGTCGGAACTGCGGAGTAATGTACCATGGGACCCGTGCATCCGTCAGCAGCAAGAGAAGGAACATCGCAGAGTTTTAGTGGGTAGGGCCGCTGCACCTACCATCTTCGCCGCGGCGCGGCGAGCCCCACATATCCGCAGCGGGAGTCCCCACCCCCTGCGTCGAATGCGTCACAGCATTTCTCTGCGTTAAAAAAAAAAAGGTTTACCAAATAATCGCGTTGCGGCACCGCGTTGACTAAATCAGTGGCAAATACATTTAAAAGTCCAAAAAATCGCCAATTCTGCCAGTGCGATGCCGCAACACGGTTATGTTTCAGCCTGAAAGGGTCGAAACAATGCTTTCTAATTAGAAGATTCAATAATTAATTCCATGGTATTCGCCCATCGGGGCTGTTGGCGCGCGGCCAAAGTGCAGCGCCATCTGTTATCGAGCAGCGGTGATTGATGCAGTTAATGCGTCGCTGCGACGCGCTGCGATTGTTTATTACTTGTCCGACATTACTATTTAGTGTTGTGCCAGTAATCGTCTCTAGTTAAGTTTTACGATGCTTTCGGCTAGTGATGTAAACGAGCGGTTTACATTGATTTTCGGCGCTGTCATTTTCATAATGGAATGTACATGCCCAATTTTGCCGTACCAACATTACGGCGCAACAGGGCAGCCAGAGCTTCGATATCTATATATATAAAATAAAGTGGTGTTAGTTACACTACTTATAACTCAAGAACGGATAAACCGATTTGGCTGAAAATTGGTGGACAGGTAGCTTAGAACCAGGAAAAGGACATAGGATACATTTTGTCCCGGAAAAATGTACGGTTACTGCACAATATACTTTTATGATTTGCGCGTAAACTATTCAATCGATTTTGATGAATTTTGGTATGGAGATACTTTGGGTCTCGGGAAAGAACAAGGAATACTTTTTGTCCCGGAAAATGTACGGTTCCCGCCCAATAAACTTTTATATCAAGAACGGATAAACCGATTTGGCTGAAAATTGGTGCAGAGGTAGTTTAGAACCAGGAAAAGGACATAAGATACATTTTTTCCAGGAAAAATGTACGGTTACTGCACAATATACTTTTATGATTTGCGCGTAAACTATTCAATCGATTTTGATGAATTTTGGTATGGAGATACTTTGAGTCTCGGGAAAGGACAAGGAATACTTTTGGTCCCGGAAAATGTACGGTTCCCGCACAATAAACTTTTTTGATTTTCGCCTAAACTATTCAGTCTATTTTATGAAATTCGGTATGGAGATACTTTAAGTCTCGGGAAAGGACAAGGAATACTTTTTGTCCCGGAAAATGTACGGTTCCTGCACAATAAACTTTTATGATTTTCGCTTAAACTATTTATTAATCTATTTTGATGAAATTTGGCATGAAGATACTAATTTTAATCTATTGTTTTCTTAATTATACCAATTCGAATTAAATAATCATCGTTAAGACAGGACAACGTCTGTCGGGTCAGCTAGTATTTTAATAATTCTGTTATTCTAAATCTCTTTAACTTCCTCTTGTAGCAGCTCGGTAACAACTACAAAATGGGCTTCTTATAATGCGGGCTTTACACTCGCGGCGCGAAAGCCCGCGAAGACCGCGAACCGCGAGTGTGGAGGGTTTCGCGGCTTCCAGTTCGCGTTTCGCGGCTTCGTATTTGTTTGCATCGTGTTCACGGCCGTGTTCCGTGAATCGCGGCCGCAATTCGCGCCGCGAGTGTAGAGCCCGCATATAACGTTTAAGAAACGTCAAACGCGTTCTGATTGGTCTAAACTTGGTCAAAACTCTTAACCTTAGAGGTGTACGAGAATACTTACTATTTTGCAATTTGATCTAGACTGGATCGAAGCTGCATTAATATTGGACATTGGTTTAAAATAGCACAATCGAGCTTTCTTCATGTTGCTGACCTACCTTTACCAGTGGAATTTACTGTTCTCATTAACATAAAAGCCTCACCAATTCACAAATCTCGGCGCCATAAAAACGATTAAACTGACAAACATACATAATGTATTACATGTGAATGCGAAGACTCTTATCGGCACCCGAGCCATGCCGCGGCGCGTTGCTAGTCGTAAATAACATACATCATACTAGCTGCCGCCCGCGGGATTCCCACTCTTCTCTAAACACAGATTTTATTCATAATGTAACCGTTCCCAACGACTTTCTACGCGCAAAAAAAACCGTGCTTTTTGTGCCGGATAGGCTATCCGGCACTTTATCAAGAAGTGGTAAAACAGGCCCTAAGTCTTTCATCGTAGTCTTCTCTAAATCTGTGGAAAATTTCATCAAAATCGGTACAGCCTTTCACGTATCATGCCGCAACTAAGGTAAATAGAGATTTTTCTGTTTTGGCACAGAAATTATCGTTAGGTAACAACTGTACAATATATCAATAAAAAATATTCTATGTTATTTCTGAGCGTTCAATACGGTAATATAAAATTTTATCCAATTCAGTACAATAGCTTTAGCTTAAGAATAGGTAATAGACAAACATAATCGCATTTATAATGTTCACGTTGGGGCAGCAACGTACGGTTTTGGCTGGCTTTCCTCTTCTACGAAGTTTTGAGCTTTTTTTCGTATACTAATTGTCCGAACGTATATTTCTCGAATTAGCGCTTATCTGCGCTGCCGGCCGGCCGGCTTCGTAGACAATATAACGAATGAAATATGAATTTTTGAAAATTTCACTAGTCACTTTGCACAAACGTCAATGTCAAATGTCATTGTCCATAGATAATTGTTACACAGATTATTTACGAAAATTAAAAAGTTAATTAAAGGCACAAAACTGTCCGTGTACTGTCGCTGCTGGGCCGCGACACATGTATATTCGTAAATTATGAAAATGTGTTTATGGGTTACGTGAGAATTATTATATTATACTAATGTTAAGCGCAGCTGTCCTCCTTTTCTCAACCGACGGTACCCAAACTTTTATGAAGGTAAATTGTACAAAGTTTTATAATGTCCGCAGCTTTAAGGTAATTAAGAGTGAGCGCAAAGTTTAAGGGCCTGCGTAAACAAGATACAACCCTGGGGCTGAAATCTAAACGACGAAAAACTGTACAGGTACAACATTTGCTACTAGGTGTTTCGTTGTATCGAAATTTGTTTGCAGCGGATGAACCTTACATTATTTCGGGATAAAAACTGACCTACGTCTTTTATAATGCCAAATTAGTTTTTGGCTTTAACCGTTATGAGATGAAAAGACATTCGAAAGTGATCGAGTGCAAGAAAATTTTGGTCTACGTCTAGTCTTTCTTAATAGATTTCTTTATGAAGCTAATACTTATAACATTATCTAGTATTATGATATACCATCAACAATAAATTACGTATTATATTTTCTCAGCGTTATCTAGCTACTTCGCAGAATTAAGGCATTATGGTGTGCCGCGAAGACCTAACAATGTTCTGACAATGGTTGACCTCTCCCCTCGTGAGAATTTCTTTATTTATTACCTTTATAGTCTATTGAAGAAGAAGCACGATGTACGAAGATACTTGTTTTAGCTTAATTTTACACATAGAATTACTTCGCTGATACAAAATTGCGCTCAAATCTAACTCTACAATTTTAACCCGGCGAGCGTAAGGTTGGGTGTGACACACCCAGACCTAGAAAAATCGGTTAATATTTTAATAACGAATTGTTGCTACGCTTCGTGCGCCCGAGTAGCTGCCCGGAGGGAGATCCGGAAGCGTCCCTTGCCACTGTTTTTGGCGATCGCCTCACGGTGTACGGTGAAGATGAGTTTGAAGTTGTCAGCGGGTGCGTGACACCCGCCTTACGCTACTTAACTTAACGAATTTTATCAAACACATTTTATGTTATTTTTGTTATTTCGTGGTTTTTTTCTGGGTTTTTTAAGACTTAAAATCTAGAAAAGTTACACGAAGATAATCAAAACAGATAATTACGACTTTTTCAAGAAACTGAAGTTGGTTCACCCGGCGAGTCTGGTAGTGACCAAGATATTGATAATGTCAACGAAAGAAGTTTTGAAAGTGACACAGAGTAGGAGATGGATGACGAAAGACAGCATAATGGATTGATACAGAATAATGGCGAAGGCAATGATAGTTATTTGTTGGAAAATTTACTTATATCTATACTTATATTTTTTTATATGGAACATGCTTATTTCGTCTGTAAAAACTGATCCAGATTTTAAGACGAATAATTATTTTTTTATTTGTTTTACTATCCAGTTTAAGTGTTATTTTGTTTTTATGTTGAGTCTATTTGAAGAAAAAATTGTCTTTTTTGTTGTTGTTTTCATAATTTCGATATAAAGTAATAAATATGTTGCACTGCTAATGTTTGTGAGTTCTGATTGTGCATTATCTTAATTTAGTAAATAAATTACAGTATTCAAATCTTTTTTACAATTTCTTTCTTTAATAAGTTCAACGTATAACTAAACATTTATTTTATATAAAAAAAATTGATGTGTAAAATAATAATGTATAATACACAACCACATAATCACCATCTGGGTGTACCACACCCACCTAGCGCTGTTTGCTACATATTCCAACCTTACGCTCGCCGGGTTAAGGCGTCTAAGATATAACTATAAGCTTTTTCTTATTTAGTGATCACAAGATTTTACAATATTATCATTATTGAAAATGCCAAAGTGTGTCTATTCATTACCTGGACAATCTTAACGCTTAAACTGAACAGATTTAGACAGAATTTCGGGAAAGGGTATAAAATAGGTAAAAAAATGTATCGGAAATCAAGTTCCTCTTATTTTTTGAAAGTATCAGATTCTCTCTCTCTTCTTATATCAGATAGAAAAAACTCTACTCAAATTGTTTAACCTATGAAACCGATAAACACATCCATATCAACAGTCAATTAAAAGGTAATAAAGGTAAAAAAAAAAAAAAAAACCTATAGTAACCGTGCGAGAGCGGTAAATGTCAGGTCGGAGAGGGGAAGGGGGAGGGGGAGGTATCGCATCATCTACCAATTAAATTAAAAGGAGCTAACCAGTTGGAAAGAGTTGGTAAGATGTAGACATGTTTGATGTTTAATGTTTATTGTGTCATGATCAAAACAGATTGTACTTAAACGTCTTATGTGTAGACTTGTAGAGTATATCAACTGCGTGCGAATGTATAAAACGAAACCTGGCAGTCAGTCAGCAATTTATTGCTTTCGAAATGTTACTTGAACGGTTATTTTTTTATTAGGGATAAACCTTGACTACGCTACTTGCTATACGCGACGTGCTAGTGCGACGCTTTTCATATCAAATTAATCAATAATATTAAAAATCTTAAGAAGTTCAGCCTGAGAGCCGAGAGCGTATCGAGCCAAGATTGGAATTGAGTGAGAGTATGAGAGCAATTTATTAACCTAACCTATTCCCTAACAAGATGACAATATTATTTCTAATATCAGTCACTTTATGAAACAGCCTTATACTCGTATAGATCTGTACAGCATTTTGCCTCGAAGTTACCTTTATCTCGTTTTACAGGTGTGTTTTTTTAACAAGGTCACTTCTTTTCCTTTCTATGCTCTCACAGTAACAATTGGGCTTCTAATTAAAAGCAGTAGTGTTTACATCTTATTGACTGAACCGGCCGATCATTTGTCACACAGATACTGATCGTGCGCAGAGCAACGTGAAGGTTTACTTTGGTTTTTTAATGGCACGAAACCTATATTGATTGCCAATACATTGGTTTTTTCATGGCACGAAACCTATATTATTGAGCTAATATACGCTAGTGGTTTTAATGGCACGAAACCTATATTAAGTCCCTGATTTTAAACCAGTCAAAAATAGAACAAATTTTTGCCTAAGAAATGCGTTGCGGAATTTGGGATAAGAGGTCCATAATTAAGTTTTATTTTCGGATCAAAAGGAGCGGAATAATATTTTCCTCCAATACAATTATTATTGGCAAGACCATTGGCAATCAACTCAGATTTTATATCCCTTAAATTGCTTCTGTTAACAGTGCTTTTGTGACTTTATTTAATATACTGTCTCGACAGTCGACTCTCGACACATTAAGTCTGTCGCAACTAGCACCTATATTTTAATAATATCTAAATTCTAAGTGTTAATAATTTTCCCCATTTTCCAAAAAATCTTCATGTTCCAAGGAACCCAAGGATTGAAACAATAATTATTTTAAGTTAATAAGCCAAATAGTTCAAACTGTTCTAAGCTCTAGAGAAAGCTTATTATTAACCAAACATCAAAATTTTAGGTTTTTAGGGTTCCGTACCTCAAAAGGAAAAAAACGGAACCCTTATAGGATCACTTTGTTGTCCGTCTGTCCGTCTGTCAAGACCCTTTTTCTCAGGAACGCGTGGAGGTATGAAGCTGAAATTTATATCAATTACTCAGGTCTACTGTCCCTTGAAGCTGTGAAAAAATCAAACTTCTAAGCCAACGCAATCAAAAGATACAGCCGTTTATGCCGCAAATTTTCGACACTTGCAAGGGAATCAAAACCTACAGGGTGCTTCCCGTAAACTCAGAATCTTGAAATTTGGTACGAAGCAACGTCTTATAGCATAGATAAAGGAAAAATTACGAAAACCATAAATTTTTAGTTACATCACATAATATATTTTTTTTTAATAATTTTAAACTTACTACCCATTTCCTCATACTCGATTGTCGTAATGAACGAACTTTGTAAACCTTGCAGGTTTGTACGGAACCCTCGGTGCACGAGTCCGACTCGCACTTGGCCGGTTTTTTTCTCTATAACGGTACGGAACCCTTCGTGCGCGAGTCCGACTCGCACTTGGCCGATTATTTCAGATATTATGTTCTTATTATTATAATTATATTTAATTATTAATTGTTGTAATTAAACATGAATTTCACTTTAGCAAAAAAGAAAATTTAATCCGTGGCTTCCTGTTACAATGAATTAAGTAAGTAATTATTTATTTCAGAGCTATTTTAACGAGGAAGGATCACAAAGGTTGTTATAAATCATTTCCTGGTTAATTGAAGGATCAATCACTGATCTACACGAGCCATTAGTGCGTCATTATTTGACGACTCGTTATAAATCTCAAGTAGAGAATAGAGTAAAAAATCCTACAAATAATTAAAATTGTAGTATATTTAAAATTGTCAGATAAAATTAATAACAATTGTCAGATGAAATTAGAACGTCGCTATCTTGTAAAATAACTCTTTAGAGACACCGTTTAGAGACGGTTTTTTTCGTATATAGGTTAGACCTATGATTATTCTAATAATTCAAGTGCCAATAATATTTTTGTAGAGCTGCACATAACGTTTAATGTAAAAATCTAACTAATAATTATGTAAAAATCTTCATTACTTAACTGAAAATTAGGAAATAACTAATATTTAAATGCATCTGAGTGCCGTAAGCCTACGGCCTATATTTACCATGGCAACAGTTATTTACCAGGTACTGCAGAACTCATAACTCACAAGTTGCTATGGCAACACGTATCCGTTGCCAGGCAACCTCGCGGGCATTTAATTACCTGACAAGCGTCTATTATCTCTGCTCATCTCCGGACCGTTGATAATCATGTATGACAGCTCGCGACGTGCTTTCAACAAAATTATAAAATTGTAGGGTAAGATTACTAGGCAAAGATTTCAAAACAATTACCTCTGCGTATATTTTATAGAAATCTTTATATCTTTATAGACACATAGACTGAAGAAGACTGAAGAAGAGATAATAATTTACGGATTAACGTAAATGTTATAGAATATAGTACTTCAAATAGTAAAAAGACCCAAAAAAAGCGAAGTTGCTTTATTTCTTGGCCACGGTTGAAGCTGCGATTTGCTATGTATATTATGTATACTTGATTTTAAGACTAAAAATCTCTTTATTAGAGGTAGATACTTATTATAAATCTATCTAACTTCACTGTTCAAAACATAGATTTTTAATCCACATTCTAAATACAAACACGATAGAGCTAAATACAAACTAGGTAGATCTACCTAGTTTGTATTTAGCTCTATCGACTATTCATTACATTCTACCACAGATTATTACATAGTTACAACGTAAACTCTACTCAATGCTTATTCATAAATTATTGTAATTAGATACCAAGACCAATAAGATATTATAGCAAAATATTTTACAGTATTTATTTAACTACTAAACTGAATTGTAATCTACGGCTACGCTTACTATTCAAAAACACTTTTCCTTTATTAATTTAATTTATAAAAAAACAGCCCAAATATTATACAAAAAAACGCTTAATTAAAAACAAATTGTATGCTATCAAGGAAATACACAAAACACCTCTGTGAGCGGCGCGCGCGGCGCGATCAAAGCCGTAACGAGTGTCAAATTATTCACGCCATATTTTAAGCGCCATTTTAAAAAGCTCATTTGGAGGGTAAATTAAATTCTTTGACAACATTCAGTGGAAATATGTACAGTCATGTCCCCGAAATCTGTAAAGGATGAACTCTGAATACGAAATCTGATTTTGAAGCGACCGTTTGTGAATTTGAAAATTGTATGAAATATTTTTACAAAAAGTTTCCCCTGCGATAGGAATTCGTTGTGCATTTGGCTTTCATTTAGCAAGTGTTTGGTAATTTAGCGACCAAATTTTTTGTGATTTAAGTTAGTGCAATCAGCAATGTACTAAATAGGTTGGCGAGTTAGTAGATAACACCATAATGTTTTAATCCACTATTACTTTCAAGCGTTGTTGGGCACATAATATTATATTGGTTACTCATTTTCAATGGACAGTATTGATGCACTGCAAATGACATAAAATAAGGTATCAATTATTGGTTTCAAAGCAAATATTATTTAAAACACTTAAGTCCACTTGCGCAGATCCAGGATGAAGTTAATACCGGGTTAAATAGTGTGTTATCTCTTAAATTTTTTCTATATTTTTTGAAAGAGATTTAACGTTTAATCCGGGGTTAACTTTAACCCAGATCTGCGCAAGTGGGCCTTATTTCACTACTTCACACCACACGCTGTTTATTTGTGACCAATCGAAACGTCGAACCACCGCTAATGAGTTGCCGCCCTAAAAATACATTTTGACAGGCGAAATCTGTACTTCGTAAATAAACACTGTTTGTTTTTCCACGAACGCCTTTTGTTTAATCAGAAGGGCGCGATAAATATGCCAAGTTTTAGTTTATTGGAGGCGATATTTTTTCAAAATTAACTGTCACGGCTAACTTATAGGTTTAAAGTTACTATGTAAGGCCTCATTAAAACCGGTGTAATTTAAAAATACAACAACGTAGGTGGTCTGTTTATATAACTATTATTAATGATCATCTTCATCAAGCATAAACTTTTGTAGCGATAAGAATTAATGCTCTACTAACGAGTGTACTTGCGACATACGTTGTCTTCTGAAATTTAATTGCCATTAACATTAACTATTTAATGCTTTATATAATTTTGTTACGTAAAATCGTAGAAAGTATAATAATTATTTTTTTTGCAATGTATGACTAAAATCAGTAGCCGAACGGTTGGGCTGCCGCCCACGACGCCGCGCTGGTAGGGCTAAAGCCAGCACTGACTAAAATAAAATTTAAAATATCTTAAGATCATTCTTATAAATTTTTATAGGTAAACTTCAAGATTTTAAGGAAAATACTCATATGAACTTTCACATTATGTAGGAATGAGGGGGAAAAAGGGAAGATCTAAGATGCAGAACAGAATAGCTCATAATATCGACAATGCAACAATGGCTGTGAATCTGAACCCATATCACCCTATATTGTCATTCGTATTCTAAGCATTTTTTTCACCAACTGTACCTAAGGGCTGGTTTACACGTATTAAGTAGATAAGTAGTTAACTAAATTTTAACTAAATTTTAAGTTACTTATTGCATGTAAACACACAATTTAGTAGTAAGTAGCAAGTTAAAATTTAGTTGAGTACTAAAGAAGGAAATTATAATTTTGACTATTTTCTGTTAGGTTGGCAGGCGGGGCTTGTCACTTGACACATTTCCGGCAGGCACTTCAAATTAAGTTAAAATTTAGTTACTACTTATCTACTTAATACGTGTAAACCAGCCATAAGACACTTCTACTTATATCATACGCGATACACCACGAAACCTTCCGTGATAAGCAGTCGAGCAGTCGCGAACAAAAGCGGCAATCGCGAAAATGGCCGCCTCGCGTGACGTCAGCGCGTTAGGGATACACTTTGGGGAACTGCAGATTGCGGATTGTAGCAATTACTACGTTTGGATGAGATAAAAGAATGTTTAGATGTATGTAGGACCATCATATAAATCGTCAGATTTTTAAAAGTTTCAGGAGAAAGATACTAAATAATATTATATCAAACAGGTAAGCTAATGAAACTTCATACAATCTTGAATTTACTTCATTTAATTTAGTCATAATTTTTAACATGATCAAAACAATAAGAGGTAAGCAACGAATTAGTACCGCAGATTTCTAAATAGTTATTACGTGATTGATACTAACTAGGAAAAGCACAGAATATATATTAGTAGTACCATGTAAAAGTTAGAAGAACTTGTTCGCTTTTTTGCATTCACACAACTAAAATGTGGAGATTCTGAATGAGTACTTGAGCACTCAATAGTCAATTCACACCATATTCTCACCACGTTCCCATCACTACAACTCCTGTGTCGCCGGGATCAACTGGCAAGTGGTAGCCAACCCCGAAAACCCTTTGATATTACGATCTTATGAAGCCCGAGGGACATGCTAAAGCTGTTTAAGGAGCCGTATGTTAATCAGAACTCAGTACTCTTTCTGATGTAAGTACGAGTAGGAAGTTATATGCCTAGTCTATCAGCAGATTTGCCGACAGAACCATCGCAATATAAACTTCACATGAAAACGTCGACGACAGCATTAAAGTCACATCACCCATAAAATGGAGAACACGCGAGAATATTCAAATGCCTGTTATTTACGAACACTCAAAAACTTATATTGACTGCCGTGAATCGGTTTTGTTTAGCCAAATATCGTGCCAACTGACAATACTGTGCAACTTTTGCCCGCGGGTCCATCTATTTTGTGCGGAAAATATAATGAAAAAATATCGCTCTTTTCTATTGATTTCTCGCACTTTTGATTATTAATAATTCTCATCCAGATGTTTGCAACTTCGTTGGACCGAAGTACCCTCAGAAATCAGTGGTAACGGCCATAATTGACTGACACAATTTGCTTACTAATAATATATTTGTGTGTAATAATATAATTATAGGTGTGTACTGTGTATGTGTCCCTTATATACTTCACTGTGAAAATAGCTGCGCTGAAAGGTCAAATTTTTATTGTCATTTGTATCGGCAAGCGCCCCAGCGTCATTAGTTTCCCCATACGATTGTTTTAAAAAGTTACTCTTCCGGTGCTGCAACTTTCACAGTGAACTGTTATATCGAAAGTCGAATGGGATGATATGTATATTAAAAACGCTTAGTTTTCACTTGCATTTCATAGAATTGCAATTGGAAACTTTTGCTATTTCTTTATTTCATTTTGCGGAGTTTTTCGTCAGATCGAATTGGACCGTCGTCGAGTGCAGGTCTTCTTTTAAGTCTAATAATAAGTTTTTTTGAATAAAATAATTTCAGTTTCAATAAAAGTTTATTTTTTAAAAAAGTCTCTCCGAATCCGCCAAGTAACAGAACCCTATAGAAGGGACATATACACACCATAAAGTATTATCACTATGTTTTGTTACATATATACAGGATGTAACAAAAATAAGTGGTAATACTTTAGGGTGTGTACGTGTTCCTTGTAGAGAGTTCACTGTGAAAGTAGCAGCGCTGACAGACGAATTTTTTTTTTCACTTTTGTATGGGCAAGGGCCCAAGCCCCGTTACGCTACGGCGTGGGTTCCTGATCTTGAGGTTGACGAGGTAGGAATCCTCAAGCGACTGATCTCGCAGAATGGAGGCATGGGAATCCCGCGATGGAGAGTAGTCAGCAGGAAAGTCAATGGAAACGGGCAAACCTTCACCTTTTCCTTCGACGAATCTGCGACTAAGCTACTCTCCGAGCGGAACTTCCAGCTCTACTTCGGCTTTAACCGAGTTCAGCTTCGCCTGAAGGGACCAAAACCGGCGCTCTTACCAGACCCTGTAGGGTCTGCGAGAGCAACGGCTACACCCCTCACCTCACAAAAGGGACGACAACCAGCGCCTCTCCTCAACCCGATAGGGTATGGAGGAACGGTGCCACCACAAGCTGGCAGCAGCGGCATGTCATCTGCCACTCGCACTGCCCAGCCGAACACTCCACGCGTGCAAACACCGCACATGCACGCACACACCAGCAGGGGAGGCGGGCGCCCGGCTGCGCAGATTAATCCCAGACCTCAGGTTCCTCGGCAAGGGGCAACCGTGAGTAGGGGTAAGCCTGGGCAGTCTCTTGGCGGACGCGGACGCGGCGGCACTGGAGGCACCTGCGCGGTGAGGAAGCCAGCTCAGCTACCCTCACTAGCGCAGGAGCACTCCAGTCGCAAAGCAGCGCGAAACCCCCTGCTCCGTCTACCCAACATACACCACCCAACCTAAACACACACACAACACATAAACAAACAGTTCGCAGCACACTCCACAACTACACTCCACAGTAACACTACACAAGAAAAAAAAAAAAAAAAAAAAAAAAAAAATGATTAAAGTAATACAAGTCAACTTACGACACGCGAAGGCTGCCACCGATGTGCTCTGTCAGAAGTTCATTCGTGAGGCGCTCGGTATTGCTTTAATCCAAGAACCGTGGGTCAACGGGAACACGGTGATGGGCCTTGGACTGGCAGGTAACGTACTTTATTTTCGGCATGGCCAGAGGCCCAGATCCTGCATCCTCTTTAGCAAGAGGATGAAATTTTTGTGTGTCTCTTGCTTATGTACAGATGACACAGTAGCTGCGTATATCGAGGAGCCCGGCGGTACTGCAGGCAGACTGATGGTTTGCTCCGCTTATCTTCCTGGAGACACTCAGGACCCCACAACGCAGCTATCACCGGTAATAGACTACGTCGGGAATCAGCGCATCCAACTTATCCTGGGAAGCGATTGCAACTCACACCACACAAGTTGGGGCAGCACCGACGTCAACTCCAGAGGTGAGAAACTATTTGACTTCTTGCTTACTAACAACCTCCACACATTGAATCAGGGTACTAAACCAACGTTTATCAACCCACTGAGACAGGAGGTCCTTGACATTACAGTTTGTACAGGCCCTATACGGCATCGCGCCTGCAACTGGCATGTATCGGACGACAACTCACTGTCCGATCACTGTTACATCAGGTTTGATATACACAACAGTATGCCTGGTGAAGAGGTGACTTATAGGAACCCAAAGGCCACAAACTGGTGTGTATTCAGAGAGGAATTGCAGATGAACCTCGCAGCTGTCAACAAAGCTGTCAAGACCGTAGAACAACTGGAACTAACGGTGGGAGAGCTGGAGCATAGCTTGAATGATGCTTACCTCAGAAGCTGTCCTGTTAAGAAAACGTCAAGTAAACGCAACGTACCTTGGTGGAACGGTACTCTGGCGCAACTCAGGAAAGAGACCCGAGCTCTGTTTAACAGAGCCAAAAGAGACGGGAACTGGGACGCATACAGAACCGCCCTGACGACGTTTAATAGGGAGCTAAGGAAGGCCAAAAGACGCTCTTGGGCAAGGTTCTGTGAGGAAGTGAATAACACCTCGCAAACCTCCAGACTATATAAAGTCATATCTAAGGCCCCTAGCTCTCATCCCAGCACTCTGAAGAGGCTAGATGGTACTTATACTAAAACGGCGGAAGAAACGCTAAGATTACTAGCCGAAGTCCACTTCCCCAACAGTATCCATCTCGAAAATCACGAAGCCTTCTCTCATACGATTGTTAAAACGAGACCATCAGTTGACGATTGGAGGAGAGCTTCCGTGATCTTTAAGCCTGACCGAGTCACATGGGCAATTGACAGTTTCAAGCCTTACAAGACCGGCGGCGAGGATAATATATTTCCGGCCCTTCTACAGCAGGGCAAGGATATTATCCTTCCTCTGCTACTGAAAATTTTCAGAGCAAGTTTCGCGTGGGGCTACATCCCATTGGTATGGACAAAGGTAAGGGTTTCCTACATACCCAAGAGTGGGGACAGGGACAAAGCTCTACCAAAGTCATACAGACCAATTAGCCTCACCTCTTTCATGCTTAAAACAATGGAGAAGGTGGTCAACCTACACATAAGGGACACCTATCTCACCAAAATGCCGCTGCATGAAAGACAACATGCCTACCAAAAAGGCAAATCTACCGAGACGGCCCTAATGGACTTGGTAGATCGGATTGATAGAGCAATTGAAGATAAAGAGATTGCGTTGTGTGTCTTCCTTGATATTGAAGGCGCATTCGACAACACTTCAACCAGCTCTATCACAAAAGGCCTGGCTTCAAAGAATATAGATCCAACTACTAGGAAATGGATTAAAGCCACGCTCGACAACAGGGTAGCCTCATCGACTATCATGGACCTGACACTCAAAATCAGGCTGACACAAGGTTGCCCACAAGGAGGCGTGCTGTCACCTCTGGAATGGTCCCTGGTAGTGGATGAACTACTAAGGGAACTGAACCTCTTAGGTTACTACGCTCAAGGGTACGCTGACGATCTGGCGATCATGGTGGTGGGCAAATGCGCATCGGTGGTCGCTGGATTGATGCAGTCAGCACTAAGAGTCGTCGAGGATTGGTGTCAAAGGGTCAAGCTAACAGTAAACGCTGATAAGACGGTCTTGATACCTTTCACCAAAAAGAGGAAGTTGGAGGGACTAAGACCGCCAACACTCTTCGGGAAAACTATTAAGTTTGCGGGTGATGTCAAATATCTAGGAGTAATCCTAGACAAAGGACTCACTTGGAATAAGCACATCGAGTATATTACGAAAAAGGCTAGATGTGCTCTGGGTTCCTGTTGGAAGCTTGTCAGCTCTAAATGGGGTATCCGGCCGAAGGCAATGCTATGGCTATATACAGCCGTAGTGAGACCGATTACCACATATGGCTGCGTAGTGTGGCATAAAAAGGCTGAACAAGTAAACTGTAATAAAAGTCTAAATAGCGTACAGAGACTGGCATGTCTAATAATCACGGGTGCACTCTCGTCAACACCCACCGCTTCTCTCGAGGCCCTGATCAACTTAACTCCTCTTCCTCTGCTTGTTCAGATGGAGGCCAAAAAGGTGGCTCTCAGGGCCAGAACGGCGGGCAGGACGAATTGGGCCTCCACCCCATTTCGACAGCTGGAACAGTCTCTCAGAGAATCGCCTGTCATGGCCATGCCATCAGATGCCATGATCAAGGTGCATAGCTTTTCGAAGCAATACCAGGTTTTTATACCTTCCAGGGAGGACTGGGAAAGAAAAACCCCAATCGATGTCCGCCCTAGCGACATAGTTTGGTTCACGGATGGATCAAGGAAAGACAACCGTGCGGGAGCCGGATTCTACGGAGGCAGGCCACCGAAAGGCAAATACGCCTGTTTGGGGGAGTTTGCGACCGTGTTTCAGGCTGAAGTCTTCGCTATCCTCGGTTGTTCACTAGAAAGCCTGGAGATGGCCCTAGTTAATAAAAACGTGTTTATCTTCTCCGATAGTCAAGCTGCACTTAAAGCACTGACTGCCGCAGAAGTCTCGTCCAAATTAGTTCTGGAATGCATTGAGACGTTAAACATGCTGGGAAGGAACAACAGCATCCGCCTAGTATGGGTCCCGGGCCACAGTAACGTCCCCGGCAATGAAACCGCTGACGAACTGGCTAGGCTTGGGGCCGAGAGTCTCATATATGGCCCAGAACCAGTCTGTGGTATAACTCCCAGTACCACAAAACAGGTGCTCAAGGAATGGGGCCACATACTATGCAGGAAGCAATGGGCTGAGACCCCTGGCCTTGAACACTCCAAGGCACTAATTCCTGGCTTCAACAAGAAACTATCAGAATTAGTGCTCACCCTGGGTAGGAACCAATTAAGAATCCTTACCAGAAGCCTAACTGGGCACTGCAAGCTCAACAAACACCTAAACAGAATGGGTATTTGTAGTATAACGACTTGCAGATTCTGTGAGGAGGAGGATGAAACACCTATTCACCTTCTCCTCGACTGTCCTGCTCTAGTACAGAGCAGGAACAGGCACCTTGGTCGCCACGAACACTCATCAGAGGAAATTCGTGGCACCAACCCCAACCATATCGTTCAATTTATGAGCAGTATTGGGTTGGGGATGATTCTCTAGTGCAAAGGAGTCACAATAGATCCTCATGGGTCGCAGTGACGCCAGGGCTATAGCGACCTGCCTTCTATTACAAAAAAAAAAAAAAAAAAAAAATGGGCAAGGGCCCCAGCGTCACGAGTTTCCCATACAAAAGTGAAAAAAAAAATTGGTCTCTACAAGGAACACGTACACACCCTAAAGTATTATCACTATGTTTTGTTACATATTTTATACGAAAAGTCAGCAAAGAATAGTTTTAATGAGACTTGAAACGATACAAGTTACAACGCCGCGTTTCGCGATCCCCACAATTTGTCTGTCAATACGGCAATTATACGGTATCGGCGTACGTGTTAATATATTACCACTTATCAGCATGATGTATGCGAGCCGAGATAATGTGGCACCGCCGCCAATTTGTAGATACTACTATCTGTTACTTATCTTAGCTTTTATTAAACTAGTATTCGAATTAATTGAGACATCATAGCTAATTACTATAAACGTGTTTACAACTTAGTAAGCTTGTAATCCATACTTTACTAATATTATCAATGCGATGGTGTGTCTGTCTGTTACACCAAACTTACTGTCTTCACGTCCAAACTGCTGAACAGATTTAGATGAAATTTGGTATGGATGTACTTTGAATCCCGGGAAAGTACATTGAATACTTTTATCCCGGAAAATGGACGGTTCTCGCGCGATAATCGAATTTAGGCGTAACAATTCCTTTTTAATAATTAAAAATGAATTGTTGCGCTTGTGAGTTTTTTTAAACATCCTCTTTTTAGTAGAAACTTATTGTTCATCTCTTTCTTTTTGTTTAAAATACTTACCATAAAGATTTTATTGAGACTCTGATTGGTCGTCACTTTTTACGGCCTCCATTTTAAATAATTTATAACGTCATTAAAATCCTCATGGTTAGTAAGAAGACAAAAAGGACTCAGATTGTTACAAATGACGAGTTTGTTTAAACGCGCTAATCTCAGAAATTACTGGTTAGAATTGAAAAATTATTTAACTATTGGATACAGCATAATATATTGAGGAAACTTTAATGCTAAATACACGGTTTTGCTCGATAGTTTTACTCCAAATCGAGCAATAACAACCGTGTGGACCGCCCAAACTGACAGCTCGAAGGCTCGCTTCGAGCCGGCTCGAATCTCGATGAAATTAAATATGTCAAATATAATGTAATTTCCTTCGATTTGGAGTAAAACTATCGAGCAAAACCGTATGTGAGTAGTTAGCATAAGGCTATAATATAACATCACATTGCAATAAATAGGAGCGAATAACCTGTGGAAGATATGGAAACATACAGGGTGTAACAAAAATAAGTGATAATACTTTGGTTGTGTGCGTGTTCCAGGTAGAGAGTTAACTGTGAAAGTAGCAGCGCTGAAATACCAAATTCGGCAAGCGCCCCAACGTCACGAGTTTTCTCATACAAAAGTGAAAAAAAGCTCTTTCAGCGCTGCTACTTTTACAGTGAACTCTATACATGGGACTTATACACACTCTAAAGTATTATCACATAAACATATAGGTCTACCAGAATCTGATGGTAATTTTGACAGCAGATTTTCAAAAAATATCCTTGATCATTGGATACATTTTTATATTTGCATGTTTCACACTCAAAATAAGCCGCTAAAGGAATAAAATCCTTTTTTATTCCTTTAGCGTTGTGTTGTGTTTGTGTTTGAAATGTTTTATTCTAATTACTCTGGTATTGCTAGAGTCTATTTATTTTCTCACTTTCTGCCTTCAGATTCTGGTAGACCTAAATTAGTTGTGTGACACCCTGTATAATATCAGAAATTGACAGACTTAAAAAAACGTATAATATGGATACACAGCTATTAATTTATTGAGACAGCTCTTTTACATTATTTTAAACTCAAGAGACTTTACTACTGTCCTAGTAGCCCCTCAATAATCCTTAACTACTAGGGGTAGAAAACAATTGTTTTACTTACCCCTATCTCCGTCGATACGCATAATATCGAACAAATGTTGTCTTAACGCTATAAAATGAAGAGACAAGGTATTTTTCCTCAAGCTGCATCCAGCAATAAACTTGGCATGTAAGCACTTACCAGCAGTTGCGGGCAGCTCATTACCGCTAATTACCGTCCGCCATCGTCTCCAGCCGTTAGCGCGGCAATCCCATCGGCGTTAGTATAATATCGACATTAATACTGAATATTACTTTTATCTGTGCGTGTCCGCGCCAGCGATGTGTAAGCGTAGATACAGCGAAGAAATAAAAACATTTGATTATTAATTCATCAAGCCCCAAGCGGCCACATCCGGCCGCGATAACAATAGAATGCTATTGTGTCCCATTTTTCCACGATCGAAGGGTAGATGTGTCAAAATAATAGCGAGGACTCAGTTATGAAAGTTCATTCAACACTTATAGACCAGGACCAATACTTTAAAAAATAATGAAAAGTGAAAAGAAATCACAGTAGAATGAAACCCATTACAAAAGGAGGAGAATGTTATAAAAATTAAGGGAAAAATAATTTACGAGCGATCTGAGTTAGGGAAAAGTGTGGGGGGAGTTTTAAAGGGGGAAAACGGTTTATCGAGATTTCTGGCAAAACTAATATTCCTATGAAAAAAAGTCAAATGGCAAAGTTGTAGGTAAGAAAAAGATCTAAAACTTTTTTATTTACACTTTTTCTCCATAACCTCAAAATTTATGTGAAAAATTCAAAAAACCATGTTTTTGTTTTTTTATTTATATCTTTTACAAAAATATTTTTTTTCACGAAATTTGGTGATAACTAACATTTTTAAGTCCCGAATACGCTGTCATTTATTTGAATAGAAATATTTATATTTTCACCTTATTTTGAATTTATATTGAAAAAATACCCTAATTTTCAATCGAAAATTCGACCGTCAACATATCAGGTTTTTTTTTTAAATTGTAATGCTCTTTATTCTTCAAAATCTCTGTTTTCCGATGATGAAAAAAATATATATACTACACGATAGTAAATCTTCTCAGAAAACGCAAAAAATAGAAAAAAATAAAACTCAAATTCGAAAATATGTCACCATGGTAACGTCCATCACTATCATGGTCGTCATTTTTCTCGAGTTGTAAATTTACTATTATTTATTCAACAAATGCACTTATCAATATAATAAGTACCGAGTAGCCGATTCTAAGACCCACTGAATATGCATATAAAATTTGGTAAAAATCGGTAAAGCCGTTTCGGAGGAGTTCGTGGACTAACATTGTGACACGAGAATTTTATATATAAGACAATGTGAGAATCTAGTCCTTACAATACATCGTTGTAGCAATTTGAGATGTAAGCGATTGTAATTTCTTTTTTCAACACCTCATGTGTGAGCGCCCGCTGTGCCGTCTATGATTGTTCTTTAAACAGTTGTAATATTTATACCGTGCAGTTAAGAAATAATTCAGTTTGTTCGAGTAATCCCCCCCGCTGAGTGAAGAGATGCAGCCGCGATCCTTTCTGAAATAATAAGGGAGATTGCTCGATAATTAAACTTAAAAGATGACCTGTCAGAACGCTCTCGGTTTTAATATTCGTTGTTTTAGTCTGATACTTGTTTATTGTAGAATTTTTATTTTAAGAGTATTTTTAACTGTTGGGGACTGTTTTTACTGATAGTTTAACACAAATAGTTGATATTGCATGGTGATTCGTGATGAGGCGATACGTCATTTTTTTATCTTTTATTGATAATATTTAAACATTAAAAAGTCTTTAGGGTGACAATGCGTTACTTTGCTACACTAAGGGCCTGTTTCACCACTTCCTAATAAGAGCCGAATAGGCTATCCACCACTTAACTTGACAGATGAAGTATGGAGAATCTGTCAAAAAAGTTGTGAATAGCCTATTCGGCACTTTATCAGAAGGTGGTGAAACAGGCCCTAAGCCCGCTATCATAATCATAATCAGATAGAAAAGCGTGTTTCGATAAACCAAGTGCATGGCGTCTTCTGCCGATAGCGTACGTATCAAATTGCTGCACGTTTGCCAATTCACACAACAGTGCTCCTCAAACTTTGTCGTTGCATCACATATAATATTATAGAAAATATTAGTTTTTTATATTCATAAAATTATTAATGGTTGTTGATGGCTTTATTGGCTAGTTAGTACCCAACTGTGAACACAATACGCAAGGACGTACTCCCTCTTTGTTGTGATACATCTCAAATGGTCAGCTTATCGTAAAAAACTTGAATTAACATTTTGTATTATTTCAGCCTCTTCGAGCGTCTCAAAAACGCCTCAAAAATGACTTACAAAAAATATAGAAAATACTTTGTACCTCCATTTTTTTCTTTCTTTTAGACGTAAATGATTGAGATATTCCATCAAAGTTCCAAAATTGAAAATGAAATTACATATTTAACTTTTGCCATAAAACAGTTTTTTGAGACCGACGAAGCAAAATAAAGTAATAGACTCTTAATTATAAATGAGTTTGCTCCAGTCAAAGAAATCAATACCATATTAATAAGAAATGTATAACAGAATTGCTTTTTCATTAATTGGTTTTCTTACAAAGTTTAATATTTTGGAACTTTTATAATTAATAAAAAATTATATCGTTTACATGAAAGCAGTTTAGGATAAAGATTTACTTAAACATTAGCCCTTTTTACTGGTCTGCATTTAATTCATTGCTTAGATAAAATGTTAAATTATATATTTGCCTCTTTGCTTTTTCCTAAAGTAGTCTCAAGTTTGGGGTCCAATATTACTGTAGGTAATGATTGTTACCTTTGCTAAAAAGCTTGGCTGGTGCACTGCCGTGCGCCCAGATTTTAATATTATTGGAATATTTTTCAAAATATTATAATATAACGTCGTAATATTGGATTGCAATGCTATAATATACCGGAGAATAATACTTAGTATTATTATTGTCAGAGCCATTCTCCTTAGGGCTGCGCTACAACGGAATAGCACCGGCGCGGCGAGCACTTTCAGTATCATAATATGATTTTAAACTTTATCTTTGTTATCGTACTCGTAATACATAGTATCGCTTGAGGGCGGCCGCTAGAATTTTCAAGCGATACTATGTATTACAATAATGAAGACTTTAAGGTACGAAGATTTTGGCCGACCTACTTGTCCGCCATTTTGATTTTTTTTAGAAATCGCATTTACGAATAATTCTTTGAAAAATGGATAGCTAACATGAAAGCAAACAAAAAATAATCTTAGACAAAACAGCGTAAAGTGTCACATTTCGAAGATATGAGCTGCCAAAGTTTTACCATTGGAAGTAAATATTTTAAGGCATGGTTAAACCAAGTGCTTTCTCTTCTATGAAACAGTAGACACTCTGTAACATGCCGTCGCGTGATGACAAAGTGCAATCTAGCTCAAACAATAATTTTTATCAACTACATACCTAATGAGAAACTCGCGACGGCGTGTTACAGAGTGGCTACTGTTTCATAGACGAGAAATCACTTGGAATAACCATGCCTTAGAGTTGCAATATCTTAAATATTTATTTCCAATGGTAAAACTTTGTCAGCTCATATCTTCTAAATGTGACACTTTACGCGGTTTTGTCCAAGATTATTTTTTGTTTGTATTGATGTTAGCTATCCATTTTTCAAAGAATTATTCGTGAACGCGATTTAAAAAAAATTAAAATGGCGGACATGTTGGTCGGCCAGGCTCCATACAAAAATCTTCATACCCCTTTAAAATCATATTATGACGCTGAAAGTGCTCGTCGCGCCGCTGCCATTCCGGTGTGACGCGGCCCTTACTCTGAGATGGCAAGAGAAGATTTTGTAATAATACCCCGCTTTTTAATGAATTGCTCGTTTGAAAGTGAAACACAACATTCTGATTTGATGAATTAACACTTTGAATGTTTTCGCTCTACCGGGTGACCTTTTAAAGTTGGCAACACTTCGATTGAGTCGAACACGCGAGCATACCGGAGCAGAAAGAAAATGGCGTGACTATAAACTATACCGTTAAATACAAATTGGGCTTTTAATTTCTTTTTAAGTGTTTGTTAAATCTAACATATGAGTGTATTAGATATTACTGTTACACTATATACATAATCATAATATAATTAATACATATTATTAATAATAAACATGGCTCCCCATAATATTATGTAACAAGAAAATGAAGGGAAATATTCGTCTCTTACTGCCATAATGCCTATGTCGATTGTGCTTGCTTTAGACAAATCAACATTCATTAAAGCAATCATGGTACCAATTAGTTTATTCTTGGTGGCCAACGTGAAGAGAGCCTTATTGTAAATAGATCAAACACTATAGTTTGAGAGCCAATGGCCCGATGACGTTGAAATCATAACAATACGTGACACTCACAGCGCTCTGCAGTTAGTAGCGTCCGGACAATGGAAGGGCTCCTGTACTACATGTGCCTAGTGTTTGTGCTAACTATAGAAGGAACAATCATTCCGAATAATACCAACTCTGGTAAGAAATCTACCTTACAAACTTCTATTTCTATACAATATGAAACAGAAAAGACTTGTAATTAGGACACATTTAAAGTTAACACGTCTGAATAATTAAATCATGAATGAAAATTGATGTCTAAGCAGAAAGTAAGCACTACGCAAACAACCTTATACTTGAATTTTATTATTTCTTTTAGATATTAAAGGTAATATATGACATGATTTGTGTGATTAGAATCAGGATAATATGAGTTAAGGGTAAAAAAAGCTTGTGTTGTAGACTTTATTTACGAGAAAAAAATGCTAACTGTAACAAACAAAACAATATAATATAACTTCTATAGAAACAATCAGTTAGCAAAAATCAGGATGTAATTATTATTCTATTGATTGTTTTGTGCAGTATGTAACCTATTGTAGTTCTCGTGTCATTACAGCGATGTGTAGAGATCCTATGCTAAGTACTTACATACTGTCTTACTCGATAGTTTTACTCCAAATCGAGTAATAATTACTGTGTGGACCGCAAAACTGAAGGCTCGAAGGCTCGCTTCGAGCCGCTCGAAGGATTGATGAAACCGGATCGAGCCGGATTAATGGAATGAAATATATAGATTTGAAATAAAACTATCGAGCAATGCTGAATGTGTGGACGAAAGCCCGAGCCGCGGGTTTTGCTCGACGTTATTGCTCGATCGAGCGAAACCGTATGTGAGTACTTTAAGCATATTGGAGCATACAAATTTTATTATTCATTTGTTGTATTTTTCTACGATCAGATTAATTTTAAGCAAACTCATAATCTCGATACATTATATTCATAGATTTTTACATAAAGTGATGTTTTAAATTTCAGGTTTATACTGCACAGATCCAGACACTGGTAAACTATATGAAGTGAACAGCACGTGGCCTTCACAATCGTTCTGTGGCAACTACACATGTAAGCTTACGAAGGCAAATATTACTAAGACAGAATACACCCCTGTGCCAAAAACTACCAATGAAAATGAAGAACATAACGAAAAAGAAAAAGGTGACGATGAAAAAACAGTTTTGGGTATCCAATCTGATGCTAGAATTACGTCGGATATGACTGTAAGTCCAAGTGAAGTTATTAAGACCATTAAAAAGGTTAATGATATCAAGTTAAATACCAGCAAAGAGAGTACCGCAAAAAAACTTAATAATTTATCTAAGCACGATAAAGATAAACGTGATAGATTGTTAACTGAAGCTGAAATAAACGTGATCACAGAGATTCTTCACACAGTAAAGAAAAGTGACTTAGAAGCAATTATCGAGGTTTATAATTTAGCAGAAGAAATATATAATGAAATGGAGAAATCGAGCAAAAATAGTAAAGTAAAAAGTAACGTAGATAAAACACTTGTAAATGAAATATCGTGTAATGATAAAAGTGACATGAATACGGAAGGTACTGCTTTAGCTTCAAGATATTACGCGTACCCTGCGAATTATTTTAGAGGGGGCTTAACTTCGTATAATTATCAGCAACCCTACTACTACCCTATGTCTGGTTATCCAGGGACATCTCCATACATTTATACTCCACAGATAAGTAATATGTGGAAGCCTTGTTCTCAGACAAAAAGTAATACAATACCAGTACCAATATCTCCTCCGTCAGTTGGGCCAGCGAGAGCCAAGGACGATAAGCCAAAGACGACTGCATCGCCTTATACATCACTAAATATTCGACAAAATATAGAAGATTACGCAAGATACTATTACAACTATTATCCTTGGGCACAGTTGGAAGTATACAATAAGAACCGTCTTCCATACTACATAAACCCATACTACCCACAACCAAACGAAAAGGCATCTAAAATTGTGAAAACACAACAATCAGAGAAATCAAAAATACCAATGGAAGTAAAACCTAAAACTAAAGTCGTAGAAAAAGAAGTGCCGGTGAAAAAAGCGGAAGAAAAAAAGGAAGCCATGCCTAAGTGGAAGACTGAACAGTTGTCACAGCAAGTGATCGACGAAGTCAAAGCGAATGTTTTAGAGAACACGAAGCTACCGAGCATATTCCCAGGTATTCAACTGGAGAGAGTCGGTAAAGTTCTCAAATTAGATGAGCTCACAAGACTTAAACGACACGCTGAAATGAAGGAACATGAGGAATTCGGAGTACGGTTAGAAAAAATTGAGTAAGTGTTCTTTATTCATCCTTATTTTTTTTATTTTTTTTTCACATGAGCAGATCATTAAGACCATAGACCTCAGTTCACCTCATTTACATTTCAAAACCTATTTATTGCGAAACCTATATACTTGAAAGATAGCAAAAAAAAGGGATATGGGCGAATAGCCCATAGGCGGCCTCAAACATAAAGAAAAAAAACTATTTATTGGTTCTTCTATTTTTTCCACCAGGCACCAACAAACTTTTTGTTAGACGTTGGACCCGTACCGGCTATTTTAAGGAAAATCGATGGGCTTCTTTCGTACGAATAATGAATTTAATTTGGAACAAGTAGGTACATAATTACCGTTCACAATTCCACGTCAAGCGCCAGTGAACCATCACAATAGACAAAGGTTACGAGTATACGGCTATTGGTTGTGTAATATCTATTGGATACTAGATGACCCGGTGAACTTCGTAATACTTAATTTAAACCTTCCCTGGACTTCCACGTATATTTCACACACCATAAACTCCAATATTATTAACTTACCTTTAGCTTAGGAGTCACAATTATTAACCTTATTTCTGTGGTGCTCCCCTTAAGTTCTTTGACTTTCGTTCATTGCAACTCTGTGCTGTCTCCCGCTTTTATGTGGAGGGAAATAGGTATCTTCCTACTCCTCCTATTTTCTTCTGATTAATTTTGTTGCGGGTCCCAAGACAGTTTTAGCATCCATAACCCTCGGGCTCCCTGAGATCATATCAAATTTCAAGACTAAAATTAGCTAAATCGATATAATAAGGACACAATTTTTTACTTAGCAACACTGAGGTCTGAGGTATAAGTACTTATATCTCAGTGCTTAGCAAGCATTTTTTTGGAACTAGAGTCGGCTTTGTCAACCCGAAAAAAAAACTTTTGCACATACAAACATTGCGCGGTTCTTTAGTTAAATTTAAATTAGTAGCATTGTCTTTATTCATAGTCTCTTAGCTTAGAAAGTGAGCTAGATATTAAATAGGATGAAACTGATTCAGATATTGTATAATTATAGCAAACAAAAAAATAGGTACTCGTAGGGATAAACATTATTTTCTGTCAAACTATGAATATTGAATAATCTACAAGACGAGCCTTCTGATATATAATAACTTGGGTCAGTCATGAAATATTAAATTGGTGGCTCTCAGATAGTAGCAAACTATAATTCTGACAGTGATGAGAATTCATGAGAGGATTCAGTTTGATACCCCTTAAATAGACGAAGCCTGAGAAGCCCAGGATTATTACGAATAAAGTCAATCTTAATCCAAAACAGTTTTTGTAAACGGCAGAATCAAAGCAACATGTAGTACGCCATTCTTATTCACCCCAAAATTGTAAAGTTCATTGTACGACCAAATTAAATTAAAATAAACAACTTTTACACCAATATAAATCAATAAAACGAACCCTTAAAGTAATTTATGGTCGACTTAACGATCCCAGACTTAGCCGACAAAAAGTTGACAAATTATGACCAAAAAAATGACCCAAAAAAAGATTGGAATCCGAGCCCTTTTGTCTTGACATAATATGTTTGGGTTATCGCGTTTTATTTGAAAAAGGAATACACGGATAATACACTTTTTATGAGCATAAAGTGTCGACCCGAGCCTCGGGATGGAGGTGTCACTTAGAAACTGGTCTTGTGTATTCTAATCTATTTTTTTGGAATTATTGTGGACCTAATTTCTTTGTTTATTTTTTTGTCCCAATCACCGTGCTACTGGCTTGAAATATCTTTTGTAATAGCAAAAATATATATAGTCAAATCAATTAAGTAGTGTGTAAATTTTGTAACTAAGAAAGCATTTATCTCAAATAGAGGAAATGACTTCCAATGTCCGATTTAGTGTAGTTAGACTAATGCTTTTTTAATGTTAATAACGTAATGTAAATACGTAATATTTTTAAAGGTTTTCTAACCTTTAAAAATATTACTTTAAGGGCCCTCTCTTCCTAAATTAGCAGGTCGATTGTCTGTCAGTGCAAATATCGACGTAAATGACATTAAAATAACATTCATAACAGCGCGCTTTGTACGGTGGCGGTTACGACGCTCGCCGCGTCCATGATAGGGCGAAATAGGAGAAAAAACCTTTTTAAGGCTTTATATAATACATATTTCAAAAAAATAACCAAACCAAATTATTAACTTATGTATTGCAAAGCAGTAGATATTTTTTATTTATTCTTTTGATAAATAATGAAGGAGTAAAGTGGTTTCATTCAACGATTTGGAGGTGATTTGGTTTTTTATTTCTTTATTATGTGATACCGATAAAAAAAATATGGCAAAACCAAATTACGTATCATAATATCATGTAGATTACTAATTATTTTTTTCAAATATAATTTCTCTGTTAATGCCCATGAAAAGTTGTTTCATCTGCATGCTTTTTTCGAGAGAGTAGCCTTAATTCTTTCACAAAAAAGCTTAAAGTAATCAAGCATTCATCAGTAGAAATATATGAAAGTATGCATAAAATACATAATAATCGGTTATTTTCACACAAAACTTACAGTTTAATACTTCAACCGTATTACGAGTGCGGCACAGTAGTTCTGTCCGACATATTAAATTTTATGTTTATTAATTTAATTAATTTAGGATACCTGTTAATCCAATTGTTACACAATAATGTAGCGATCATTACGCGCTTACGGATAATGAGTGTATAATTAATGATTCATTAACGATTTTATAATGATACTAACGATATCATGCTTATGACAGGTGTCGAAAGTAATGCTCGATGAAGTTTTTAATTAATTAATATATTAAACTGAATATATTTGTCATGGACATTGGACATACAAAAAAAGAAATTTTCATTCAACTTTACACACTCACACTTAAAATATAAGCTACCGCCATTATGGTGCTTCAATTGTTTCAGCGAAATTCCGTCCGTTCTTTTTTTTTGTACGTCCATGATAGGTACATATTAATTGTATACTTTCGAGTGTGAATTCTTGCACCTACTTTCTGAGGTTTTTTGACAATTTACCTTCTAAATAGCGTTGTGGATTGGTTGTTTTTTTGACATAAACCAATCAAAACCATATAATCCAGGGTCCCCGGCTACGGTCGACAATTTTCTTCAAAAAATTTGTATTTAGAGTCTAAATAAAGTCTCTAAATAAAGTTTTAATAGAGTCTAAATTTTAGACGATTTGGGATAGAGATATTTTCTGTAGGACATGTTAAAGTAGTATCTTATCTCCTGAAATGTATATGTACTTATATTATGGTTTAAGATTAACGAGTTTCGGGCAAAATCTATTATAATGCTTTTTATTATTCTCTTTAATCAATCAATGTGTTACAATACAGGTGTGAGACCGGCACGGATCCGGGCTACTTCAGTGTGGGGAACCTCTCCGCGCCCTACCCCGACTGCTGTCCACAGAAAATTACATAAAATATTTATTGAGTATGTTTCTTTTTTATTTTGACCATAATGATATCCGCCAAACATATATTAAGGAATCATCTTAGATACTTACTTAATATTATGTATAATAAATGCGAAAGTGTGTCTGTCTGTTTGTTTGTCTGTCAGTCTGATATCTTTTCAGGCACAAACCGCTAAACCGATTTTGCTGAAATATGATATGTAGATCCCTGAAAAATATGAGGTTCCCGCGTTATGAACGAAATTTTGGCGCAACAGAGTTGCGGTCACCAACATCTAATTATTGTTCTAAAATATTGTGCCAAAAATATACAATTTATTACATAATTTACAAATTAAAATTACATATTAGTTATAAGTTATATCACTTATAACTATGTAAAATGGTTTTATTTTAAGATAACTGTATAATAATAACATTATCTTAATTATTAAAAGTTTAAAAGTAAAGCAAGAGAAGTGATGAGTATTATTTAGAGTTTAACAACTAAAGCAAGAGAACACTAATTAGTTTTCTATAAGCCTTGCAATAACTAAGTTTTCACAAATTGTTTACAAGAACAAAACCAAAACTTATATATACCATCAAACGCAATTATTAATCACTTAAGCCTTTTCTGAATAAAATGTTAATCAATTTTGTGAATTCATAAAATGCGTGAAAAAGATTGATTCAAAAAGTTCTATATCTCGTCGGAAGGCGTTTTAGCCCGGTCCCCAATTTTGGGATGGTCCTCAATTACGGGATGGTCCCTAATTTAAAATTATCCACAAAAAATGCGGTCCAATATATCAGTTGTATGACCTCACAGGAGGACGCGGCGCGAGAGGGATACCATGTTGTGGGTTCCGTAGGGTTCAGAATTTGTACTAAGGACAAGAAGGGATTCTTCTTTATAAATTGTTTTTTTTTTTATTATATATTTCATTGTGTTTCTATGAATAAAAATGTGAAAATCGGAATCGTACTACTCAGTTTTATTAGGTAGGTACTAGGTGTAACAAAACTAATAGATAATATTAATAATTTGACGACCTCCGTGGCTCAATGGTTAGAGTGTGTCGCAACTCAAGCCGGGGCTCGCGGGTTCGAATCCCGTCGACGGAACAAAAAGTTTTTCAATGTTCCTGGGTCATGGATGTGTATTAAATATGTGTATGATATAATAAAAATCTGAAATATATGTAAAGTATAAAAGTATTAAATATATTTCCGTTGTCTGGTACCTGTAACACAAGTCCGTCAGCATGGAGCCAGACTGACGTGGTGTGAAGCATCCATAGATATTATTATTATTATTATTATACTTTATTATGTGTGTGTATGTAAAAACAGAGGGAAAACTTCCGGAACTTTTTAGACAATTTTGTAACATGTTCTTGTTAATATTTAGTACAGTCTTAACTTATTTAAAATAAGTAAAGTATTATATAATTAATTGAGGAACCCAACCACATACTATCATTACACGCCACTAACAAGGAGGCATTTTAACTGATCCTTAACTTTCAATCTACATAATATTATACGGACCGACTACTTCAATGAAGACCAACATCTTCATCACACTCTACAAAAGTTTGTACCAGCTATAAAATTATCACTCGAATTATTTTCATTATTGACAAAGCCTACAAAGTACATTTTGTTATATTTTTCCACTTTATGCAAGGCCTACTTGTATGAGTTGTACATGAAAATTTTTAAAATCTATATATATAAAAGAAAGTTGTGTTAGTTACGCCACTTATAACTCAAGAACGGATGAACCGATTTGGCTGAAAATTGGTGGAGATGTAGCTTAGAACCAGGAATAGGACATAGGACATTTTGTCCCGGAAAAATTTACGGTTACTGCACAATATACTTTTATGATTTGCGCGTAAACTATTCAATCGATTTTGATGAATTTTGGTATGGAGATACCTTGAGTCTCGGAAAAGGACAAATGGGATACTTTCGGTCCGAGAAGTACGGTTCCCGCACAATAAACTTTTATCTCTAGAACGGATAAACCGATTTGGCTGAAAATTGGTGGAAAGGTAGCTTAGAACCAGGAAAAGGATATAGGATACATTTTATCCTGGAAAAATGTACGGTTCCTGCACAATAAACTTTTATGATTTTCGCTTAAACTATTTAATCTATTTTGATGAAATTTGGCAAGAAGATACTAATTTTAATCAATTGTTTTCTTAATTATACCAATTTGAATTAAATAATCATCGTTAAGACAGGACAACGTTTGTCGGGTCAGCTAGTTGTAGATAAAATCAAATGTAGCGAAAGAGCTCTGATAGAGTCTCGCTTCGAAACCCAGTTAATATTGGAATTGGGGAAAATACGAGAATCGAGAAAAACGCGAAAGCATTAGAATGAATAAAGAATATTTCATTGCGTAAGTCACATTTAAAATTTTCGCCCCCGAGATAATTTTCTCGAAAAAACACGAGTCGACATATCTTTATTTCGACTCGCCGATAAAAAATAATGTCCTACATAAAGAGAGGACTTAATTTAAATATTTCTGACATAAAACCCGTCTCGCTCGCTCGTATATAGCACCATATCATCTGTCCCGCTCTCTCGGGGTACAATAACTCAGGAGATCGACACAGGGTAAATGCTTTTTTAAGTGTTCCAAGGTTAGACGTTTGTATGTAGATCCAGCGTTTATTACACGCAGACAGACGGATTTTCCTTAGATAATTTAGCTTTTATTAAGTTTTTAATATAAGTAATATAGAGGTAGTGAAATTATATTTTGTTTGTAATAACTCTCAGGAGTGCTACATTACTTTAATGAAGATACCGAAGCTAAGATAGAGATTTATTATAATGAAAAATATTTTTAGTATACAGTCTCGTATTTTCATTAAAATATAGTAAAATATAGTCCTTGTTAAGACCAACATTCTTAAAATGGATGAACCAAGCATTCCCATCATAGCATCACCTGTGTAACCAAGGTCCACACTCCACAGTGGTAACCAACTACTCGTACGAAACTCTTTAATTTCAGGGCTGTCCAATGTTAAAGCGATCTTAGGCTCGAACCTATTGAAGTCAATATCTACTTTTGTACATCGATGGCGCCGTAATATTTGGTTTTTTAGAAACTGTACCGGCCCAGTTAGCCCATTAACTGGAATGGTCCTGCAGTGGGATCGCGAAGTGAATCGCTTTCAAGTTAATAGACTATTACTATAACGGCTACATTTTATTGTTCAGTACTTTTAAAGTTGGTTCGACTTGTAATATCATCAATATTTACAACCCATTGATTGTATGAGTGATATAGTGGTAAGTAAGTACATATTAATTTTTCCTTTTGTTATGGATAGTTTCTTCTCAAAGTATTGACAGAGATACTATGCGAAAGATAACGTAAGAAAACTTGGTAAGATCTGGATGATAGTCATCTTAGAAAAATAACTTAGACGACTATACTTCGAATTTGATAATCCGGAATCCAGAAGGTCAAAAACTCTAGAGCACTAAAATATAGAGATATTTTTTTTTTCAATTTGATTATCTACTGTGGAGACAGTAAAAAACCAAATTGAGATTTTTGTTGAGATTTTTGTGTTACAATGAATTTTTCAAATACTAGCCCAAAAACCAATTCCTGTTGTATGAATCTTGAGTTTTCTAATTCGAAATCTAGAGGTTAAGTCTTTGATGATCACAATCATGGTAATCATCATTCATTTAATGAGAATTAATGCTTTAAGCCCCAAGCGGTCACATGCGATCGCGATAACAATAGAATAACAATAGATTTCCAAGAAGCCGCGATCGAGGGATTAAGAATATAATATTGATGCAACAAAAATTCAGACTTTTCAATTACTGGTGCAAACAATTCGGCTGAATACCTATTTAAAATGTCACACTTTACACTCCCTTTCATTATGAAGGGTCATCTTCATCTAATATGAAAATACTCCCATTCTGAGCCGAGATTAAAAAGGGCTAAGTTAAATATTTACTCAAGTTGTTAAGTTAACAATTTAGTTAAAGGGAATCTTCCCAAGTTATCTGTTTGGCTTGATAAAATTCCGGGGCGAACTTGGTATAATCCCGTTTAGGGCTTGGGTGGTAGTAATAAGCTAAAGTAAATTAACTCTTATCACCTTAGTTACTTAGTCATGGACAATCTTCTGTTCGTGAATACGCTACGTAGATTACTGGTAATATGTATTGGTTTTTTTAATGTCATAAAACATATTATTTTAAATAACAAATATTAAAATAAGACGATTGATTATATATTTTTTTATTATTTTATTTTGTCGTCAATGAATAAATATGAGACCAATATGCGTATTATAAGTAAAGGAGCTTGTTACTTTTGTTTTCTTCCTATAGGACCTTGGTGCAGTGGCAGATAATAATTCGAGAAAATATCGCTTTATTTTAAAACTAGATAACGCCCGCAACTTCATTGTATCGAAACTCATTTATCGCGCGGGAACCGTACATTTTTCCGGGATAAAAATTATCCTATGTCCTTTCCCGGGACTCAAAGTAGCTGCAAACTAAATTCCATTAAAATTGGTTCAGCGCTATAAGCATGAAAATACACTTTCGCATTGTTAATATTAGTATGGATTGATTTCTTTTTGCATAATCTAATTTTCAAAGAACATTGGACTGAAGGTACTCTCTCACCTCTGACAATAGTGTATAACTAGCACAGCTAACACAATACCAACAACGATGTCTGCCCTACATCTGTGATTTATGAGTGGACTCGGCAAAGCCACTAAATTGGACCAAGTTAGGCCAATAGATCGCGAACTTGCTGACTACGAAGGTCGTATTATCAGCTTATAAATCATCTTTGTTTATAGAACAGGTGCCAGAGGCTAGGCGGTTTAGTGTTTTTTTTTAAAGACACTTTATTTTTTTATTTTTTATTGCTTGTTTGGTTAACGACAATTCAATAAGACCTGTAGAGCCTGCTTACTTGTGTGTACTTCTTCATATTACTTCTCAGCATTTTAGTTAATTTATTACCTTAGTGATCTATACTACCTACTTTTCCTTCAAGCCCCATAATAGCACCGGTGATCGCAACAACAATAGAATACAATATCATTTCCAAGAATCCGTGATCGAAGGATTAAGATGTAAGTTAGAACAATTTTTATTTATTTATATTTTTGTAAAAACATTTTTTATTAAATATTAATTTTATTCCCTACAAAGTACATAAATTAGCAATCACAATTTTCAATAACACGAACGACAGAAATAATATTATAATTGCAGCAAGTATTTACTGTTACGACAAATTGAAATTCCGTCGAAACAAATAAATTGGCTCTCGAACTATAAACCTGTTAATGAAATACCATCGAACATATTACACCTCGTTACCGACATTGTCGGGTAAAATATTGCTTTAATTTGCACGTATTCAGCTCTGACAATCATTAATTGATATTAACAAAAGAATTTGTAAGTTGATATGTATGAGGCCGCTCGAGCGACTGATTCACAAGGCTGCAAACTGCAGCAAAATGTTGTAAGTAAATAGAATATCCTTTATTATAAGCATATTCTTCGTTGTGTTGTCGCAGCGTAAACGCTTTGTCGTTTTAGAGTAATTGTGTCTGTCTGTCCGTCTTTTATGTTTTTTTGCTAAAATTTGGCATTGAGATACTGTGATCTAGGATCTACAAGGCTACAGAATGCAGCAAAATGTTGTAAGTACATGGAATATCCTTTATTATTAATGGGTAATTAATAATTATGTCTGTCTTTCCGTTTTTTGCTAGGCATTGAGATACTGATCTAGGATCAACAAGGCTACAAACTGCAGCAAAATGTTGTAAGTACATAATATAATATGCTTTATTATTAATGGGTATATGTCTGTCTAGCCGTCTTTTATGTTTTTTTTTTGCTAAAATTTGAGTCCTGGGAAAGGACAAAGGATACTTTTTAGCCCGGAAAAATGTACGGTTCTCGCTCGGTACACCAATCTCTGCTCAACGAAGCGCATTAACTAGTTTTATAATATTTTAGTTCCTGCGACAGTACTGCCGTACATTCCTATAAAACTGCCCTGACATAACACAATTTCGATCAATTGAAGCTTAACATAAGGCTTAATTACATAAAAAAATAACATAATTCAAATCTATCTGTATATAGAAAAGGCATGAAAGTGTATTTTCATAACAAATTTCCCGCGTATTTATAGTGACCGGGTTATGCTTGTTACGGCGAGAATCGACCTGGATCCGAATAAGTGGTATATTTTTAAAGACTTGCCTAATATTTGGACAGGATCAGGCCATATTTTGAAACTATATGCATGATGATAGAGTTCCTAATAATACTTATATACTACTCAAAGACTCTAGTTACTCTAGTTATTGAGACCGTATGTGCGAGCGCGTACATTACCGCTTTTTAACTCCTACGAAATACTAGTCTCAGCTGAATATACTCTGTCAGCGTCTTAAGATTGTGTTTTATTAGTTAGGTTAGTTATTAGATTTAGATTTTTAATAATTATCACATAAGACAACGGTGATCACACTTAACTAAAGAGTCTCTTAAATAACATTGACCTCTTTACAGGGAAGTGATATCCATCCATACTAATTACTAATATGTGCTAATATTATAAATTCGAAAGTGTGTCTGTTACTTCTTCACGCTCAAACCACTGAACAGGTTTTTCTGAAATTTGGTATGGAGATAGTTTGAGTTCCGGGAAAGAAAATAATATGATACTTTTTATCCCGAAAAAAAAAATGAACGGTTCCCACGTGATAAACGAATTTTGGCACAACAGAGTTGCGGGCGTCATCAAGTCCTCAATAAAGTATTATCACACCTGTATTTTGTTTGTTACACCTGTATATAAATTACTTGAGTTATCATTATAAAAGCTCTCTGATGACATAACAACATACTCAAATAATACTCTTGAGGTATTATGAATTATGATACACAACTGTTACAAATAATGCATCAAGTTATCTTGTGACGATAATGTGACTACTGTAATGGATGTATTTATGTGTGAGTCAGGTGTGATTCATACAAGCATCGATCTTTTGGTGAAAGTAATCGATGTATCACTATGTTCGATGGTTATTGGTCATACTTTAGAAAAGTACTAATGGTTTTAAGAGCTGTGATGTTGATTGCACTATTTTTTCGACGTGCTCTATTAGTGAATTCACTAATAGAGCACGTCGAATAATAAAGTCTGTTTGTCTTTGTCTAGAATAGTGGAAAACTCACAAAACAGACAAAAGTAACGGTCTTTGCGCACCTTATGCCTGCTGGGCTACGTACCTAAATATTATCTTTATTTGTATGAAGATAACGTTCTTTGTATGCAACTAGTGCAGAATGCAGATAGATATTTCGTTTACCAATCTACCAATGCTTAGGTTATGCTTAAATGGAATTGACCTAGAAAGGTTTTTAAAAAGCTACACTAGGATAACCCGGTCAAAAAATCCGTAGACGTAATTAGTTGCAAACCAGCCAAGTCTGCAAATACTTTTTTAAGCTTGTACCTGTATCCATAAACCTTCCTTTTAATAAACTATACAAGTACCTGTTAACTTATATGTAGAGCAACAATAGCAAGAAGCAAGAAATAGCAACACTTCACTCGACTTACTGGTAAGTATCTATTATGTGTTCTCAACACACGTCGCTATCAGACGCGGTGTATGGTCGGAACACATGTTATACTGCAGAATTGCTAGTTCAAGAACTGAAAAACTTAACTGTGTGCCCACTAAATAAATCGCTTATGATAGTGAATAAAAGTTGTGACAGTGTTTTAGTAAGGTTCCATTTTCCACAGTCTCTAGTCTCTACTTATAAATTACTAGCTGTTGCCCGCGACTTCGTCCGCGTGGACTTCAGTTTATAGCACGCGGTGTCAACAAAATTGGTGTCAAAAAAGCTTTTTCAAACCCTGGTACCCCTTAAATCAAAATACCCAAAAACAGCTGTGCAGTGTGCACATAATATTTCATTTATTAAATTAAGTAAAACTCAAACTCAAAATAAGTAAACTTTATAAATACCAAATTTAAAGCTTATATAGTCCCCCATTACACAACTTTAGCTTTACCTTTAAACTATTTATCATTGGTAGGTATAAGGTTACGTCACTGCATAGATAAAGTACTGAGTAGTGAGTTATTTAATTACTAACAATCGGAAGAATCGAAGAGCCTAACTCAATATGGTGCCACCTCTTATAGAAAGACTTATGAGCAAGCGATAGCGAGATGTAGGCGACTCTTAGCGCCATCTGTTATGATTTTTTGGAACTAACTTAATTTGAACAAATTTACGCATTTTCACCCCCTTACAACCCCTTTTTCCAGTTAAAAAGTAGCCTATGTCCTTTCTCAGGCTTTAGACTATCTGTGTACAAAATTTTATTTCAATCGGTTCAGTAGTTTTGGCGTGAAAGAGAGACAAACAGACAGACAGAGATACTTTCGCATTTATAATATTAGTATAGATAATCATATTTTTTAAACTCCATTGTTAAAGTAACTATTAGAATATTTAATTAATAAATACTTTTATCTTAGACAGTAAAAAAGGGAAAAACAAATAAAAGTAAATAAGTCTTAACCAATACAATCGACTGAACTCTATGTTTTCATATCACGGTTATTTTACTTGACAAGGACTTTAGAGCCTATTCTACAATATACTTAAACTATGTCAGTATTCGGGAGATTAACACTATTTACTGAGTATTGAGCGAAAAAGATAAATGCAATAAGCTACATAGTGCAGTCGCCAGAGGTTTTAACCTCCGAAAACTGTAATAGCGAATGGATTTTTTGTTTTTGAGGTGTCATTTTCTTTTTTACACTATAACTTGCAAAGTTTACCAAAAAATTAATATTTCACCATATAAAACCGGTTCAGAAAAAATTTTTTTTTCTTTTTCCTGTTATTTAATGACTCTTATCCGATTGTTTACGTTGAAAATTAACCAAATACACTATTTTTAAAAAAGAAACTATAAAGTTTTTGCAAAGTTTTTAGAGATTAACGCTCGTCGTGACGAAGATAAAATGGTTTGGGTGGATTTAAGGATTGTAACGAAAAGTGTGTTAAACTTACTTGTTGTGCGTATTTAATTTTTAGAGAAATGATAACTTTAGTACTTAAAAACGTTTAACGTACTTAAAAACGTTTAAATATCTCCAAAAATGTGTAAAATAGACTGAAAATATATTTCTATATTTGTTGAGAATTTATTTAAGTGAGAGCTAAAACATTAAATGCAATGACAAACTAAATACTTTTTCTAGTCTTTGAAATATATTTAAACTTCCTAATTAAAGCCAGAAAAAAAATTGGGTGCTACAAATCTCACGTACATACTAAAGACGCATGCTGCGACCTATGTTTGGAAAATGTTTACCTGAATACAAAAAATAACAGTTCTTAACCTAATTTGTATTTTTTTCCTTTAGGTATGTTTTAGCAAATATAATTAATGAAAAAAAATAAATAAAAAATCAATTTTATTCTGTAAAAACCTAACCAAAAGAAATAAAATACAGATTTTCTTCGAAATATCCGTGAAAAGTTTGTGCTACATTTTCAGAAAATTTAATAAAGTAAGAGCTAAAAAGTTATACACATTAAGAAATAGAAGGCTTTGTTAAGCCTAAAAAATAATTTTAAACTTCCTATTTAAACCCAAAGAAAAATAGGAACGCCATTTACCTGGCAAGGCACACGATAAGCACATTTGGAGGTATGCTCATCTACATACAAAAATATTAATTTTAAATCTAAATTATATATTTTTTCAACTTATTTTCTTTCTTTGGAATATAAGCAACGATACAAATAAAAAAAAAATAATATATTTTATTATTTTGCTATATATTTAAAAGAAAGAAATATGCAAATTTTCTTCAAAATTTTACAGTTTATGAGTTTACTTGAAGTGCAAGAGAATAATTAAAAAATCAAAAGCACAACTTTTCAATAGGTAAACTTTATTATTTATATTATCAGCTACACATTCCTTTTTTCTTTTCAATTTTCATCCACTATTGCAAAAATCGGAGGTTTGCACGATTTTTACGCTCTAGGAACTCCACTAACAGAAGACTGTGAAATAAATCCATTGGTAGTAATAATAATTATTAAAAAGAGTTTCATACTTTACTAATAAGCAAGTACAAAAAAAATTAACGATCGTCTATGTTTAATCGCTAGTCCCGTGGCCACACACAAGCCTGCTAATGACCGCAGCTCCGACTGAGGCCAAGTACACATTTTCAGGTCAGCCATTTTGTAAATTTAACGTGAAAAATCCTGGCCTATTTGTACACCTAACGAAAACATACTCGTACCAATTTATTTTCCAACTCGATTTACCTGGATCTACAAAAATCTCATATTATGTTTACGCTAGTCATACTCATAAGTCATAATTATCAGCAGGTACTTACATGTAGGTTCGATACAGCCTCGTGAAGGTAACCTGAAAAAATACAAGGATTCATTTTAAACATGACACAATTTTTTTGTTTTCGTTCATTAGACTTCGAAACAACTATGCGATTTAAGATATAAAATACCTATTTACGTTACACAGCAAATATACAATTTTTGCTTATTTCGTTCTGGAATATCAGAAACGTTACATGACAAACAGCGGACTTTTGATAGTAATATACTCAGTAAAAGTCTTTGTTAGCAAGAGGATTAGTAGAGCACTATTTGTCTGCAAAACAAACTTATCGGAAAATACACCATAACCATAATATATATTAGCAAGCCAAACATTTATACGAACATTTATACAAAAATAAACCCAAAACAAAATCAAATAAAATATCCCTGTACTTATGATTCATAATTTAATTTATTGTAAATTCAACATGGCGGACTTAATTATTTCCCTCACAAGTGTCAAGTGTGGCGCGGGCCTAACGCAGGTCCACCACCCGCCGCCGGGACCTCAAACGAACTCCAAATTACGAATTAAACGAGACCTCTGTCACACCGCACTGTAACAGCAATAAAAGAGTCACCACAGTTACTAGATAGTTCAAAGAAGGTGTTTGAGGCACGCTGATTTTGTTGATTGCCCCTATCTTCAACTGTTATTATACAATATCGTTGTTAGTAAATATTACATATTTTGTTGGAGGTAAGGCTGGCGCAGACAGGCAGAAAAGCGAAAACGTTATGGTTTGCTTGTATTTATTAAGGAGATAATAAGAAGTAAACATAAAAAATATAGTTCATAGAAGAATGATTTATGGAAATACGACTCACTTTCCATAAATCCCACTCCTATATTCTAATCAAAATAAATTTAGCTGTACTTTTGCCCCCAATTTTGCCCCCAGTTAGAATGTCATATTTCCTTTAATTAATAATTGTAATAATTTCCTGCTACATTATATTTTTTATCCGAATAAAGTAGCTTCATAATACAGAAAATGTTCCAGTAAAATTTTATTCACTACATAGGACTACGATTTAAGTAACATAATATTATTACTTATACTTAACAACCTTGTCGGGGTTTAAGGGATGGAACACGGAATAAACCTTAATTTCCTGTTTTTGATACCCGCGCATTATGGCTAATGTTGCTACATATTTCAGTTGATTCAAATTTTTATGTGTTTATCGTTAAATATAATATTTTACGCATAAAATATGTATCTACAACCCCTGTTTTACGATATATTAAGGTAGTTCAATTCCATTTTTTTCGCATGACTAGAAATTAGTATTCAACGGTGTAAGCGTCGGTCGGGCAAATGACGAATACTTTTGCTTTAATTTAGGGACAGATTTGAAATTAATTTCACGTGAAATTTATTTTTGACCCGCACATTATGAGTTCATGATGTCTTCATCCAAACATTTTGTTTTCGTGTTTTCATTTACACGTTTCTTGATTTTCATAACAAAAATTTTAAATTAGGTCTTTCAAGGCACAGACGGTAAATTCTGTGTTGCGATATTACAAAATTTTACAATTAATTCACAACACAGAATACTGTCTGTTATAGTATTATATAACGGGCTATTAAATATACTAGCCCTTTTGATTACTAACTTTCAACAAGTTAACCAATACACAACCCTATTCAAAAGATTAACTATCTTAAAACCTCGGAACATTAGTTCTTATGATACAGTTGGTAGGTTGGTGGTACGTAGTAAAACGTTGTGAGAATATTTGATTTTAATTAATAATTTATTCATAAATAAACAATTTTTATTTTTTTTATTTAAGTACTCACTAATACCTGGAATATAATGCAATTCAAAGTTTTTTTTTAATTCCTTCATAGCTCCACCCATGTCCAATTTTAATATCATTACTTTTTCACATCTTTTCTTGTAAGTGAACTAAGTTTTCTCAACTTGTGAGAGCGGATTTTCTGAAATCGAATCACTGGCCAGGTAGGTCTCCCAGAGGGCACTTTACGAGGAATTGGATGACATTCTTCGGGTCAGGTGATTATTGTGCCGATTACTGAAGGTGACACAGTTAAGGACCTATAGCTGTATTGGGACGCAAGTGTAGTTGGGGGAAAGTTTTGTGGGATGTTTGTGTGTTTTGTCCTGCCGTTTGTATTAGTTCCTATTTACAATCCTACGCATAGTGTATGTTCGTATCCGATTCGCCAAAAAATGACAAACTTTGTTAACACGTAGCATCAATTATTATTATTAATCCAAAGCGAATTGGTAAGGGAGGGTTCTGGCTTGCACTGCAGAATAGAAATTACCGATCTCTCTAGTATGCGCACAGGTCTACGCTGTGGTGGTTAAATATTCAAAGAAGATGTTTTTAACCGACTTCCAAAAAGAAGGAAGTTATTGAAGAAAATATTAATAGTCTTACAGAAAGTATTAAAAAATCAAAATTAAAATCATCGTTCTGCACTGGAGGTAAATTCATCAGTTTGGTTAAAGAGGCCCATAGGCCATAGTATTTTGTCTTGTCTCCTCAAAATGTACTTACGTCGTTACATTATAGTTTTATTCAATAGAACTCCTAAGGTATTTTTAGTGACATAAGTGTCAGTAGTCCGACGAGCCATAATGGTCCAGTAAAAAGGTTTAATGGCGGACCCGTTTTAAATTTAGAACGTTGACGGCCAAGCGCGATCGATATTACTCGTTAATGCCACATCAGGTGTTTACGAGGCCCGTTGAGACGTGCATGTCTTTACTTAACTAAAATAAGGGTGAGATAACGTTTCTATTAAATTTTATTAGTACCCTGAGGTAATAAAAATGTCATTGTTTTAAAACCCTATTATTTAAAGCCTCCGTAGCCTTGTGGTTTAGAACGTGGGTCTTGTCTCGATCATGTCATCGACACCATGTCAAGACTCAAGTCTTGACATGGTGTCGATTCTCACATTGAGAAAATTATTTTTACAAATGCAGTCTAAGCTCATGATTGTCTGACAAGCAAGATAAATATTTTGTATCTTGCTTGTGAGCAAAACAATGTGATAATTATACTTTAGTATGTGTATGAGTCCCCAACCTGTATAGAGTTTACTGTGAAAGTAGCAGCGCTAAAAGAGTGACTTATGAGTCGGATGGGCAAAAAGTCGGTCCTGCGTATCATGTCTCTCATAACCTAGTAGGGCAGACGACCGACGCAACTGGCGAGAGATCATACGCAGCGTATGATCTCTCGCCAGTTGCGTCGGTCGTCTGCCCTACTAGGTTATGAGAGTAAAGGAGAGAGAGAGAGATCTCTCTTGTGTACTGCGCACATACTTGGGCCACTATAAGATAACTCATGCAGCGCTGAACTTGTTTGATTACCAGCCACTGTCACCGAAACCAGTGACAGTGTGTCGTTAGCATGTGAAACAATCTGTTGAAATTGCAATGGTGTGTGTTAGCTTTGCTAATCAAATTTTCAATGGCCTGCACCGTATACACTGTGTATGACTATACAACTATACACTAGTGCGTCTATACACTATACAGTGTATACGTAGACGATAGACACTGTACAATCAATTAGATCGCAACAATGGCCGTTTCATATCCTTTGATCATTTTAGAACAGGTAATCGAGTTTTGGAAACTCGATTGCGATTGTTCAATCGATTTTCACTCGGATTGCATGTCGATTATGAAATTATCGAGAGTGGAGCTTAGATAACAGCTTCATTTTAAAATGTTTTAATAGTTTCGGTTTTATTGTTTCATATTGAATTACGACACGGTGCGTTTATTTTCAGCTGTAAAAAGTATTGGCCTTGCCTTGGCCTTACTAGAATAATGTTTATCCATACTAATATTATAAATACGAAAGTGTGTCTGTCTGTCTGTCTATTTGTCTGTCTGTCTGTCTGTCTGTTACCTCTTCACGCCCAAACCGCTGAACCGATTGTGCTGAAATTTGGCATGGAGATACTTTGAGTCCCGGGAAAGGACATAGGATACTTTTTAACCCGAAAAATGTACGGTTCCCGTGCGATAAACCGTTAAAAAGTTTATCGTGACCTAGTCATCGGGCGTCATCTAGTACAGAATGTAACAAAAATAAATGATAATACTTTAGGGTGTGTATGAGTCCCCTGTATAGAGTTCACTGTAAAATTAACAGCCCTAAAAGAGATTTTTTTCTAACTTCTGTATGGGTTAATCCTTGACGCTAGGGCGCTTACCCAAACATCACAAAAAAAATTGCTCTTTCACAGTGAACCCTTAAGTTTTATCACTTATTTTTAGTATAGTACTAGCGACCCGCCCCGGCGTCGCACGGGTATAAAATATAGAGCCACTAAAAAAAATATATGCCTATAACCTTCCTCAATAAATGGACTATCTAACACTAAAATAATTTTTCAAATCGGACCGGTAGTTCCTGAGATTAGCGCATTCAAGTTAGCCCTTTTAAGTAATTTCCCTCGTTTTTTCCACATTTTCCTCTATTTCTTCGCTCCTATTAGTCTTAGCGTGATAAAATATAGCCTATAACCTTCTTCGATAAATGGGCTATCTAACATTGAAAGAATCATCAAAATCCGTTGCGTAGTTTTAAAGATTAAAGGGAACAAAGGGACATGAGGGAAAAAAGCGACTTTATTTTATAATAAGTATAGATATAGGCTTCAGTTTGTACTGTGTTTTGTCATTGTCCTTATACGTCCTTACAGGTTACTAAAGAGGAATGACTAGTTTATAAATCTACTTTAAAACTCATAATTTTGCCTAAAGCATTCTGCTATAAATAATAATATTTTAAGCAAAATATGAAACACAATAACGAAATAGTCATGTCCGTGGGATAATTGTGGGAGCATAGAGCTTAGAACAATAGAGGCGGCGGAGCACAATACATGCGGACAATGACTGGCCAACGCCGGCTTAGTATTGAGCTGGAGGAATATTTATAGTGGACACTTCAAATATAAGGCCATGTTATACACTGAAATATGAAATACAAGGCTATGTCATATAGTGAAATATGAAATACTAAACTCCGTTGCGCTGAAATCCCAAGTTTAAACGTACATTTTTGCAGGTTAAAAAGTATGTCCTTTCCTGGGACTTAAAAAATCTTCATATCCAGAAAAAATTTTGGCTCAGCGGTTTTGGCGTGAAGAGCTGACAAACAGACACACTTTCGCGTTTATAATATTAGTTAGGATAACGCCATGTTATACGCGCGGTTTCCGGCGACTTTGTACGTAAAATCACGCATGAATCGTCCAATTTCCCGGTATAAAAAGCAGGCTGTCTTTCCCTAAATAGTCTACTGTAAAATTCATCAAAATTGGTTCTAAGTATACCTATATTTTAGTTTGGGTTTAATCTCTTACGTATGAACAGAAGATTCATATGAATAAAAATAAAGGAAATACTTTTTACAATGATCCGACTACAAAACTCTACGTATCGCTTTACGCAGTTAAAGTTATAGTGCAACGGATACAGGCCACTTTCAAACGCAAAAAATTTGCGAAACCAGCTGGAAAAAAGAGTGTCAGAATTTTTTTATGAATATTTTCCGGTAGGTACTTAATATAGACATAATATAAAATTATATTTGATTTTTATTTTATTTTTTGCAGAAACGATAAAATACTGATAAACCGACACATTTTTGCATTTCATATCAAGTAGATATGAATATTATCCCCCCCTTAACTCCTAGTACCTAGTTCAGTACGCGTAAACCCCCTCAAAGCTGATGATAGCTATAAATTTCTCCTCAAGCACTACTCACCGCGCCCCGAGAAAATTTAATATAAAAGAACATTTTCGGAAAATTTATTGTAAAGCTTATAGAATTTTCGATAATTAATATTCGGGGTACATTCCCGACATCTGCCACTTGTCCGTTTACAGCTATTTTACCTTGGAGTTCCTGAAAATGACCCTTAAATCCTTAGAATAAGGTTGCTGTTGGTAAAGCACTCGAGCGTACCTTAAAGAAGGGTCAGAAAGGGCGATCCTTGTTCCCTTAAATCGTTTGTTACGATTCCTGCTAATACAAGATTTGTAACTTTCCGATACAATATTCAAAGGTTTTTTGATGTTGTTAAGCGGGTCAAACATTTAGATTTAACCATTTAATAATGTTTAGCCAACCATCGTTAAAGGAGGATAAAAATTCCTCAATCATTCTTGAAGTGGATTACTACAATAGTCAAAATTATTTCATTTATAAAGTAGTTTAAAGTTCACTGATAAAATAACACTGCTGTACATTTAGTTTTGTCATAATAATATTTTGTACTAATTACTGCCATCTTAATTTGAAAAGACAACTAAAAACCTATCTGAGGTATTTGCATAACATGGTTTTCTAGAAAAAAAATTGTAGAAAACTATTATGCTTAATATTTTATTGATATTTTTCATCACAGCCTTTTTGTGTAATCTTAGTCGATTGTAAATTGTGAATTCGTCCATAAAAAAATAAAAGAAATAGTAAAGTTGAGGATCAAAAGCGCAGTTTCCGTGAACATCTAACGAGGTTTGTTTCGGAGTTTTATTATACATGTTCATCATCCCGGTTGTCCGGCCGGGGCTTTGTACGTGATCCCACTTGCCCTTAGGGAAAGATGCAAATAGGGCTTAGTTTTCGAGCATACGAGTATGTTTATGTGAAAATTTAAGATAATTTATAAGATTCATTGACAGCGAGGGTATTCTATATGAGGTGACCGTATACCTAGACGTTGCCAGTATCGTGAAAAATGATTTTATTGCTTTTGTAGGTTAGATGATAAACGTTAATAAATAAAATATGCCTTACACAGCTGTTGTTGCTCCAGTGAACCTTTTTATACATGCGATGTGCTAATATAATCACGGTGCACAATGCACATTTAGCACAGCACACATTTAATTTTTGCGAGCGAGCATTTTAGTAGGTTTATAAGGGTTGCATTTTATTTGTCTATAATTCTATTGATAATGCCTGATACGCAAGTCAGACCGCGACTTTTCGGTAATCAATGATTACATTAGCCCCGTCTCCAGCTAAGCCGGGGGAAATTGGTTCGGGCGTCGCGGAAACGAGCTCCTCCTACACCGATATTTTTTCATCAAATTATATTTCAAATATCTCAAATAAGATCAGCATTAGATCAATTTCATGTGGGGTAAAGGCGTGTGTGAATTTCCCAAAAGAGCATATTTAGCGAAATCCGGAGGAAGCGAAAAGCGCTGTTGCGAGCTCAATTATTTTGGTTAACAAAAGTGCATTAATAGTTTTACGGAAAATCAATTTCCACCACCGCTTCGTTAAAAAAAAAATGGTCTTGCCAATAAGTGCTGAGAAGTGGTTCAAGATGACAAAGTCAACTATGTTTTAAATTATTAAACTTAAAATACCTGTACGTGTACGTAACCTTAAAATATTAATGCTTTAAACAAGGAACAATATTCCACAACGTAAGTTTACTGAAACTCTACATTCAATAAATATATAGACGCGCACTTTCTTTCTCTAATAAACGTTATTAAATGATATTAAATTTTACATCAAAGGAGCAAAAACAATTATAATTTTCCAACATGGTCGCTCGCGAGGAATTTAAATTTTAAAAAGTTAAAGCGAAATATCTTGTGAGTTTAATGAAAATATGTCAGAGCGAGCGGACCACTATCAACAGATAAGAGATCCAGAAGATCTGGCCACACATCAAGACAAGATTTATTTTGCTTTAAACAATACTAAGCTGGTACTGCTGAGAATATATTAGATTCTATTGTGTCTGGTTTGAAAAAGACTTAGTTTATTAAACTGGAGTAGAGCAAGGATTAAAAAGCGTTCCATAATATAAACCAGCTAAATAGTGGTCTTTTATAAAAAAATAATATTAATCAATATTATAAATGCGAAAATAAGTCTATCTGTCTGTTACCTTTTCACGCCCAAACCGCTCAACCGATTTTACTGAAATTTGGTATGGGGATACTTTGAGTCCTGGGAAAAGACATAGGGAAATTTTTATTCCGGAAAAATGTACAAATCCCGCGCGATAAACGAATTTCCGTACTACAGTGTTAAAGTTGTAAATTATTATAAAATATTTATGCACTCAATATTTAAAATAGATAGAATATGCTCTGTAGGTTAATTATTTGGTTACCAAGCACATCTAACTCTATATGGATCAAGCTTATAAAAAGCGAGGAAAACACCGCTCGCGTCCTTCGGTTTAAAAAAATAATTAAATCGCTTGTACAAGTGAACAAATACAAAGTAACGTCAGTACCAGATTTTCGCTTAAATTAATTTCTCTGTTCTATTGTCGCCACCTTCGGGTTGAGTGATTGTTCGCTTATGATTTTTAATTGGAAATGTTGCTTAAACATTTATTCAACCGTTTGATGCCTTTATTTTAGTCTAACTTTGATTTCATGAATCGTTTAACACTTTTATATTGTAAGATCTCAAAGTCTTTGATGTCTCAAAGTCTTGATCTATACTAAATCCACATGTCACAGAAATATATATTATAGCTGAGTGGGTGGTCACGCGAAAATTAGTATAGAAAATATTTATTAATATGCCTAGCTATAAACATATTAATATATATTATAGCTAGGTCTGTGACGGGCTTTAGGCATTATAACTAAGGAAGAGTTAGAAACTATGGTTTTTATAAAATATATTATGTTTCTGCCTTAATATGACCTAAATATTATACCTCCTGTAAATAACAAGCTTATGATGATGTGGGTTAAGAAATTGGACAAAAATTTAAGATTACATGGCGTAATATAATGTTTGTCCTACAAGGGAACCTTTGGAGGACACACAAGATTATTTGGTAGAAAACTCCACCATTGAAATTATGTGATGTGTGGTTAGCAAAATAAATGGTATAAAATTAATGAAAAATCTACGCGTTGCACTCTCGGAGTGTTGGCATAGTGAAAACAACACAACAAGTGCACGTACACATTTTTGTGGTACATATTCTGAGGAGAGGGACTTTATGTGGGGTTAAGTGAGGCTAAGGTCCAATTTCATCAACGACTGTTATAAAGTTAATGCTCGAATTACTATCGCGGTTCCTCTTTAATTTTTCGTATTATGAATGAAAGAGAAGACTTTATAGTTGTTAAAACTAACAGACGTTGGTGAAATTGGGCCTAAACGTCTTGCAACTGAACTATATCCGTTATGACTCAGGCATCGCTCACCCTCACTGGATACATCAAATCAAAAAATTTTGAAATGAAAACTTATTGGGGCAGACCCAAGAAAAGGTGGCGCGACAAACTAGACGCTGTTGATAAAGAGTGGCCAAACACAGCAAAGGATAGAAACGCGTAGAAAGAAAGAGGGGAGGCCTTTGTCCAGCAGTGGTATTTACACAAACGGCTAATTAGAATGGTGCAATGTGCGGCTTAGGGGAGACAGTTAAAAGATGTGTTTAGTTGAAATAATGTTTAATAACTGACTTAATCACTACTTAATCTACCTTATATATAGCAGGGAGGTGTGACATATACTACAATGGAATTACAATAGAAGTGAAAACTTATTAAATGGTAGTAAAGAAGGTAAACTCGCGTCAGATCACTTGACCTGATCGAAATTATATAATGTCACCCATTTTACCATATGGCAAAACAGCTGTAAGCCTGATGTTATGTTTTAGCTTCTGTCGGCACTCCGGAGTGTAATCTTTTTTTATTGTTGCTGCCGTCGGTACCGCGAGGCAATCACGGGCGGGTAAGGGACGAGCGTCGTAAAGTGTCCCGTCGCCGCTCCGTTATACGAGATTTGTATCGACTGCTTCTACGATACACCTATAACGTGTGATAGGGTGACTGTTGAGTGATGAAAAATGCCGCGGTAAAGCTATTGCATAGCAATTTTATTAACTTATCCATACTTAATATTATAAATGCGAAAGTATGTCTGTCTGTCTGTTACCTCTTCACGCTTAAACCGCTGAACTGATTTTGCTGAAAGGTACAGATATACTTGGAGTCCCGGGAAAGGGCATAGGATACTTTTATCCCGGAAAAATGTACGGTTTCCACGCGATAAACTAATTTTGACGCAACGGAATTGCGGGCGTCGTCTAGTCGCACGCTCACAAATACTGGCCGAACTGTGGCAACGATAGCACCACACCCCGAGCCACACCGAGCCGAAGTCTCCCAAACTGAAACGACGTTAGACGAATGTTAGGTGTTTTTCGTTACGGAATTTCTTGATTCGGTCACCGCGCTCAAAGCCTGCGATAAAATAATAATAATATCTATGGACGCTTCACGCCACGTCAGTCTGGCCCCGTGCTAAGTACCTGAAGGACTTGTGTTACAGGTACCAGACAACGGAAAATATTTAATACTTTTATACTATACAAATATTTTAAGATTTTTATTATATCATACACATATTTAATACACATCCAGACCCGGGAACCTTGAAAAACTTTTTGTTCCGTCGGCGGGATTCAAACCCGCGACCCCCGGCTTGAGCTGCCACACACTCAACCAAATGAGCCACAGAGGTCGTCAGAGCCACAGAGGTCGTAAAGCTATGCAATAGCCTAAAAAAGGGGGTTAATCCGGGAGAGTAAGCGATAGCCGTTTCGTTTATAAAAGCTAAGAGTTTTTTTTCTGTATATGGTCCGTGTAGAGGTAAGAACGATCAGAAACTATAGAATTTCGGTCGCGGTTACTTTAGCAGTTTCCAGTTCTTTAGGTTACCTACCCTTCGATGAAGTATAAAGCTCAATTTTTAAATGTTAAATATATGTATAGTATAAAAGTATTAAATATATTTCCGTTGTCTGGTACCCGTAACACAAGTCCTTCAGGTACTTACCACAGGACCAGACTGACGTGGTGTGAAGCGTCCATAGATATTATTATTATTATTATTAATTTTTATCTTCTTTACTTTGGCATAACTAAAGGAACCTCATCTCCCACTGCCGGATATTTTTGAAAGTTGCTTTCCGCTGCCAGACAACTTTCAGGTGGTCTACACTCTACAGAATACAATATAGTTGGTAAGAATGCTTTTAAAGAACTTATAAGAATTTACACTATGTTTCATACATTGTATGTTCTCCTTTGTTATTGTGAAATCGTAAAGCCGCAATGAATACAATAAGTATAGATTTACAGAAAAATGTCACAACTTCTAAGTGTCGAGGAGCGCCTTTGGTATTCCGCTAATAAGCCCTCCTCATAACTTTAAAGTTTAAATACAACAATGGTTCATCATCATCAACACCTCATCACTGTTATGGTTAGTATGAAACGAGCAGACATATCGCCTACTACTTTCTTTATAATCACTGCACAAGTCATCCATATTAGGATTATAAAATTTAATATAAAAGTGCCTCATTCGTCGAATTTTCTGCCTGTTTCCCTTTTGCATTGAAGCCACTGAAACTATTTTGATGAAACTACCTCGTATAGAGAGTCCCAAGAAAAGATTTTTTCTCTTACTTCATAACATTTTCCTTTATCCATACTAATATTATAAATGCGAAAGTGTGTCTGTCTGTCTGTCTGTCTGTCTGTCTGTTACCTCTTTACGCTCGAACCGCTGAACCGATTTTGCTGAAATTTGGCATGGAGATACTTTGAGTCTCGAGAAAGGACAAAGGATAGTTTTTATCCCGGAAAAATGTACGGTTCCCGCGCGATAAACGAATTTTGGCGCAACGAAGTTGCGGGCGTCACCTTGTTTATAATATTCTCAGTCCTAACTTTAAAAGAGCCAGTCATTTATTTGTTTTAACGAGATGAAAATTATATACGAAGTGCCAATATATTGTCATAAAAAGGTAATAAAAGTAAGAAGTTTCATTAATATTTAAAATTTAATCTGCAAAACTGTGCTCATTAAAGAAGTTCGTAGCTGTAGGCTCTTTGGTGAAAATTTTATTGGAATAAAAAATATTTTACGTTACAACGTTTTCCATTTTTTATTGAAAAATGTACAACTTCCTAGCCTGCAAGCTAAGCAAGATCTATTATTAATTAATAATTATAAATTCGAAAAAAAGAGTTACCGACATATTTTAGGGCCCCCGCACACGGGACACCGGCCACAACCACAAAACGCCGCTACCGGTATATTTCCTGTAGTTTTCATACATTTTATATGGACTGGCCGCACACGGTTGACGCTGCCGGTGACCGCCAGACGCTACAACGATTCACTTTTCGGCCAATAGACTAGCTTAAAACGGCGTTTGTGGCTGTCGCGTGTGGCCCGTGTGCGGCGACACAGAGAAAATTTTCAGATTTACTTTTAATGTTACTTTGTCTATATATTTTCCGTAGAAAGTAACACATGCTCAGGATAACTAACATGTTAAAGATTCTTCAATTTCAACATGCAATGTACATGTAGTACCTACCAATGAAGTGCTATTCTTTAAGTGTTATCACTTCCCATCGGGCGATCCATTTGCTCGCCATAAAAAGTGTCAGGGCGCGTCAAGTGTCACTCGGTAAGCGAAAGGCAGCCGAAAAGGGTGCGGAAATAAAACAACATAAAAAATGCACAAAGCCTTAGCGTTCACACTCGTTATTTATTTAGGCGTGTTTGCGTGTCTCCAGATTTGTATACTATTAAAAAACTATTTTGTTTGATCAGCCACACATAGCGGTTTTAATTTTTTCCCACATATAACATCTAATATTACATCTACTAGATCATAAAGCTCGCAACATGCCCCGAAATTCGTGTAACGTAAAACTTAAAAGTAAGGTATACAAATATCAGTGAAATTAATTAATAGACACATAGTTGATAATATAGACAGGTAGAGGTAGTTATGTTTTCTGAAGTAGTAGATAATATTGAGGTACAGCGCGAGCCCAATTCAAAGTATCAATAAATACATATTTTATGTATTAAACATGATCAAAATGAACCAACAATTGGGTGTATCTACTAAGGCTTTCATTTGTTTAGCTATGTGTTGTATAGTCCAAATTCTTAAGTATGAAAATTGTTAGAGCTTGTAACAAACTTAGCAGGCAAACTATTAAAGTCCAATTACAAAAGTTTGTATGTAAGAGGCGAAAGTATCGTCTACAAGTTCAACCAAACTTTAACAGACCACTGACCGAACAAGTTAAAAGAAAAACATTCACAATACTTAGCTCCTCCTACTTTCCTAAGACATTTTTAAATTTGGAAATTTTTGTTTGGGAATCCCTGCTAAAATTATATCAAAAACAACACGGCTCAAGAGCGTCACAGTTTGAGAGGAGTAGGAGCTGGAGATCCTCCTAGTTTGAGCTTGAGTGCCTCCTAAATTAGGAGGCTATTGGGCTTGCGTGTCTCCTAGTTTGAGTGGCGTTTATACCTGAGTGCTACGAATAATAAAAAACTACGGAAGAGTAACTCCGTCAAAAAACATGCTCCAAAATACTTGCCAAAAAAGTGTACCTTAGGCTCACTTTTCATACATTAGGTGACCTTGAGCGGTATAAAGGCTGACGTTACATGACAGTTCGAATGGAACCAAATTTAAAACTGTATTAGTATGGGAGTTACGTTTCCTGGTTTTATTATTCGTAGCTTGAGTGTCTATAGTACAACTTACAAGGTACGTTTTAAGCTTCAGTTCCTGAAGCCCAGATTCCAGTTCCAGTGGACACCGGTGACCGCGACAACAATAGAATAACAATAGATTTGCAAGAATCCGCGATTGAGAGCTCCTAGCTTAAGAAGCGTTTGAATCTAGGTCTCTCCTATTTTGAGACGCATTTATAGTTAATACTAATTGTCTTCTCGTTTGAGAGACGTTTGAGCTACAGTGCCTCCTAATTTGAGAAGCGTTTGAGCATCCGTTAGAGAAAGCTTTAGTGATATTATATCGCGTCGCCTTTATAAACCGACGGCATTTGTCGTTTATAAAATCCGGGATTTTATATCTCTCCATACATCTACCTGCTTAATCTCCCGTCCTTTTCCCACGCGTGTGTACGTGCACCCCTAGATAAGGACGGGTGATGCGATATTTTATTTTGACAACTAGGGTCGGCTTCCTTATGGAGTATTTACATTGTGACAATTTCTCATAGCCCATAGGCCGCATATCTTCTGCTGATACTAACATTTTGTCTTCGTATTTATATCAATTTGTTGCGTTAACATAATAATATAATATTATAATATATATTGACCTATCTACGTAACTTTAATATAAATTTAACATCAAACAGGTCAGCGTTAATACTGAGAAGTATTTAGTTCCTACAATAAACAACATTGAAGAAGAAATGTACAGACCGACAATTATACAATTTTTGGTCCATCGATGAAACTAGCAAGTACGTAAAATAGCTATCACTCAGAATGACGTAAATAATATATTTTGATGAATTGGCAATTAAAAAATACATTAATTACATTGAGTGTTACTTAATGACAAAAACATCATTGTAGAAGTGTGATTCAATATTATTATTTTTAACAAAAAATTAAAACCGACTTCCAAGGTAAAAACAATAATAACATTAATATGAACTAAAAAGTATTAAATAATTTTTACTATCTAATAGTGCCTTTTTCCGAATTCGGCTAAACCTCAACTATTTCTGTACTCAATCTTCATTATTTTGAAGTCGGTACCAGATAGCTGAATCTTCAGTCCTCTGACAGAATATTTAAATTTTTGGAACTGGCACCGACTTCAAAATTATGAAGATTGAGTACAGAAATAGTTGAGGTTTAGCCGAATTCGGAAAAAGGCACTATTAGATAGTAAAAATTATTTAATACTTTTTAGTTCATATTAATGTTATTATTGTTTTTACCTTGGAAGTCGGTTTTAATTTTTTGTGAAAAATAATAATAATTTCACTCTTTTTAGTTACACTAGTAGATAAATCTTCGCGTATATTTTACGTATCTTATTACAATTTGTTAAGAGTCACAACTCACACTCACAAAATAATATAATATTATCAGTGAAGTGAACATATTGTGCTGAGTAATTTAACAATTTTAATACTTCAAGCCCGAAGCGGTCACCGGCGATTGCGATAACAATAGAAAGGCTATTGTGTCTCGTTTTTCACGATCGAAGGATCTATCAGATAAAAAATTGTACAAACTTACATAGGATGTAGCGTAGCATAATATTTAATATTATCATAATTATTGACAGCTGTTTTTGTTATCAAGAATTCAAATCGATAGGTACTTAGTGCACCATCTATCGATTAATAAGTATAACTAATTAAAAAGACACTTAATGACTTTGTTTTGTTTAAATGCTCTTTTTAAAATAACTTTATTTTAATTCTATTTGTCTATTAAAATTTTATAAAGTAGTAAAGTATTCGATCTGTATATAAAGTAGTTAGTAAAGTATTCGATATTCTGTCGTCTGCGGTTTGTTTTTAATTCACGGCGACGCCGACCGCCGTGTATTAAAAACAAACAGGTGTTGTTAATTGTTATACAGTACATAATTATTATTATTAGTATATCCATACCTATGCCTTGCACTATTATCTATTCTGTGCCATGAGACATTGGTGACCTTAACACGACGTGGTAATGATGATGATGACGATGATGATGATGATGATTATGATGATGAATATGAATTGCATAGTAGTTTATGCTTTCTGTTCTTAAAACAACGCCGAAACTCCCAAACGTGTATCTATAAGGAATCAGGAGTTCTCTCAGCATCATCGAAACCATGGTATACCTTGACCCAATATTTGACTTTTTGGTAGCGTATTCTTAGTACACTTTACATAAAACCAAAATCACCATATGTTTCCATATAAATTTCGAGGAGTTCCCTCGATTACTCATGGATCCCATCATCAGGTCACCACCTTTGTGAAAATAGGACCAAATTGGAGTGCAACCTAATACAACAAAACAAAAATTTCGAAAATCGGTTCACAAACGGCGGAGTAATCGTTGAACATACAAAAATAAAAAAAAATAAAAAAAAAATATCCACAGCCGAACATATAACCTCCTCGTTTTTTGGAAGTCGGTTAAAAAATGTCCTTTAACCCTCGACCACAGGATAGACAAATGAATGAGCAGACCTTCGTTATCCCAGAGCACGGCTAATGCCAGACGTCCCATTATTTCCCAAAAAACTGACCTCTTTAAGTTAAAGGGTCATCTTAATGGCATTTCAAAAATTGTAAAAAATATTCGTAGAAAGATAAAATGCTACGGCAAAAGATAGCCAGGGCCTTAAGTAAGTTTAAGACTTGGTACTTGGTAGTTGGTACTTGGTACTTGGTACTTGGCGATGACGCCGCGCCGTGCCATATAACAATATTATTGTGTCCTTAGTGACGATAATGATATATTTTTATTACTACCTGTTAATCGAGCATACTTTTTCGGAATCGTTTAATATTTTTCCTAGCTGAAATGGCCGTAATGGCCATGAATTAAAAATTCTTTAAATGGTATACTTGTTATAGTTCTACTAGGGTCTACACCACATCTCTACTTGGACGACAATTATTGCGACTTACTAGAGACACAAACTCAGATACAAAAGTTATTTTTCTTTGTAATTCACCGTTTTATTATTCCTGCTGAAAGCTACTCGTAGTACAAACAAAACGTGTTTAAAAAGTCGGTAGCATTTTATACCGGCGGTAACGAACTACGCTCGTTACACTCCCTCTAGGAATATTCCGTGGAACTTCACAATTAGTTTATCATTATTAGCCGCCAAAAGAGTGGAATATTGTACATGAATGCGGAATGTGTTTCGCCGAAAAAAAACCCAGTCCTCAGATGTTAGTAGTGCTCTGTTGTGGAGATCTAAAAAGGTTGTAGATTTTTTAAACCTTTTTACCACTATCTTAAATTATTATTATACTCCAGTAGAGGCCAGTACAGACTAAAGTAATAGATGTTTTATAAAGAAACACTCCTAAAAGGCTAATGTTTAGCCTTAAAAATCTAGAAGTCATTTTTAAGAGCCTATGCTATCCCACTGCTGGGCAAAGGCGTCAAAGGCCTCCCCCAAAATCTTCCAATCCTCTCGATCCAAAGCAGCCATTGAAGCCATTACCAACATAAAAGTAAATTACTCAGAAAACACTCGATTTCAATTAAAAACTATTCAAAACGATATAATGTTAGTTAAGTGGAAACAGGAATGTATATTTCATTAATTAAAACTATACTTATTTTCAGAGACGTGCAGAGGTTTTTGACATGGGGTAAGCAGCGGTATCGGTTTAGTAGTTTTGGCGTGAAAGCAAAACAGACAGACAAACAAAAAGAGATATTTTCGAATAAATTGTAATATAAGTGTGGATACCTATAAATTAAAAACTATGTTTTCTAAACTATTATAATATATGAGTACGTTCTGTTATGAAGAAACAAAAAAAACGCCATCTGTTGTCACGTGTTGGAACTACAATGAAAGTTCATTTGCGTTCACATGTGTGCTAAGCTAAAGTAAATAAAACGCCATCTATTGTTATATATTAGAAATGCAATGTGAATTCATTTTCATCGATATTTCCATGGAAATTAGATACATAATATATTTTTGTCTTATAAAAATGTAGCCTATGTCCTTTCTCAGGCTCTAGACTAACTATGTACAAAATTTTATTACAATCGGTTCATTAGTTTTGGCGTGAAAGTGAGACAGACAGACAGAGATACTTTCGCATTTAATATAAAGTATATCTAATATATAAAATTCTCGTGTCACAATGTTAGTCCACGAACTCCTCCGAAACGGCTTTACTGATTTTTACCAAATTTTATATGCATATTCAGTAGGTCTGAGAATCGGCTACTCGGTACTTATTATATATAAGTGCATTTGTTGAATAAATAATAGTAAATTATTACAACTCGAGAAAAACGACGACCATGATAGCGATGGACGTTGCCATGGTGACATACTTTATTCAGTCACTTCAATAAAATAATACGGGCGATATACTTTATAATATGGCAAAGAAACGTTTGCCGGGACAGCTAGTAATATTATAAAATGATAAAATAAATTAGTACATGAATAGTACTAATTTATATAATAATAAATATAATAACATGAAACTTTCGAGTAGTACTTACATTTCATTTTTGTTGCTGGTTTAATTGTTGTAAGTCAGGTACACGTACCTACCTTTCGACACAAATCACAATTAGAATCTTTTCACTGAATGATAATTGTGAAAACTTGTTACCTATTTTAATTTTTAATAAACACACATTTTTACACAACACAAACCTCACAATCAAATAACATTTTTAAGAAATCAAAAAACGCACTCAATATAGAAATTAGAAACTCAGTAATAACAAATATCTAATAAACTGTTAAATGTACAAACTTTTAAATGTTAAAATAATAAAAATCTTCTAAGATAACTATAAATATACTGGCGCAAACAAAAATAATATGTTACAGTGCTCATCACATGAAAAAATGGCCTCCCAAAATACAAAACACTTCTGTAATGTAAACAAATATAAACCGTACTAAACAAAAATGCACTATGTGCATATGTGATTAATTAGATTTCCGTCTATTATTTTTACTCGGATTATAGGCAACGAACATATCCGATTACTTCCGAACGCGCCATTACGCCGGCTCTCGGAACTCATGCCGCAGGCCTGACCAAGTAAATCGCACACGCACACACGTTTGCGAACAGTGTACGAATACGAAAATCTTAACTCACACATATAGGTGGGGTCTGCGTAAGATGGAGTGCCTGTAACCACAGATATGTAGCATAATATTGGTGCGTACCTTCGCGCGGCGCGCCTAGTTACCACTTACCGACTTATGTTTAAGTAGTTTTGCAAATTAGTTTTTGCTATTTTATAAATTTAGGCGTTTTAAGTGTATTCATTTTTTACTTTATATAATAACTAACGTCATCTAAAACGCGCGAAAGTTAAATTAAAATATGTGTATAGCAAGTATTTATCATTAGGTAAGCAGTGCTTTTATGCCTTTATGGTACGCACGTCCGTGCTTATTTTATATAATTACTTCACCACAAAGAGTATCTGGCAAGATGTTATCAGTCGTAGTAAAGATTCACCGGGCGCCGATAGCACGGACAAATCTATTTAAAATACGCCCACTGTTTTACAACTGATGCCAATGAGTGATATTGGTAATGCTTGCTACACACGTAACGAATGGAAGAAAGAACCTAACTGTACAGTTATATCGAACGTCATAACTGTACAGTTCTACCGTTGCCGAGTAAAGGCACTAGAGGCGTTTAATTGTTCAGTTTTTTTCTCTCGAAAAAGCTTTACTTGTGTATGCTTAAGGCACGTTTTTGGTAAAAGCTGTATTGCCTGATGTAAAATAAAATAAAATAAAAATAAAATAAAATATCTTTTTATTCAAAAAAGGTATCATGATACTCTTTTTGAAAGTCGAACGAAGAAGCTACGTTGCCTACCACCGGTTCGGGAACTACCCCGCCGAGAAGAACCAGCGTAAGAAACTCGCACGGGGCCATCTTTTCCAAAAAAAAAAAAGGAAAATTACAATGTTATGGCTTACATAACAGCTATGTAACAAAAATAAAAGTAACCTGCATGGAGCCACCCTATTCCCAAGGTGTGCTGTCCTCGATGAAATCATTGACTTTATAATACGCTTTAGCACACAAACGTTCTTTAACTGCTTTTTTAAATTTCTGGGATTTTATTGTATAGGCGTATACATTGGCCTTTAAAGGATTTGCTTACTTTGGCTAGTCTGAACATTGGTATTGCTAACTTGTTCTTATTTCTAGTATTTACGATGGGGGAACATCTTTGGTTTTATTTAGTTCTTTGACGGACGATGCAACTGTGACTGGTCCAGGAAAATATGGTGCGACGAGCTGCAAGCACACTAGTAGCGAGAAAACATATCCTGTGGGAAGCCCAGCATTGCTACTGCCCAGAAGTGGGATGAAGGGAGAGAATATGAGTAGAGCATAAGGATAAAAAGTTCTTTAATTTATTTATAAAGCGCTGACCTGGCGCTACTTATCGCGGGGCGCGTAAAATTTCAAACATTAACTGGTCACGTGGTGCACATTTTATCGCATCCCATAGCACCAATATCTTCGCTATCGCTGGTCATCAGGTCCACTCGCGTGCTGAGATCGTATCGAACACCCACACGGGGGATTTACGAGCTGCATGTACTAATCAGTCCAGGATAAGTCCCGGATAAGGACGTCACCTCATATCCTGTGACGTCATCTCAGATAAGATGTTTTTCGAAGACCAAGCTATGAATTGAAAACTTTATCAACGGCGTTGCGAAATTTGGGTGAAAAATTTGAAACTCGCGTGGCCTTATTGAAAATTCCCAAAACGGAGGGAGAGTAGACCGCCATCGCCAGCGCGTCGCTAAATAGTAAGTTGTATCTCTCTAGCCCAAGATAGAGCGCGGTATCCTTTTTCCCCTCTATCGGCATTTCCGAAGTGCAACCTATTATTATCATTTGTAACCACACACACAGTTTAGTGAAATGAATATGATAAAAGTTGAGACTTGCAAGCATGATATTAATATCATAATTTATTTAAAAGTGCCCATGTTACAATTTCTTTTAATTCAGAAATATCTTTAAAACCATAGGTAATACTGAATACCCAATAGCAATGAAGCAAACAAATAAGGACGATCGAACATCGTTAATTATTGATTTTCCTGATTACCTGCCCTCTGTGTAATATACTACGTGATTTCTATTAGTATGTAACTTGTGCTTAGCCCTAGGGTCTAGACAATACAGATAGTAATCATAGACATAATAAAATAATAATGAGTCTTCAGGCTCGGTACAGACGAGCCACAGATCATGGCCAAAATGAAATACACTGCCCTGGTGACCGCGGTAACACCAAAATGACCCTTAACAACTGCAAAAGCCCACGCATGAAAGTTCAACAAAATCTTGCGAAGTCCGAACGAGAATCTTGAATATACTTTTTGTAATTTTCCATCTTTTTAGTAGAAGATGGCCCCGTGCGAGTTTCTTACGCCGGGTTAGTTCCCGAACCGGTGGTAGGCACCAGTGTAGACCCAACGTTCAGAGAATATTTGAAAAAAATTATTCTGAATAAAAAAAATTGAGTTTGAGTCGAGTTTGAGTTTGTAAAACTCATTCCTCGAGAACAAGAGTTCACAGAAAGAAACAACGTAAGAACGTTGCTTCGCCAAGTCTGCAGTTCTTTGCCAGTTCTTTATGCGTCGCGTTGGAAGCTTAGTAAATACCAAGACGCAATATTTGAAGTATATTGCGTTACAAGCAGTGGCACAGAAGCGAACATAATGAAAAATGAGACCATAAGTGGGCCTTAAAAACGGCCTTATTAAATATAGCCTAACTCACCTGGAGAAGAAACCAAATATAGTCGCTTCATACAACCGCGGCCTATCGCGGACGCCAGTGGCCGGTCTGCACCGCCTAGCCCGGGGTGGGCGATAATAGTAACTCTAGCGGATCAGCGGTGAAATATCGCCGTACATTAACTGGGTGCTCGTGTTAAGCTGTTCTGTTTAAACACACGTTAGCGTAAATAACCTATTTACTGTTCACGTTTTTGTTGTGAGGAATACATTTACTATTGTTTAACTATAATATGATGTTCTGTCTAAATTATTATAATTTGAATGCTTTAGTAATTAAATGAACAAAATAGTCCTAAAATCCCCAATTTCAACATTCGATTGACAACGATATTATTACCACGACATTGATATTTATTATTTTGTTTTTAGTGTGGAAAGTATAGTGACCGCGATGTAGTAGAGTGGGCATAGGTTTATACTATACGAAGGTAAAAAAAAAATGCCGCTCTAAAGTGTAGTCCTTGCAATTTTTTTAGCCAACAGAAATCTTCCATCAAATGAACAAGGAAAAATTTGTTAGCACCCAAGTTATTATTACCCGTAGCGAAAAGGTACGCAACGACCTATTACCACCCATAGTTATTTTCGTAAGAAAGGGCATTATATACGTAAATGTGATTAATCATACGAAAAAACCCTTCCTGCCCTCCGAACAATACGGTAATGAGGCAAAAAGGAATACGAACCGTATTGCGTTGTTTTAAAGTAAATAATCGAATGCGCGGAAAATAGGTCAGCCGTATTAAGAGAGCCTACATTGTTTAGTGTTGTAAGAAAACCTTTCAACAAATGAAATCTTACAGTGAAAATGTACATTATGACGAGGAATGATTCTCCAGAGTTACGCTAAACGAGGGTCGCTAAAGATGTGGTTTTCTTGAGCTGACTATACCGAGACAATACGCCTAAATATACCAGGCCCAATAAATTGAACTCGCTTTGGTACTCTTTCTATTAACAATAATAATTTTCTTAAGTCCGAACTCATTTTTACAAGAAATTATTGTTAAGAGTCCGGGTGCCAATGGACTGGTACTACAAACGTAGTGCCAGGATTATTTCCCATACGAGAATATGTACCATATTTGAGTTATTATTCAGCTTAAGATAGTAATTACCTAGGTTCCTGTACAAAGATTCACTGCAAAATATTTACAAATTACATACTTACCAAAAAATATGTTCGATTACAATTTAGAATGTAAATATTGTAATCGTTCATATTGTTGGCATGTAAATATTTTGCAGTGAATCTTTGTACAGGAACCTAGGTAATTACTATCTTAAGCTGAATAATAACTCAATTATGGTAAATATTCTATGGTAAATGATCTTGGTATTACTCTTGTATGAGAACTGCGCGGCGATGGCACCCGGACTCTTAAGAGTCCGTATACGAAATTTTGCCGATGAATACGAAACTGCAAAGGTTCGCTACAGTAATATTATTAGGTTTTTTCCCCTTATTAGACTTAAAAATATATATGTCCATTTCTGAGGGTAGTCCAAGAGATAACAACAAAAGTTTTTGCTCTATAATTATTTTAAGTAAAAGTACATAAATATTAATTTTTAAATATAAAAAAAGTTAAATACATGTGCTAATAAGTACCTTGGACAACTGGCAATAATAAATTTTCACAATATTTGCAAACTTCATTAAAACAAAAACATGGATTCACATGCACAATTAAACAAGAATATTCAAGATTTAGTGAAGATCTTTGATGCACGGATGGAGAATTTTGACAAGGCTCTTGCAGAGAAAACAGCACAATCATCGTCCACTGAGGCTTTGGATCTGGTCAAGCTGGCATCGGACTTCAATTCCTTCAAAGCAACAGTTTGGGGTATGTTGTCTCTCTTAAAACAACAAATTGAACTTATTGCCACTGGGATGGATGCCCAAGAGATGAGAACTAGGCTCCCAATACTGTTGTTCCATGGTATATCTGAAGACTCTCCGGCTGAGGACGAAGACCAAGTCTGTGCTGTTGTCAAGGATCACAAAATCTCAGACATTGACCCAGGTAGTATCGAGGTATGTCATCGCCTTGGTGCTAAAAATGATCGACCAAGACCTCTGCTTGTACGCTTTTCTTCAATTAGATTAAGAAATGTCATCTGGTCCAAAAAAAGTAACCTCAAGGGATCCGGTCTCATAGTTTCTGAGTTCCTGACTAAGCCTCGGCAAGAGTTGTTTGTTGCTGCCAGAAAACACTTTGGGATGAGAAACTGTTGGACTGCTGATGGTAACATTCACATTTTGCTCCCATACCAAACTCGGAAGAAGGTAATTTCCACGCATGAGTTGAGCTCCCTAATTAATAAATTTCCACTTCAGAATACTCAAGCAGACTCAAAATATGTGAGGCCCAAGAGAGCTAAGACGGGCAGCAAGAAATAAGTAACTATAATATCTTTTTTATTTTATGCATTCGCTTTTTTTCATGCTTGTAATAGTAGTACTAGTTGCTTATTCAATCATTATTGCTTGTTCCCTATGTGAACAGTGAAGTTCCTTACTTTTAAATAGCTTTTAATATTGATTTTATGGCTTGTCTTTGATTTTATTTTGCAAATAACTTATGGATTTTTTTATTGCAAAGTTTACAATAAAATAAATAAATGAAATTTAAGGTACGTCTACTCCATCTAAATTCTAACAATCACACCTGACAGCTTAACAAATGATAGACGTCAACTGTCGACGCGATGGTAGAGGCATGTGTGCATTTATGTTAGGAAGGGCATCTCGTGCAAAATAGTTTCCCAATCTCCTAATACTAATCGTGGTCAGCTAGAATATCTTTTGCTCGAGATTGTGGTCTCCCACAGCAAAGTACTTTTAGGTGTAATGTACAGTCCTTCCTCTGCGGTCAACTATTTTGAGGGTCTTGATGAGTTAATTAGCTGTTATTACCCTTATTATGAGCATGTAATTTTCATGGGCGATTTCAACACACGTTAATTGAAAAATGACCACAGAGCTATTAAACTCCAACATTTGATTGGTTCTTTTAACATGCATATATTACCCCTATCTCCTACACATTTTCCTGTCAACTCCGATCCATCTCTTCTTGACCTCATGTTGATCTCCCAACCCTCCAAAGTAGTTTCCTATGGTCAATTAACTGCTCCCTTTTCATATCACGATCTCCTATATATGTCTTATAAGTTACGTCGTCCTAAAAATAGAGCCAAAACAGTCATGCAACGAAGTATTTCCGGAATTGATATCAACTCCTTAAGACAAGACTTCAGCCTAATCGACTGGATTCCTCTCTATGAAGCTTCTTCTGTGGACAGTAAAGTAGATATCCTCAACTTGACAATAACAAGAATCTTTGACAGACATGCTCCTCTTAGACCAATTCGCGTTAAACGATTACCAGCACCCTGGATAACATCTGAATTAAAGAACCTGATGTCCAAACGCAATAAAGCCAAGACTAAGTGCAAACGTTCTCCTACTGAGTCGAACATTAAAATCTATAAGAATCTACATAATACATGCAATAGAATGTGTAAAGATACTAAACGTTCCTACATATTCAAATCTGTGGAAAACTTATCCCAGGCCCGACTGTGGAAATTCCTTGGTCGGCTTGGTGTGGGTAAAGGTAGTATGGATCCTGCTCTTACCATAAATATGGACGAACTTAATAAGCACTTTGCTGAGCCACCTCTGCTTCTATCTAACACCAACAAATCTGCTTGCTTAAACTCTCTTCATAATAAATCCCCTCCTTTGCATGATGCCTTTAATTTAAGTAACATTACCGAACATCAAGTTCTTACTAGTCTTCGCTCTATCTCGTCTAAGGCGTTTGGGTGCGATGGCCTTAGTAGGGACATGTTAATGCCCATCGTCGATCTGTTGTCTCCGGTCATAACCCACATCATTAATTATTCCATCACCTCAGGCTCCTTTCCGTCCATTTGGAAACATGCACATATAATACCCCTTCCCAAAACTGCCAATCCCACTTCACATTCCGACTTCCGGCCCATCTCCATTCTACCTGTGATATCCAAAGTCCTAGAGCAAGCGGTAGCCAAACAGTTATTTGACTTTCTAAATACAAACCAGATTTTGAGTCATTACCAATCTGGTTTTCGTCCAGGTCACAGCACTACTACAGCTTTGCTAAAGGTAAGTGATGATGTTAGACTTGCGATGGATAACAAAATGCTCACGATTTTGGTCTTACTGGACTTCAGCTCCGCATTCAACTCGGTGGATCACGACATTTTGTTAGCCATACTAAAATCCATTGGTGTCTCGCCATCTGCACTCTCATGGTTTGACTCATACCTAAGAGGACGAAAACAGCGTATTTCCACTCCAGACAGATGCTCTGAATGGGTCTATACATCGGTTGGGGTCCCGCAAGGAGGAGTTTTGTCTCCATTGCTTTTTGCAATTTTTATAAATGAGGTAACTAAATTCATATCCTCTGTTTATCATCTTTATGCAGACGACCTACAAATCTATAGGCACCATTGACAACATTGAGCTTGCAATTGACTCGATTAACAACGACCTTTTAAATATTGAAAAATGGGCTAACACATTCGGTCTACTTGTTAACCCGAGTAAATCGCGAGCTCTTTTAATTGGCAGTAGGCAGCTGCGTTCGAGGATTAATTTTAAATCTCTAACGAAGGTTACTTATAGTGGCAGCATGTTGGAGTATAGTGACAAAGCCAAAAACCTAGGAGTAATTTTTGATTGCCACTTTTCCTGGTTACCACATATTAACGAAGTAAGCAAGAAACTTCACCACTCATTGCATGCGCTGAAGAGGCTGCAAAATTTTCTTCCCATCCCTGCAAAAGTGCTTTTGGCGCAATCTTTACTTCTTCCTCTTTTTGATTACGCTGACGTGTGCTATTTAGATGTAACTGAAGAGCTTCTCAGCAAACTCGAACGGCTACAAAACTCGTGCATTCGATTTATATATGGATTGCGCAAATTCGACCATATATCCGAGTTTCGTAGCAAGTTGCAATGGCTTCCTATTCGCCTGCGGCGAGATATGCATGTTGTAATATTACTATTTAAAATACTTAAACTCTCATCTTCTCCCTCGTATCTATTTGAGCGATTCTCTTATACAGCTCCAAGTGAAAGACCTGCTCGCTCATGCCATCATAGGAAGGTACTAGACACTCCGTGGTACAACACAACTTTTTATGAAAACTCATTTACAGTTAGAGCTGCCCAGTTGTGGAATGCTCTGCCTGAAGACATTCAGCAGAGCCCAACAGTGGGCACCTTCAAAACAAGATTGAAGAGTCACTTTATGTCAACTTTGAACACTTAATTGTATTATTATTAGTATATGTAGGTTTATTTATTAATATTATATATTATAGTATATTTTAATATTAGTATATATTATAATATTTGATTATTAGTATATTTTTGTATTAGTATGTATTAAGATTAATATTTTAGTGAATATTTAATGTATGTAAGTATAATGTACTTTAATATAATATTTAATGTTTTAATATAATAATTATTATTCTCTTTATGTTAGTCATCCTTTATATTAGTTTTTAGTGCATGTTTAGTTTCATTAAGTTTTCATTATTCTTTTGTGTACTATCTATAAATTCGCTATTTTTCTCAATGTCTTGTATGTCTGCTGGCAGAGATCTCTTCTAGAGATAAGCACACATTTGTACTCTATTAATGTATGGTATATTTTAAGCTAGTTTAAGAAAATTGTACATAAAGAATAAATAAATAAATATGTTACAGCCAAAGTAATAAATCTGGATATATATATATATTATCTAGCCATTATTTATAATGTCTACTCAATTTAGATAAAGTGATAAATGACACAGAATTAACCACATTAACTAGCAATTTTATATAATATCTTCAAAGACTTGGATAATGTAATAAAACAGGTAGGTAAAGATAATAAAATAATATTTCAATTTGCTTTAAGCATACCTAACTATATGTGTAGCAATATTATACTGTTATTTAAAATGTACTTAACAATTATTATAAACTATAAAGTTTATTTTAAGAATTAAAATAACATTGCCATAGATAATATTAAGCTACGTTAATTAATATTGTTTGAAAGTTATTTAACTTTTAATCCGCCAGCACTCGCGCTATGAGCATTTTGCTCACAGTAAATTTAAAACACGTGCCATTTTGTCAAAATTATTTTTATGGCCATCGTTTCTTCAGTAGCTGAGTTTTGTTTCGTCTCCCACCCCTGGATACAGATAACTTCTCGCTAGGGTACACTATTCGCTCGTACGAGGAGATCTGTTACGCCGTATACCATCATGCGGCATTTTGCTCATCGCGCGGGTATCGGCGTAAGTACTATTTTTCATTCATCATCATCATATCGACAGTTTTAATGCTACTTTTATGTAATATAATGGTTTTAAATTACTGTTACAGAAAACTATTACGTATTTCTATTATAGATGGATCGGGATCGAAAAGATGAATGCATTTTGGTGATGGTCATATCCAAAGTAGAGCACCTAACAAACCTTGTATATCCTCTACAGAAACATCATATTTTAACGTGATTAAATGTTTATTACTAGAATCTGAGCTACCAGGACAAGAAAATCCAAATAAAATCTGAGTGGTTTGCCCAAGACGTAAAAACCGGAAGACCAAAAAAAGCCTGCATTTACTGTCAAAAATTTTTATGTACCGAGCAAAGTCATAAATCTTGTGATGTGTGTAAAGCTCGGAAATATAATGACGATTAATACTTCCCACATATCTAAGTTTTATTTTTGAAAACATTTTTATATGTGAATTTTTTTCCTACATACCGCCTTTGGCGACTGAAAAGTTTCTTGTCTTGAATGTTATTGAAAATCAAAAAGATAAATGTTGATAAAGTTTTAAATATATACTTTTTATAATAAACAAAGTGTACTTTATTTAATAGAATGATAAAAAGTAAAAATATTACTTTGTAAAACCCAAATTTAATGACATTTATAGACGTGAGCAAAATGCTCTACGCGCGAGTGCTCGTGTAATTTTTAGGGGCGCGAGTGCTGGCGGGTTAATGTATAAAGTAAATTTAAAGCTCACTAGCCATAAAAAAGAAGAAAAAAATCAACCAATCGCGAGTTGGACTCGTGCACAAAGGGTTCTGTACCATTGTAGAATAGACCTGGATTGTATACCTTAATTATTATTAATTTTATTATGAATTCAAGACATGAGTGGAGGAATAAGGTACGTAACATGAAAAAACTTCCCGTTTTTTTTTGTTCCCGGGTGTTCCGGCCCTAAACCCTCCATTTGCTTAAATGGAGGGTTTAGGACCAGAAAATTATTTGAAATAGAAAAAACATGAATTATATGTGTAGCCAGATACATTAGATAGGTTATGAAGTAGATAAGTTACAAGTTTTATTAAAATAATTATGGAAAAAATTAGTTATTGTCCGAATGTTACGAAATGTCACTTGTTCGATTCTTCCACTCACGTCTTCAATTATTAAAGTGTAAATACAACTAAGTATTTTGTGAAAATTTCAAGTGCCTACCTGTTGCCATTGTTGATTACGAGCAAAAAAGGAACAAAAAAATCACGTCTGTTATAATTATGGGAAATCCCTTTAATATTAATTTATTTTGTTTTTAGTGTTTCTTGTTATAGCGACAGCAGAAATACACAATCTGTGAAAATTCCAGTAGTCTAGCTATAGCGGTTCTATTATACAGCCTGGAGATAGACAGACAGACGGACAAATGGAAAGACATCGAAGTCTCAGTAATAGGGTCCCGTTTTTACCCTTTGGGTACGGAACCCAAAAAATACAGAGATCAATACACATATTTGATATCACTCTTTAAAGACTAAAATAATAAAATATTTAAAATGAACTGACATTATATGACTGGGTCATAATTATAATTTATTCTTACAAATGAGGAGGGGTGATATTAAGTCGGTTATACCGTATTTTATTACTTTGGCTATCTTCCACCAGCTATTATGAATAACATCCGGATAAAGTGATTAATTAATCACATTGTCTAGTCAATTTAGATATTATATATAATGACCGGTCATTATATGTAATAGCTATATAATCACTATGACTGTAACATATATACATAATATATTAATTATTAGATTTAAAATATATTATATAAGCGTGGAAAGCCGACTCGAGCCTTGCGGCGAGTAATATAATGTGAGATTTAGGTTGTTTTGAATCGTGTTTTTGGCACATTTTTTTTTCTCGAAGTGGATAGAATTTTATCTATAAGTAGATTATTTCTGTCGTTTTCTTTTTATGAATTACAGCTCCAAGTTGCCGAAATTAACAGCAATTATTTGCCTATTTTCTCTAAAATTTTGCCGAGTTACATATTTTTTTACTCGACTATTTAATTTTAAAGTGGTAAAAAGTAATTCCAACATTTTATAGACTACTTTCTCAACAGTACATTGTATTTTTTTTTTATACCGCTAAGACGTTAATACAATCCATAAACAGGTGATATTCTAAACCTTTTACAGCAAAAATCACAAAACTGTCGCGGGTTTGAGTTGGATTATTTAAAAATACTTAAAAAACAAAAAATCTAGCTCCAACATTAGATTATAATTGAAATTATCTTACATGTTGTGCATTAAAACTTATAGAAATACTGTATTTTAACTGTTAAATCACGTCTGTAAAATCAGCGAAATCGGCAAATTTCGTATACGGACTCTTAAGTATATTTTGTACTCTTTGCAGAGTTTTTGTTTAATAGAGATGTGTTTCTGTCTCTATCTATAATAATATCTGGCAATACAAGTCGTACGAGATCATAGAAAATGTGCCAAATTATTCTTACAAGTTGAAATAACCGCTACGGTATTTTCTGCAAAAAAAGAACTAACAGAATCTGTTCCACAACAAACCAACTATTTTGTGTTTAAATTAATAATGAAACTATTAATAGAGCAGCTGTTGCATTTAATTCCAAACTTTATATTAAACTAAATACCAACATAGTTTTTGGTCTGCCTCAATTCGGCCGAATGTATTTAGGTCATTTAGCAAGTCTGGAATAACTAATAGATTCTATATTTTGCCGGGAGCTCCATTACGTATTTGAAATAAAAACTTTTCCATTCTAAGCAATGCTTCACAGGTTTATTCGTACTGCATGGTTATTGCTTATCTGCATACCATTGCTTATTTCTATTTATTTTACTCTCTATCCCCCTTACTAATAAAAACATTTGGACTACTTGTCTTTTTTCAACACAGTGGAAAAATCATAGACAAAGTTTAAGCATGCGTACAAATAATATGCACACATAATCAGCTTACACTAAAAAACTATATAATTATTTATTAGCTCTAAAAAAAAAATATCATCCCTCTTGTTACCTGTATTAACCTTCTTTTTCTTGTTTACTTTTCCCTTAATCTTTCCTTATATCTAGGGCACTGTATGAGTTGTGAATCAGAGATAAAAAGGGCAAACATGTAGCCGGATGTAGTTAGCGTTTAGCGGCTAAACGGTAACAGCTAATTAGACTAACTGCATAACCCGGAGCTCCCGTGGGAGAACTGTTTACCGATATCGGGTTATTTTCACCTTGTTTACGAGATATGTCCCTTTAGAGCATGAATTTTCCTATCCTTAGCTGATGGCCGCTAAGTTCTAACCGCCGTACTCAGAGACATTTAATTATGATGACCATCAATTTAATGAAGACTTTGACAGATAATAATGTATGAAGCTTATGTCTTAAAATTGATTTAATTTAACTAATTAATGTTTCACTCTGAGTGCAGCAGACTTGTAATAAATTTCATTGGCGTTGGAATGATAACTATAATATGCCTTACTAACCGCTTATTGGCATTGGAATGACTGCTTATAGGTTGACTGTTGGCTAGATTTTCGCAAAGCTCGTTATTAGCAAATATATTTGAATTTCCCTCAAAACCACTAAGACTGAGTAACTTTTGAAGAAGACAACCTTCTTATGAAGTGTAATTTTAAGAAATCCTTTTTCAAAAACTTGAACATTAAGTATCTGTGCATTTATTTTTTTGTTCCTAGACAGAATATCTACACCGATACATATTGTATAGCATTTACAATATGTACCAGTTTACCATGAGGTAACATTTACTATTAGTTAGGATTAGTCCAATCCACACTATCGCATGTAATGGGGACATCTGAACAGAAACGCTGATGATACCTTCTCAAAGCTGCGGTCTCGAACATGCCCCAAGAAGCAATATCGGGTGTGTACAAGTGTGTACAAATTCCGACATGTGTATGCCCGAGGCGACCGTTCCACATTGTGCACATTACGGGATAGGATGTACTAAAGTTCTAGACTTTGGTATAATAGTATTTGCCTGGTGTCAAATATTCCTTTGAGTGTTGATACACAGAGTGGTGTAGATTTTTGTAGTGGGTGAAATAAAGTATTGACTAATTATTGAATTAAATATCATTGAAAATTGCTTTCAAAATGAATAATTATTATCGTTGTTTATATAGATAGCGTACAGTTTAAAAATCGTTCAACAGAATTCGATATTTAGATATCCTTGGTGGTGCGAGAGGACAGTACGCTATTGGATGTCACGTGTTCACTGTTCAGACGAGTCGCTATTAGTTTGTTTTTTTTACAAAATAAGGGGTAAATGAGCAAACGGGTCACCTGATGGAAAGCAACTACCGTCGCCCATGTACACTCGCAACTTTAGAAGAGCTGCAGGTGCGTTTCCGGCCGTTGGTAGATCGCAATCAGAATTATTGGTACGTAATTGCAGATATTATATTATGTTGGAAAAATGTTTTTTTAGTATATCGAGCTTAGTTTGAAGATAAGACGTTCAGTTAACTAAACGGAAGTAACGCAATGCAGAGAGAATTCTCCGGAATATTAGTTGACAAGCCCATACAATATCTAAATGTAAAACATTTATGTACAAATTCAAAAGAAACGCTCTGAATTCGTACAAAATACACAAGCTAAGCGCAACTGTTGGTACCGAAATACGCTTTCATATTTGAAGTCGAGGCAATTCATTTTTTCATCCCCAAAGGGAATGGTTTTTATCTTTTCATCTATACTAGTTGATATCTGCAGTATTCTGCAGTGTGGCCGAAAACTTTACCAATTTTATTTTTGCGGGTAAAATTTTCGAATAATTTACGTACTTATTGTTTTATTTTTGTTAAAATACGTGTAATTATATGGGTTAGTATTCTTAACACAATCTTAATTGTTTTCAGCAATAAAAGATCAACCCTTAAACAATCCTCACAAATTCAAGACGAAGATTCAACAAGCAAAATCCCAACTTTATGGATTTAATTTCATTCCCTTCCTTATATAACATGACAGGGAAAAAGTTGCAGGACGATTAAGACAAGATTGGTGTTTCAAGTTCTCCGAGACTCCGACTCAAAAAACTCCGCTAAAACTGAGAATTTAATCTCGACACGGATTCGTGTGATGAATATGAATTCGCCGCTAAACTCCTACATGGAATTATGCGCAGATTTGGGGACTCTTTGTGATGTCTACATCTTGGATGTCACGACTTTTTGTACCAAAATTGGTGATGATTTACAAGGCTACTTTGGCCGGAAATATCCGATCCGATCTTATGATCTGACACTCGGGCTTTTGATAAATATTTAACTATAGATTTAAATGTAAGTTGATTATTATTTATTAGATGCTTTTTCTAAATATGTAGAGATATAAGCATGGTAAAACCAACAAATTAGATGCATACTTCACGTGATACTTCACTCACCTTTTCAATTTCTAAGAGAATAGACTCTCTAGATATAGCATTCCAGACAGTTTATCCCGGCTAGCGTTAGCTCACACGGTCTCACAAGTTATTTTAATATAGGCCACTCAATTCAGCGCAGCTGAGCGTGCGGCGTTTAAGGTTATATTTCAGGGGGAGATATGCTCAAGCATTTATCGGTCGGAATTTATTGTCTTACAGTTAGCTCAGTTTTAACAAACACCCTCGAAATTTAAGGGAATTTTTCAAGAGCGGAATGAATTTATTGGATAAGACGACGTAGATAGGACTTTAATATGTCGGGCCCGCCCGTTTACGGCTGTCTTTTATGGGGACAGTGAAATCATAAAATTATGATTACATTAGTGAAAAGGAGTGTTCCCTTGAAATATGATGAGATCTGCTCGAGTGTCGTGGAAGGAAGGAAGGAGGAAGTTAAGAACCATTGTGAAACAAATTTCCTGGAAATAAAGACTATTCTATTCTATTCTATTCTAAGGTTTTAAGTGATGACCGCTAATTTTGGCCACATCGGAGATGACTCTATAATCTATATTATAATATCAGCACTGCAGTAAAATATAATAATAATAATAATAATAATAATTTTATTGTTAAGTAGGTATACATATCAATTAAGTACAATCGATTGCCTTCTAAAAATATAACGACAAAAATTCGCACTATGTACTTAGTATCTACTTATCAGTATTATAACACATAGTTTGGTTGATCTCTGACCCCGAAACTATTATAATGTGGTATCGGAGTCAGTGATTCTCACGGTTGAGGCAGGTTATAAAAAAAAGAACAATACATAATACAATATGTTGTGAGAATTACACATTACACAATAAACCCTTTGCTCACCAGTTTTCAGCAGAGTACAGTAGTTAACACTATTCTCTAGTCACAACGTAACTTAACACCGTGGTCCTACAAATATTTCAACATATAGCTCAAAATGTCAACTATTTTCACGTAATTTTAATTTTTATAGGTTTCTATTTTTGAATATTGATAGTGGCAGTAACTAGATAAATCTATACTTATAAAATTACATGTCCTGACTGACTGACTGATTCATCATCGCTGAGCAAAAACTGTTAAAGTTACAGCCATGAAATTTGGTGAGTAGCGTTGTTTTATAGAGTAGACACCCACTAAGGAAGGAATTCTGAAAATTTTACCCCGAAGGCGGTGAAATAGGGCTTGAAAGTCTGAATGAAAGTCCGTCATTTCTTAAGTTAGGAACATGAAACTTTATCTTTGGGTTACTGATTAAAAATGAATGGATATGTATTTAAGCGTTTTTGGAAATTCTTTCCCCTAGGGGGTGAAATTGGGGTTGAAAGTTTCAATGGAAGTCCGTTATTTCTTGAGTTAGAAGCATGAAATTTTATGTTTGGGCTACTGATTAAAAATGATTGGATACGTGTTTAAGCGTTTTTGAAAATATTACCCCCAAGGGGGTGAAATAGGGGTTGAAAGTTTAAATGAAAGTCTATATAGGTATACTATGATAACGCGAACGAAGTCGCGGGAAACAGCTAGTTATTAATATGTTGGTAGTACAAATAATATTCCTACCTAGTTCTAATTATTAATAAAAATCTGCCAAGTGCGAGTTGCACTTGCGCACGAAGGGTTCCGTACCACCATAGAGCAAAAACAGGGGAAAAAATGTGATTTTTGGGGAGTCCCCTATTAATTTTATTTAAATTTTATCATTAACTATTAAAGTATAAATAAAATGATTTCTTAAGTTTTCGCGAGTATCACTCATGATATTATAAGTTTAAACACTTACGGATTTTGTCGCGGAGCACTTTTATTAATCCCGACGTTTCGGCTACTTTGCAGCGGCCGTGGTCACGGGCGGACTGAGGTGATAGGTGTCCAATTTCTTGAAGTTATCCAACTACCCGACGACTCATCAATTTTTGTTTGCATTCCGATCTACGCAGAACGAACTCACAGTGTCTTGAAGCCAACTAGATGGCAGCACCCAACCATCTTCACGGTTAAAATTAGTGTATTTTTTTAATTTCTATGGCCTCGCGTATCATTCTTGGGCGGTATCGTGCTTCTTTTGCCAGTACTTGTGGCTTATCAAATCGTATGTAATGGCGAGGTTGATCCAGTGTGTGTTCACAAATCGCGGACTTGGACTGTGATTGTGGCCTCTCTTATATAGGGCAAACCAAAAGGTCCATCAAAACCCGGATCAAGGAACATATTGCAGATGTCAAACACCGTAGAAACACCAAGTCCGCGATTTGTGAACACACACTTGATCAACCTCGCCATTACATAAGATTTGATAAGCCACAAGTACTGGCAAAAGAACCACGATACCGCCCAAGAATGATACGCGAGGCCATAGAAACTAAAAAAAAACCTAATTTTAACCGTGAAGATGGTTGGGTGCTGCCATCTAGTTGGGATCCAGTAATAAACAAACTCAAACACAAATCCATGACACCTCGGCTTCAAGACACTGTGAGTTCGTTCTGCGTAGATCGGAACGCAAACAAAAATTGATGAGTCGTCGGGTAGTTGGATAACTTCAAGAAATTGGACACCTGTCACCTCAGTCCGCCCGTGACCACGGCCGCTGCAAAGTAGCCGAAACGTCGGGATTAATAAAAGTGCTCCGCGACAAAATCCTAAATAAAAGTGTTTAAACTTATAATATCATGAGTATAAATAAAATTCAACATTTTGTAAATATTTCAGGTGGCTACCTCTTGTCATCATTGAGACCGAGCAAAATTAAAAAAAAATCATGTTTGTCGTATGGGAGCCCCCCTTAATACCTCAATAGCGGATTCTTGGAAATCTATTGTTATTCTATTGTTATCGCGGTCGAATTCAACCACTTGGGGCTTGATAGGTTAAATATTAAATTTATTTTGTTTTTAATATTTGTTGCTATAGCGGCAATAGAAATACATAATCTGTAAAAATTTCAACTCCCTAGCTATTGTCGCTCTTCAGTTACAGCCTGGAGATAGACAGACGGACAAACGGACAGACGGACAGGCATCGAAGTCTTAGTAATAGGGTCCCGTTTTTACCCTTTAGGTAAGGAGCCCTAAAAATGAAGTCAGACGTAGTTAACAAGTTCAGGGGCCCCGCAGCAAATATTGTCTCGCCAGGATTTGTTTAACCTGACGTCGGCAAAGATAAATCACAATTCACAGAGGCGCCACTGCATACATTATCTAGGGTGCACTTTTGTCTTTTTTACTTTTTTTTCTTTCATGGATACAAAATTACTTTTGGTGGCATTATTTTATGGAAAGTTACGAATGATAAAAATGTATTTGTTCGGATATAATTGGCTTAAATCTAAATATAATGGTCGTGACTTATCAAGGTATTTAACAATCATTAAAATTCAAAGCCAAAAGGTTGTCCCGCCTAACTAGATTGACCCAAGAAAACCACATTTTAATCCCTTCATTTGTTCGCCGAACAAATGACTCGAATAAACTTTGCAACAAAATTTTCGTATTAGCACTTTGTTAAATTGGAAATCTCAAAAATGGTTGTTTCAAAAATGACAAATAGTCTTGGGGGCGAACATAAAACATACTGAGATGAGATATCTCTGTTGCTAATGTAATCTGTGCGCATCCACTGCAGGAGATAAGCCGGCCAAATAGAGAGGTAATCTTGGCACTAGTTTTATGAGTTTATTACTGAGCGGGTAAACGACCTACTTTATTTGGTCGAGTTAGATTTGTTAAACGCTCTTATCGTCCAAGTTTTGGCTCACAACTTGCTGCGAGTTGATTTATTTAGTTCTGGGCTAATAAATACTAGATACCCCGCTGTCAGTTCTATGGGTCGGAATGTTGAACTTTCATATTTTAGTTTGTTTTGTGCGATATGAGTTTCGCTGTTTTTATTTTCTACTATTATCATTTAAGTACTAGATACGCGGTGAGCTTTGTATCACTTCCCTCTTTAGCATAAACCTCTTCTGGACTCCCACGATATTTCAAGACTAAAATTAGCCAAATCGGTTCAGCTGTTCTCGAGTTTTTGCGAGACGAACCAATTAGAAATTCATAGATTTAAATCTAAGTTGATTATTAAATAATTTTTCTAAATATGTAGAGATAAAAGCATGGTAAAACTAGGGTAAAACCAACAAATTAGATGCATACTTCACGTGATACTTCACTCACCTTGCCAATTAGAAATTCATTTTTATTTAAATAGATAGATTATTATAGTTATAAATTAGAGAACGTCAGTTTTTCAAAACATCAGATTTTACATGGGTTTTTAGGTATACTCGTTCTATACACTGGCTATTCTTACCAATTTTATTTCTATAATATACGGAAGACAATCGTTCCAATCGGACTGTCGCAGGCCGACCTTAACGAAATCATTTCGTTTTAATTCCTTACCTGAAACAAGATACAAAATACGTATTAAGATCCTATCATAAATTTCAAAGTTCTATGAAAATATAAAAAAGTATTTTCAAGTCCACTATTTACGACCACTACTGAGTACTGACTACTTCGAGCTACTAATAAATAACAATAAGCAGGATTAATAAATCTTTTTATAATCTACTAGGCGTAGACTACATCCGTAATTATAGGCTTCATTCTACGAACGAGACATTTTGACATATTATTGTAATGTTTAAGTTAAAAAAATATCTCAATTTTGGTGACAAGTTAAAGTGGCAACTGGCAAAACCTTTATTATTATAATTTTAGCAGTGTTTAGCAATGCGCTTGCAAAAATGCGCATAATGTACTGCGCATATTTTCTCCGTGGTTTAACCAATCAAGCCCCATAAGCTCACCGGTGAGCGAGATACAATAAAATCATAATAGATTTCCAAGAATCCACGATCAAAAGATTAATGTAGCTATTTAATAGATAATGCAGGTAATAAATAACTATTTCACTTGTTATCATAGGATTTATTCGCATAAGCCATTCTCAGAACGTAAGGAGCCTTAGGAAAATCAACTCACGCTATAAATTCTTCCATCTTTTCCGAGAACTTCCCACCTCTCACAATTAATTTATGAAACCTGCCAGCTCTATTATGTTCTTGCAATCTCCACGAATGGAACTCCAGTTTTCTAAAGACTGAAACATTGTAACAAATGTCTCGTATGAGATTAAAAAGGAGCAGACGGATTGCCTGATGAGTTTCGTCGCTTGTTAAGTTTTAAGCTACCTTGTTTTTTTTTATAAAACACTAGCTGACCCCACAGACGTTGTCCTGTCTTAACGATGATTATTTAATTCGAATTGGTATAATTAAGAAAACAATAGATTAAAATTAGTATCTTCATGCCAAATTTCATCAAAATAGATTAATAAATAGTTTAAGCGAAAATCATAAAAGTATATTGTGCAGGAATCGTACATTTTCCGGGACAAAAAGTATCCCTTGTCCTTTCCCGAGACTCAAAGTATCTCCATACCGAATTTCATAAAAGTAGACTGAATAGTTTAGGCGAAAATCATAAAAGTTTATTGTGCGGGAACCGTACATTTTCCGGGACCAAAAGTATCCCTTGTCCTTTCCCGAGACTCAAAGTATCTCCATACCAAAATTCATAAAAATCGATTGAATAGTTTACGCGCAAATCATAAAAGTATATTGTGCAGTAATCGTACATTTTTCCGGGACAAAATGTATCCTATGTCCTTTTCCTGGTTCTAAGCTACCTCTCCACCAATTTTCAGCCAAATCGGTTTATCCGTTCCTGAGATAAAAGTTTATTGGGCGGGAACCGTACATTTTTCGGGACAAAAAGTATCCCTTGTCCTTTCCCGAGACTCAAAGGTATCTCCATACCAAAATTCATCAAAATCGATTGTATAGTTTACGCGCAAATCATAAAAGTATATTGTGCAGTAACCGTACATTTTTCAGGGACAAAATGTATCCTATGTTCTATTCCTGGTTCTAAGCTACCTCTCCACCAATTTTCAACCAAATCGGTTCATCCGTTCTTGAGTTATAAGTGGCGTAACTAACACAACTTTCTTTTATATAATATATAGATATAGATATATATGTTGGATTTTGCAATTTTATGGCGCCATTTTTGACGGGTTAAAAACTATCCCGTGTCCTTTTACAGGACAAATGGAGGTAACGAGGTATTGTACATTTCATCAAAATTGGCTTAGAAGGTTTGAAGTTTCAAAAAGTAGCAGACACTCTTTCTCACGTCTTGTCGTCGTTTTTACAATTCTTTATAACCTCAAGATTAAATAGCGTCATCATAGTTTTGTAGGGGCACTTATCTACAGGTGACTCAGATCTTCGTCTACTTAAAACTTAAAAGCTTTACTAATCCCGCTGATCTCCATAAATCATGCGTCATTGGATGTCACACATTTTGAGGTATTTCGTCGACAAACATACACTAGGAGCCATAAAGTGGGTTTATCTATTGTTGGGAATGTTTATTTTCGAATAAATAAATACAAGAATGTGTGTCAAGTTTGTAAAAGCTCAGTAGATACTGTCAACACGCGGACAAACAGTGCGTTTCCATCGAGTGCAAACATTGACGTATACAGCGTACACTCATTTACAAATACGCCTCGGGATCGCGCAGACGGACGCTGATTCCAAATCATAAGGTAAAACTAATATCATATAATCGCGAATTGGCGAGGTATTATTTTTCTATCAGACAAAATATGGCCTAACTACACACTCCCACTACTAGCTAGGTATAAGAGGATATAAATTTAAATTGCTTTGCTTGCCATGCAGGTTATGCATGGGAAGGGAATGATATTAAATGTACTGTAACTTCTTGGTAGAAATTCATGTTTGACAGCAGAGGATAATTGTAACAAAAGGTCGTGTAAAATATTAATATGGTAAGAAATATATTAATAAAGTAGAGTAAGTGCAAGACAAGTGTTTAATTATGTAACAACTAACACTTAACATTTAAGATTTCTTTAACACTTAGGGGCGATTTCATCAAAGAAATGGAACGCGTTCAATGTACACTGAACCGGTTCAAAACGTATAAACGCGATTATAACATCGAATTGCGTTTCGCCAACATAAACTGAACGCGTTCACAGCAACTAAGAGTTTTATCTTCTGAACGCCCAAAGTCCGAAGTTTAACGTCATAAAACCCGTTCAAGCCCTGTCATGGCGGAACGAAAAACATAGACAAAAGAAATGTCAAAATAACAGTTTTGACACATGTGTTTGGTTAGTTTATGTATTGTTTCTTACTAATTTGTAGTTAAATTCACGTGAAAAGGCTTTAAAATGATGAAAACATATAACGTAAAATAATCGCGTGACGTCACGTAAACTAAGATTTAATAATCGCGATCAATAGAATTTTGTGAAATCCATTTGAAAGAGAACGAGATTTACGTCGCTGCATGAACGCGTTCAATGGGAACTAAGTTTTATAAAACGAAGTTTTATGTGTGATTGGTGAAATCCCACCTTAAAAGAGCTTTTACCGCAACGATGGACGGCTTGCTTAGTTACTATGAAAATGTTTAGTTAGCACTCATATTATTCATCAGTCATCAACATTTGTTGACAAATCTTAAATATGAAGGACAAGTTTTATTTTTCCGGTATTATTTAGCAAGAAGTGAATAATATATTATATAATTTTGATTTTGAATATCTCTCGTGTGGTTTTTTAACAGTTATTTTACAAGTAGGAATGTGGTTTCTTGTACCAGCATTGTGTCGCTCGTTTGCGCGACTCACAGTGTCCCAAACCACTATCTACAACTTACTTTATCACTTCCTCGTACTGTTACTAAGCTGTTGTGAAACTTATATTTGTTTTAAGATATCATGAAAATCACAGCTTTCGTCAAGTGTATGATAAAAATTTTAATAAATTTAATTTACATATTATAGCCTCCCAAATTATATTAATTTAATACTTGAATAATTAAATAACTATTTATTTCGATTTACAGGAAAATAGCTCATTAAGGGCCTTCCCCTACAGAGATTACGGAAGAAATTACGGAAATTTACCGTATTTAGAGCCTTATAAACTCATAATTTGAAAGCTACAAGGTTATAATAAAATACAGCAATGATCTTCAGTATATCAACATTCCTTTCCCAGTTTTAAATTTTCTATTTTTGTTTATTGTACTCATGATAATATGAGCTTCCAAAGTAACACCAATTTATTAAAATTGAATCATACTTTCAGCATCTCCTTAGTATAAATACAAATCACGTTTATTTGAAACACACGACAATAGATAGAAAATTTCATTAACTGCATATTCCCCGTTTTAAATTTTTTAGATCAATTTCAAACTGAGTTAAGCAAAAAAAAACGATTTTTGTGCGATATCAGCAATGCGTCAATCGTCTTGTCAAGGTCGTTTACTCGGGGGATGGCCTTACACAATGAGTTTCTAAAATACTAGAGTGGCAATGTCTTACAAACTGATGCAAAAAATGCGTAACCACTTGATAGCCCAAAAGACAATGTCACTTCATAATGTTATTATGTCATTATGTATGGCAGATATGCCTGCAGGCATCTTCAAAGTGGTGACGCGTTTCTGTCGTAGACTGCCAATCTAGTTACGTTAGTAACATACAATATCATTGGCCTTACATGGATAATACAGAAAAATTACGCTCTTTTTTAAAGATTATTGATTTTATTATTGTTTATATACTAAACAATGATAATATATTACATAATATTTTGGTAAGGACACAGTAAAGTTGCTTGAAACCTTCACGAAACATAAAACTTACAAACATTCCTTAACATTAAAAGCCTTTCAATTAGAGGATATCATTAAAAATACAAAGTAAAGAACTTGTAGTCTTTTACCGTTTTGCCGGCAAACCTAAAAGATCTAAACAACGCGACGCTGAGTAAGCAATAGTTAGTAATTAAGTATTAACGGCTTAACTGAAAGAATAAACAGGATCTAGAACTTTCTCAAGATAGCTGTTTACAGAGCTCTTATAAAGTTTAATATAGACTAGAGTTCATTATCATCGCCTTATTCAGCAATTAACAGTCAACACAAAATCTGAGTAGCAGATGATTAATTCCTGAAATGATCAATAACTTCTGTTGATCAAGCATCAGTTTAAAGGCCGGCAACGCACCTGCAGCTCTTCTGATGTTGGGAGTGTCCATGGGTGACAGTAGTTGCTTTTCATCAGGTGACCCGTTTGCTCGTTTGCCCCCTTATTTCATTTAAAAAAAAGTTGATAATCAAGAGTTTTATTATAATCGGTTAAATTTCGGAGCTTATTTGCAAAGAAACAAAACTTTTCTCCATTACATAATTAATACATATTTTATTTATATAGAAGTAAGTATTCATAGTGTAGAAGTATACAGTACGACAAATTAAAAGCTAAAGATCGATAGGAAAGGCAGCCACTGAGGCACACACACTATACTACGAGTTAGAGTTCTAATCTCGACTGCGGAAACAAACTCTGATACTTTCTTTAGTTTCTTAATAAATATCTTGCAGATATTCTCGAAAAAATTAGAAAAAAGCTCCGAAGCTGCGTATTTTTGCGTACAGGTATTGCAGAAAAATACAACCTCGGGAAATTACTTAAAGCCATCAAAACATCATAGACCTTATGTACAGACAAGAGTAAACAATTTTCAATCTGAAACATACTGTATTATAATGTCTAGTGTGTAGGTGTACCTACTTGAGTTTTGACAAACCAAAGTAAATTACCACTTGGTAAATCTTTCTAGCGGCACTATTAAAAAAATACTCTTTAAAATAACTTCACTTTTCATAATTGAATGCTACAATTTCATACTCACTAAGAGTATTTAGATAAATCTACATAAAGAAACAATGGTTGGTTGTATTTAAACGGAATCGACGTCTGTTTTCGCCATTTTCGTGACGTCACGTCCGGTCAGCGTTAGAATTAATATCTACAAATGAAATTCGTAAATAAGGGAAAACACCACAGACGAGGAAAAGTTTATTGTTTAGAAAATGGTACCGTTATTTTGTTTAACTTGTGCTAACTACAAGTTGCTAAATTGTACAAACTACAAGTTTTTAGCAGTATTTAAATAATATGGTAATTGTTAAATTTGCATGGTAGATAATATTAGACACTAGATGTTGTTTCGGTGCATCGAACAGTCGAAAATATTATCGTTATAAATGACTATCCATAATATACATATTATGTATTATGTCCTTTCCTGAGACATAAAGGCTTACTTAAATACCCATACCAAAGCTTAAAAAGGTGAACAGACAGACGGAAAAAATCGCAATAATCATGTTAGTATGAAAATGGATTTTTCAATTGAGAAGAACGTGATACAAACACTTTTTAAATAGAACAAAATAAAAAAGAAAAAAATAACAAACAAACAATTGCGTATAAAGTCCGTCAAAACTCACTTAACCGTACAGTTAACGCCAAATTAAATACGGCCTAATGCCGTAAAAAGCGCCATTTTACATATTGTACGAACAATAGGATCGTGTTCAGCTCCGTCAAATAACGGCTAAAGCAAACACGCGAATGAAAAATGGTTTGCTGATTTCAATACGGACTGATCGATACATTTTATGGTTACGTGAGGGAACTGAAATATTTATTGTGGTGATAGAAATGTAGGGATTGCAATCCCGCACCTTTTTCAATCCCGCGGGATTGATTTGCGGGATTGGTCAATCCCGCGGGATCCCGCATAGTTTGGATTTATGTTATAAAATTGAATAAATTGAAATTATAATTTATGTTTTATTAAAAATCAACTTTATTAATATAAATTTCTCATATTATGCCACAAGAATATATGTTTTGTACCAAAATAACAATGAAATTATGTAATCGCTCTAGTCTTATTATATCTTAAAATTAAAATGCCTCGGCAATCTTGAAATCAGGGACCTCTCAACATTATGGCTCCGCATTGATTGCGACGACCACCCTCGCGTTTATGCATGCCTATATATAAGTCCTATCAGTGGTGACCTCGTGACGGACTGACTCTTTGAACACCTGCAAGCTGCTTCAGATTTATTTCAGCTGCAAATCCCATCTGCAGAGATCATAATACTTGGCGACTTTAAAGCCCACCACGCCGACTGGTTCAATTCCAGTAAAACTGATCATGCGGGAAGATCTGTACAGACAGATCTTCCCGCATGATACACAGGACCACAGGACCAGCCCTTGCAAACGACTTAACACAACTGGTTGCTAAGCCTTCGCGAATCCCAGATGTAGACGGTCAGAATCCTTTCCTGTTGGACCTTCTGCTGACTTCAAATTCTGATGGCTACTAAGCATCCATGACAGCATCACTTGGTTCATCGGACCATTGCCTTATTTAGAGTTCTGTGCCACTTACGTGCGTGCGACAGCGTGCTGTTAAATACTGTGTGGCACTACAAGTTAGCGGACTGGGATGGGATGCGGTTTTTTTGCATCCTATGCTTGTACTTGTGCTTCTCGCCGGATGATCCCGACAACACTGCCAACTCCGTTGCCAAAGTGGTGCTAGGGATGAAGCTTTTCATTCGTCCTCTGTAGTGCTAACTTGCGGCAAATTTCGTTCCTGGTTTGGTTCACCCTCCAAAAAAGCTTTTCGTTGGAAGCAGAAGGCTCACCAATCCTGGTCCAATGCAGTGTCTGCTCGGGATTTAAATACCAGCACATATAAAATAAAGTACTCAAGAAAGAGATCACTCGGGCAAAGAGCACGTCAATAGAATTGGTGAGAGACTCGAGTACCTCCCTTCGAGAACCTGTGCATTCTGGTCTCTGGCCAAAGCTATTGAAGGGAATATCTGCAAGCCAACCCTACCATCCCTACACGTAGGAAATAGGTCGTTGGCCCATGACGCAAAAGGCAAAACGGATCTTCTGGGTAAGTTCTTTGCGTCAAACTTGACCCGAGATGACGAGCGTCATGTCGGATATTTGGTTTCATCAGAGCTCAGTGCAAATAGCCCTCCGTTCCCTTGATATCCAAAAAACGAGTGGGCCTGACAGAATCCCTCCTATTGTGTTAAAAAAGTGTGCTCCAGAGTTGTCTCTGTTCTTAACGCGTCTTTTTCGGCTCTCCTGTTCTTCTGGCAGTGTACCGGCTTCCTGGAAGACAGCCTTGGTGTAGCCAATCCCTAAAAAAAGTGACCGCTCAAATCCTTCCTTGCATATCAATATCGCTATAACCAATCTATACATATTATAATACAAAGTCGCTTTTTTCCCTCATGTCCTTTTGTTCCCTTTAATCTTTGAAACTATGCAACAGATTTTGATGCGGTTTTATTTAATAGATAGAGTGATTTAAGAGGAAGGTTTATAAGTATAATAACATTCATTAAATAGTGGAGAAATACTGTTATTGTTGGGGTTTCTAATGTGATGTCGTAAATAATTACATTTTTTTCCGCTTGTACACTACAAACGCAGGCTGGACCCTACAAAATGTATCAAAATAATGTACTAAGCATTGTACACTATGAAAAGATCTACAGCAAACTCCACGATGGTATATATCAATCTCTTATGGATATCCCTCAATAACATTAATTTTTTGTCATTTACTTTTAATTTTAAATAATGGCTAATTTTCGAAGCGATTTTAACCAATGCGGCAATAATCATTATTCAATTAAATACTTTAAATACATTATCGATTTAGGACAAGTAAATCTATATGGCCCTTTACAGCTGACAGCATATGATTGAAATGAATATTTTCGAAGATATTACAGATTTAAAAAATGCGAGACGTAGCTTTTGCGGCCATTAATGCGGGCCACGGGTAGTAATGAATAATAATAATTATTGTGTAAATCAAAACAACTGAATCGATTCTAATCATTTTTTCAGTGAGTGACATAGGCTATTAACTTATTTTATACCCGTGCGAAGCCGGGGCGGGTCGCTAGTTTATAATATATAATAATAATGTAATCAATTATTATCAATGGCCAGCTCCTTTGATACTTGGACGGCCAAGGATTACTAAGTGACAAACAGTAGGTACGGGTTCCGTAAGGGTCGCTCGGCTGGTGATCTCTTGGCGTACCTGACTCATCGGTCGGCTCAGGCGAATGTGCCGAAGGTAGAGGCATTGGCTGTTAGTTTGGACATTGCGAAGGCCTTTGATCGGGGTCGGCACAAAGCGCTGCTATCAAAGCTTCCATCATATGGGCACCCCGAGAAATTATGCAAATGGGTCATGCGGGATCCGCGGATCCGCGTTTTGTAGGTGCGGGATCCAGCAGATTAATAAATGGCGCGGGATCCCGCGGGATTGCGGGATCCCGCTTTGCGGGATTGCAATCCCTATAGAAATGGTTTTGTTTGTATTAATAGGAGTTACTTTTTAACCCTCGACCAAAAAGAGGGGTGTTATAAGTTTGACGTGTCTGTCTGTCTGTCTGTTTGTCTGTCTGTGTGTGTGTCTGTCTGTGGCATCGTAGCATCCAAACGGGTGGATCGATTTTGATCTATTTTTTTTGTTTGAAAGCTGACATGATCGAGAGTATTTTTAGCTATAGTTCATCATCATCAGCCTGCTCATTACTGAAATATCACGGTTTATCTGGTTCGTGATAGGCTGATTAGCAACTTGCAGTCGTTTGATGGGTTTTATATTTTGCATTCTGATTCGTGACACTTATGAATATAATACACATTATTGGAATGTTGACCTGGTGCTGCAGCATCACCTGGTAATCAATAGGATACCCAACTCCTCACCAACTTAGGGCAGAGGTTTCGTGTTTGGGCTCATTTTAATCGCGACAGCTAATAAGACGTAGATAAACAGTAAATATTTGCATGCTACTGCTACAGCATCATCTGGATTCTATAGGAGCCGAGCTCCGTATGAACCCAAAGTGGAGATTATATGTTTGGGCTCATATTGACGGCCTCATGCAAGAGGACATATTTTATCGATGGTATTTATTGGGATATGATCTACTTGATAGGAATTATTCTGCAAAAGTTTAAAAAGCATAAAATTAAATTAAATTAGGAAATTAAAAAAAAACCCCTGTCAAAAAACTTTAAAAAGTAATGAAATAATATTTACTGACTTTAAGTTTAAATAATTCCTGAGAGTAAAGTAATATTTTAGTCCATAAATGTTGTCAAGGTGTGTCGGGGGACCGCTAATTGTAGATGTTTGATTTCACATTACAATTTATAGTTTATGGGTCAGATCACAACGATCCGAATCGAGAGAATCAGCGACTATTATGGCGATACAAAATGCAAAAGTCGCTGTTGTGGTAGTTTACTTGGCGGTCCCCCGACACACCTTGACAACATTTATGGACTAAAATATTACTTTACTCTTAGGAATTATTTAAACTTAAAGTCAGTATAAATATTATTTCATTACTTTTTATTCTATTACTGTACTAGATGAAGCTCGCGATTCCGTGGCGCCAAAACTGGTTGTATACTAAACTTAGATTATATAGCTTTCTAGCACTTCAGGAAGTATCCAAACATTTTGATGATCATCATTCATCAGTGTGTCAGTGTGTCAGTGACGAAATCGGCGTATTAGAGCTATTTAATTGAGACTTTGTATGTTTAATAAGTTTATTGAAGACATCATATCCTGAAAATATGAACTATCTGCTACAACGGAAACCAATTCTATGAAGGTTAAAAAAAACGGCGAAACACTTCGAGAAAAGGTAGGTAGTGCCCTTGCGCTCGTCTTGGCGGGGACACTACCGTGTCTCCAGATTAGTACGCAGGATGGCCCGTAAAATACATTCTAAAAGAACAAAGCTATAGCATTTTGCCACATAGTTTTTTTTAAAGGTTGCTCTTTATGCTAAAATGCTTACAATGTGAAAATATAATTAGACTCCATGATTTGAGGATATGTCAGCTATTAGCGCTCATATTTCTTCCTCACATCACATTCACGTGTTCAGCGACAGAACATAGGGGTACTCAGGGCGCGTTGATCCGTCCATTAATAAGATTCCCCCACTAACTGACGGTAATCGTCTTACCCTCTTTACGCTCGTTTTCACTAATTACACATAATACACTTATTTTTATATTTTGACAGGCTACATACTTATCCTGATTAGTTTTGTCAGTCATGGTAATGGTGACCTACAATTTGTTATGTTTAAGTTTGTTGGCACATAGTACAAAGGTATAAGCGTAACTGAAAATATCAAGTTAAGAATTGAAAAAACCAGAAAAGGAGCAGTTATATTTTTTTAATTTTAGGGGGCAGACGAGCTCTCGGGTCACCTGATGGAAAGCAACTACCGTCGACCATGGACAATCGCAACATCAGAAGAATTGTAGGTGCGTTGCCGACCTTTTAAGAGAGAATACGTTGTCTCCTTTAATCAAATCAAATCATTTATTTGCAGAATAAGTAGGTAAAAAGATGTTACAGATTATTGAAGGTTCGCAGGTCGTATTAGTCTGGAAATACTGCTGGTGACAGTTCGTTCCAGAGCTGCAGAGTTTTACTGTGTAATGCCACTCATCAAGGCGATGAATGAGGATGGCTTATTTTTAATCTATATACTAAAGACCATACTATTTAAAGAACAAAAATCTAAAAGAATGAAATCAGTTGTTTCCAACAAACACAGTAGCATAACGCCAAGGTTCTGTGAGACTCATGCATATAATTTTAACCGTTGTTTTTCCGAGAAGCGTTGGAGTGATGAATTTGAATAGCAAACAAACTACATGAGATTGAATATTAATGAGAGAAATGCATCTCACCACACGTCTAACACCCCACAAGGCGAGTTCACACCCAATCACACTTTGAAATGATTTTGCTGGAGATGGCTTTGAGACAATTTTCAATTGACGCGATGCAAGATTGTGCTGTTTAGTAGGTATTATTTTATGCTGTATCATCATTTCTAGCCTTAAGGTTTCAGTATCCAAATCAGCATAAAATATTATGGAGAAGCCGTCTAGTAGTAGGTAATCTATAAATCGCCGCCGCTCCCGCCTCGCTGCCCGCTGATTTCGAGACTAAAGCATTTAGCCTTAGGTCGATCAGCATAGAAAATTAAAAAAATATGATCCAGCCGTTTCGTCGGAGCTTGGCAACAAACATTCTGGAGAGATTATTTTTTTACAATATTTATATTGTAATTATATGTATTGAGTTTTGCATTTAGAAATGTGTAAAACATTCCAATATATCAGTTTAATGACTTAAAATTTGTACTTTCTCTACATTTTAAAGACGATAATTCAGAAATTTCTGATTCATTTTAAGTAGGTAAGGAGAGATAAGGCTTATTCTAGAAAAGTTTTGAAGTCCGAGATATAAATAGCTAAGGCCAGCTGACTTCTATTTTTCAGTTCGCCTCGATAGTTCTTCTTTCTTTGAAATACCCGATTCAAATGCAAGGAATAGATATCACATATAATTTACTTAATTCAACATATTGTTGTAACACATTTAAACATAGCGCAAACAAACACAATATGCGTGTGTTACACGATAAAAATTGTAGTGAATATCTTTCTAAATACTATGCAAGAAATCTGGTGCGTTTTACAGTTTTTTGATAAGGAAACTGTGTATTTTTACGTAGTATTTTTGTCGCTGCGTACGGGGCAGATATCCCATTGTTACTCGTTGAACAAGCTCACAAAATCGACTTCTGATGGCCTTTGTATGGGGGAAGAAGACATTTTACCCGTAGATAGCAGGAAATCGTACTGTTGTGAAACAGGAAATTGTATACAACTTAGAATTTCAAGATAAGGCGATTATTTATAGCGATTGTCGTCGAATTCAGCTTACGAGTATCATATTTATGCAATATTATAGCTTATTATATAGCAGGAGGAGTCGAGATACAGTGGTGGGAATGTGTTGTGGGCCAAAGCCTGAAAACAATACTAGCTTATCCGGTAAACAATGTTTTACCTATACGTTATAAGAAAATTCGTGATGTTGGGGCGCTTGTCATAGAAATAATATAGAAGAAGTATAATCAAAAATTTTTCAGCGCTGCAATTTTCAGTCTATGTATATGGGAGACATTCTGGAATGATAACTTCCCTTCGGCTGGAAGACCTCTTTCAGGTTTAAAGCATATTTCCACAATGTATATGACAAAACAACGATTGCCGGACCCTATAGGAACTACCTAGCAGTTATTGTATGCAAAGGCATCAAAGAAAAGCTAACACAGAAGTGACTAATGCCTGGTTTCTGTTCGGCGAACGTCAAAAAGTCGACCAATCAGCGCGGTTCTTAAAAAGATAAACTGTCGAAAAACCTCAGGAACCATTATTCGGGAACGGTTAGCGGTTCGCCAGTGATTCGTCGACAAAATGGCGGCACGTCCCGCCGCAGCGCGGATTTTGACAGCCGGGATTTCGCAAAACCTATGACTGATGTCGCTTGTTCCGCAAGTTTGGTGCGAGTGGGGAGATGACGCGGTGGGGGTTTTGAAGTGAAAACTTTTTTTGTGTTCTTCTTTTTTTTGGGTGGGGTTAAAAGTAAAATGAAATAAAAAAAAATATATATGTATCTATGGACGCTTCACACCACGTCAGTCTGGCCCCGTGCTAAGTACCTAAAGGACTCGTGTTACAGGTACCAGACAACGGAAATATATTTAATACTTTTATACTATACATATATTTAAGATTTTTATTATATCATACACATATTTAATACACATCCAGGCCCGGGAACATTGAAAACTTTTTGTTCCGTCGGCGGGATTCGAACCCGCGACCCCCGGCTTGAGCGTCCAACGCGCTTACCACTGAGCCACAGAGGTCGTCAAATATATATAATTATATATTAATATAATTAAATAATAATATAATATTCCGATGCCCGATGATTCCAAAAACGTGACACATTTTTTCGTTACTTGTTTAATAGGTTATACCCCTCGTATTTTTCTCATACCTTATATATGAAATATATGAAATATGAAAATCGATTCTTAAGGAGTAAACTCCAAAAATAAAATGTTTGTGTCAGGACACCTGATACATAAACTGCGTGACGCAGGGAGAGTGCATCTCAAAAGTAACAATAGATTTTACTTTCGTGATGGTATCTATAGGTACAGGGGGTACTTTAGATTGGATGATGAGCGAAAGTCATTAGAATAATTATTATAATATCGTCCAGGCCCTAATGAATCGTGCTAAAAGACTTCAACGCGTTCTAGTTTAAACTTTAAAGGTGTGTTTAAAGTCATGAGTCTTCTATAAATACGGATTAGAATAATATACATTGAATACCTATGTATAATAATTCTATAATTATTATAATATACTACGTAGTACATAATAACTCTATGATTGAATATAATTTAATTAGTCTACAAAGCGTCAGTTAATCTTACCTTTTTATAAAAATACATATTTTAAGGTCTAAAATCCAAACAATTATAATGAACTAGATGACGCCCGCAACTTCGTTGCGCCAAAATTCGTTTATCGCGCGGAAGCCGTATATTTTTCCGGGATAAAAAGTATCCTTTGTCCTTTTCCGGGACTCAAAGTGAGACACTTTGAGTCCCGGAAAAGGACAAAGGAAAAATACCGAATTTCAGCAAAATCGGTTCAGCGGTTTGACCGTGAAGAGGTAATAGACAGACAGACAGACACACTTTCGCACGTATAAGTATGGAAGTATGAATTTTTCTCGAAAATCTTCTTGAGGCAATAGCAGAATCAACAAAATCCTTTGACTTGGGCCACGGAAGAGCTCAAGGAAGGAGATTGCGTCGCGCCTACAACCCAAACGACTGCATTACGTCGGCTTCAGCGAACAAAAATACAACCACAGTTACCAACTTGTTCAGTTTACAGCTTCATAGTAAATTGTGGGGTCTGTACCCAATCCTTTTTACAACTCAACAAACAACACAACTGTTTGTGTTGTTTGTTGAGTTGTAAAAAAGGATTGGTTGTATAGTTTTGCTAATTGAAAAGATAATTTTATCCAACCAATCACCGGTAACAACTAAACAACCTAGAAGCTTTTTTCTAACGTATTTTGCAAATCCGTAAATGCCAAAGCATGATATGGCACCAAAGACAACTAGATTTTTCACGCAGCGCCGTCAGCGTAAACAAATTCATGAAAACCGTTCATTTTCTCCAAAGAAAATCCGGCCGTCGCCATAGTCTACTCAATGTCTTTCTTAGGATGATTGTTAGGATATTTATGTAAAATTGCTCCTGTAACTTTGCAGCCTATTTTATGAGAACAAACAAACTCTACCTCTTTATTACAATATTAGTACAAAGTACGATAGATCAATAGGTCGGCGTCAGTTCTGTAGTCTAATATAATTCCTGACTCGGCGGTCCTCAAAGTTATGATGTTTGCTCTCAAGTTAGAACAGTATCGAAAACCGCACGAAAATCTCCCCAAAGCGGCCAATATCGACAGCAGAGATACATTGACGGTTTTGAGTCATGATATTATAAGTTTATTAATCCCGACGTTTCGGCTACTTTGCAGCGGCCCTAAGCGGTCTAGTGCTAAGTGTTTAAACTTATAATATCATGAGTGATACTCGCGAAAACTTAAGAAATCATTATGGTTTTGAGTCATTTTCGGCCTGAAGTTGCCGGCCAACTCCGCAATGTACAACTATCAACTTATACCTTCAGTATCCCTTCCCAATTCGGTCCCTTAAATGATTTCAATAATTTGTTAGCCATCGACCCGGCGCGGCGCGCCTCCCGGGAACGAACCTGTTTACTTAGGCCGCGGTATTTTAGCTGTCTATTATTAATACTGATTTCAAATTAGATAAGTCAGTATTGTCATTTGTTATTTACTATTAAGTTATTTGAAAATATCTTTACATCTAACTAGATATTGTTTACTTGGGGCAAAATTAGTTTATGGCACTGTAAACTTTTTTTCGGGATAAATCTATCTATCATATTTCCCTTAACTTTCCCATGACTCAAAGTACCTTCATACCGAATTTCATCATAATCGGTTCATTTCATATCACGTAACGCACGGTTTTAACAAAATTATGTAAAACGTAACTATAAAGAAATCGTCACACATTTTGTCCGTGTACGGAAATGGAAAGTAAATTCTCTACCCGTATAAGGTAGCTCGTAGGTTCAGGGTCAGAGGTCACAGTATTTGAGTTCGTGTTACCGTACGGCATTTCATATTTCTACCTATAAATAATAACGAAGAAAATGTAGCCCGAACACTGTATAAATTATTATAAGCACATAAACTAATCGCCCGCAACTTTATGCGTCAAAATTATCGCCGCCAAAATGTACAATTTTCATTAAAATTGGACCAGGCAACTCAGGACCCGTTCAAGCGCACGGTTTGCGGAAATGTATGAAAATATGAATGTAATTTAGCTAAGAACTCTTAAATTGCTATAGCGTTTGAGAAAACACGCGACGCGTGCTGAATCCGCCCGCGCAGATAAAACTTAGGGTTAATTCAGACCGCAACGAGACGAGGCGAGGCGCGGCGCGGCATGAATTCGTATGGATTTGACAGATTTCAATAATTGAGCGAGGCAACATGCCAATCTGTCAATTCAGTACAAATTTAGAAATGCATCTATGCGTCGAGTTGCGGTCTGAATCAACCCTTAGTTTTGAAGAGGTCATTTAAAACTGTATCAAGCTAAGTTACAATGTGGACTGACCTGTATTATACGTATTGTGATAAAAAAAATTACGCTGTGGTTGAAGCGTTTTAAAAATCGAACGTCACTGTCTTTTGTCTCTCCTCAATTTATAGGCTAAGCGCTAGTAAAAATAACAAGTTCCAACTTATTTTCCGAACGCTATCGAGAGATATATTATGTTGCGCCATTTTTACGACAAGACCAACGATAAATTGTATTTTGCAGAGCGTAAATACGTCTTGGCTCATTTGACAGGACACATTTTACTCGGCAGGACCGCTCACCTACAGATTATTCTACTCCAAAAACTAGGACAGCCTCAATTTCTTTGAACCTACTTTCGTGATTTAGAAATGTTTGCTTGAAGAAACGCAGAATCCGTATTCCAACTTACAAAATTATTATTGGCGGGCTGGCGGTGAAAAACAATATCCCACCAAAAACATGAAATGTAAAAGGAGCCAAGCAAAATATTGCATAGGTATTCAATACTTCTGTCGTAAAAAGTTTTCAGATCACATTCAAGCCAAGCCTTCAATTTATTTTGTAATTTAAATCAACATTCAGTAAATGTATCAATAGATTTCTTAATTTTATAATTATTTTAGTGACTTGGCAATGAGCACTAGAGAAATAATCAGCGACTAATTGGATTTATTGGGTACCATCGGCCACATGCGTTGTTACATACTAAAACACTTTACGCTTGCCGTCTGCGTATGAACTCCTCCAAATAATATTATGCAGTTTTATATTTGTTTTTCTTGTGCTCATTGCCAAGCCACTATAATAATTATAAAATTAAGAAATCTATTGATACATTTACTGAATGTTGATTTAAATTACAAAATAAGTTGAAGGCTTGGCTTGAATGTGATCTGAAAACTTTTTACGACAGAAGTATTGAATACCTATGCAATATTTTGCTTGGCTCCTTTTACATTTCATGTTTTTGGTGGGATTTCATTTCTTTTTTGAAGGTTTTTTTTCTTTTCTTTTCAGGTTACGCTATAACTTTTCTTTACCTAGCTTAGAGCACCCATTCTCTATCTCCTTTATATTTTTTCTTTGAGGCTTAATTAGTTCTATAGGTGGTCAACGTAACGTAAATATTTCTGAGTTAGTCGATTATTATATTGAGCTATCTTAAGCTTTAATACTTGAAAGTGGTCATTTTTAGCAAAACCGTTGAATACATAGCATCACTGATGTGGGCATCTCGACGTTCCTCGCAGGAAAGGAGGCACACCTTATTTCATGAGCTAACTTAAAACTCCCATATTATATCGAGCGAGTAAGGAGTGTATAATATCGCAGTACTGATTACTTATTTTATATTTAAATCGAATTAATTTATTGTTTCATTGTAAACGTTGTTAATACTATTTTTTATTTGATTAATACCATTTTATTAAGAACATAACTATCTTAAAGCCTTTTTTACGTAAAACAAATATGTTTAGTATATAATAGTCGAAACTCATACTGTTCTTGCAAAACGTAAAAATCTTTTCTTTTATTTAAGTAATAAAGTATTATAATATTATTATTATATTATTTTTCAGTTTTAAGGTAATGTCCAAAGGATGAAAACGGGTCCCTATTATTAATAAGTCTTCGCTATCTGTCCATCGTCCATCCGTATGTCACCAGGCTGGATCTCGAGAACCGCACTATAGTTGCAATTTTCACAAATTATGTATTTCTAGTGTCGTTATATAAGATAATAGTCCAATTAAAATAAAATAAATTATTGATAGGGGACCTCATACAACAAACACTATTTTTTCCCCTTTTTTGCTCTATATCCATAATAGTAACAGTAGGGTTTTTGAAAATTCCAGAAAACACTAAACTGTATTTAACTTTAATAATTAACAATAAAAATTAAATAAACTTATTGAAATTTAAAATATTATTTAAGGGGGGCTCCCATACAAATTTACGGCACGGAACCCTATGTACGCCAGCCCGACTCGCACTTGGCCGGTTTCATAATTTTTCCTTTCATTGTGAATAAAGACCTATCCGAGTAACAAATTTCGAGGTTCTAAGTCTGCTCGAAGTACCTTAGAATTTTGATGATCTGTCAGTCAGTGAGTGACTAAATGTAGTAACTTTGACCATCCGTAACTATTAAACGATTTATTAAAATTTCATGTAATTTGGAGGTTAAGCTAGTTTTAATACTTGCTTCTAGTGACCGAAATTCTAAATCCCTAGCTTGGTTAACATCGGAGATAAAGGGGGTGTGAAATAGCCGCGAACCGCTTCGAGAAAAGTATGGTACGGCCGTGCCTTTGCTAAAAAGCTTGGCTGGGAGCACGGCATTTGGTCACAATAGTTTTGATTTCAGCTAAGACGGTACTCGGTACGCTATAGAAGCACAGTATAATATTCACTAGCCAAGTACTAATATTTTTACGAAGCGTTTACCTATTCAAGGTTTGATGTCCTAGTCTGTCGTATGAAATATGATATTTCCAATGTGCCAGACAAATACAAGCAGATCTAATACACAGGGTGTAACAAAACTAAAAAAAAATACGAGTTGCACTCCGGGAGTGCCGGCAGAAGTGAAAACTTGATTATTAACGTTGTGCATTTTTTAACCCATTTTTTAAGAAAATCGATTTTTAAAAAAATCGTTTTTTTTTATTAATCGAAACCCTTACAATCAATTCGCGTTCTAACTCTAACTCTAACTCTTAGCTAGAGTTAGAGTTAGAGTTCGAGTTCGAGTTAGAGTTCGAGTTCGAGTTCGACACAAAACACTACTTGGTTACTTGGTAAAATACTACTTGGTACACAAAAACCTTGGAAAAACCGTCTTACGGTTTTTCCAAGGTTTTTCGATCAGCACGAGAATCTGACGCGAGTTTCACAGTTTTTACCCATCCCACAAAAGTTCTCAACGTCACTAAAGAAGTTTTCACTTCAAAATAATTGGTCTTTCGGCACCGCTACTTTCACAGTGAACTCTCTACAAGCAATACGTACACACCTCAAAGTATTATATCGTAGTTTTCTTACACCCTGTAGAATATACTTGCTGTGTAAATATTTTTATTAGTAAGTGGATACAGGTACACCAATAAAATATCGTATGTAACTTTAATTGCGCATAAAGGTTTCACATAACCCGTGACACCTGCGCTCCGAGTTTAGGAGATTATGAGCACCTTTATCGATCAATCATCTAGCAACACTGAGCCACTTGACAGTTTTCGGGGAGTTTTTGCCCAAAATTAATGGCTGAAAATTAAGAACACTCGTCCCGAAGTTGGGCGAAGATTAATGCGGGTATGTTATAGGAAATATTTACGGAGAGTAATCGACAAGGATTTTACACGCCGGCGGGTAACGAAAACATGCTGTGTTTTGTTACAGACATTAACCCTTTGAATAATAAATAGTATGGAAGAGTAACTGAGTCAAAAAACTGTTCCACGAATTGCACACCTAGGTTAGTGAAATATTAAGTGTTGCAGAGGGTTTAATCGTTCCCGCATCTTTGTCTTAGGCGAGGGGTGAAGCATTATAAAGTTAAAGTGGGTAGTTCCCATCACTGAGGAGTCCCACATACCCACGAATTCCCTAATTCGTCGGGAATACGCAAAAAAATCCCTATGTAAATAAAAATGTTTGCATTTCGAGGAGCTTCCTTCCTTTCAGTTGGTTGTCAAACACAGGTCGGTCATACAACATATTATCGTTGGTTTTGTTGCCCTAAGGCCTAACTACGTATTTGTTTCAGTGACTGGAGTTATATTGGTGCGGTCGAATGTATGAGAGCTACTGTTCTATATTGCATTGTATTTCGATGTTGGCGGATAATTAAAACATGGTATGTTTTGTTACTAACATCCATCCTTTTAAATACTCTCTAAAAGTAATTATACCTAATGGTTGAGATCATTTTGTACGTCCGTTGCAAACGTTTGTGTAGACTGTAGAGTGTAGACTATGGATTATTATAAAATCTATATATAAATAAAAATGAATTTGAAATTACGTTAGTCTCGGACCTCGGTAAAACTCGAGGACGGCTGAACCGGTTTAGTTAATTTAGTCCAGCCCTAGTAGACAAGTGGCAAGCGATTATCGTTAACGCTAAAAAAATGTACGCGATTTGACGTCATCGCATCACTAGCGAATACTAATGTCAAATACCATACATTTTGTTGGCGTTTGTACTTTGTACGATAAACGCTTGCCACTTGTCTAGGCCCTCTGAAATGTTCGTGGAAGTTTAGAGTAGGTTTATATTAGGAGGAAATCGATACTAAATTCACCGTCATCTAGTTAGCTAATAAAAAAATATACGAACTTAGATCATCCTCGTTTTTAAAGTCGGCAATGCTTACCAAAATTTACAGTGATTTTGAGACGCCTTTCTGTTAAGCAAATATCTCCCTGGATAGTCTAGATATTATATTACATTGTTGCTGAAATTCCTAATCTCAGACATTTTCTCGGCAAATGCTGGTTTATATTAAGCCTAGGTATTTGACAATATTGTGATCATATAACATAGAAGGCTAAATAGCTTGACAGATACGAAAACGGAAGACAAAAAATCTTTTAGTACAAAGAAAGGTTTGTTAAATAAATTGTATGGTCGGTTTTTCCACCTACAATTGCAACATTAGTAACACCAATGGTAACAGCATAAACTCGAAGCTTTTTAAAGTCAGGCGTAGGTTTGTTACGTGTGTACTGTGTGTGCGTGAGACCGTGCTACGCCCACAACATACTAGCACGCGTCAACAAGAAACTATCAGAACTAGTGCTCACCTTGGGTAGGAACCAATTAAGAATCCTTACCAGAAGCCTAACTGGGCACTGCAAGCTCAACAAACACCTAACTAAACAGAATGGGTATTTGTAGCATAACGACTTGCAGATTCTGTGAGGAGGAGGATGAAACACCTATTCACCTTCTCCTCGACTGTCCTGCTCTACTACAGAGCAGGAACAGACACCTTAGTTGCCACGAATAATCATCCACAAATGAAATTCGTGGCATCAACCCCAACCACATCGGTCAATTTATGAGCAGTATTGGGTTGGGGACGATTCTCTAGTGCGAAGGAGTCACAATAGATCCTCATGGGTCGCAGTGACTTCAAGGCTACAGCGACCTGCCTTCTATAAAAAAAAAACCCGCATCGAGGATGTAGTTTAAAAATATATGCCAGCTTTCGTTTTCGCTTCTGTCGGCACTCCTGGAGTGCCGTTGTAATGTTTGGGCCTACGTATAAATAACACATCCACCGTTCAATCAAGTTACTGCCAATAAAAATGAATGATCCCATAAAACGAACACGTTACAGTCTAATCAGTGGTTGTAGGTGGTACATACGGCATACCTCATTAAATAGAGGTATGTCAAACATCACTCTCAAACTTTACTACCAATAAATCGACCACCTACGCCTAAACTAAAAACCACTTTTTATTTTACACCTTATTTCGAAGAACTAAGACCTCATCTAAAAGTACAACCACCGACAGAAGTGTTCGGAATTAAATATTTATATTGCTGATACAGTATAATTGTCATCGTGATCGTTATTGGAGATTTATCATGATTTTTCTGTTAAGAAACAATTTTACACGGGAAATTTATTTAAATTTCGTCAATAAACTACATTTGGGAACAATTAAGCTTTCAAAATCCCGAAATTTATTGGAAAATTATCTTTTACCGAAATTCAATTCAGCAAATGTCCCATATAATATTGTGTATATCTAAATAATGGTCATGTATATGGGTAATGTAATAATGGTAATTTTTGACATTTAAAATTCAATAACATTATAGTAAAATATTGTAACAAAACACAAGAATTTATTTTCTATACCACACAAAATTCAAAAGTTTTTAACAAATTTTACCATTTTTAATCCTCAAAATCCTCTATTTTTGTAGGGAAACGAAATTAGACAAGAAAATTTAAAAGCTCTTTACGTATAATTATGCAACAGAGTGGCCCGAGGTAAACAGCACACGAGACGACCATAAAGATATTAACACTTTTGTTCCCGACAGTACTGTTACTTGACAGTATATTATAATTAATTATGTATACCAATTAATTAGTATTTACGAGGTAATTACTATACAGTTTTGGGTTAAGTATACGGTTATATTTTAGCCGTGGTTTTGTTATAACGCGGTATAGTCTTAACTACAGTTTAGTTTTTATTGTAGGTTATGGTGTGGTTAGATAACTGATAAGTAAGTATGTATTTACTAATAAATAATATGGTAATTGAGATCTAGATACTAAGCAAAGTAATAACAACGATCAATTATTAAGCGCCATACATTTATTTAGGTTATAGTACGGGAGCCCTAGAACAAACTTTTTTTTGACTACTATCACTCATATTTTTTGTGAGTAGCTTCATTTTAATAAGACGAATAACATTTTTATGTGCAAAAAATCATGAAAGTGGTAGCTTACAAATTAAAGCTACTCACAAAAAATTAGCTTGATAGTAATAAAAAAAAGACGGTTGGAGAGTAAAGTGCTTTGTGTCGAACTCGAACTCGACTCGAACTCAAACTCGACTCGAACTCGACTCGAACTCGGTTGTCTGTAAAGTCGGTTTACTGACGATAGTTGAACGTGACAACGTCATAGCCTTAAACGGAACGCCTCAGAGCGAGGTAACGCCGCATATTGCGTCATGTTTTTTCGTGCACGCGCCAGCCCATATCGAATTATAAGACGTTGTCACGTCAAAAATCTAGGGCTCCCGTACTATTAGGTTAAGATATAAACAACAGAAGCAGGCATACGTTTTCGTAGGCGGCAGAAAGATGGAAATATTACTTCTCCTCCTCTGTTTTACGAATTTTTGATCAGGTCACATGTCCTGGGTCCTGAGTCCTGACTCGAGTTTCATATTATATTTTATTACTCATCCCAAAAAAATATATTGTATTGTTTTTAATTATCCATATTCCACACATAGAGACAGACAGCAGGAAGAGATTTTGTTGTGTAATAAAGGTACTAGAGTCGCATTGTTGGCGAAGCCCTGGGGAGTGTGTCAACAGCGCGACACGTACCAATTTAATTGTGGTGTAGTATATTCCAGGCCTAAGAATAGACCCCATACTAGAGCGAAAAACTTTTTGAAGAAAGTTGTATTTGGTTTACAGTCTGGACTCTGAAGCTAAACCTAGATATACTAGAAGTAGGTAAATAGTTACATTTTTATTTACACAACAAAATCTATACAAAATTTATACTAATATTATAAATGCGAAAGTGTTTATCTGTCTGTCTGCCTGACTATCTGTTACCGCTTCACACCCAAACCGCTGTACCGATTTTGCTGAGTATGGAGATAGTTTGAGTCCAGAGAAAGGCCATATGACACTTTTTATCCTGGAAAAATGTACGGTTCCCGCGCGATAAGCTAATTTTGATGCAACGGAATTGCGGGCGTCATGTAGTATGTCATAAATATAGAGGGGGTTGAGTGAAAGCCCCAAAGTAAGATCTCCCGACCAAGCGGTGTGCTATACTCGGTCAGGCCGCATGATCGTTTTCATCTCGAAAAAATTTACGATGCGCCACCATAATTTAATTTCTGAATTCTGCGCAACCAAAGTTGCTGGCAATATCTCGTAATTAATAAATAATTTATATGGAGAAAGTGAGCACAATTTTGTTGGATCGAGGAAACGATATTTCATAATGACGAACGAAATGGCGACGAAATATTTTGTGACGTAGCTTAGCAATGAAAAGAGAAAATTTCATATTATTGGTATACTTTATGTTCTTTTATATCATTTATCATAGTTAATGTGTCTAAGAAAGATTCTTAGGATTTCAGGTTATAAATAATTTAATTATTATTATTATGTTTTGAATACGACAAGCCACACAAATAGTTTTATGAAAAGGAAAAATTAAATAATTAAAAGTTTGGATCTTTGGAAGTTTTGTGGACATTATTAAAAATATTTAATCATTTGCAGGATCAAACATTTTTAATCGTTTTATTTAAAAATTTTAGTACTTTACCGTCTTGCTAATTACAGCTAATTTAAAGAACTTCTGTGAATACAAAAGGTTTTGTACTTGTCTGTTATGTCTATTTTCTAATGTAAGTACTTACATACATACATATTACATAATCGTTTGAATCCACAGTGTCAATGTTCTTGTTAGTAAGTGATGATGAATGAGTAATTAAAAATTAATTAAACATTATCTAGGTCTCTAATCTCACATATCGCTAAATTAGTTTCGATTTGAACTACTCTATACTCTAGGCGTCTTGAGCCTTGACAATAGTAAACACTGTTAGTAGCTATTTCACCCTTTTCGAATTGAGCTTTACATCGTGGAGACAAGGTCCATGTCGGAGGTAAATTGGTTCTGAACGTATACACACGACGGCCCGGGACGTGATGGGAGTTATGTCTCAAAGGCTGAGCCACAAGATAAATAAACACAGTAGACCGTCTACATAATATTTTAGTATACTTACAACGCTTGAAGAATCAAAGCAATGCAATATCGTGTCACTGGACTGTATTTCCTATTAAAAACCAAAGTAGTATTTCCATGTGCGTCAAGCAAACTACCAACGATTTCAAGTTTTTATCCAGCATCGATTAATATGGGGTTAAAGTTATCCATACTTATATTATAAATGCGAAATTTTGGCTGTCTGTCTGTTACCGCTTCACGCCCAAACCACTGAACCGATTTTTCTATTTGGCATGGAGATAACTTTGAGTTCCGGCAAAGCACATAGGGTACTTTTTCCCGGGAAAATGTACGGTTCCCGTGCGATAAACGATATTTGGTGCAACAGAGTCGCGGGCTTCATCTAGTATTAAATAAGCAAACCGGAGTACTGATTAATGATTATTAAAGCCATATCCTGTAAATCAAACGTGATTTACAGAATATGGCTGAGTTGCTCTACTGTATCATTTCAACTGTGTCTGAGCCAGCAGAGTGAGGCTCAAACAGTCGTGATACACATTAGCACCAGGGATTCCAGCCATTTTAACTCGCTTACCGCACTGCAACAAATGCAATTGTGTTTGTGACACAATACTAATGTATCCAGTAGCCTACTAATTGTAGTATTCTTGACATCAAACTCTTAAACAGAGCTGATGAATACGCGCGTGCGAAGTGACGTGCGTTTTGGTCAAAGTTACCCAAAGGCTAAAATCACGCTTATGTGTGCTTGCACCCGATTTAAGCGATAAAGTGGTCTACTGTTTATTAAATATTATAAAATATACTGCGTTTGTGGTATCACATTTTTTTTATTTATTTACACACAAACTGATCGAAAATTCGTAAGACTGAACCTGGATAAGAGACCGCTGGCGAGGCCTACAAGGAATTAATATCTCTTTCTCTAGTGCGATAACGTAGTACACGTGTTAATAAAAGTTTAATGAATAGTTTAAGTACGTATTTAAGTCCATATTTGTGTTAAGTGACAACATTATGAAGCTGACCTCCCACTCGGCGGCCATATTAATTCAATCTCCATCTAATTATGAGATGTTTATTCGCCCAGCAGGTGATTATGAGCTTATTTATGTGTTATAATATTGTCAAATCTCAATGTAATAGACACAGTTTTGTAACATTCAAAACTTTATTGACTAAACTAGCTAGAGCGGCAGACTTTATCTATTAAAACCGCATCAAAAACCGTTGCGAAGATTTAAAGATTAAAGATTTAAGTAAAGTTACAGACACGGACCGCGGAAAGCGACATCGTTTTGCATTTAGTAGTATTTTTTTAGCAATTGAAGTGAATTTTTATGTAAGGGTCTGTCCACATCTCCACATCACGACATCGTCAACTTGGAACGGTGCGGTAACGTGGTCGGTACGTTGACTTAACGAGTAAATTCACGTCAACGTAACGGAAAAATGCACGCCTTTTTTCTTCTCTTTCTTCGTTTTTAACAATAGCAAAAGCAGAATACACAATATTGTGCGGTCCACATATCTAGATAAGTAGTGAAGAATGTAGCAGTTTTTCAAAGGCATGGCGACGTACAATCGTGACGTGCATTTTACTTTACGTAAACGTAAATTTGCAAGTCACGTCAATGTACCGTGCCACGTTACCGCTCCGTTCCACGCGAGACGTGGAGATGTGGACAGGCCCTTACTCCTGTCCTGTCCTTATATTATGTAAGTCAGAGAATCGGCCAATTTCACACACATCCTCAAACTAAATGTTGTCCCTAGCCTTATGGACCACCATAGTTCAGTATATTTATTAAGATATAATGAAATAAGCTGGTCATCTCGTCACTCGTGGAGACAGCGCGGTAATCCCCGATACCGGCGACGTGAGGTGAAACCTGATCCGGGATCGATACGGGATTGTTCCGCCCCGGGATTAGATGTTTGTTTATGTGGGAAAATAGTATTGCGTGAAATTAGGAAATTTTGTTGGTATATAGTTATAATAACGCCCACATCGGGTTCGGTGACGGTGGCCGGTTTCATTGAAACCAGGCCAGTAACGCAGGAGTAATTTTATAGTGCCCAAGTGTGCGCAGTACACAAGAGTACTCCCTAGGGCCTAGACCGACACGACTAGCGAGAGATTGTGCAGGACCGACTTTTTACTCGTATGCATAGATCATCTTACTTGTCAGACAATCAGGTGATCACCTGATTGTCTGACAAGTAAGATGATCTATGCCTGGGACAATCCTAACCAAACTTGGAAATAACACGTTTCTAACGCGGGAATCGAACCTACGACCTCCGAGTCAAGAGCCGTGCTCTACGCCACTAGACCACGGAGGCGTTATATATTATTATACTTGTTGGTTTATAATATTATTATGCTAGATGTCGCCCGCGACTTTGTGCTGCCAAAATTCGTGTATCGCGCAGGAATCGTACCATACCAAATTTCAGCAAAAACGGTAAGCGGTTTGGGCGTAAAGAGGTGATACAGATAGGCACATTTCGACTAATATTAGTATTGATAGGTGGAAAGGTATATTTTGACTCGTTGGTAAGAAGGGCAAGGAATTTCTGGAGCGCTCTGAAATATTGGTTTTAAAATCGGTCACGCGTCAGAATTTCTTGTGAGTATAGATTTCAACAACTTATTTCTAAATGGCAGATAATGTTTTAAATAAATACCTCTTTTGTACAAGTTGTAGAATTTCTGGTTTACCTGTAACAAAATAACAACAGTCAATATACTTTCATCTATAATAGCTAAAAACATGCAGAAATAATCAAATAATTTTTAAATATTGCTTTATTATTATTTCAATTGCAATTTACCATATACTACAAAATAATTACTACGTAAATACTACCTACTATGCAAAGGCTTCTATTTAAACTGCGGTAGAAGTCTTTGCTACTATGATCAATGTACACATTGTTCATGCACATTGGTATGTTCATTGTTCATATTTGTTCAGTCTCATATTCTGTAAAGCCTAGCCGGCGTCTGGAGACCAGAATTCCGAATACAATTTTTGTTAGAACTTTGGCAGCCTCTGAAAAGGATGAAACTTTTTTGAAATATGATTCTCGCGGGAAGCGTATAGAAGTAAAATGGTAATTCTTAGATTCAAAACAAGCTGAGATATTGAACAGTTTAAAGTCTTCAAAGGTCGTAAGGCTAAATACTCGTAGAGTATTCAATGGACTATCTTGGTAAAGTGCATAAATTTTTGTATGTGATATAACTTTTAGCGTTGCCTATCATGGCGTTCTAATGTAAATGAAACTCATGATTAGAGACCGGATTATATGCATTTGCATATTTGCATATGCATTTGCATATTTTAGCTATTTTTAGCAGTAATAGCATATTTCACCTAAGATCTACTTATAATGCATATTTTTGGTACATTTACAACATTTATCACTAATGCTACGTTTCAAAAATCAAAGTGTGACCAAAAATAACAATAACAGAAACTTTACAAAACATATTAAGGGCTATCGAGTAATAGTTGTGACTTTTTACTGCATTTCGAATGCAGTCAGTAGCCGTGCGCATCTTTTTTTTTGACAGTTGCGACAGAGACCAGTATTTATTACTCTATGGTTACGATAATAAAATGAAGGAGACAGAAGAAAGTCGCGCTCGCTAACTACAAATTAAACGGCAGAACTTTTACCAGAATCTATAAGACGTGCTAACATAGCACTCAAGTTCAAATTCTGCTCAGTTTCCTCAGTGAATGTGGTGTTCACTCCACATTCACTGAGGAAACTGAGCAAAAGTTTCACCTTTTCTATTTACAAAAATATTCTGAATGACACAATCTTACTACTGAAAATTTAGAAAATTATTTGATTGCTTACCTTTACAAATTTAAATAATTTAATTTCATGTTATAATCTTACTGTACGGTCTATTATCGCCTGTCAAAAAATAATTTACTAATTGGTCATATAATCTTGCATATTCTGCCAATTTTCGTGCATATTTCAAGCATTTTTCATGCATATTTGCATGCATATAATAAGCTTTTTATGTTGCATATAATCCGGTCTCTGCTCATGATATTATAAGGTTAAAACACTTACGGATTTTTGTCGCGGAGCACAGCTTTTATTAATCTCGACGTTTCGGCTGCTTTACAGCGGCCGCGGTCACGGGTGGATTGAGGTGACAGGTGTCCAATTCATTGAAGTTCTTCAACTACCCGAAGATTCATCAATTTTTGTTTGCGTTCCGATCTACGCAGAACGAACTCAATGTCTTGAAGCCGAGGTGTCCTAGATTTGTGCTAAAGTTTAGCAAAATCTTTAGCTGTAAAGCAGCCGAAACGTCGGGATTAATAAAAGTGCTTTGCGACAAAAATCCGTAAGTGTTTCAACCTTATAATATTATAATGAGTGGTACTCGCGTAAACTTAAGAAGTCGTTATGTAAATGAAACTTAATTTTATTTTTACATCTGTATGTTTGTTTGTTATTGTGTCGTAATCATTTCATAAAACTCAATACTAACAACGTAATAAACTATGTTAGAATTCTAGAAACGATCATTCTAGGATTCTATCATCTGAATCAGGCTTCGATCGAGTTTCGGACATCGATATGAGTGATTGCAGTTGTTCGAATCAATCTCCTTGCGAGATTAGCCGGCGTCATGGACTGGGGAAACTGATTCCCCAATCAATATACGTTACACTTGATATTGACTGTCATTTGGATGGTGGGCGGTTGCTGCAATAGCCATGCCACTCTGGACTTTCATTTAACAAAGACGTATTTGCCTGTTAAAGTTTTAACTTTATTTTATCAGGCTTTTGTTAAGCCGCTTTATACCTCAGTAGATCAATGGAATAAGCCATTATTTTATCCCTGGCCGAATAAAAATTAAATCGTGCAAGTCACCTTTTTTATTTACTCGTAGTCACTTTTCTTAATATTTCGTCAAACACCGATATCTAAGATGGTTACTATTCAAGGCTTGTGTATTAATTGATAGTGTTCGTCTTTGAAGGCATAAAGACTTAACAGAGTGGGAGTCTGAAGGCCTATGGTACGAGTAAGACTGAAGTCTGTAGTTAGCCTCTTCGACCAACTAAGACTAAATTGCTTCTGAAGACAAAAAGTTTGTGGTCTACGTAAGGGTATGGTACCTTAAATACAATCGAATGTTCTAAACTATGGTTAGTAGCAGTATTAGTCGTGTTAAATAGATTAGACATACTACGTCTAACGAATTTTCGAGAACACTTCTAAGGCCCTTTTCATATGCGTACGGTTGCGGCACGGTCGCCGTGCCGTACAAAGTAGAAATGTATGAGCTACTTAGACAGCTTTCACATGGCACAGCGAGCGTGCCGTGACCATATTATGTCACCCATGTCATACGGCGACCGCGCCGCAACCGATTGTGCTAAAAATGATACGGGTCCCTCCAAGGCTCGCTACGCCACTGCGTGTCACCGAACGCGTATTCGCAGATCGTTGTTTAAGTCCCCGTGATTGTCTCAATACACGCAATCCCAGCCAATCCCGGCCAATCCCGGCCAATTCCGGCGACGGCTTCTGAGGCCGTAACTCGCGGTTTATAACCGTGATCACGTGATGACGTGACACACACCAGACACGTAAAACGTTTGCTTCGATCATATTGGATTATGGATGTGAAGGTAATGTTTAGGCCACTATTTGTTTTCGTATTTAAGTAAACTGTTTTCGTATATCTAGTGTCCTCCATTTATTATTATCATACACTAAGGAACTGTATTATCAATAAGTTGATCATTATGGATAAGTAAACAGAAAATTGCTCACTTGCTAGTTATACTAATCTGAAAGATATAGCTTTAGCCTAATGGTAGAACATAGAGTTCTTTGATTGTTGATCAATATGCTCAATGATGAATCAATCCCTATTTATTTTACACTCAAACCGCTGAACCGATTAGGATGAAAACGTTTCCAGACAAAATTCCGAATAAGGATTACGCATGATGACCCTGCACATTGAAAGTCCAACATCTAAATACAAAATAACCCACATGATAGATAAGCAATTATAAGCTGTATAGAAAAATAATTAGAAAATACACACAAAATATACAAATCATATAACATGATCCCCCGCTGGGCTGTCATTGGCTAAACTGCCGAATTTGTTTTAATCATTCCTCCATGACTAATAAATAACTGTTGACACAATCTAGCTGAGGTTATTGCAAACTAATAACACAATATAAATATGAAACAGTAGACGTTGCCTGCAACTTTGTTTAACGTTTATAACGCGGGAACTGTACATTTTCAAGGGTATAAACTATATAAACTCATAATTAATCAATTCAAGTTTCAACCTGTTTGACTTTATACCCTTTTCCGAGACTAAAATGCCTTTTTTATGCGCAGGGAAAACCCGTCATGGGTCCGCCGGGTTGGGGATGTGCCTCAGTTTTAAGCTGAAGCACCCCGGGGGTATGTAGGACTCTTACTCACTAAAACCACCTGCGGTTTGCCTTCGGCCGTGTACGGAAGGATGTCCTGGATCTGTCTAACGCAGGACTCCCTCCACGACTGGCCGGTCTACCACAAAAGGGACCGGACTTCCACCAAAGTAAGGGAACGCTCCGGCAAACTGAAGCGTTCCCCTCGGCGCCGGCCGCCGGGACTAGCTAAGCCGGGCAGGTTCCCATCCTTGCCCGGAGCCCCAGATTAAACGGAAGTTTGGAGGTTCGTGTAACGACGCCTCCGCACTCCCGTCCTAGAGATTAAAATGCCTAATGCAGTTTTTATTATTCGAAGCGGTTAAACAATGGAGTCTCTCTTAAAATATACTAAACGAGGGATATTAGTAGGCAGAGGAATAAAGCTGTCGATATTACACCGGAAGTAGTTCTTATATCAATTAAAATTCCGGAACACATAAAACATGTATTTATCATACAAAACTGATCAAAATAATAAAATTAATTTATAGTTGGTATAATCGTAATATATCGTCGTAATGAAAGATACAATCTGCCATAACGAATCTTGTATAGCGAGGTATGTTATATGTGAATATTTTTATAATATATGTCCACATATATCACGTATATTACGTCCGTCAGTTGGCGAGATATATTGGCCACCATGATGAAACGACGTGGAAATCACATATTATGACGAATTTGTGTCCGTTTTCTGTATGTGGAAATTGAACATTGAGTCGACGAGACAGGGAAAAGTGGAGGAGAAAAACCATTCACCAGAAGAGAAAATGTAGGGAAAAAAAAACCATGGAAGGTAGTGGTGGCCTAAGGATGAAAATGAATGTGGACGACCTCCGTTGCTCGGGTGGTTGGTGAGTCGTGGATAAATAATTATAAATAGGCCATAAGGCCCTGTATAAACAGGGTGTAACAAAAATAAGTGATAACACATTAGGGTGTGTACGTGTTCCTTGTAGAGAGTTCACTGTGAAAATAGCAGCGCTGAAAGACAAATTTTTTTTTGTTGAAAACTCGAGACGCTCGGACCCTTGCCCATACAAAAGTGAAAAAAAAGACGGGTTGCACTCCGGGAGTGCCGGCAGAAGTGAAATCTTGATTATTAAGGTTGTGCATTTTTTTAACCCATTTTTTATGAAAATCGACTAGATGTTTCGCGCGGCTTCGACCGCGTAATTTAGGAATGTCACGGAAACCTTACATTTTTCGGCAAAAAAGAATACACCACGTAAAGTGTCCTTTCAGGTGGTGTATATTCTTCATGTGTGCCAAATAACATAAAAATTGCTCCAGTGGTTCCTGAGATAAGCCCTATCAAATAATTTCCCCCGTTTTATTTCACATTTTTCTCCATTTCTTTGCTACTATTAGGTCTAGTGTGATAAAATATATATGGCCTATAGCCTTTCTCGATAAATGGGCTATCTAACACTGAAATAATTTTTCAAATCGGACCCGTAGTTCCTGAGATTAGCGCGTTCAAATAAGTCCTTTCAAATAATTTAGCCCGTCTTTTCAACATTTTCCTCTATTTCTTCGTCCCTATTAGTCTTAGCGTAATAAAATATAGCCTATAGCCTTCCTAGATAAATGGGCTATCAAACAATGCAATCATTTTTTAAATTGGACCAGCAGTTCCTGAGATTAGAGCGTTCAAATAAGCCCTTTCAAATAATTTCCTCCCGTTTTTTCCACATTTTCCACTATTTCTTCGCTCCTATTAGTTGTATAGTAGAAAAATATAGCCTACAGCCTTTCTCGATAAATGAACTATCTAACACTGAAAGAATTTTTTAATTCGAACCAGTAGTTCTTGAGATTAGCACGTTCTAATAAGCCCTTTCAAATATATTTCCGTTACGTTTTTTCAACATTTTTCTCATTTCTTCGCTTCTATTAATCCTAGCGTGATAAAATATAGCCTATAGCCTTCCTCTTCGTCTTTCAGAGCTGCTACTTTCACAATGAACTCTCTACAAGGAACACGTACACACCCTAAAGTGTTATCCCTTATTGTTGTTACACACTGTAGGCTACGGCTTAGGGGCAGCCGCGTCCTAGGCAGGCGGTAATAAAGTGATTAAAAAATACAAATCCGGCACTCTTGGTGTATCGACACTCAAGAAATGTTGGGGGTTCGAATCTCGCCGAAAGACAAAAGTTTTCAATATTGCTCAGTCACGTATAGTAGTATAAAAGTATGAAATAATAAGTATCCGTTGTATGGTATCCCGTAAGTCGTAACACAAGTTCTTCAGGTACTTGAGCACGTTCCAGACCGACTATGAATCTATGATTGAATTTATCTGATGGTAGTTATAATAAAATAATAGTTTGGGAGTAAAATATTTTGTTTAATAATACATATTAGATTAGATTGAAAGATGTTTATAATATTTTACTAGACGACGACCGCAACCCGTTGCGCCAAAATTAGTTCATCGCGCGGGACCGTACATTTTACCGGTATAAAAGTATCATAACTTGTCCTTTCCTGGGATTCGAAGTATCTCCATAGCTTACGGCAAAATCGGTTCAACGGTTTGGGCGTGAAGAGGTAATAGGTAGACAGACAGAAAAACGTTCGCATTTATAATATTAGTATGGATGTAGTCGTAAATATAGCGATATCTTGCCTAGTCTATTAAAGTTCTTACTGCACAGTATAGGCGGCCATAACTAGATAAGTTAAACAAGACTTAAACGGCAGTTAAACGGTCGTTAACGTCAGTTGTCGGGTAATTACAGTGTAGCTAATTGTTGTGGGCCATGAATCAAAATATCTCAACGGATTTATTGAATATTAACCATTAATTAAATGGGATTCGCCGTTTGTGTGATTTTAGATAGTATTAATAATAATAATATGACAGTTGCCAGCTCACGACCAAATAACGTAGGTCGTCTATTTATTAATATATTTCTTTGGTAGCATTATAGTAGGTAAAGTAGAAAATTTTTATTGCGTTTTCAATAAAATCAAAGTGATAACAGGTGTATACAAGATGTAAAAAAACAAAGTGATAATACAGGCAGAAAACAAAGTAAAAATACTCTAGGGTTTGGAATATGCGTCTCTTACATAGACAAGATATTAAGTACCCCGCAAATGGCATGCGTACAGTTATTAATTAACATTAACATTACATTTTAAGCAGTATGGATTTCCGCAAACGCCTGATTCTATTAACTAATTTCGCGTTAAGTAAAACCCATAGCATAGACCGATCACAGCTAACATTGAATTGATATAAGCCGACCAAATGACGTAGGTCCGTCAACTGCCTAGGAATCAATTTCCTCTATTGTGCCTTGTTTTGTTAGACCCTGTAGATGTATCCTTGAATATATTCTCAACAAAGCACGTAAACCACATTTAACATCAAGTCAAATATTTCCAACCTGTCCCTGAGACCCGAACCTTTGATATATAACAATTAAATTACATAGTGACAATACTGTGGAAACTCTTTGTATGGAAAGGGTCCAAAATCAATAACCAGACCCTATTATTAGACTGTAGTACAAAAGTCGTGTTTGTTCAGACCACAAAGCTGGGACTTCTATTATTGTTCTACTTATAAATGGGAAAATATTATGTTTTCTATCACTAAACTAGCTTTCGTCCATGCCTTTGCTAAAATTAAATAGTATATCTAGCAATACAAACTTTGACCTCTATTGAAATTCGGAAAAGAGATTTTACGATTTTTGTTTTTTTACAAGAAGACCCGGTGAACTTCATATTACTTCCCTCACTTCCACGAATATTTCAAGACCAAAATTAGCCTAAAGGGTTCAGCCATTCTCGAGTTTTAGAAGGACATACAAAATTTAAAATTCATTTGAATATCCATAATTATGAATATTATAATTAATGTGAAAGTGTGTCTGTATGTCTGTCTGTCTGTTACCTCTTTACGCCCAAACGTATGGAGTTACATTGAGTCCTGGGCAATGACATAGAATAAGTAAATTTAATCCCAAATTTAGGAGCAACCGAGTTGCGGGCTGCGTCTAGTTTCTTTATAATTTCATTGTAAACTGAACAGTATACATCGACAACAAACGGAGTTCCTAGGGCAATTTGATCAAAGCGAGACAAGTTCTAAAACACGCTTCGCAAAATTTAGCGTTGACATGAGAAAGGTTTAGGGCTTTTTAGGAGTTTAATTAAAACGGATCGAGCAAAGGATCCACGATGTTTAGACAGTTTTTAATTTATTTGCTACGTTCGAATTACGTTTCAAAATTAATCAATCTTGTTCCTAAACGGGACAATTGGGACAAGGGAACGAATTGTATTGGTTTGATTCTCGAGTATGCATTTTAGGACTCCGTAGCATTTTTGAAACGGTGAGTGGTGACGAACTTTAAATCCTTTTTATATAGTTTTACCGTGACTTCATCCGTTTTATCTTTCGAGGCTTTTTGTAAATGCTTAACTGCCTGTTTTGTAATAAAATATGTCATTTTCTTCAACATCAAAATTGGACCAAACGCGGGCTATGTCCACATCTGTATCATGATCGCGTATCAGATCTCCGTCGCGTAGCATTGAAGCGTATCATGATCGTTAGAAATGTACGCGATGATCGCGATCATTTTGCGTCCACACTAGCGATCATGATACGCTTCGATGCTACGCGACGGAGATCTGATACGCAATCATGATACAGATGTGGACAAAGCCTAATGCCTCGACAAAACATAATATAAAATAGCAATAAAAAAATCACAGATAAAATATAAAACATCGTCGAATAAGCCTCGTGTATTTTGAAAGACCGATTAATAATCAAAACGTCTAATAACTATTTCGAAAAATATATTCCTCTATCAGCGATTTTCTGAAGCGGAAAACCACATCGTTGACAGTACACCCATTACTACATTATGCCCGAAGTGGACAAATGCCTGGTTTTTCATCACAAGTTGTGATTATGTCGGCGACATGTGCCAAACAAAAAGGTCCCTTAATGACCCCGAGCGTGCCCTCTTTTCCTCATCACCCTGTCCCTTGCGACTGGACCACAACGTTGAAGCTCAATTTGACGTTTTATCAGTGTATTGTGTAACATTAAATATATAATATTTAAACTATACATAATATGCTAATTGCAATTTGCATGTACCATCGAGGAAATTGATTCCTAAGCAGTTGACAGACCTACTTCATGTGGTCGGCTTATGTCAATTTAATGTTAGCTGTGACCGGTCGGATGGGTTTGACTTAACGCGACCAAATTACTTAGGCCCGCCATCTGCCTAGGAACCAACTTATATGATAGTACTTAAGTTGAGGACATTAGTAGGTTACAACTGTTGAAAATATAGAGTATATTGTAGCCATTTCGTATAAAATATATTTTACATGCACTAAATGTCTGTGTCCTTTTCTTGTCTGCCAAGAGCCCTACTAGACAATGACAAAACATAGTATAAGGGCGATCTACATGAAAGTTGCCCGCATAATATAATATCATAGAAGTTTTTCCTGTCATGCCTGATGCGGACAACGCGCGTGGCTAGGAGCGTGTTTTCAGCCGCATGCGGACCAGATCCATGCGCGGGAAACACCATTCATGACAGGAAAAGCGCCCTAAGTGACCTAACACAATTTCGACCTTCTATGAGTAAGAGGGCATTTTTATAACGTGACAAATATTAATTCTGTTACCGTAACTCGATCAGTGATTGACGTGAAGTTGACGCGAGCGATCCGCTGATGAATGGATGGCGTGCGCGCTTTAATGGTTTTACCACGCAATATAGAAAATTGATATAAAGAAATTGGAGCGCAAAGAGTTGTTATTAATTTTATTATTATACTAGCTGTCCCGGCAAACGTTTCTTTGCCATATTCAGCATATAAAGTTTTTTTTTTTAATTTGATCGCAGCGCTAACTGTCGGGACAGACTAAAATTAAAATTCGAATTCGAATATTATTTAAAATTTGACACTGCTATGGTAGCGCCGTCTGTCGGATTCAATGTAAAACATTCCAAAATCAACAACTACTAATAAATTAAAAATTAATTAAAAAAACATTGTCCAGCGGACAAAATTGTGAATCTAAACCATTCCCAGATCCCCTTGAACACACACAAAAAATATCATCAAAATCGGTCCAGTCGTTTGAGAGAAGTTCAGTGACATACACACTCACAGAAGAATTATATATATTAAGATTTTGAGAGTGCACGAATATTTTTAATCATAAACGAGTTCCATAAACAATTAAAGCAGGGATATTTAATCTGGAGCTCCAATTAAATTTATTTTAAGATCTAGACATCAACAAGTAATGTCAACATTGCATACAGATTAAGCGATGCGCTTCAGTCCGTTTGTACTTTGTGCGTAATCCTATCTATCTACCTACGTAGTTAAATATTAGTTTTTAGTAGTCTAATACCCTGTATATTATGAGGTTTTTCGACAGGAGCATAAATATACTATTATATTTTCAGTAGAGCTTTCTATCGGTAAATATTTTGACGGAAACCGACACGTGCGTAGATATTTTCCACGAATGTCAATTTTATCCTCCTCTAGCTGACCCGGAAGGCCTAAGAACCACACCTACCGAGTAGAGTGGCGAGACAGTGCTCTCGGCCAATCAAATTGTTTGTACTGTACTCTGTTGTATATTCGGTAAGTGAAACAAGGCCTTTAGAACCTCCGCATCAGGTAGCGGAGGCCCTAAGCTCGGTCGTGCGTAACACGCGTAGTGGGCGAGCCGCTCTACGGGTTTAATTGTAGAAGTTTTGACGGAGTGAGGCGAATTCCAAACGTGTTGGCCTACCCAAAAACACTGTATACACAGATCACTAATAAAATATTCAAAGAAGCTGCTTTTTGTAGTTTTATATTTCTACTAACGCCCGCAACTCCGTTGTGCGTAAAATTCGTTTTTTTTCATACGGGAACCGTACATTTTTCCAGAATGAAAGTACCCTATGTCCTTTCCCGGGACCGTCTCCTATATATTTCTCCTATTTCCATACCAAATTTCAGCAAAATCGTCCCAGTTTGGGCGTGAAGAGGTAATGGACAGACAAATAAACAGACTGACAGACATTTACACAACCTGTAAGTCACAAACTGTAATTACAATGTAACTAATTGTTTGGGTGGCCAATGGCCATCAATATTTTAACTATACAATTACTATAATATTATTCAGATTTGAGTTACAATAGAAAAATAACCACAATGAAACATTCGTACCTTCTGATTTTGAGCCGTGTGCGGTTTGATATTTTTTGTAACTTTTATAATATTTACTTTACCTACCACAATATTGTGATTCGGGCGAGTATCCATAACTATTACACATTATAAACGCATAAACGTTCCCCCACATGTAAACAAACATAAATTTTTATTTCTAATGATACTTTATTTAATTAAGTTTCGTCGGCATCCAATCAAATTACAATAATTAATCGATGTTGTATCGATAATGGCTCGTAACGATCTCGATCAATAATCAAACACGTTTCGATCGATACGTTGGCACATAAATCGATTGGAGCCATAAATTTTCCTGCGTATAATTTAATTTTTTGCTGTGGAAATGTTTTTCCTTGACCAAAAAAAGGAAGTAATTTATTTCAATTCCAAACACAGTAGGCAGATAATGTTTACTATTTGGGATTATAATATAATCCATACTAATAGTAAATTATTGTCTGTCTATCTATGTCGCATATTACTGAACTGGTTTAATTTTGCGCGTACTAAATTGTGGGCTACGGGGTAACATCTTTCAAAATAGTTTATACAACGAATATGTTATTTCCTAACTGTACATTGAACCAATTTTATTTATCTATAATTTTAAGACATTGATTAATCCTTCGATCGCGGATTCTTGGAAGTTTATTGTTTACGCGATCGAATGCGACCGCTTCGAAGTTGATAGGTTAAGTTAAGATACATCTTTCAATGAAGATAATAATGTTTTTGATTATATTGTTACGTACACAGCGGCGTTTAACTTTAAACATAGGATTACATAACTGTATGAGATAAGATAATCTCGTCTCAAACGTCCATTAAAAAGCTAAGAAAACAAAATGTCGAAAACGGTAACGAGTAAAAACCGGGTAGTTTACGACGAGCGGTGAAACAGCGGCGAACCAGAGTGACGTTAATCCATAACGTAGATGTTTAATGATAGATACAACAAATAAAAATGTACTATCAGAGCAGTTGATTCCAAGGCAATTGGCGGTCCTTTGTCATTTGGTCGGCTTATATCAATTCAATGTTAGCTGTGATCGGTCGGATGGGTTTGACTTAACGCGACCAAATTATTTAGGTCCGCCATCTGCCTAGGAATCAACTTCTCTGATAGTAGGTACATTATAAAAAAATAATAATAAAAAAGCCTTTATTTCCATACCCTTGTTTTACATTTTCTGATTCTTAATTGCTAGTACTTGTTAATTTTTATACTTTATATCTAAGTGTTAGTAAGGGGTTAGTTAGCTGGGTTGGATATGGGCTCCTTCTCGGGTGAAGGCCTCCTCCAGTTCCTTCCATCCACTCTGTCCTTGCCGATTTCTTGCCAGGCCTTTCCTGTTATGTCCGTTATATCATCAATCCAACGTCTTTTTGGTCTTCCTACTCTTCTTTTGCCTATTGGCCCTTTCCATTTTGTAGTGTTGATTGTCCACCTTTTGTCCGTGTATCTCGAAACGTGTCCTGCCCATTGCCACTTAAGTTTTAAGGCTTGTTTAATCTGTTACCTTTGTTTTCTGTCTAATAACTTCGCTCCTGATTTTTTGTATTTTCCTTATGTTGAGAATGCTACTCTCCATAGCTTTTTGTGTTGTTGTTAGATAGTGCATTAATGAACACTAATATTATGAAATCGAAAGTGTGTCTATCTGATGAATAAAAAGAAACAACTAAAGAATTATTTTAATAGACAAGATCATAATTCATAGCCAAATGAAGCTTATGGTTAGCTTTCTGCCGAAAGAAAGTAATGAAACATTACAAAAGCTAAAAAATACACACAAAATTAAACTAAAGTGTCGGCACTTTAGTTTAATTTTGTGTATATTTTTTCGTACATATTCGTTTGTGTACATCTTTAGAATCTAAACATTATCAAGGTGTAAAAAGTGCCTCTAAGGCTGTGTTTTAGGGTCAGTGCCCCAAAAAACACAAGAGCTATGTAAACCTCATTCATAAATAAACGAACACTACACTGGGGATGAACTAAAATTATTTTGGTGACGCTTCAAGCCAAAATCTCAAGCAACGTTTACGTTACATCAACAAAAACAAAAGAGAACTGATGTTTTGTCGGAACCGATTCGGAACATTTGTCGTGAAAGGGTCAAAAGCTAATCCCTTTTTTACTGGCATTAAAATTTACACCAAACATATCTATAAATTATACATCAAAGCGATGTCAATAATAAAGTCATCATGAACATTTTAACTACAGCTGTGATTTAATTATTTCTTGTATTTAAATATCGTTCATGGTTTTAACCACAAGAGTTTATCTAGGGTGGAGCACTTTCCACGAGGTTTCAGTCACTTCTACTAACTGTGGATTAAAGTGACACAAATAATGTCCTACCAACCTTACCTGTAGAAGTTTTTAAGTTTTCAAAGACTTATCAATTAGTAATTTTTACTATTAATCCTTCAATCGGGGATTCTTGGAAATGCTATTGTATTCTATTGTTGTCGCGATCACCGGTGCTCGTATGGGGCTGGAAGGATTAATTGTGTTCCGATCTACAAACGAATATCTAACTGTGAGTGCGTTCTGCATAGATCAGAACTCAAAAAGAGGTAGTTTTACAACTAGGAAAACTTACACCTTACTATCTTTATATTTTTTAAAACGATGCATCTATGATTTATACATCGATGTGTAAACTAGACACAAAGTAAAGAGTTAACCGCTTTAGAGTCGCCGCTTCGGTAATAGTTTATTTTTATGAACCCTCAATAGATATTAGGATTGTGGACGGCCATCGATTTTCAAACATAATAATAAACCTACATAACTTTTATACGTTCCGGCTTTAAGGATTAACATTATTCTTTTCTATATTAATTTATGAGGTACATTTTGAACTTATTTATGGTATCTGAGAACTTTTGACATATGTTAATCTTTTCAACATATTGATTGACCAGTGGTTTGAAGTTAAGTACTTCATTTAAAGCGCTAGAGAATAGATAGACTCCAGCTCCAGTTAATAATGTTATTATTATTATGTCAAGCCTAAACTGTCCCACTGCTGGGCAAAGGCCTCCCCCAAAGACTTCCATTTGTCTCTCTCCTGCGCCACCGCTGGCCAGCCTGACTGGTATGCCTCCAGCTCATCACGCCATCTTTTTCTAGGCCGGCCTCGGCGGCGGCGATCGTCCTCAGGTGCCCACTCTGTTGAGATCCTTGCCCAGCGGTCGGAATGCATACGGCCAACGTGACCCGCCCAATCCCACTTCAGCTTGGCAGCCTTGACACCTACATCCTTGATACCTGTTTTGGAGCGCAGTGTGGTGTTCCTTATTTTGTCCAGTAGTTTTACTCCTAACATACTGCGCTCCATTGCTCTTTGGCTAGCCCCGAGTTGGGACTTTTGTGAATCGGTCAATGACCAAGTTTGTGCACCGTAGGTTAGGACAGGCAGTATGCACATGTCGACGAGTCTGCGCTTCAGGGAGATCGGTAAATTTCAATAAGTCAATAATGTTAAATTTAAAAATTTAAAAACACATACCCCGATTCAGAACCAATCCCAACATTCTTTGCAAATAAAAAAAAATGCAAGATGTTGAACCGTTCATAAGTAGACAGTAGATATACCCGAATATTTCAGCACTGGGTGGGCTGATGAGTGATAAGTGATGACTGATGACGATGAACTATTGCTAAAAACACTCTCGGCTATGTCCTATAACCTTTCAAACAAAAAATATCGAAGTTGCTCAACCCGTTATACTACAATGCCTCGGACAGACAGACTGACAGAAAGATAATCCAAACATAATAACAATGGTTTTTTGGGATTAAAAAACATCCAAAACCGAGCATTAGTCTCAAAAAATGTCCTAACTTTGTTTTTCATTAGGAGATGACAATGGCTTGCCTGAAATTTTCACGTACAATTTCAACTTTCTAAGGTTATATCCATTAACCTAAATACTTGTCACTCCCTTGATTAACCAAGATATTATTACAATACACAGATTATACCCGTCTTTTTCATCTTCATTTAATAAAAAGAGATAGAATGTTGTTTCTTATAAAGTAATCAGAGAAAATGAAAAAAATATTTTGGTTATGGTGATGATGAGGACGTTAACCCCCGTGAAGGTTACAGTGTGTATAACGATAAGAAGAAATGTTTAATTAACTAAGTGAGATGTTTGCTGACGACTGACTGTGGCCTGACACTAAGAGCAGAGTAGACATTACAGTACATAATATTATTATTTAAAAAAACTACATGTTTATAATTGATAATATTATTAGATAGCAATAATAATTGTGTGTTGTATGTATGAAAATGTCAGAATATAAGTCAGTCAGAAAAGTTTATACAATGTGTCCCGACACCGGTGTCCGATCCTTTAATGTCATGATCTATGGCATATTTTATCGACAAATTGGCCTTCAAATTTTTTTTCTCTCTTGAGGTTGTAAAATGGCAGCCATTTTAGTTTTTCTCGGGCTTTCACACTAATCTGACCAGAACTGCTCTTGTAAATATTTTATGAAGATAAAAAAGGTCTCATTTGATAGCAAAATTTGTGGACTATGCTTACACAGGCAATATGTTATAAATTTCGTGGAATTAAATATAAAAACACCCAAGTTTAAGAAAAAAAAATTGTGTATTTTTGTGAAAAATCGATCACATTAAACTGGTTCTTTTTTATTTTTAAAACATAGAGGAAGTTTTCATCTTCTAAAATTCTTTTATTTCAATGCTCTAAGTCAGATAGTTTAGAAGTTATAACGATTTTCTTATGATGAGGTGGTCAGATTAGTATGAAGCCAGAGAAAATTTTTTTTTTCAAAAGTTGGAGAAAAAAATAATTTGAAAGCCAATTTGTCACTAATTTATGCCATACATTATGAGTTCAAACTTTTTTTCTCCAACTTTTGAAAAAAAAAATTTTTCTCTGGCTTCATACTAATCTGACCTCCTCATCATAAGAAAATCGTTATAACTTCTAAACTATCTCACTTAGAGCATTGAAGTAAAATAATTTTAGAAGATAAAAACTTCTTCTATCTTTTAAAAATAAAAAAGAACCAGTTTAATGTGCTAGATTTTTCACAAAAAGCCATTAATAAAAAATACACAATTTTTTTTTCTTAAACTTGGGTTTTTCTATGTTTAATTCCACGAAATTTATAACATATTGCCTGTGTAAGCGTAGTCCACAAATTTAGCTATCAAATGAGACCTTTTTTATCTTCATAGAATATTTACAAGAGCAGTTCTGGTCAGATTAGTGTGAAAGCCCGAGAAAAACTAAAATGGCTGCCATTTTACAACCTCAAGAGAGAAAAAAAATTTGAAGGCCAATTTGTCGATAAAATATGCCATAGATCATGATATTAAAGGATCGGACACCGGTGTCGGGACACATTGTATATATGTAATTGATTGTACTGTCGGTTCTTGGCGGAAATTCATGTTGAACACTAATAAAACACACTTTTCTTGCACCGACCGCACTTGACCGGTTGCGAAATTATTCATCATTTTTCTACTGTTCAAACTTCTGAACGTATCACATCTACAGTCACACCGTGCAATCAATACGTCGATGACTTACGGAAAAACTTATTTGAACTTTTACCCTTTCTTCGAGAGTTTGGCTTTAGACAGGCAAACTTTCGCCATGATTTGCCTGTATCAATCAAGCTTTGATTCTACTGTGTAAGCGAAAGATTTGCTTTTTATTTATAAACCGATCGTTTCGCGAAAATCGCTTTAAGTAATAAAATCTCGTTTCCCGTAAAGATTATTTGAGGAAGCAAAATATTTAAATTCGCCTCAGTATTTGGCCCCGGGTGGGGTCGTATTTATCGAATCTTCCACAAATAATAAATGAAATTGAGGAAAATGAGCGAATAAAATGTATAAACGAGCACAAAGATTTTTTAACTGGAGGTGAGAATTTCGTACAATAGACGGAAACCCAACTTTTGCAATAAAAGTATTGAGCCTTGAGGTTCCGACGCGGAGTGTACACCCGAACAGAGTCGCAACTCCGAATTACACAACATACGCAATAAAACTTTTTACAGCTTGTTTGACTTTCTATTTGAAACACATTTTCTGACGACTTACGTGTGATTTGAAGAGCAACATAGTTTGCTCTGCAAACAAATTAAAAAATTACTACTAAATATAGTGGAAGCAGTACAAGAAAGTGTGTTTCATTAATGTGAATGAATTTCCACTAAGAACCCACTGTACAATCAATTACCATTTAATGGTTTTTATGATTCATGTAGATCGGATATCCTTTCAAAGGCACTGGCTAACGCTACGCAACAGATCTGCCTCATATTCTCCCAGGTAAGGTCAGTTTTATCTTGCAACATGTACACATAACATATCTGCCAATTGGGTAGAAGTCAAAATAATAGTACATGACTTGAAAAAACATGTGTCCTCGGCCTTTTTTTAGCTTATTTAAAAAAATGTAGGGTTATAACAAGTTATAAACCTACTAAGTTTAAAGAACAATCAATTTTCAGTAAACCAAGACATTTTTGTATTGCTAAGAACATAAATATATCGAAAAAATATCATCAAACTAAAGTCAGTAATTTCAGTTCCATACAAAAGGAAAGTGTTCTCTTGCGTAATGAAAATTTAAACATTATAAAATATTCAAAACTAGGTACTATTTTGCAATATTATAGACTATAATATAAAAAACGGTGTCCAGGTCTTTGTTTTCATTTATTAAAACCATCATTTATCATGCCAATTATTATAATATTACTGTTTATAATAAAATCCCAAATATCGTTCCTGTGAGTAACTCCGGTAGATAATGGTATTTTAGGCGCTCCCGAAAAGAAATTCTATTGTGTCAGTTTTATATTTTATTCCAACAAAACTGTTGGATCACATCACGTAACTTTTAGAACGCCAGCATATTACTTCATTTATTTTTGGTGGAAAAAGTGCACGCACAAAAGAAAATGCCTAAATATTCCTGTGAATAACGGTGAGTCTAGATAAATTCTAAAGTAAACTACGCGAGTTTGGATACACAGTCTGAAATAGTATGTTTTGGTGATCATAAACACAGCGAAATTGTTTTCAAGGTAAGATATTTAATATTATGACGATACATTTTAGATGTTAAAGTTCAAATTTTTTCTTCCTGTAGATAACGTAACACGACTTAGGGCTAATTCATATTGATAAAATTATTGTTATTGTGTAAATTGAATAAGTTTGTATCGTAAAATTAATAACTAGTTTTTTTATAAAATAATGGGGCAAACAAGTAAATGGGTCACCTGATGGAAAGCAAGTACCGTCGCCCACGGTCACTTGCCACATCAGAAGGCCTATTAAAGGAATTACGCACTCTTCTTCAAGGTTTGCAGGTAGTATTGGTCTGAAACTTGTTCACCCCCAATGACGGTCTCACAATAAAGTTTCATGTTTTTTTTTTTACAGTCAAGTGATAGAAATTTTTATTATGCTATAGAAGACAAAATTATAAAGATGTTATAATAATTACTATAAATAATGCTAACATATTAAACAAGGACTGTATATAAAAATGTTTTTAAATTTGTTTATTTTTATTCATGATTGTCTCGAAAACTTATGAGTTTAAAACATTGTTTGTTTTTGAGGAAGTTACCTTAGATGTAGAAAAATTTCTTCCTAGTTAGATAGTCATGTCTGTGTGTGGTGTTGGTCTGTATATAAATTCATGGAAATTTTGTATTTTTTTTGGGATTTGGAATATTTGTGCATAAATTAAAGCTTCAAAATTATTTTCTTTTATATGACGCCAAACAAAGCTAAGCGACAAATAAAGTACCGAGAAAAAGGTTTTAAACCGCGTTTTTGTACTTTGTGGCTTTTAATAACACTTGTTAAAACATCATAATTATTTTATCGATGTTACCAGTTATGTTAGTCTAACAATAAATAAAAATATGTAGGTGCGTATTTTTTGTTTCAATGTGGAAGCATCCTAATTTTACTGTGAGTAACAATTTCTGTCCGGTGAATAACGTTACTAACCGGAGTTCGTGTGAGTTACGGTCGATTATTTTGACTTCTACCCAATTAATGGAACTGAAAGAGATCTCATAAACAAAGTTCCTATAGATCCCACGTATATCCAAAGCTTTGAGTTCATAGCGAGGAGTTACGCTTCTATTTACAAGTTTAATCTATGACCCCGCCCCCGTGTGCGACAAAATTATAGCGGTTAGTAAGTGGTAAGTTCAAACTAATGAATAGACGAACGTAATATTCCTGATGCCATAAATTCAGTCAAATACGCTTTTAAATCTAACAGCAGTAGGTAGTTTACGTATGACTGTACTGTACTCGGTGAAACATGGCGGCAGCGGTCATTGACTCCTTGTCAAAAACTTGTCATTTTCTATATATAAACCGCGATTGACAATGAAGTGTCAGATGTTGTCAATCGCGGCTTTGTATAGAAAATGACAAGTTAGTGACAGGGATTCAATGACCGCTACCGCCATGTTTCACCGAGTACAGTATAGACGTCGTCCGCGCGGTTTCACTCGCATAAATAAGAATTATGCGGGAACTCGAAATTTTGTCACAAAAGTAGCCTATTTCCTTCTCCGTGGTCTACTCTAGTCTCTATCTTAATGTCAAATACAATATAAAAGCAGTCCAGCAGGCGTAATCATGCCGAACTTCAGCCGCGTATTTTCGGCCTAGTGCGTTTAGACACAGGGTCGCGTATATGCATTTTTAAAATTGTATTGAATTGACAGATTTACATGATGTCTCACGCAATTAAATTCAGTCTAACTTATTCATCTACGCGTCGCGTTGCGGTCGAAATTGACCCTAAAGCATCTAACTGAATGAAAAATATATACACTTTTGAGATTTAAAATTACATTTATAACACAGCCATTAGCGGCAAAAATCAGGACCTTCCAGCTAAAACGGTCCCATTATTGGCACTTATCGAGCAATTTTTGGCACTTTATGACGCTTGTAGGGATTTCTTGTTATTTTTACTTATACTCAAAATTGCCGATATCTGGATTAGAGCCAAGATTGCTTTGTCCTTGTTAAGTTTAATAGCTCAGACTATAAATTCACAACTATAAAACTGAATACTAGTTTTTCTTGCGGTTTTATTCGTGGTGAATCTTAAAATTGCCTTGTTATTTTTGTCTATTGTCATGTTCTTCTCTTCTTTCTATCTTAAAAAATTAAATTGATGGGAGATAGAGGGAGATATCAGAAATACGGCTTAATTTGATTGGTCATGAGAGTGAATTTATGAAAACTCAATATATTTAGTTGGTAACGACAGCTAAGCAGTGCATTTACGCCACATTTCAATCGATAAGCTTGCTTAGTTTACATTCAGCTCAAAATGTATTAGAACAGAATAGAGTCTTTGTTTTACAATACTGTACTAACTAAGCTCCTAATAAAACATTATGAACTATTCATGACGACAGTAAAATAATTTCACAGCGCCGCGGCGCCGTCGTGCGATCGTAAAAAAGAAAGTGTGGGAAGATGAGTATTGATTGTGTGTATGATTGTTTATTATTGTTATTTTAGTGGAATTAGTGTTTAAATACACCTACGCAATCAGCTGTCGAAGATTCTCGGGCCATAAAAACCTTTACGGCTGCCAAGACTCTATATTCTAATATTAGTTATATGCTGTGTATGCTGCAACAATGCAGCTCAGTCATTTAAAATTAATTTCATGAGATAACAATAATTTTGTTTTAGCATCAGTGTGATTAAAATATCCAATTATTATACAAATCGTCTGTTATTTGCCACGCTTATCCCTCACATCAAACAAATAGGTTTTTAAATGTGTTGCAATTTTTACTGAATACGCAAAGCCTTTATACGTAAAAATTAGAATATTGTAAAAACCGAGGTCAGCTGAACCAATATGGTTCATTTTGATTTTAAATTGTACCTAACAGTCGTTAGGATAAGAGCTGAAAATTACCATTTCAAATTAAAATATTAAACAAGGCGTAACAGAAAAACGTGTGTTGGAAGTTGGAACAGCGGGGCTAAAATGGTCGCTTTGAAGAATCATGATAATATGAATCATAATATTGTGGGAATAATGTGTGGAGGCCACAAAGGAAGATCTTCCGACCGAGCGAGGTGTTATGCCCGGTCAGGCCGAAGCCCACGTGATACATTTCAGTTAGATGCTTGCTGTATATATTTTTCAGTTAGATGCTTTAGGGTCAATTTCGACCGCACGCGACGCGTAGATGAATAAGTTAGACTGAATTTAATTGCGTGAGACATCATGTAAATCTGTCAATTCAATACAATTGCGCTTAGAAAACTTCGATAGCGCGATGCAGGAATGTAAGGCGAATTGTGAGTACCGCCACAATATTATGATTAATTTTTCTAAAATCGCAAAATGCAACTCTGCTTGCAATTCATTTCTGTATTTTTGTACTGATTTGACATTTGTCAGTTTGACAGTTTTGACAATTCATTTGCTGAATTGATTGAGAGGAATTGCTAAATGTGACCATTTTAGCCCCGCCGATCTATACAGTACAAGTATAATATAAAAGAGACGAACACATAACATCCTCCTTTTAGGAAGTCGGTTTAAATCAGCTGTTCTTTATTGCACTATAGAATAACCGTAAGTGTTCAAATATAATTAATAACATTATTATTTATTTATAATATTATAATAGACGTAGATAATAATCGTCTTTGTTTCCGGGTCTCCGGAAGGCGCTGGCGGCGCTGAGCTAGACAAAGCCGATATTGGATCATGGACGGCATTATGCGAGTTTTTATTGGAAAACTTTTCAACGCCGGGAAAAATTTCAGGTGCTCTTCACTTTATCAAGTACATATTGATAAAGGTATTCTGTGAAGTATGAGGGCTTTGCAGCTCTACTTTCTACACTAATATTTGAGTTTTCGCTCGTAAAACTGCACAAACTTGATGATATTTTTTTTTTGGTAGAGTAGGCAAAATGACACATTGGAAATCTATTAATAACCGCGACAACAATAGAATAAAATAGCATTTCCAAGAATTCCCGATCGAAGGATTAAATCTATGATAGATAGATGATGTATACATTCTTTGGTCTTTCTACTGTGATCAATGATCATGGTGAGCCTGCGGAGAGTGCGGCATAATTCTATTGCCGTAGTCAATATTATCATTATTATCACAGGTATTGGTCCTGACCGTTTTTGAATATTTTCTACTCTTTGTCTACATTATAGGTTCATTTTCTTGTATTTTCAGCACATAGGTAGGTGTAGAACATTAAAAAGTGAGTAGTAAGAGATAATAAAGACGTTATTTCGAAATAACCACCACCCAATTGTATTTTTAAATTATAGTATGGTAAAAAAATATTTAAGCAAACATTTCATTTGATTCACGCGCATATTTGTACTGTCGAAATATGTGTTTACATTTCGCTTCATACTTTTATTGGGTCTCACTGGGAGCTTTATTAAAACGTATTTTTAACTTTTTCTAAATTAATTCGATTCGCATGCATCTTTAGAGCCCCCGCAGACTGCAGACTTTGTCAGCCGATAGTTTTATCGAAAGCTCAATTAGTACGAAGATGTATGAAGTTGCGCACAATAAACTATTTGTATCGGCCGATAATAATGTACTCAAAACCCATTTTGGTCAAACTATCGGCCGACTAAAAGTCTGTAGTCTGCGGGGGCTCTTAAAATGTAGATGGATTTTGTTTAAATTTCAATCATCGATTGACTTTTTTCCCGTTATACTCGGATTTGAAAGCTTACGGCGCGATTTCTGGTCAACACATAGCAGCACTAAAAGTTGAGCAATCATAGTAAGTTTTCTAAGTCCAAAGCAAAATGAGAATAACAAGACTAACGTCTTCATTTAGGCACTAAAAAACAGCACTTGCCAAATCACCATGACTCAAACCCAACGACCCAATGAGTAATGATATCTTAAAAACTGCGTAGAAAATTGTAGCCAAGTCGAATATTCAAAATGAAGACCTTGGGTCTCTGCCAGCACCTGCTAAAATAACTGATAAATTAGGTCTATCTGTCTAGGTTATTAAGTTAATTTCATTTTTGCGTCGGCATTGATTAATCGCGGTAAAGACAGTACATTGGTTTACTTAATTATTAATCAAGAGTTTAGGAAAGTAATATTTTAAGGTTTTGTAATTAAAAAAAATATATTTGTAGATGTAGGTACGGTTCGTCGTGTGTTTTATACACTGTAGTATTTCTAAGTGCCTGCGACGTATGTAACCTATACTACTATACTGTACTAGGCGAAACATGGCGGTAGTGGTCATTGACTCCCTGTCAAAACTTGTACATTTTCTACATATTATATAAGCCGCGATTGACAATGAAGTGGCAGATGTTGTTGACCGCGGCTTTGTATACAAAATGACAAGTTTTTGACAGGGAGTCAATGACCGCTACCGCCATGTTTCGCCGAGTACCTACAGTATAGTTTTTTCTAAAGTCGTAAACTTCATTCAAATTAAATTTTATTTCAAAGATGCATAACAAATACCATGAACTATTATATAATATTTCGATCGTTGCGTTATTTGATACTTACATCAAAATAATATTGACCCTTAAAAGTTAATTTCTATCATAGAATGGTACAATGATATTGAGGGTAGGTATTTATGCCACAAATGTTCTGTTTACTTACAGTTATTGTTATATTTTATGAAGTCAGTGGTATCACTAGCTACAAATTGATTACATGACAGAAATAAGCCCAAACAGTCTTCTCAAAGTCACAGGGTTTTACTGTCGACTTTGATTCTTCTAATAACTACATAAAGTAAAAAATTGCTTGTATTTTTTCGGCCATGGGTAGCAAACCTTTTCTTAGTTTCTTGTGGTTTTTTCCTAATTTTATATCTGACCTTATTATGAAATCTTTTTTGCGTTTTCATCAGCATAATCCTTATTACCGTTATACTTTATGTGGAATACGTGGGTAGATTGTGATAAATGTTATGAAAAGTTACAACAAACGCATTACTCACTAAGATGTGCTTGATGTGATCTTTCTAAACTTTACCTTGCTTAGTGATCGAAGCTTGCTTTGTAAAAATCTAAATTCTAAATTATTTCCCATCCCAGACTTTGTAATTCACGAGAATGAGTCAAAGCCGTTAACAAACTTATTGGTATTTAAAAATTAGTCATAACTTCGACGTGCTTATATTGTACATTACTAGATGCCATGACGCCCGCAACTCTGTTGCGCCAAAACTCGTTTATTATGCGGGAACCGTACATTTTTCCAGGATAAGAAGTATCTTTATGCCTTTCAATAGACAGACAGACAGACAGACTGACTGACAGACAAACAGACAGACACACTTTCGCATTTATAATATTAGTATGGATTTGCAATAGTAAGCCAAATTTAACGTATTTCGGGTATCGGATGCGACGACACGTAAACAGGCGACCACAGTGGCCAACAGGTGTAAGTTAATTGGTGTAAATGCTAATCTGGGCAGGACGCAACGAGCGTTTACAGCTGAGTTTCAGGTAAAGTTGCTTGTTATAGATTCTAACCTGGTTTATTGCCAGATAATAATATAAAACCAGGAAACACCGAGATTGGTATCGTGTGATAGCGGCATATTTTATGGGATAAGAAACACCACATTTCATTTCCATCGAACCAGTTTTTATCAAAATCGGTCCGTCGTTTATGTGTTAAAAGGTTTAATAAAAAGAGAGAATGAGAGACAAACAAACTTTTACATCAGTATCGTGCGATAGCTCACTGCGGACGCACGTGTTGTTCTCCGCTCAACTTGTCTTCGTATCTCAGTGCCTACGTACGACGCGATATAAACAAAACATCGGAAACGTAAGAAGGGTGTCTCCTGGCAACAGGAGACCCTTTTATTCATTATGTCCTCAAACCCAACGTACCTAAGCAACTCAATGTCACAAACATCCACATCATCAAACTTACCTACAATGTCCCAGAATCCATCAAGTTATGCAAATGTTACTTCTTCAATGTGCTATCCCAAAAAAGACCAAGCTGTAATATTAGATGCGATTGAAGGAATAACTCTAAGGGATTACATCATGAGCTTATCTTCCGTTACACCTGCTGCGTCTATTAGATTTGTGTCACGAATTTCCAATGCTCGAGTTTGTATTTATCTCGACACCAAGAAAACAGCCGATAACCTTATTGAAGATAAGAAAATAATTAGTGTAAAAAACCATATTTTAGCTATAAAACCCCTGATGACCAGGAATAAAAGAATCGTTTTGTCAAACGTATGTCCTGTAATACCGAATTTTGTGTTAGAAAAGAAATTTGAAGAATTAGATATTAAATTAATGTCCGAAATATCTTTTATGAAAATTGGTGCCACTGAACCAGGTTTTTCACACATATTGAGCTTCCGAAGACAGCTGTTTATCAGCCCAGAAGACGAAGAAAAACTGCCCGAGTCCTTCCAAGTTACTTTTGAAGACACAAATTATTGGATATATGTGTCTACTGACGCTTTAAAGTGCTTCACCTGCAATAAGATAGGTCATTTAACCAAAAATTGCACAAAAATTTCTTCCAATATACAACCCCTAGATATGGAAACCGAAACTGAAAATTATAAAAGTAGAAGTTCCTATTCCAGAATTAACTCAACTCTCTTCAAATGCTCAACCACCTAAGATAAGAAGTGCTAATCAAGAAAGTAGTATCCGTGGCGATATTTCATTTAGTCCTACGTTTATTACACCACAAGTTCCTGAATTATTTCAGCTTCCGGAAGAAAACCTCAAAGGAATAAAACGAATCCATTCTCCATCAACAAGTGAAATATCTACATTACAAAATAAGAAAAAAAATAAAGACGAAGAAAGTGATTATATAGAAGGAGAAACTGATGAATCTAGTTGCAGTAATAATTCAACAGATAAAGAAAAAAAGAAAATTAAAAAGAAGTTAAAAAGATCCGATTCTAAGAATGAAAAAGATGTTTGGAGAAGTATTGAAAACGATTTTGATGAAATAAAGAAAGACAGTGAGTTTCCTATTAATCTAGACCAATTCATTAGTTTGTTAGACAATTCAAGAGGTAAACAAAATGTTAAAGATCTAGTTCTTTCGTATACTGATAATATTAAAGATCTCATTTATATGTGCAATACATTACACTGTAAAATGAATAAAAGTTTGAAAAATAGATGCTCTAGACTTAATAAAAAACTACATCAAATGTAAGGTAATTCATAGATTATTATATTAAAAAAAACAGTTTATACGCTTTTTATTCTTTCTATAATTTTAATATGAATAATATGGACATTTTACAGTGGAATGTTAACGGCTACTATAGACGATTTGAAAACATACAATTACTTATAAAAGATTACTTCCAACTTGCATTTGCTTACAAGAGACGATTTTTTTTTTTTTCTTATTTATTAGGCTTGTGTCGAAACCGACAATGCCAGCCTCATAAATTACATCCAAATTATACACTTCATTGTTAACAATTTGCAAACAGATACTAATTAGCTCTACACTTAATAAAATTCAAATACAAATTCACTAGCCCCCAGCAAACAGGATCTTTCGGCTGAGCGAGAATGGCGCTCACACAACCGAGCTGTGTCAGCGCCACCCCCGCAAAAGTATTGGGAAGATTGGGTGTCATCTATTAACTACAGTGCGCCTCTAGCAGATATGTGGAAAAAGATAAACTGTCTTAATAATAGAACCAGAAGAAATAATGGCATATCTTTAGAGAAAGATGATGAATAAACACTTATACTTGTAATCCTATTGAAGTCTCTAATATTTTAGCTCGTACTTTTGCCAACAATTCTAACTCGAATAATTATTGCGATGAATTTAGAAATTTTATAAATAATAATCAATTACAAAATTATAGTTTTTATACAATAGATGATTCTAATTCGATTAATAGTGAAATATACATGTATGAACTTTTGCTCGTTCTATCAGAAGTAGGTAATTCTAGTCCAGGGCCCGATAATTTACCGAATATTATAATTAAAAACCTGCCAAATAGTGGTCTTAATTATTTACTTTGTATATATAACTTTGTATGGAAACAGCAAGTGTTCCCGGATATTGGAAGGAGGCCATAGTTATTCCAATATTAAAACCAGGAAAAATACAATCATTACCTTCAAGTTATAGACCAATATCTTTAACATGTAATTTATGCAAAATATTAGAAAAAATTATAAGCAAAAGACTTAAATGGTACCTAGAAGGCATTAATTACCTTTCCCCTAATCAATTTAGTTTTCGAAAGCATCGATCAACCATGGATCGTTTAATAAATATAGAAACAATTTTGCAAATGAAAATTATGTAATTATTGTAGCTTTAGATATTGAAAAAGCATATGAAATGGTTTGGAAACCCAGAGTGCTAAAAATACTTCAGGACATAGGTATTAAGGGAAACGTTTTAGGCTTTATTAAAAATTTTCTTTCAAACCGATTTATTAGAGTGTGAATTAATGATACCCTTTCTGACAAAATGTTTATAGAAAATGGCGTTCCTCAAGGCTCCGTGCTTAGTGTAATTTTGTTTTTTTAACGATAAATGATGTTCTTTCACATATTATTAAACCTGTAAAAGGGTTTCTATTTGCTGATGATTTAACTTTAACTTGTAGTGGTAGAACTACAAAACCAACTTTAAAATTGTTACAAAATACATAAGATAATCTTTACGAGTGGTCAAATAAGTCAGAATTTAAATTTTCAAAAACCAAAACTGAATTTATGATACTTACCAGAAAAAGAGCTAAAATTAGGAATGCACAGTTAAATTTAAATGGTCATACTATAAACGAAGCTAAAAACTTAAAGATATTGGGGCTCATATTTGATAAAAAGATGTCGTGGATAGATCATATCAATAAACTAAAATCAGAGTGCTTTAAGAGATTAAGGGCCTGTTTCACCGCTTCCTGATAAGGCTATCCACCACTTAATTTGACAGATGGAGTATGAAAAATCTGTCAAATAACCCTATCGGGCACCTTATCAAGAAGCGGTGAAACAGGCCATAAATGTATTAAAAGTATTATCTTCTACTAAATGGGGTGCTGACAGTAGGTGCTTATTAAATTCTTATTGTGCTTTAATCAGACAGAAACTTGATTATGGATCGATTTTATATGATTCTGCAAAAAAACGCACACTTAATTCTCTGGACCCAATACAAAATCAAGCACTTAGACTTAGACTTTGTATTGGCGCTTTTAGGACTAGCCCAATAATGAGCATCTTGGCAGAAGCTAATGATGCAAGATTAGAGTACAGAAGGAAGGAGTTGGTTTTATCGTATGGCTTTAAATTTACATCTCGGACTGATAGCCCAAATTTTAAATTTTTCACCCAATCACTAGCTGTTGATTCCGAATATTTACAACAACCTAAATTATCCCAACCAGTACGTATTCGAGCCACTAAATACATAAAAGATTTAAATATTATTTCACCTCCAATTTTTACTGAATGTTTATCACCTTTTTGCCCGTGGGATGATTATGAGATTCCAGTAAGTTTTGAATTAGTGAACAAAGAAGAAATAGCATCTAAAGATTTATTTCATGAAATTATGAATACCTTTTCTGATTACGAAAAGATATATACTTATGGCTTCACCCCTAATAGTCAACCAAGCTGTTCTGTTTTAATAAAAAACAATAAATATAGATACAAACTTTTGGACATTTATTCAGTTTTTAGTTCGGATGCCATGGGTTTGATTAAAACTTTTCAAATAATTTCTGAAAGTTCCTCTCAACAAAAATACGTTATTTTTACTACATCAAAATCATGTTTAACTGCCATTTGAATCTTAAAAACAAGGATCCTGTCATCATGGATTTAAAATTAAGGATTATAAGTCTTTTGCAAAATAATTACATTTCTAAAATTATATGGATTCCAAATTATCTAAAAGTAGAATTAAAATTATATTATAACACAAATAATGAAATAAATATTGCATGTACAAATAAAGTTACATATTCTGACATAAAGAAATATATAAAGTACAAAATTAAATGCAATTGGGACATTTATTGGAAATCAGGTAATGTGTCTAAATTATTTTCAATTAGAAATTCTATATTTGATAAAGTTCCTGTCCACTTTTCATGTAGAAATGATCAAGTAGTTATAACCAGATTTCGAATTGGACATACAAACATCACCCATATTCACAATATTACTAAGACAGAAAAAAGCAAATGCAAATATGTATGTTTTCTTTCTGTTTTTCACCTCCTTGTTGAATGTTTATCATATTATGTTGAAAAAAGCTATTGTAATTTACCTACCGATCTAAAAGAATGTTTAAATGATGAAAATGGATGTATTAAAACTCAAAAATTTTTGAAAATGATAAATGTATACAAATGTATTTAAGTCTTCTGTAATGTATTCTTTGTTGTGGTCGCTAATGACCTTGATGTTAAAGCGACCTTAAGTAAATTAAAAAAAAACTTTTGCATCAATAATCAATATAATATAATATGGACTTATTATAATATTATTATGTTTGTGTAAGGTATTCCTTGCTCACGGGCAATTAATATTATTATTATTATTGGTGTTAAACTGAACTTCTAACGACAATATAGAAGCTGATATAAACTTTTTTATAGCGCCCAAGTTTTCACACTCCTTCCTTGGGACGCACATTAAGGATTTCTTACGGTTCTAATAAAGAAAGCCGTCGAAGGCTATTGATTTTCACTTGCCACGTCAATTTTATTGCATACCTTCTTTTCTTGTAGCATTGTGAAAAATTGCCACCGCATTTTTGACCTTGATCCAGGTTCATAAAGTCCATTTTCCCGTGGCAGAGGACAATTAGCAGCGTAATGGGGGTAGGCAAACGGAAAATCGTAGGATTGTCATTAGTTAAGCACATTTGAAAATGATGTTAATTAGCCTTATTGAATTAACTTTCTGTTTTATTAAGGAATCCCCCTTCTGAGATAAATTCTGGAGGGTTACTGTTCATTGTGGCAGTGGATTCATAATTCGAATATTAGCATTTAGCGTTATTCTTTTATTGGGGCGAATTTCCGAAATTTTCTTAAATTTGTATTCTATTTTCAGAAAAAAAACTTAATAAAATTTATTATTATTATTTTTTATACTCACTAGACTTTTAGTATTAGTTCGCGAATACGAGTTAGTTTCTGTTTTCCCGCTTGTCTACTACATTTAATAAATTAAAAATTCTCGTGTTGTTTGTTTCCAAGCTCTTTTAAAAGGGCTGGACTGATTTGATGAAATTTTGTGCGCCGAATTACAGCACATTTTAGGTAGTTCTGAAAATCGGCTTACTTCTATTTTTCATACCTATGCTAACATTGTATAGGACCAAACAGTATACAACGCTGAATCGCACTATCGAAATTTCTGACATCGACAAATACAACGTCAGCAATAACTAGAAGGATTTACCTGATTTTTATATGATACACATATTTATATACATACGTTTGACCCAACATTGTAAACTTTTTGTTCCGACGGCGGGAATCGAGCCCGCGATCCCCGACTTGAGCTACTACGCCCTTAACCAATGAGCAACAGAGGTCGTCATAAAATACCATTTCCAGAATTACACTAATATTATAATATTAACCCAAACCAACAACTTTCAGTGTTTTTAGAGGAAATACTGCACGTGGGAAGGGGAGAGGGTCGAGAGTGCACTCCGGGGCTGTCCTATTTACGGGTTACGGGTTCACATCCCCGGTGGTGACCGACTGTATACATTGTTTTAACGCAATTATATAAGGTGGAATAAAGGGATGTTTTTCTTTTCTATTTGTCCGTTTTAGTGTTTATTACTTGGATTTTTTTTTAATTTTAGGTTATGTTACGTTTGTTTCTTATATTTTGTTCAGTGGTTAATGTGTAATTGTGAACGAGGTGTTTTTTGTAGCAAAAATATATTTTATTTGTTAGTTAAAATGACAACACAAGGCACCAGCGGTTATTATTAACCTCGCTAGTGGAGCCATGTGCTAAATGACTACGCCCGCGCCACCTCGAATCACCGCGTAAACTTTAATTAGTCAAATATATTTCTCAAAAAAAAAAAACTAAACGTAATATTTTATTTACATGATGTTTGCACATTTTAGCGCTCAATTATGTAATAAAACATTCAGCACAAACAGGCCGTGTTCAGCTGAAATATCGCACGAGCTAATTCATATTTTATCCGCTCGGCTCACGAAAAAATACACCCTCCGAAGATAAATTTAAAAATCATTGGCCGGGAGAATCTGCCCGAATCATGAATATTTTCATATTTTCACAGACCAACTATGTGGCAGAGACTTTCAAACGGCGCGACAAAAGTTTATTAAAGTTTATAAACCAATAAAAAGAATATCTAATATCTTCGTTAACAAACTCCTTCGAAACAGTTTTTGTCGGTCTAATAACAAAATTCTCGTGTTGCGGTGTTTATGTCAAACTCCTCAAAAGGTTGGACCGATTTGATGATATTTTTTATTTTATTTTGTGCTATAGGGGTGAAAATCGGTCAACATTTTTTTCTTTAGCTAATCGATCAACAAACGTGACTGATCCACATTTCACATACGGCAATGCACAAAACAAATCCGGGCAGATCGGCCTCCCCGTTAGCCTTAAATAAGCAAAGCAGGGCAAAACTCCTTTTTTCGTATTTACAAAGACAACAATGCCTATCAGAAACAAATAGGATAATTTAATTTTACACCCAGTTCATACTCAGTCGAACATTTAGATCTATTTGTATAGGACTCAACATTTCCATGTTTTTACATAATGGACGAACATTTCGGACTTTGATTGTTGACTTGAAGTTACAGTAACAAAACTTTTGAAGGTCAGTTCATAATTTCTGACTAATTATGGTAATAAAATATTGAAGTTAAAAAGTTTGTTCAAATGTATTACGTAATAAGAAATTAGTAGCCCGTTGTTTTATAACGAGTTTTATAAAGCATTGGGCTACTAAATTCTACGAAAACGCATTACAAAATTATATTTTTATACAAAACTAGTTGTTCCGGCAAACGTTGTTTTGCCATATAAAGTATTTCGCCTATATTATTTTATTGAAGTGAAGAGAAGTACTTATGTCACCATGGCAACGTCCATCGCTATCCCGTCGCACAAACAATGGTCGCTGTCAGTCTCGAGTTGTAATAATTTACTATTATTTATTAAACAAATACCTACACTTATCAATATAAAAAGCAGATGTTGTCCGATTCTCAACCCTAGCCGATATGCTCGCTAAGATTCACGAAAATCGGTCGAGCCGTTTCAAAGGCAATTACGCACATCGTGACACGAGAATTTAATAATATATTACATTTTAGAGAACTCGCTTGAACAGGTAGATTACATGCAGTCTCTGAGTCGAGGTAGTCTGTGGCACATGCATATGAGGGTAGTCAATAAGTATTTGTGCGTTTGCCCTCCCCCTTGCCCCCCGGCTCTGTGCTTACATTAGACCCGCCAAAGCCGCAAAATAATGTTATTTCCCTCTGAATATTATAAAGTTTTCAATTTGCTTATGGAAATACAGTTTATGTAGAACGATAGATTTCTATCTAGAATAATATTATAAGAAAGTAAATAGTTGGAAAAGGTTGAATCTACGAAAAATAAAAGGGTTGACTGCAATAATAATGTTACAAATACGATCGTCGCAATAATTATGTTACGAATATGGTCTCCTTTTCTGATTGTTGCCACTTCGCGCTGAATCCGCTAAACCAATTTTAATGAAAAATGTACACTAATACTTTATAGTTCCTATGCGTTATACTAATTTATAAAATTTAGCTTGGCCCTTTTTTATCCGACTACACTTAATTAGACATAATCAATGATTGATGCTAAGGTGGAACTAACACACAGACATAAACTTCCATACTCATGACCTTGCCTTTAAAAAATATATATGTCGCAGGGAAAAGAGGATATCAGGGATTTCACGATATCCCTAGGGATTTCACGAACTCCCGAAAGATTCCGAATATTCTTGTTTGTTACGTCTTCTTAATAAAAATATCTAATGATATGTCATTTCACTAAACTAAATCTAGTGATATGTCATTTCACTAAACTAAATCTAGTGAAATGTCAGAAACGCGGATACCGCCGAATAAAAATCGAGCCACTCATTTCTCTCGCTCGCTCTAGTTCCCACACGTGACACCGGCACTTGTGGGAGTGAAACAAATGCGTCGCTCGAGCTGGCGCGGATCGTCTAGCCTGGAGACAGACAGACAGACTAACCCTTTGGGTACGGAACCGTAAAAACTAGGATAATCTAAGAGCTGGAGTACCTGTAGTACCTGTGCCTGTACAAGAGCCTAACCAAACTAGAGATCGACATGCCACCTTTACAAAAAATATTCAACTTGGTCGGCCGCTTCATTTGACGTCAAAAATCAAAGGTCTGAAGTATCTGATGAACAACCCTCAGCTGGTTTCAACTGTATGATTCAGAGATATGGTGATGCCCTCTCAGATCTGCTATAGTTGCATTACACGTGTGATAATTATTATTAAATAACTCCCACTCTGATTTTGGTGACGGTGGCCGGTTTCATTGAAACCAGGCCAAGAGTATTTTTTGTAGTGCCCAAGTGTGTGCGCAGTACTCAAGAGCAATCTCTATATTCCTTTACTCGCATTACCCGGTGGGACGGAAGACTGATACGACCGGCGAGAGATCAGGTGCAGGACCGACTTTTTACATGCCCATCCGACGCATGGATCATCTAACATCTTACTTGTCAGATTCAGATTTTAGATGATCCAATTAAAGTACCCGTGTGTATACTAGAGCAAGCGAGAGAAATGAGTGGCTCGATTTTTATATCCGCGTTTCTGACATTTCACTAGATTTAGTTTAGTGAAATGACATATCACTAGATATTTTTAGTAAGAAGACGTAACAAACAAGAGTATTCGGCATCTTCCGGGAGTTCGTGATATCCCTAGGGATATCGTGAAATCCCTGATATTCTCTTTTCCCTGCGACATCTATACTGTACTCGAAATATGGTGGTAGCGGTCATTGACTCCCTGTCAAAAACTTGTCCTTTTCTACACAAAGCCGCAATTGACAATATCTGACACTTCATTGTCAATCGCGCTTTATATAGAAAACTAGCTGTCCCGGCGAACGTTGCTTTGCCATAATATATTATGTATTTGCCATATTATTTTATTGAAGTGACTAAATATGTATGTTACCATAGCAACGTCGATCGCTATCCCATCGCACAAACAATGGTCGCCGTCAGTCTCAGGTTGTAAATTGTAATAATTTACTATTATTTATTCAACAAATGCACCTATCAATATATAAAGTACCCAGTAGCCGTTACTCAATCCAGTCGAAAAGTACCGACATCTGTTGGAATATTTTGGAGTTAAAAGATAATTGTGACTGTCAATTAATTATAGACAAATAATTTGCTATAAAATAAAATTGCGACTATAATAATTAAAGATCTAAGTTATCCTATCTCTCAAGTTGGAAAAAGCACACATTTTGAAAAAAAAGCATTAAAATCGGTTAAGTAGTTTAGAAATCCATCGCGGACAAACATCGTGACAGGAGATTTATATATATTAGATGACAAGTTTTTGACAGGGAGTCAATGACCGCTACCGCCACGCTTCGCCGAGTAGGTACAGTTTATAACAAAAAATAGTTATAATAATTATAACTATTTTTTGTTATTATTTAAATATATTTTCTACTAAAGATATATTTTTTATAGAAATGCAAAATGAAATTAACCATTCTAGCACAATAGAAAGGATCTCATTATTCAAGTTATTGAAAGTTTGTTCGTCCGCATTGCAGCTGGAGCCGACGTACAATTTTATTTTCAAATAAACGCCCCACCTAAATCTAGCTAGTGTGTTATGCAACCGAATATGTTCACAGCTAAAGTAAATATTTGGTGTATTTACTTTAACTAATTGCGTGGTAAATGGCGGTTTTTAACTGTAGTTTACATCTATGTAAGCTTTATCTAGGTAATAGTCGTCGTAAAAAAGTCTCTTAAGTATGCTAAATAATGATACATCTAGATTCTAGACTAATGTCTAGAATCTAATGGTGGTAGGCACCAGTGGAGACCTGACGTTCAGAGAATATTTGAAAAAATTTATTCTGAATAAAAAAATTTGAGTTTGAATTTGTCATAAATGTGAAAATGTGCCTGTTACCTCTTCACGCCCAAACCGCTGAACCGATTTGGCTCAAAACTGGTATAGAGATATTTGGAGTCCCAGTAGCCTTCTGGGACTCCAAGTATCTCTACTGGCAGTAGGTACTCGTACCATCGAGGAAGTTGATTCCTATGCATTTGAGAGACCAACGTCATTTGGTCGATCATGGTGATCTGTCAGCTGGGTTTGACGTAATGCGCCCAAACTACGTAGGTCCCCCATCTGCATAGGAATCAACTTCTCTGATAGTACATAGAATATTTGAATCCCAAAAAATGTATGGTTTCTGCGATGTAAACGTTTTTGACGCAACGGAGTTGAAGATGACATCTTATACTAACAATTTAACAAATACTCAACTTTTGAGTTTTTTTTGTGTGTATGTTGTTGATTGGTTTCTGTTGTTTGACTTAAACCAATAGTCGTCGTAAATAATAGTAGTTAGGCTCTATAGTTAAATAAAGATACATAATAATATTTACACATTCATACTAGAAACTCAGCTTTCTTTTGGCTCAATCCTAAAATGCCGGCAAAAGTGTTAAATGATACAACATTTTTGACATTTTTCATCAGCAGTAGAGGGAAAGAGGGGAATGAATATTTCGTCTTACGAATTTTCAATCAGGTTACAGATAACCCTGTAAAACAATGTTGGTTCGGACACGAAATGAATTTTTTTAATCCAAGTGCACAACTCGGCTAAGATAAATAACTTTATTATAAATTGGTTATTTCTATTTTATGTTTTAATTAACTTTAATTAAAGAATAACTCAGTAATTTTTAGTAAATTGACTTAAAAATCTCATTGTTATTTTGTGACAATTTAAAAAGACTAGTACTTTTTCTCTACACAATTATATTACAACTACTGCCATGTTTAAACTATGAATTAAACATTTCATTTCAATCTCTTTATAACTTTTCTTTGAACAATAAAGTTAACCAGACTGTATTATGCTTTGGCAATTATATTTAAAAAGTCTGTCACACACAGATTTAATAAATTATACTCGTATACATAATTATTATTATCAGTCTGAGTTTATTTGGACCAATTAGGATAATTAGAATTTAGGATAGACATAAAATCTTTCCAAATCAAAATCGTGTCAAAAATTTAGAGGCCTAATGTATTATGATGATAAAATATACATGATATTGCGAGCATTTCGTTGCGAAACAATGGTTTTATCGCACGGAAACCATAAGATGAAAAGTGTTCATTGTACGACTAAAACAAATAAAATCGATTGAGCGGTTTAGGCGTAAAAACGTAACAAACACTTTTTCTTGAATCAAATGTCTGATTTAACCCAAAAATCGGTTCAACAGTCTAATAACGAAGAAGTTACAGTCACTTTAGCACAATATTAGTATGGACAGACACCCCCTAAATCAGAACATTAGCTGATAAAATATGGACATTGCCTCTACGGTCGGCCATAATAGAGGATGACGTGAAAGCGCCCCGTCACTCCGGCGGGCTTTCACGGGGATTGCTAATCGCGGCCTTGTTTACACACGGCGGGGGAAACACCCTACGCTTTCATCTATAGATTTCCTGCATCCTGATTTTCTTTGAGATAGTCTCGAGTACATAGAGGAGAGACAACGAAATATTTAATGAGGTTTGTTAGAAGTTATAAGTATTAAACGTGTAAAAAATACAAACAACTCATTGCATAATACATAATTACAATATGTTACAGTAAATAAATATCGACGGGTGAAAGCGGAAGTGGCGTAACTTGAAAAACCCAACTTTACAGGAGAGCCAAAAAACTTTTTAAAAAATTCATAACTTCTATATTTATTAAGGTAGAAACTTAAAAATTGGAACCTATTTAAATTAATCTTAGATCCATACGATGAGTTTGTTAAAATTTTTCTAAAGTTGATATTTCATTGATTTTTAACAAGTTACGACAAAAAATATTTTTATTTTACGCAGCAGAAATGTTGTATCTTTGAGAGGAAATGTATGGACAACTTAAAAAAGCATAATTTTTTGAGCGACGGATCTGTCGTATCTCAAATATAACACGCCCCTACACATTTAATTTCGCCGTATCTTTTTTACTTCATTAAATTGCCTTACAACTTTTGGTTCAAGTGCAAAATCGGCGACAGACGTTGTGAAAATGAAATGCTGTATCTTAAACTAAATGAATTGTTTGTTTCAAAAAAATGTCATTATAAGAAATTAAAAGAAATAATATGACTATTTACTATTATTTTTTTATAATATAAGAAAATAAAGGTATGTTATTTTCTTATATATATTTTAAAATTTGTTTTATAATCATTAATCAACATTGAAATATGAAAATATTGTAATAAAATGAAAATTAATGTAATAAAACATTTTTTTCTCGTTTTTTTCTACTTCATAAAGATTTAAGCCCTAATATTTTATTCATGCAAGCATGAATAAAATTAAATTCATGAATTTAAAGTTATTCTTTTTATTTTATAAGATATGGGGGCAAACGAGCACAAGGGTCACCTGATTGAAAGTAACTACCGTAGCCCATGGACACTAGCAACATGAGAAGGGCTGCTGGTGCGTTGCCGGCCTTACCCGGTACTAATACGCTATCTTTTTAAAGGTTTGCAGGTCGTATAGGTCTGAAAATATTGCTGGTGACAGTTCATTCCACAATTTTACAGCGAGCGGCAGAAAGTTACGTGAAAAACGCACGGTGGCGAAAAATATACCATACTCATCGAGGTGATGAGTATGGTATATTTTTCGCGTGGAACGATGGCGAAAAGTTGCAGGAGGTATGATTCTGAATAATCCCTCAGGGCATTCCCCGTGATACATCATGAAGCCGATAGAGGATGCAGAGAGAAGCTACATCTTGGCGTATTTCCAAGGAGTCCAGCCTGTTTGAAACACTATGGCAGTCAACAATGCGAGCGGCCCTTCATTATATACGAGGGAGTAGTTGGTATTTGGCGCCCCTGCCCAGAGATGAGAAGAGTATTCCATATGAGGCTGAACCTGCGCCTTGCAGAGTTATAGTCGTTAGTCCGGACTGAAATACTGTCTTGCTCTGTTAAGGACACCAAGCTTTTTCGAGGCTAACTTGGCCTCACCCTCTAGATGACATCGGAACTGGACTTCGCTCGATATGTTTACGCCAAGTATTTCAACGTTTTTTAAGTGGTGAACGCGCAGACTTGTATATTGGCGGGGTTGAATTGGAATAAGTAACGTCTATCCCATTCAGATACTTTCTCCTGTGAATTCTTTATTTAGACACAAGTTCGTTTCGACTCTATATCTAGAAAAATATCGGGGTAGCCGGTATATAGGGCAGCGCCTGTACTATAATCCGCTTAGCAATAAATGCCGTTGGTCTGTAACATGATCTGCTAAGAAACTTGTGACCCATTTGCATGAATTTTCGGGGAGCCCATATGATGGAAGCTTTGATAGCAGCGCTTTTTGCCAAACCCGATCAAAGGCATTTGCAATGTCCAAACTAACAACCAGTGCCTTTCCCTTCGACTCAATCACCTGAGCCCAACGACGAGTTAGGTACGCCTAGAGATCACCAGCCAAGCGACTCTTTCGGAACCCGTACTGTTTGTCCCTGCCGCCCAAGTATCGATAGAGCTGGGTATTGATAATGGATTCCATAATCTTCGAGAAGACAGAGGTTATAGCGATTGGTCTGTAGCTGGAAGGATTTTAGCGGTCACCTATTTACACCAAGGCTGTCTTCCAAGAAGCCGGGACAATGCCAGAAGAGTAGGTGAATCGAAAAAGACGCGTTAAGACCGGAGCCAACTCTGGAGCACACTTTTTTAACACAATAGGAGGGATTCCGTCAGGCCAACTCTACTTTTGGATATCAAGGGAACGCAGGATTGAGCGCTAATGAAACTCCGACATGATGCTCGTGCATCGTGGTATGGTCGGCGTTTTCTATCCCCCGTCATCTAGGGTCGAGCTTGACGCAAAGAGCTTACCCAGAAGATCAGTTTTGTATTTTGCATAGTGGGCTAGCGATCCATTTTCTACTTGTAGGGATGGTAGGGATGGCTTGCAGAAATTCCCTTTAATAACTTTGGCCAGAAACCATGTACGGGTTCCCGGAGAGAGTCTCGAGTCTCTCACAGACAGAGACATCTCTCTCTCTTGAAGGCTCTAGAGGAAAGGTTGTACTTCATTTTATATTCTGTGTGTGTCCACACATAGACCCAAAGGAGCTCAATATTTATTAACAACAACAATTATAGCTCAACAATATTTTATTGAACCATTAACAAAAAAAAATTAGCAAATTTACATAAAAAAATGAGTCGATATTGTTAACAGAAAATATACGGGCTTTTATCTTTACAAACATGTAAAATCAACAAAATATGTATACAAGAATAAGCGTGTAGATGTCCAGAGCTATGCTCAGAGGAAAAAAATATACGTGGACACATACATGCAACATTTCACTATACGTCTTTAAGGTTCATTTAAGAATAAACGTGTTCAGTTCCATTCAGAATAAACGTGCATTGATACACACAAACACGTTTTCTCAAATCGACGCTAACAATCTACTAAAAGGCGTTAAGAACGGCGTATAAGGTGCACCGGCGAAGGTATCATACAGGGGCGGGAGGGAGATGAAATGGCGTTACTTATCTCTGTACTCATTACTTAAGTATATTCATTGGTTGTAAGTATAGGTTTAAGAATAAAATTATGTGTTTGAAATGTAATAACTTTCTCATACCTATAAAATTAGCATGAAATAAATTGTCGTATCTTTGTAAATATTGTATTTTAGGTGACAAAAATGTCGTAACTTATTTAAATCAAACTAGAGGGTTAAAAAAACCTGTGTCGTATCTTTTTCTAATTTCTCACGCATTGTCGTATCTATCTTTTATCCAAAAATTACAGTTTTTCGTCTAGTTACGACAATTTTTTTTAAGGTCTGTGCTAAAAGGTGGTAAAAATCCATGGTCGTATCTTTACTAGAATTTATCGTAGAAAGATGAGATATAGACCATTCGACGCAGAATTTTTTTTATACAACAATCAATTAAAAAGTGATTTTGGCCAAAATTCAAGTTACGCCACTTCCGCTTTCACCCGTCGATATATACTAGTCATTGTATTTTAATGTGTTGGGTAAATAAGTGACTTTTAAAGTTTAAGTTAAATTATTTGTTTAAGTCGTAGAAGCACAATTAGTTTGAAAAATTGTTACACTATACGGTGTAGGTATGTTTTTTCTATCAGAATAAACCTTAAAAGAAGAAAAAAAGGGCAATTTATTTTTGTTGAAATAAAGTGTTAAAGATTCGTAATTACCTCGAAATAGATTCACGCAGAAGTAACGAAGAAGCTACAAACAAACAAAACAATTAGTTACGAAACGGTCGCCTTTGAGTGAATTTAACGTTATTTATTTAATACTTTTCACAACAGTAAACGTTGAAAGGCCTTAAATATTTTATTTTCCACATGGCTGGGAACAAATTAGAGCTAAATTCGAGCAGCACGGCCTTTGGCTGAGTCACAGAGGGTAAATTATATACAAGGAGGAGTCAGCGAATTCCCGATTTGCGAGAAGAAATGAGAAATATTAAAAACATAATTCGTCGAATATTTTTCTTTTGAGTTTCACCTTGATTGCAGTATTCTCTCGAGGATCCGTTTCATTACACACAGATTTCACTGTAAACATTATCATTATCAGCATAGGATCTCCTTACTAGTAAAAATATTTACGCGGCGTGTCACTATTATAGTAGTATTTGTATGTCATGCGACGTTTCCAATATGCCACACAACGACAGAAATAGGTAGGCTTGTTGTTTATTGTTATTAGTTGTTCCTTGGTATAATGTTTTGTGTAGTGGGTCAATCTACATTCATGTATTTTACTATTAACCCATCAATCCCCAAGCGGCACCTACGGCGGCTGTCGTATAACAATTAAAAATCTATTTTGTCTGCGATTCCTACGATCGAGGTATTACAACTCTACGAAAAGTTTCATTCATTTGGAACAGAAACACTCACGAGTCAGAATAATATGAAAGAAACACGAGTCTCAACTAAGGGGATTTTCATATAAATCTAAAATCTTACAGGAAAACAACACACAAAAGCCTTTTTGTACAAAGCACATTGTCGTCAAATCGATGGAAACAAGCAAAGCTAAGGATCAAGTTGAAATAATACGTTTCTGAGCGAAAAAATAATTAACCGCCACGTGGAAACCGCTCGCTCACAAAAGAAATGTATTAAGAAAAAAAAAAGAAAATGAATAGAAAAAAATATCCGGCGCACAAAGGGACGGAAATGCGAGCACAAGTGGCTCTCGCCCGTTCGGCGCTGAACGCTTAAAAGTGCGAACGCTTTGTTTCGTGTTGTACTTAATTAGGTTAATAAGGAGCCCACGGGCCACGGCTCTGTTACCACAAAACTGGTGGTAAAAAATACTAGCCGCCAATGTTTTTTTTTTTTTGAGTGAAAGTGAAAAGCTTTTAGCGGTGATGTGCACTTTTTTGGGACAAAATATAAAAAATGTTAAACTCGCATCGAGACACGAGACCTAATATAAAATTCGTAAGTAAAGGCGAAGCCAAACGAGCGTAATTTGTGAGTTGTGAGTCGCAGAATTTCGGTTCGGCGGAATTCTGCTGCATTCAGTTTCATACAAAAGTCCTGTTTGATTCACATGAGCGTAATTTTGTGAGTCATGTTTTGTATGAAAAGATATTTACGTGGCAGAAATTCTGCGACTCACAACTCACAAATTACGCTCGTTTAGCTTCACCCTAAGAGAGAAGACCGATATGCATCTAAGGTCCGTATTTTTGGTCAGTACTTAAGATGCGACCCGGTCTCAAGACGCGGTTCGGCTCTGTGATTGGTCCAAATTTTGACAGCCAACCAATCACAGAGCCTGAACCGTGTCTTGAGACCGAGATGCATCTTGAGTACTGACCAAAAATACGGGCCATAGTTACTATTATCTGTGACCACAGATAATAGTAACTATGGCCCGTATTTTTGACTTGTCAAACAAACAGACTTGTCAAGAAAATGTAAGCGCTGATTTATACTTTCCAAACGTAATCACGATCTTATTCTTTTCGCCTCCCCATTTCCATTGACAACATTTGAACACTTTATTTTTATATGATTTAAAAATTATTTTATTCCTCTCCTTTTATACTATTTTCGCGAAAAAATACAACAAAACATGTAATTTACACAAACGCCAGTATTAATTCTGTGGAATATTGGAGCCGTGAGTCGAGAGAGTGAGTGAGGGACGTGAGAAGACGACAGATGTGACGAGTTTCGGCTCCGGTCTGGCGGGACAAGCCGAATGAGACATCGCTGGGCCTTCTAGTAAATAGATGTGATGAAAACTGTACACGCAAGACCACTATAATACTCGTAGAAGGGGTCCTATGGAAGAATAGAAAATGTAGTACTATGTGTGATTGGCAAAGAGAATAATTGAGTGAATCAGCTAGTTGTTTTGATTAGCTCAAATTCGATTTCATGTTTATAGACAACTCCGGGATAAAAAGTATCCTAGATGTCCTTTAAAAGGACTTCCATACCAAATTTCAGCAAAATCTGTTGTGGTTGGGGCGGACAGACAGACAGACAGACAGACGGACGGACGGACGGACGGACGGACGGACGGACGGACGGACGGACGGACGGACGGACAGACAGACAGACAGACAGACAGACAGACAGACAGACAGACAGACAGACAGACAGACAGACAGACACACTTTCGCATTTATTATATTAGTATGGTTCAGCTTAGATTAAAATATTTCGTTCGGTCACGTGACTTTATCGATAATTCGTAAGACGGGGAAGCGTAGAATGGTAACGCGAAGCAAAGGAAACTCCAAATGTATACCAGGTACTGCTGTTTCCTTTTTCACTTCTGCCGGCACTCCCACAGTGCAATCCCACATTCCTCTCTTGTGATGATGATATTCATTCGTCATTTGATTAGCTTATTTTCACTTAATTTAAACAGTCGTAATCAACGTCTTGAATTATTCATGATTATTTTTACAACTTATTCAAATCAATGTAAATTAAACGTTTGGTTAATCTAAAACACGCTGGGCAACTACTGTTTATACAGTTAATAAATTGCAAAAAGTCAATCTTAACCATAGAAAAATAGAATAGAACTTTTCACACATTTGGCATTGCCCTAATTTGATGAGTTTTGTCTCTTGGAAATCACGCATTTATGGGGTAGGCTTTTCTTTCTTTTAACACAGGTCTCCAAGAGATTCTAGAAATATATTATAAGCTGTAAAATACAGCTTAAAAATAGAATAACTAACATATCTAAGTGCTCGTGATCTAAATATTTTTCTGTACTAGCTGATCGTAGCTCTCAGAACCATCAACTAAATGCCGCGCAATTACTACACTATATTTTGCTCTCGAGAACTAACACAGGTGTTTTAACGTTACGGCTTTAAGTTACAAGCGTAAACGCCTCTATAATATATAAATTGGTTGTAATATTCTTGAAATCCTAGTAATTTCTGGTCTAACACAGTCATGTATAACTGAAGTTTGTGAAGCAATCAAAATTAAAATAAAAAATTTATTACTTCATTGAATGAATCACAACAGTAATATTATATATGGCTCTAGTAATTTCGTAATGTAATAATTTGTTGATACACAAACGCATTAATATTCTCAGCTATCGCTTATTACTTACACCACACCAATAAAATCGTCACCAGCATGTACAGTATCAAACCCGGGTAAAATCTAATTTGGCGGCCCCGGACAAACACGCGCCCTAAAACGCCATAACTCAATCTTTTATCCCGTTTCCGTCCTCTCAAATATATATCCTTAACCTCATTATAGGTTTTACCAAGCAGTTTTTGCGCTATGTCTCTGGGGTCAAAGTTTATAAACAATGGTTTTAAACAAGAGGTTAATAACAATGCCACCGTGACCTAGGCATTATTTAGGTACACTAAAATACTTAGACTATCATAAAGTCAATGATTCGCGACCTTACTCAAGATAACAATACCCACTTATATAAAATTCATATTTTCATTATAATAATACCCTAGACCCTTTTTTGGGCACTTATGAGATTATACTTAGCGATCGAGGACCTAGAATTCACAGGTCATCCACCTGACCTGAGTGAATTACGTCTGGAGGATCTTAGATAAATTATGAATTCATTAATTATAAGTATAACATACTATTCATATTTTACACTTGAACCCGGCTAAGGGTGCTCATTCATCACCTAGTATTTCGGTCTTGTTTGTTTAGCTGTATTTCAATTTATCATGTCTAAATACTCAGACGTACGTTAAGCTGCAATGGATAGCGAGTGATGACAATAAAATAATAATATATTTTCACGTTGGCCTATGATGGACCAAAAGTGATTTCGAACCAAAATCATATTCATCTATGTTTGCATTGAGCAAGCTATTAGCTAGCATTCAAGCTTTGCGTTTAGTCATGATTTTCCATTATGGTACCACTCTACGTGGGGCCAATTCAAATAGGGAAGCCCTAAGCTTAAGCCCAAAGTTACGTAATCCTAAGTTCAAAAAATAAAGTCAGTACCATCCTGTCGTCAGCAAATATTATTCTTATTTCATAACAAGTAGAGTCTAGAGAAAACCTCACACTGCACTCAAGTTTACATTCGAAAGAAAAACTAGAAGTAAGTAGCTTTGGAAAAGCTGTTTGAAATTTAATGGTTGAAAGTATTTCTATCGCGAAATGAGCCTCGCCTCGCATATATTTAGAGGAATGCAAATATTAAAATTTAAAAGTATGTAAAGTTTGAAATTCCCGGCAAAGGGAGCACGCCGGCATACCTCCGTTTACATTTTATTTTAGAATTTATATTGACATAGAATTGGACTTCAAACCGTTATAAAAGAGTGTTTATTTAAAATAGCGTTTTGTAACTACTAACTGTTCCCAGCGACTTCGTATGCGCTGGATAAAATCTCACAGGAACCGTGCATTTTCGAAATTTGCGTATGTCCTTGCCCCTGGATGGCAGAATGTTTAGAACTGTATTTTATAATTTGAAGACCATGTTATGCACTACATTCTTGCAATAAATATATTTCATTTCATTTCATTTCATTTCATCTCATCAGCTCTATAACTGTTACTAAAAGCAAAATCCCTTGTGTAGTTTTATACATGTTTGCAAATATAGGGCTAGACAGTGGAAATCGACTTTGTTTTATACTATGTAGTGAGAAAGGGATTGGCAATACATAACGTTTAAAAAGACGTTATGTGACTTTTCAAACGTAAATTAGACAAAGACGGCAGATCCTGTGGTGTTCATCTATACTTATAAAATTACATGTGCTGACTGACTGACTGATTCATCATCGCTGAGCAAAAACTGTTAAAGTTACAGCCACGAAATTTGGTAAGTAGGGTTGTTTTATTAAGTAGACACACACTAAGGAAGGGATTTTGAAAATTTTACCCCGAAGGGGGTGAAATAGGGGTTGAAAGTTTGAATGAAAGTCCGTCATTTCTTGAGTTAGAAACATGAAACTTTATTTTTGGGTTACTGATTAAAAATGAATGGATACGTATTTAAGCGTTTTTGGAAATTTTACCTCCAAGGGGGTGAAATTGGGATAGAAAGTTACAATGAAAGTCCGTCATTTCTTGAGTTAGAAACATGAAAATTTATTGACGTTTGCGTTTGACGTTTGCTTAAATAGGTTATAGGGTCCCGTTTTTACCCTTTGTATAAGGAACCACAAAAAGGGGAAAACTATCCATCTTTGTTATTATACTATGTTAACGCGGACGAAGTCGCGGGCAACAGCTAGTGTATAAATATTACTTAAAGTTACAGGAATATTGTTAAAAATAAAAACTACAAAACGAAACTCAATACATCTTTCATTATTCAGTTCAATCAGCGGAACTTTTTGAAGTTAAACCGAAAGTACAAACACCGAAAGTTCGAGTTGGAGTCGCATTCCTCAGTTGTTTGTGAAAAAGTTCTGTAAAAGTTCAGATTAATCAGGAATCGAATCCGACTTTGAATCGGTTGAGTCTCATAAAAAATACATTCCAGCCGTCTGCGAACTATCCGGAAAACTGAACGGAGTTTTTTCGTTACGTTTGGCCAAATTTTTGTTTGGACAGTTCGTTATTACGTTTCCTACATACCTACTTGTAATGTAATAATATCTACTTTTTAAAAATCGCCTAGGCTTTAAATTAAATTTTATTTAAATACTATAAAGTTTCATTTTTCTTTTTAATGGCATTTTCAACTACCGACGAAAATAGAAAAGTGGTAAAAGTTTGACGTCTGGGTGTATATGTTTTGGCATCGTAAACATCCAAAAGGGAAGACAAATTTTGATATAATGTTTCAAAATATAATCATTTGAACATTTTCTACCAAAAAGATAGAAAAGAAATAAATAAATACCTACCAGCCGGAAAAAATATGCTTCCGTCAGCACGAATATGTTAACAATATTTAAAAGGCATTCGTCATAAATAAAATAAGCATTTCGTTATACAAAGCCTAATTTTTATCCGGAATACACTTAATCAGACTGGCGGAGTTCCAGGAAACCCATTTAATTGTTACGTAAAAACAGTCAGAAAAAGAAATGCATTGGACTGTAGTTTATACTTAATTTGTGTGAAAACAGGTTTAGGTGTTTTACATATTAGGGAAAAGTTGTGTAAGAATGTTTCTTTGCATGACAAAAACAAGTATACTTAAAGAGGATAAATATCTAAAATGGTGTAAGCAATAGGGAACATGCAATTAATAAATATAATATTTCTGAAAATTTTGCTATTAAAATGTTAAAAAAATATAAGAGACTGCAAGGTAAATATTTTACAAAACATTGTTTTTTTTTTACAAAAATTACGAATTAAAAGTAACTTGAAATGGAACGGATTTCAAAACACCGACCAGCGTTCAGTGTGTTCACGATCAGAACGCTCAAAATGCCTCCTATTTTAAGCGTTTTGATCGTTTTTAATGATGGAACCAGGAACGCGGGGCAAGACAAGTTTTTGAGAGGTACGACCATTGTCAATAATTGTCAAACAGTAGTGACGTCATACAGACTATAGATCCGTTTTGGCGCCAAAATTTACATTGCCAATTATTATAACCGCAATTTTGCAGTAAATTCCAATGTTTTATCTAATATATATAAATCTCCTGTCACGATGTTTGTCCGCGATGGATTCCTAAACTACTAAACCAATTTTAATATTTCTTTTTTGTAAATGTGTGCTTTTTTCCAACTTGAGAGATAGGATAGCTTAGATCTTTAATTATAGTCGCAATTTTATTTTATTGCAAATTATTTGTCTATAAAGAGCGACCATTGTTTATGCGACGCGGGTCACGGGATAGCGATGGACGTTGCCATGGTGACATACTTATTTAGTCACTATATCAATAAAATAATACATGCGGGCGATATACTTCTATATCTATACTTATTATAAAGCAAAGTCACTTTTTTCCCTCATGTCTCTTTGTCATGTCATGTCATGTCATGTCATTTAATCTTTAAAACTACGCAACGGATTTTGATGATTCTTTCAGTGTTAGATAGCTCATTTATCGAGGAAGGTTATAGGCTATATTTTATCACACTAAGATTAATAGAAACGAAAAAATAGAGGAAAATGTGGAAAAAACGGGGAAAATTATTTGAAAGGGCTAACTTGAACGCGCTAATCTCAGGAACTACTGGTCCGATTTGAAAAATTATTTCAGTCTTAGATAGCCCATTTATTGAGGAAGGCTATAGGCTATATTTTATCACGCTAAGACTAATAGGAGAATGTGGGAAAAAAACGGGGGAAATTATTTGAAAGGGTTTATCTCGCGAACTATTGGAGCAATTTTTATGTTATTTGGCACAGATAAGAAGTAGACCACATAAAGGATCGTGATAGGCTATCGATTTTAATCATTTTTTCTGTGGCTATATATTTTATACCCGTGCGACGCCGGGGCGGGTCGCTAGTTATATAATATGGCAAAGAAACGTTTGCCGGGACAGCTAGTTTTTTAAATATATTTGGGTCTATTCTACATAGAGTTCTTTAAAATAAAAATATCACATCTACCCTGTTGCCTTTTCTGACGTTACTAGTGACCAATGACACTTGTGACACCAGAATAATCTCAATTGTAACTCTTCTAGCTCTTCCATTCCTGGTCTTTATAATTCTCGATCTTTTTGGGCCTTAAATTTCCTCACATTGTAGCAGAGCAATGTTTCTGTTAAAGTTTTTTGCTAAGCCATGGTATTTACTCGGTCGAACCAGCTCATTCATGCCGAAGCATAGCTCTCCCCGTCAGGTAAATAACTCTACCCAGAGACCATTTAACTACTCTGAAAATAATAACATACTTTTATTTTCTCTATTAACGTGTATGTAGAGTAACTCGTAGCGCGCTACGCTGCCGTAGAGCTGCTACGAAATTTCACTCGTTCCAACATTATAACAGTTTTCGCGCTAAAAATATTTTAATATTTTTACTATATTATTTATTTATTTATTCTATATATAAATAGTAGACTTCTCTTTTGTTACTAATAAATAAAGATAGGTAATAAGTATAAACGTTAACCAATTTAACCCTTCGGTCGTGGAAAAACGAGACACAATAGCCCAGGTTGATGCTTCAAGCCCCAAGCGGTCGCCGGTGACCGCTTGGGGCTTGAAGCATCAACCATATTATGCATATTTTACTAGTACATAGTTGTAAGCACAACGTTAAAAAAGAGTAATTTACCATATGAAACGAAATGTACAGGTTATGTTCATATTACAGTTATAAAATTGCTATTATAAACCTAATCCTTTTCATCGTACCAGCGACAAGGTTTAGTAGAATTTTACGACTTTAATGTTATTTTCATCAAAATTAAAACACAATATAACTTTCGCGCTCTGAACCACTAAAGTTTTTATTTTACGTACACAATGAAATTTATAACTTCTATAATAAGGCTGCGGGTATAATTGCGTTCAGGATGCATGATATTATTGTTTGTTATTACTGACGTCCATAACCATAGGTACTAATATTATAAAAAATGAGAGAGTGTGTCTTTGTGTCTGTCTGTCTGTCTATTACTTCTGCACGCCCTAACCGCTGAACCGATTTTGCTGAAATTTGGCATGGAGATACTTTGAGTCCCGGGAAAGGACATAGGATATTTGTCTCGGAAAATGTACGATTCCCGCGCGATAAACGAGTTTGGGCGCAACAGAATTGCGGCCGTCCCATTTATAACTTCTATAATAAGGCCGCGAGTATAATAAATAATCAAGACGTGAGTGGAAGAATAAGGTAAGTAACATGAAAAAACTTCCCGTTTTTTTTTTGCTTAAAAGGAGGATTTAGGGCCGGAAAAATAATTTGAAATAGAAAAACTGTAGATTATAATTATGTGAAGCCAGATATATTAGCTAGGTTATGATGTAGGCAAGTTACAAGTTTTATGAAAGTAATAAGGGAAAAAATTAGTTATTGTCTGTATGTTACGAAATGTTACTTGTTCGATTCTTCCACTCACGTCTTCTAATGCGTTCAGGATTCATAATATTATTATTATTTATTATTATTGACTTAACATAATATTACCTTGTCATACAACATGCTTATGATTCATTTCAGCAAAAGTTGCTATGTTCAGAGTAAAAAAAATATAATTGTAGTAGTAAGTAGAGGTAAGTTCTAGTGTATTGTACTACATAAGTAATTTATTTATTGTTGGTTTCATACATATTATACTTTTAAAGGTATTTAGAGTACTTTCTATAACGCAATCACGTCCAAATCACTGAACAAAGATACCCCCATCAAGGGTATCGCAGACACAATAGATTTTCAATTGTTATGCAGCAGCCATCTGCAGCTTGGGCTTTGATGGGCTAAGTTGAAACTAATTAATTTTTTACTTATAAAACAGCCGAATCATAATTTTATCCTATTTCATATACTTAAAATACTCTCAGCTGATATGAAAAAGGACCAACTACTTCGCTCATAAGTCTCTTGAATCTGAAGGTTTTATAGCAAACAATGCAGTGTGCTACGTCTCTCATAATAAAGTGCTATACCCGGGGGAGATCAGGAGCGTTTCAAATTAGAACGAAGTGTAGTAAATTTTCATACAAACATACTTGTGCTATTCTTGTTTTGTCTGGACACATGCCATGTTATATTATTATATTGTTCGTTCTACTACCTATTTAGAGCCTAAATGAATGGAAAAATAAAAGAAAAAGAAATAATGTTTTATCTACCATTGTTACATAGCAAATTTTTTTTCTATGTGATTTCTATTTCTAGCATATTTTGGTCCATGGAGAAAGTGGATTGTTTAGCCGAATATCACATTATATTACTTGGTAAGACCCGGAGTCCGGACCCATAGGCAATATCTCAGCAAATATCGCGTTTTTTTTCAATCTTTTCACAAAATTAAGATATAATGTCGGATGTCCGACGTTTTTAGCAAACAATAATTAAGTGACAAGACTTATATGCGAAAGCGTAGTTTGGGTGCTATACCGCGAGATCACAATCAAAATGTGTGTAACGATTTAATCCTTCGACCTTTTTCGATCGAATTATTGGGAATGCTATTGTATTATATTGATGTCGCGGTCACCACTGTTCTTACGGGGCTTGATGGGTTATTTAAATAGCGGCGCGATCTGTCATTAGCCGCGTACTGACCAAGCGAGCTGCCTCGCCGCGGCAGCCTCGCGCGCAGTTGCTCGGTCGGTCAGTACGTGTTAGTGCGCGCCAAACGTCCGAGGCGCCTTTGAGCATCGACCAAAAACGTATAAGTCGAGCCTTATTATACTCAACCATGCTAATCACTAGTAACTAGTAAGTTACGTCACGCCGGCTACATTTACGACTCTATAGCAAAAACAATCAAACTAATTAAAATAAATTACTCACTTTATAGCAAAGATTTTCATAGCACGCCATCCCTTCGTGACTGATTACCGTTTCACAAAACAATACACACCCTTTATTAGCGCAATAAGTGAAAAAGTTCCGGAACGAGCGACAAAATTCCCGGGAATAAGCGAAAAACAAAATGTCTGACAAGGCTTTAAAAGATCGAGGAAAATATTAGTTCATGTTGTGCAAACACGTATCTGTAAACATTATGAGTCTGTGTTGCCAGGGCACAATAATAAAGGGAATCCACGAGTTTTTATATTTTTACTCTGTGGTAATAAGGTAACAGATACATACACCACACAAAAAAATTTCCTTATCTCAGAACAAACAGCTCAAAATTGTAAATCGTGCTATAGAAATTTCTGAGATGGTCAAGACTCAAGACATAATATGCAGCCTCTGAAATGCCGACAGAATATTGTGTAGACACAAAAAATGTAATATATTCATAGAACCTCGCTCGCTCGGAAGATCTTTTGGTTGGACTTTTGCAGGCTTTCAGGCGATCGATTGGCTCATTTAACCAAAATAATAGGTTATTGTGATTAAATTTAATCGTGGAATACAGAATGCACGCTGCAATAATATATTGTTCAGAACGCTATTTTTGTTTTAAATAGGTATACTCAGAATATAAAATTAAAAACTCGGGTTCGTGCTACGTAACTATATTAAAATCAAATAGAATCTACCTTTCATTTACTCCATAACATTATTACATGTGAGTTTCATGAACAGTATTTTTTTAACCTAATTAAATTAAACGTAATCTACAAAAATATAATTGAGGTAAAAATTGGGACAAAATAACACGCGCTTTGGCAACCCTGTTTCATCCTTGTTTATTGATATCCTCGTGTATTTTTATAACGTTTATTTGGTTGTTTGCCGACAGCCCTTGGAGGCTGTGATGTGGGTGGTTTGTTATTTTTGTATTTTATTGTCTTGTTAGCCCACTTAATCATCATCGAAATTCATCTGTCATCACAATATATCAATTAAGTAATGTTGTATTATAAGTCCTTGGAAAGGAAATAAACTATTTTTGTACACTAAATGGTAAGAAACATCAAATTCTAGTTTACGTTCACAAGTGAGCATTCTATATTTTCTTCTGAACCATTCAAGTATTATATTATGACTAGATGACGCCCGCAACTCTGTTGCGCCAAAATCGTTGAAACCGTACATTTTCCCGGAAATAAAGTATTCTATTTCCTTTCCCGGGACTCAAAGTATATCCATACCAAATTTCAGCCAAATCGGTTCAGGGGTTTGGGCATAAACAGGTAACATATAGACGGACACACTTTCGCATTTATAATATTAGTATAGTATGGATTTGAATGCATAAAGCTTAACATGTATCTCAATTTCATGCTCCATCTCATTAAAGCGAATTCATTGAGTGTAGCAAACTACGCTACATAATACATAACTATGCTACTTAACAGCGCCACCGTGGCTAGTAAAACTTTGCTCATATTGTAGAGTTTACCAAGTTCATGCGTAATTTGTTGATGATAAAATCAACAGAGCCGACTATATTAAATATTAATGTCCCGAGCCGAGACCCTCATACTCGAACGAGTATCTAGTAGGCCCCTACTAAGTGTTACTCGATTGCGTAACTCACTTGAACATGGGTATTGTGTTGTGGTGGGATTTCTTAGAGACAATTTCTAAGAAAACCCTAATCTCTAAGAAACTTTATAGACTTATCGCATCTACTTTTACTATTATAACAATGCGAACGCAGTAAAATTGTTATTAAACGCTGACACTTTTTGATAAAAGTAGTTAGTAATATGGTCTCTGTACTTTTTTGGAGATAACGCCGGATTTTTTGTCATCTATATCTATATCTATATAATATATAAAAGAAAGTTGTGTTAGTTACGCCACTTATAACTCAAGAACGGATGAACCGATTTGACTGAAAATTGGTGGAGAGGTAGCTTAGAACCAGGAATAGCACATAGGATACATTTTGTCCCGGAAAAATGTACGGTTACTGCACAATATACTTTTATGATTTGCACGTAAACTATTTAATCGATTTTGGTGAATTTTGGTATGGAAATACTTTGAGTCTCGCGAAAGGACAAGGGATACTTTTGGTCCCGGAAAATGTACGGTTCCCGCACAATAAACTTTTATGATTTTCGCCTTTTAAACTATTCAGTCTATTTTTATGAAATTTGGTATGGAGATACTTTGAGTCTCGGGAAAGGACAAGTGATACTTTTTATCCCGGAAAATGTACGGTTACCGCACAATAAACTTTATGATTTTCGCTTAAACTGTTTAATCTATTTTGATGAAATTTGGCATGGATATACTAATTTTAGTCTATTGTTTTCTTAATTATACCAATTCGAATTAAGTAATCATCGTTAAGACAGGACAATGTCTGTCGGGTCAGCTAGTTTCCTAATAAATATTAAATATCCAATAAAAAGTTTCAAAAAAAGAATTCACATTTATAAAATAACGCGATGTGTTCCGCTACATTTCACGTTAAGAATGCTAAACAAATCGGCATTCACTTAGTTTTTTATCTTTGTTCCCAGGTAGGGTACATTTCAATCACGATAAGCTGACTTATAAAATACACAAAAAGCTTTTGGTTTTTTTTCATGAGATAAATTTTGGCTTTGAACAATACTATCAACATTTCGGTCGTAATCGAGAACGACTAGTAGGGGGCATCTTAATAAAAGCCACCATTAGATAATCAAATATGGGTCGCATGTACCATTCTATTAATTAATCGCACCAATAACTATTCCAATATCGAACAAACAGAATAACTTAATAACAATATTGGCTTTTGGGGAGTTTTTTGACCATATGAACAGTTATCATAATATTGGCTGGATTATTAGTAGGACTTATTACTTCTACCTACTGGCCTACAAAGGTAATATTTTTCTACAGTTAGACACAATGTTATAAGCTTCTGCTAATTTATATACTACAAACAAAATATTAAGTTTATGTATTTTTTTACTGAAAATAGACTGCAAATGCTTTGCCGAATTTTCAAGTAAAGTATCATATTTTGCGTGATGTGATGATAAAATGATATCTCCAAAAAAATCTCAACTGAACTTAACAGTAAGACTATAAAAATATAAACGCGAAAGTGTATCAGTCAGTCTGTAACCTTTTCACGCGTAAATCGTTGAACTGACTCATGAAATTTGGTATGGAGATTACGTAGTATTTAGTAATACGTGATGGAGATACATTGGTTAAATTAAATTAACCCTCAGAATTGAAGAATGTGTTTTTAAATATTTACTAAATAATTACTCCGTTGCGCCAAAATACGTTAATCGCGAGGGGACCGTAAATTTTTCCGGGATAAATGTATCCTTTGTCTTTTCCCAGGACTCAAAGTTTCACTATACCACAGCAAAATGGTTTCGGCGGTTTGTGCATGTAACAGACAGACAGACACATATTCGCATTGATTCGTATGGATTCCCGAATCCGTTACAACAGCTTAACTATCCAAACTGAACATACTCATGATGATGCTAAAAGCCTCCCAAAAGCCAGTTAACCCTTCATGTACGCTGTACAGGATATCTTATTAAGATGGGCCGGTGTTATGAAAAAGGTTTCGGCATTATCTCCGACTAGGGTTGGGATCTTGAGACCTTTTTGTTATTATTTATTATTAATACAACCTCCTTGCTAGTGAGAAGGGTTGAGTATTACGAGTAATTGATTCTCAGGTCTTCCAATGTACTAGGTTTTGTTCGTGAAATGAAGTAGGTATTATTATCTGCTCATATCCTACTGCTATATAAAATGAATAAAGATATCAACAGACAAAATAAATTAGAAAAGAAAGTCATTATATAGTGTTAAGTATATTATGAAAACCCGATTTTGGTAAAACATAAAACCCGGTTAAAACATGAAACGATTTTTTACTTTCAATTTCTTATAACACTAATAAAGTGTATGGACGACTAATAATGCGACCAATTTAAATGCCACGTATACTTATCATAGTTATCAAAATAATTAATAATCAATGACACATTTTTTGTTTCCATTTAGATATGTCGTAGGATAATTTGATAAATCGAATTATCGCGAAAATCCTAGGGACATTACGAAAACACGGATAATTAGACAATGGTGATTGCATTTTTCAAACTTACTGACAAAAGGTGGTGTTTTCGCGAAAACACGAGTCGCCTCAGTAAGATTGCGAAACGAATCTTTAGTTATTATCGAAAAAAATCACTGATTGGTCGGCTTAAGCGCCCCACAACAACATCTTCTCTCATTGGTTAAAGAGTTGACATTTTAAATGTCAATCGATTGTCACGCGTTGTTTTGTTGGTGGTTGTTTTTGTAAGCGAACTAGCAGTTTTTAATATTTAATGTGTTTAAAATTGCAGTTGGATTTGAAAAATAGTGCAAAAAGTTATCTAAAAGTGTATCAATATGTGATACAAGTGAAATTAGTGCTGAAAGTTCAACAGAACCAGAAACTAATTCTGAGGTTAAAATAAAATTAAGTAATAAATAAACAAAATTAACTAATACAATAAATACTAATAACTAGTATAATAATGAGTAAAAAAAATACAGTTTAAATTTAAAAAAGGTTGTCATCCAGACTGCTGCTGCTGCCTTTAGGGAGAGTGCCTAGAATACTAGCCACATTGCCCCGCTGTAAAGCCAGTGAAGTGAGCAAGGTCCTCGCGCCGTTGCGAGGTGAATCGCTTGCTCAGCTTTCTAGTTTGGAAGGTGCAAAGGAGAAATTAAGAAAATCACGCACTCGATGTTCAAGTTTAATTATTTTAATATAATGACAAAATCTATCAAAAGGTAAACAAGTCAAAAAATCATAAATTATAGAGTCGTAAAAAATAGTATAAAAAAGGTTTTTATAAAAGAAATTAGCTATGTACACTAGTCACTACACCAGGCCTAACGTTTCAAACGCAAGCGGCAAAAATATGTAGTCACGGCATTAAGACACATATTTTCGCCGCATACGCTTGCGCTTCGGACGCCGCCGCACCAGCCGTCACTGATGTTCCATGTAAGTAGGAGGCCGCCAGTGTGTCAACACATGTTGCGTCCCACACCAAGCACCTCCCACCTTTCTATGGAACTAATGTTAAACCGTCGGGTCTCTTGCCATCATCACGAGCAATACCATTCGGCTCTAAGATAGCCGGAACGTTGATGGAGACAAGAGCCCGACGCACAACATCATTCAACGCTGCGTGGCGCGATAGACGACCAGCGCTCCGCTGGCATGAAAGCTCATGGTGACCCAGACGATCTACCATAGATCCACAAGGGCAGCAGTGTGGATGGTTTGTTAGCAAACCTAGTCGCAGACTGATAGCAAGGGAAAGGTGGTATTGTTCAGCAGCGTGCCTAAATTTGGGGATGGAAGTGCTTGGAGCCAGAGTCCAGATTCCCAAGTTGCAGCAGCAAGAAGGCGGGCTCGCTCAGCCGCGTCGGAACTAGTATTAACTAGCTTATCAAATACAACACGGCAAAGCGGCTCATCCCAAAGACGCTGCAAACATATGTTGGCTGGAACGGCCTCATTAGCACTAGCTTCTTTCCAGGCCTCTAAGGCTTCATTATAATACGGAAAATCAAAATTGCCAAGAGAAGGGGTAAGAATTTGGCGAATCAATGAACTGGTGCTATTCACTGAGGAAAGAAAGGCTGGAAGAGCAACATCTGACACTTTTCTGATACTGATGCCCCCGAAGCGGATAGGAAGTGATGCTTGGCACCACGTCCTATCTGTAAGTGAACAATTAAAAATATTTGTCAAAATTCTGAGGTTATGTCCGACAAAAGGTTAAATAAAAAGTAAAGTTCCTATGATCTGGCATTGTCATTTCTTACCCCTTATAAGTCTATGGTGTAATACCGCAAAGATACATAGGGAAAGATAGTAACCAATCAGAATAAGAGTTGGCCAGTAAGTAAAAATCAAGCCAATCGGCGTTAAGAATGTGCAATGTTACTAAGACAACTCGTGTTTTCGCGAAGACACTACCTTTTGTCAGTAAGTTTGAAAAATGTAATCACCATTGTCTAATTATCCGTGTTTTCGTAAAGTCCCTAGAATTTTCGCGATAATTCGATTTATCAAATCATCCTACGACAGATATACGAAACGGAGTACAAAGCGTATGCACACAATCTTTGTACAAAGACCGCAACCGCAACATAAACGCACCGCAACCGAACCGTAATCACCGCCACCGCAACAACCGCGACCACCGCTTACGCACACCGGGTGCACGACTACGGACTTGCCGACAGTTGGATTCCGCAATTTATATGCAAAAGTACCCGAAAACTGTAAGGGCGCGTTCAAACGTGCGCATTTTCTGAAACGCGGACGCGCCGTAGTGGTTGTCGGTTGTTATCTGTTGCTATAAATATTTACTATCAATGGGTATTAAAAAAACTTTTTCTGTAAAGGCATTTGTTGCGCTAAAATGGCGGTAATATTATGGTTTTTGGTACCTTGACTTGATATAGTTGCGACAAAATTGAGGCATCATAGCTACAAATTAGATAAACCGATTTTGATGTTGTTTTGTATGTTTGGCAGCCGACATAATATAGAGTGCTTAGCCATCATTTATAGTTAACAGCACACCGCTTAGTTTCGCAAAACTCGGTCGCTAACATACTCAATGCACATTTTTTTTTCAAGAATGTATTTTTAATTTTTTTCTAAACGTCTCACATGCTAGTTATAGATCATAAAATATATTCGAAATATCTACTAAACAATATTCTTCATTATTTATTATTTCTAAGCGTTTTCTGAATATATATTATTTCTAAGTATTTTTCTAAATATAATATTTGTTTATACAAATCATCAAAGGCTTATAGCCTTTTCTAAATGTAATACTTCTAAGTACAGACCCTTACTGCGTCACCCCCTGGTATTATATTTAAATTGACCTCCAGGGTAATGGAGCGAGGCACATTTTGCATAATTTTATCTCGACATGTTCGCTATATTTGTCACAATTTTAAACCTAAAACAATTTTCGGCTTAGCTATAAAAACATTTATTTTCACCATAATAATATTAAATTTTAGACATTTAATTTGCAGGTAGTATAGGTTACGTAGTAACTATTTAGTAATCTGTCGCATAGGTCCAAAAAACTGCAAGCGACAGTTCGTTCCAGAGTTTTACAGTGCACGGCAGAAAGTTACGCGGAAAACGCACGGTGGAAGACTTGCCACTCATCAAGGTGATGAGAATCGTATATTTTTCACGTGGAACGATTGCGAAAAGTTGCAGGAGGTATGATATTATATGATATATATCGCGCGAAATGCAGTCTGTATTAATTGTCCATCATAAGCTATGTCCACATTATGCAATTTCATCTTCAATTTTCGTCATCTTCTTTTAATTCAACTTTTGTTTGTCATACCTATTCAATAATTGAATGCGTCGAAATCCACCCGCGTTGGAAAGAAAAGTGTCATAGCGAGCGCTATGATTTCAACTGTCAGAGCGCATGCGTCGCGAGTCGCGACTGCACTATGATGCATGCCCTTGATGAACAAAAAAAAGGCACAGTGTGAACGTAGCTATTGATCAACGTGTCCAGTTCCTCTCTAGAGTTTGGTTTATAAGAATCGCATAATAATCTCATATAAACTGTAATAATTTTGATGGTTATATGGTGTATGAATATTCATGGAACATCATAAAATTTTTCTTGTCAAAATATCAATAAAATAAATGTTATCACAACATTTCTATATGACAGACCTATTTATTAGGGGCTTAATTACCGTACGAGATATTGGCCTTTATTATCTTGTAGATAAGGGTCAAAATGGTGGTATCCGGTTGAATTTTATTGCTATATATAATCGGTAGTATCTCGAGAGATTGAAGATAGGAGCATATTAATTATTTTTATTGTAACTGTATTTTAATTCAGGTTACACGTAGAGTCGTTAAGGAGCCGCCTACTTCAAAGTGCCTTATTGCTTATTAGCATCTTATTAGTTTCTTAAAATGTCAAGTACACACTAGAGAGAGCTCTGCTATACCGAATTAAAACATTTTTGAGTTTTTTTCGATTTCCCAGGGTTAAGACTAAACTTGGCTGTATTTACTCCCCCAGAACCACATGATTAAATAATTTTGTGAAATAATTGCATACATTTCTGGGAAACCAATTTAATATAAAATGTGCAATGCAAGCTGTCGCGTTTAAAATATTACATATATCTTATATTATAACTAGGATTTTTTTTTAGAGAAGGCAGGTCGCTATAGCCCTGACGTCACTGCGACCCATGAGGATCTATTGTGACTCCTTCGCACTAGAGAATCAGCCCCAAACCAATACTGCTCATAAATTGAACGATATGGTTGGGGTTGGTGCCACGAATTTCCTCTGTAGATGAGTATTCGTGGCGACCAAGGTGCCTGTTCCTGCTCTGTAGTAGAGCAGGACAGTCGAGGAGAAGGTGAATAGGTGTTTCATCCTCCTCCTCACAGAATCTGCAAGTCGTTATACTACAAATACCCATTCTGTTTAGGTGTTTGTTGAGCTTGCTGTGCCCAGTTAGGCTTCTGGTAAGGATTCTTAATTGGTTCCTACCAAGGTGAGCACTAATTCTGATAGTTTCTTGTTGAAGCCAACTACTACAACAACTAGGATTAACTGTAACTTTTTCAAAAATAAGAACCTTTAATCTCTGTCCTAAAGCAAAAGATACCTTGATTTCTAAGATAATTCTATAACAAAGATAAAATAATAAAATCTGTACAATAGCTGTTTTACAGGCAAATTTTTCAATTACTTTTTACGCTCCAATTACTCGTAAATTTTTCAATTTTTTTAGGCTGCATATTACTTTCTAAAGACTGTCCACTGAAAACACCCTGTATATTGAAAAAGATCTTTTTTAAGAAGTAAATAAACAGGCCAATAATTGGCCCCTAGATATCGAGAGCTGAAAGTTTCAGTAAAGCTGTAGTTCAGCGCCCGGGGCCGCGGTATAAATCCAAAGTTTTCATGATTTACGATCAATCGAACATTTTACTACAAAACAGACATTTTTGTCTCGAGACACAGGAGATTTCAAATCTTAGGATTATGGTTCGTATGATATTATTTTAAAGAAAATATTTCTCAGAAAATGTCACTCCAAATCTAGAAGTCGACATTAATTTGACCAGTTCAGCCCCGATATGCTTATATTTTATTTTACAGGACAACTTGTCAAATGTGTGTTTTGTATTGACGCTCCCGCTTCGCAGTCGCGTGGTCGCGTAGGTTTGTGCTAAGAATTTACGGGGATGCCGTCACTCATTGCACCGAGTCCCCGAGAGGGTCGCGATGCGCAGTGTACTCTTCGCGCATTGCGACGACAGAGAGAGTCGCCTATGCAAGCCACGGGAGGGCCTCTGTTCGGTGACAGGAGCATGCTTCAAAGAGAACGAGCTAGCTATTGATACGCCGGCGAACGATTGTCGAGCCACGGAGTAGAGCTCACGCGTTCTCGCGACTCGGCAACGGGAAGACGAAGAGTACCGACGGGTTTTAGTGGGTAGGGCTGCGGTCACTTACCATCCTTACGGCCGCAGCGAGCCTCACATACTCGTGGGGGAGTCCCCAATCCCCCCGAGATGCGTCAATGCATTTCCCGTCGCAAAAAAAAAAAAAAAAAAAAAAAAAAAAAGGTTTGTGCTAAGAATAAAAAATCCATATTCCATAGTTATTATTATAAATTCGAAAGTGTGTATGTCTCTCTGTTACCTCTTCACGGCCGAACTGCTTAGCCGATTTTGCTGAAATTTGGTATGGACACACGTCTTGGAGTCCCGGGAAAGGACATAGTATAATTTATCCCGAAAAAATGTACGATAAACAAATCTTGGCGCAACGGAGTTGCAGGCATCATGTAGTATTATGATAAAGTAAATGACGATCGTTTTAAAATTTACTCAATTTTGAGGCCGAAGAACGAAACTTTAAAAATGCAAAATTTTCTGTTGAAAATATTTTCTATAGTACAGAATATAGTTCATAGCTCCTAGGCTTTTACAAGCCAACAATAATAATATAATAAGAGACATCAATAATATGCTTGCCAATATAGTGTAGGCGCTAAGCGTCGTTATGTTAAAGTGTAGGTATGTAATTTGTCTGCCCCTGCCCCTGCCTATTTGGCGCCTAAATCAGCAAACACTGTACGTGTCGGAATGAGCATGCAAAATAAACACGATCAACAGCTAGATAGGATTTAAAGCGAAAATGTAATCCAGTCATATTGACATAAGGACGAATGTTAAGAAAATCAATGGTTGTGTTCACCGAAACGATATGGGACGCGACTAGACACTGTAAATGTTACATTTAGCTCAAACATGGCAACAAATAAAAATTATATTATAATTTACTAGCTGTCCCGGCAAACGTTTCTTTGCCATATTAAGTATATAAAGTATTTTTTTTAAATTTGGTCCAAGCGCTAACTGTCGGACAGACTAAAATTAAAATCCGAATTCGAATATTATTTAAAATTTGACACTGCGATGGTAGCGCCGTCTGTCGGATCCAATGTAAAACATTCCAAAATCAACAACTACTAATAAATTAAAAATTAATTAAAAAAACATTGTCCAGCGGACAAAATTGTGAATCTAAACCATTCCCAGATCCCCTTGAACACACACAAAAAATTTCATCAAAATTGGTCCAGTCGTTTAGGAGGAGTTCAGTCACATACACACGCACACAAGAAATATATATATTAAGATAAGTATAATCATTGCTGTTGCTTTATCAAAAACACAATTAGAACATTTCTAACATACTCCTAACAGCGATTTCTCACTAAGTACTTTACAAACGTACAAAAGACGAACAAATGATGAACAAACGATACAATGTAACGTCCTGCAGTAGTCCTTAATATTTTGCACCAATAAGTATCACCTTTATTCCCACTACATAAGGACTCGATGATGTCGGAACACATTGTAACGTCCAGCACTGTAGCTGCACTGTAGTTCTTATTATTTTGCACTAATATCACCTTTATGCCCACTATGTATGGACTAAACTATGTTGTCGTAACGCATGAAACGTCCAGCAATGTCCTGCAATGTCCTTAATATTTTGGCTAATATAACCTTTATTCTCACTACATAAGGACTATGTCGGATCGCATGTCGTGAGACAATTAGGCTGGTAGTCATTAGCGCGTCTAACGAGACCCCAGCACATTACCCCGTATTAGGGTTAAGAATGCAGACATCATCATCAATTTTCCAACACAATCCTGGACTAGTTACTTTAGGTGCCTCTTCATAATGGTCCGTGCTGGCCCACTAATAAGCCATCGCCATTGTGTAGACGGGGTAATGGTGTATGATGGCGGACGATTTCCAGGCGTAGGCCGTAGCACGCAATGCCGTGGCCTGCAGTGGGTCATCGTGGGCCATTGTGTAGTGACTACTCAAGGTTGCCAGTTGCCACGCCATGTACCATCGAGGAAATTGATTCCTAGGCAGTTGACAGACCCACGTCATTTGGTCGGCTTATGTCAATTCAATGTTAGCTGTGATCGGTCGGATGGGTTTGACGTAACGCGACCAAATTACTTAGGTCCTCAATCTGCCTAGAAATCAACTTCTCTGATAGTACATCTGAAATGACGGCTGTGGGCTTCGGTATGATCGGACATAACACCTCGTCTGTCTGAAAGATCTTCCTTTAGCTTTGTGCCACATTGTGCCTTTTTTTGTTCATCAAGGGCATGCCTTATAGCGCTGTCAAAAGCGAACGTGAGGCATGCCCGTAACGCGCGTTGAAATCGTAGCGCGCGCTATGACACTTTTCTTTCAACGCGGGTGGATTTTGACGCGCGTCACGGGCATGCCACACCTTCGCTATTGACTGCGCCATAAATTATAATACATGCCCTTGTTGAACAAAAAAAAAGGCACAATGTGGACAAAGCTATTGAGGTTCTTCCCACTCATATTCCCTCACCATCTTTAAAGCTGGCCATCTTGTGCTTTATATTTTATGTTACTCATCGTATCCGTACAGTTTAATGTTATAAATGCAAATCCTCTTCACGCCCAAACCACTGAACCGATTATGCATTTAGTATGGAGATATTTTGAGTCCCGGAAAAGGACAAAGGACACTTTTTATCCCGGAAAAATTTACGGTTCTCGTGCAATAAACGAATTTTGGCGCAACGGAGTAAAAAGCGTCATCTCGTATATCATAAAGATAGAGAATACAATAATACACACAGTTTATAGGAACATCCTAGATTGGCTTAAAATTATTAAGATTCTTTTCGTACCACAATAATCAATTATTCTAGCTGCTCATCAAACTGATCTTCTGATATACACAGAAATTGATTCCAAAATCTAGATTCTAATGTAGGTACGTAAGTAGATACAGTATCAGTCTAGTCTAGAGGTAGTATAAATTATAATGCGTCTGCGCGGATATTCTAATGGCTAGATGCCGCGCGCGCGTGGAATTAATACGTTATTACCATTGATTTGATTTAATTAAGCGTGTCATGGAGCTTTTACGCTGTACAATTCTCAAATGAAATTGATAATAACATATTAACGAGCTTTTGCCCGCGGCTTCACTCGCGTTAAGAAGTATTATTAATTATTATATATACAAACTTTCATCCCCTATTTTAACCCCTTGGGGTTGGAATTTATCAAAATCCTTCCTTAGCGGATACCTACGTCATAACATCTACCTGCATGCCAAATTTAGCCCGATCCGTCCATATAGAGGTACGTAACACATTGTGCGCGAGTCCGACTCGCACTTGGGTGATTTTTTTATGTTTAACTTTGTATAATTTCCATTATATTCTTTAGCCTTTTTCCGACTTGTATATCCGCAATGCACGTAGTCACAACAGTATTTAATCCCTCGATCACCAATTCTAGGAAATCTTTTGTTGTCATAATATGGGCCTTACGGGGCTTGAGGGATTAACTTAGCGTATCCGCACCCGCACAGCACCGCGCCGTAGCACCTCTAGTGTACAGTCTCCTCTATGTTGTCACAACAGTGTTTAAGGAGGCTTAGTAATCGCGGGCGGGCACGCGTATAATCTGTTATTACTATTGATTTCACTTAATCTGCAGGCGCCAGATAAGGTGCTTTCCCACTACACAATTAGCGCAATCACACTCGCGCACAAGGTTCCGTACCATTGTTATTTTTATTGATAAAAAATTCTGACTTCGTCTTAGGACTATAGAATTAATGTACAGCTGATTATAACAATGGTTCTAGCTTCCCTAAGCCCTTACTATAAATAAACATATTGGGGCCTTGGTTTTTACATTAACTTTAAGGGACCGTAGACCTGAGTTTACTGGATATTATTTATTTTAATCAATAATATCCAGTAAACTCAAATTATGTATAAATATTTATTTTAATGCTTATTTTTTTTCAAAAAGTTTTTGAAAGCTGAAATAAAGGGCCTCATGAGACAGACGGATGATAAATTATTAGGTTCCGTTTTTTAAAAGACAGAGAACCCTAATAAACTAAAAACAGGTTTGATCATCAATTATTTAGACCTCACACGATCAATCAACAGTGAGCAATTAGTGTAAACCATGTGTAAACACCAATTATCCAATTTTATAAACTCGAATCCTATTGACGAAATCAATGATCATCAATTCATCACATTTCCCAGAACGTACGAATATTTATGGTGTTTGCACATCGACGTGATCCACCGAGAACCCGCGAACAGGCGAAGACGAGATGCAACTTAAATCACTGCTATTGGACTTGGTTAAACTCTTAATCAATAATATCTCTCCTATCTGTAAGACTGCTGCTCCTTCGATCGGAGGTTCTAGGAATCCCATTGTATTCTTTTGTTCTCGCGATCACCGGTGCTCGCGCGGGGCCTGAAGGATTAACAGATTTCTTTTTAGAAATAAAAAATCCGTGTAAATTGTAATATTGCAAATATTTCTTGTGGACTAAAAATTATTAAAGAAATAAATAAACACACATGATAATTATGGCTGTAGCATCGTGCTAAGTTCCGACAAAGCTTTCAATTTTTATTTTTTTTCTGTTACAAGTTTCAATAAAATAATGTCGCATTATTATTAAAACCAAAAAATTTGAAGGTTACAAACGTATTATATTTATTAAAATTGTTATAATTTTACCGTGAAACAGATACGCTGTCTGCCCGCCCACAACAAAAAGTGCCCGTCCCCTGGGCATGAAACATTTTCCTGTAAGTTGCCAACAAAGACACTGCAGCTCTACTCCGGAAACATCGTTTATTTATATCTTAATCTGTCTAAAAATAAGCCTTTCTTTTTTAAAAACTGTAGCCTACCTGGATATTTGCGAATATTCTTAAATATGAATTAGTTCATTAGGATATTGTTGTAATTGCTAAACTTTGAAAAGAAATAATAGTTAATCAAGAATCTTCAACACTTTTATGTACCTACTTATTTAAAAAATATGATTTATTCCGTCGCGTTTTCATAAAAAAATGTGTTGAAGTGAACACAAAACACATCTCAATCTATACAATACATAATTTGATTAACAAACTATTAAAAAGCATAAATGATGAGAGAAACCGTGTTATGATAGATGTCGTACATAAATTCACCCGTCCATCCAAACCTTTATTTGGCCAAAAATGGTTAATATGCATTACAACTTACGTAACTTGTTTCCACATTTTCCGAGGTTGGAAAATTGTGATTGTGGGTTACTAAAGGTCACTTCTTTTATAGTTAGATTTTTTAAATCGTTCTATTAAAATTATTTTACATCTAAGGACGATTATTAAAATCCGCAATACAGTAATTCAGAGTTCAGATCGCGACGCGACGGGTAAATGCATATTTTCGAAATTTGTACCGAATTAACAGATTTCAATTGCGTGAGTCGTCTTGCAAATATCGTATGGAAATCTGATACTTTGAGTCCGGGAAAAGGATAAGTATGTCCTTTCTCGGCTACCTTTTATCGCGGAAAAATGTAAGGTTCCCGCGCGATAATCAAAGTAGCGGGCGTCATCTAGTTACGCCCAAAACTTCACCAGTCTGAATTGTATCAGTACATAAATCTCGTGCCAGCGGGCGGCGCCAGTCAGTCTGGCTCTGGCCACAGACGCTCCACTTTACACGGGGTTTACAGAACAAGTATTAATATTATGTTGAGATTGACCTTCATAATGCATTGAAAACATGACTGTACTTATAAAAAATAGACATAATATTATCTATAAACTTATTGAAAATATTATGATTGTATGAAAAAAAATTAAGTAAGTATTTACACTACTTTTTCGGAAGAACACCCGCGTACAGTTCAAGCGAGATACCGTATAATAGGTACATAATACATTATACATAGTATGCTTGATAATCGCGACCTCTATATTGTAGGGCTTTGGATACAAACTATGATTTACCACAGTTCTCATAAAAAATATCCTGTAGTGTACACCTTGATAAGTATAATATACCTAACGAGCTATTGCCCGCGGCTTCGCTCGCGTTATGAAGTATTAGTATATACAAACTTGCATCCCCTAATTAAACCCCTTGGGGGTAGAATTTATCAAAATCCTTTCTTAGCAGGTGCCTACGTCATAACATCTACCTGCATGTCAAATTCAGCCCGATCTGTCCAGTGGTTTGGGCTGCACGTTGATAGATCACCATGTCAGTCAGTCACCTTTGAGTTTTATATATATTTAGATACCGGCATTTTATTTGGTAGTATTATGCCCCTATTTTCTTCTCACTTAGATTAAAAACAAACATTAGCACTCGTACTAACGTTAATTTTAACCGTTTTATTAATAAAACAAACCATTTTGTGTTGAACAATGAACACCGCTAATGCTGCGGTAATACGTCCGAGGTTAAACAAACCCATTGCAATATTAATCACTGCTATTATGTTTGTCAATATTAATTGATATTTAAATACTTCATTAAACATTATTTATCTTCATCATCATCTTTTATTACAAATTCTCGCTAGTGTACAGGGTACATCTGCATCGTTTTAAAAAAACCTCACTGTAGACTACAAGACCCAAAGAACTTCGCATCGCTTTTCTCCCTGGACTTCCACGAATATTTTAAGACTAAAATTAGCGAAATCAGTTGAGCCGTTCTCGAGTTTTAGCAAAATATTAACATAGGAGATATATAGAATGGTCGTTTGTATACAGGGATACATCAGCTGCTTCTTTCTTTTTAACCGACTTCCAAAAAACGAGGAGGTTATATGTTCGGCTGTGGATATTTTTTTTTTATTTTTTTTTTTTGTATGTTCAACGATTACTCCGCCGTTTGTGAACCGATTTTTTGTTGTATTAGGTTTCACTCTAACTCAACTATTTCTGTACTCAATCTTCATAATTTTGAAGTCGGTGCCAGTTCCAAAAGTTTCAAATATTCTGTCAGAGAACTGAAGATTCATCTGGTACCGACTTCAAAATGATGAAGATTGAGTACAGAAATAGTTGAGTTTTATCCGAATTCGGAAAAAGGCACTATTAGATAGGAATAATTATTTAATACTTTTTAGTTCATATTATAAGGATGTAATTTTTGTTTTTACCTTGGAAGTCGGTTTTAATTTTTTGTTAAAAATAATAAAAATCTAAGTATAATATGTACTTATTGTAGAGTAAGTCAATTTTTTTCGTGGTCTCTTAGCTGGTCTCGATGAATACTGTAGCATTCACTTATGTTTTTGATTGACTTACGTTAACCAATCCATAATGCTGTTGAATAGATAAACTCCGGTCAAAAGATCTCCGAAACCGAGCAATACGCAGAAGACTGAACAACACAGCTACGTTTTAGCTCCGCAATTTTATCTTAGTAAAATGTTTAAGTTTATATTTTTTGCTAATTGAACGCAACTTTGCTTAATCAAATGAAAATCTTTATTACCAATTAAAGGCCAGACAGTATAATGTAATTACAGTCGCATTACAGATAAGTAAACGGATTTACTTAGGAAGTGGAACGGGTAAAGTAGGACTTTGTATTGCTTTGTATGAGGAACGGACGGAAAAAAACATGTGAGATAAAAACTGAGGTTCAGACGCGCAGTTTCTTCTTTTTGTGAAAAACCTATTTTGACTCTTTAGGGCACGATTTAAATAATATGATTTAAATACATAATATTAGAATTTTGTATGGTAGGGTTTTTAAAATTTAATTTCTTGTGAAGATACTTATTAAGTTATTAGTTACTATGGCAAAATATTTAAATTAAGTAGGTATGTTTAATATTATCTAATTTTGCTCAGCGTGAAAATTCAGATTGTTCAGGGAACTGTGACAGAATATTATTTTATGGGCTCGCAATTTGTCTTCTCTCTCTCGAACTCAGAGAAGAATGTGCATTGTGCAGTGTGCTAGGATGTTTTACTCGTCAAAACCTCTTTTAAACTTGTCTAATATCCAATTTCAGAGTTTACGTCTAAATGTAAACCAATCAATCTATTGAATAGATAAATTCACCAAAAAACCACAGAAACCGATCATAAATTACATAAATTTTTGTATTGCCCATTCTTTTGTTTTTAATGCCCTTCTAATTGGAACATTTATCGTTTATTTATCGCATTTCATGCCTCTTTCATGGCGCGAGCGTTTCAGATACTTTCAGCGAACTCGAATGTTGTCACGCGAAGCATCTAAAATTCTAAACCTTGAGGGAATCCCTCATAAGTCATAACTTTTCTTTTATTATAAAGATAATTATTAATATTACTTACTTACCTATCACTAATCTTTTTTGAAAAAAAAATACAATCTTTGCAAACCTCTAAACTACTCTAAAGTCTAACCTTTAGGAAAACCCTCATGAGTTTTTTAATAAAAGATTATTGCGTTGATACAACCTGTTTAATCTATTTATCTCTATCTATCTATCTATATCTATCTCGTTAAAACAATCTCAGCTTAAGCTTTAAGATATTTATTTCAAAGCTTACTAGAGAAAAAGGATTAAAATGCTACCGCTTATCTAATAAAAGAATTTTGGGTTACCTAGGTCGCAAAAATAATATTCTATTATCTATAATCCCCATAATCCAATTAATAGTTACAAATAATTTAATTAAAAAGCCTAAATAAGTCAAGACTAGTAGGTCTATTACCTCTGGATTTATTTAGGTTTTTAATATTATATTTCTTTTAAAATTCCTCGGTTTCGTCTTACATTGTTACTTACCTACTTGAAGTTACCCAATAAGCATTTACATAATATTCAGTTTAGCCTTTACCTAGCTATTCTACAGATTGAGCTTGTTCAGAAAATGTGATAGTAATTTATGTCTCAATATGTCCATAAATTATAAAATTATTAGGCCAATTGCATAATAACAATATGAAAAACAAATAAACCATTGCACGAGAGTCGAGAAACAACGCATGTACCTACCCGCATTTTCACTACTTACTGTTTTTTTTTTGTAATGATGTATCTACCCTCATTAAATATACCTTTTGTAAATATATTTTACAAATTTTAAAAGATAAATAAGAACATGATTGCATAATTTGTTTTTATTTAAGATAATTTAAGACGATGAAACACCAATTTCAGTTTTAAGTTTTCAGTAAGCAAACAAAAATCAAATCGTCTTATTAATATTACCCATCCGATTTTTACTAATTTCTAGACTTACCTTTTACAACTTTCGACAAATCCAATAGCACTACACAACACAACACAAGCACTAGAATTCGAGTCACAACATCGAGTCTTTACGAATCGGGATCGTCTTTACGAGTCACGAAGCGACGCGCGACCGTCAACAGCCACAGCGAGCGACCGTCTGCCGTTTGCGCAGGGGCGAGTGCATGACAAAATGACGTATGTCGCATTGCGTTTATCTACGGTACGGGAATCAAAAATATTGTATGCAATTTAGTTGTGTATTAGTTTTGGACGTGGCGAAGTTATTTTTTATTTCAAATGTGAGATGTCGAAAAAAATATAAGTTTACCTACCTGGGCTTTTACTCTATTTTTCCTGAATTTCAAAGTTTTCCTGAATTAACACATTACATTATAGTTAGGTAGTGTACTTACAACTTAGTACGATAACTTCATATTTGCTAATTTAACCTATCAAGCCCCTGGACACCGGTGACCGCAACAGCAATAGAATAGCAATAGATTTCCAAGAATCCGCGATCGAAGGATTAAAATGAAACTAAAGAAACGTACTAACATATTTTGTAAGTAATGTCAGTACGTTTCTTTAGTTTCATTAATTTTCTTGCTTAAACCTTAGCTTTAATTTTCTTGAATTTTCGAGCTTTCCTGAATTTACACAATATGATATTAATACAAATTGTAGTGTGAAAACTACTTTGTGAGCCGTGCCTCAAAAATGGTCCTTGGTTTGTTAAACAAAATATATAATATTGAATTCTGTGCCATGGTGAGCTATGCTTTGACATAGAAGAGGCCGGTTTTACAGAATCTATATTATTATATTATGTCGATTGCCAGTTTTCTGTAATTCCACGTTTTATAGCTATTAGTGAGGGAGCCCTAGAACAATTTTTTGTGATTACTAAGAAGCTAATTTTTTGTGAGTTGCTACATTTTGATAAGACGAACAATCCGTTTTAGGGTACAAATAGTCCACAAAGTTTTGTTGGTTACAGAACCCTAAAACGGAACCATAACCAGCTGATTTTCGTATGTTGGTAGGTTAATAGAACTTATATGTATAATTTAAGAGTAACCTTGTACTACAAATAAAACAAGCCATTAACAAGATTAGGACCATCAAGTCAAAGTATGAAATACTTTCTATCTCTGTTAGCTACCACTTTCGAGATTTTTCGAAAATAAAAATGTTGTTTGTCTTATCTAAATGAAGCTACTCACAAAATATTAGCTTGTTAGTAGTTACAAAAAAAAATTGTTCTAGGGCTCCCGTACTATTATGTTTTGCCGAGTGAATGAGATATTATAATTCATAATATTATTAAGTATGTACAGCGTGTAACAAAACTAAGTGATAAATGATAATACATACCTACTTTAGGGTGAATATGTGTCCCATATAGTTCACCGTGAAAATAGTAGCTCTGAAACAGCAAAATTTGTTTTATAATTTGTATGGGCAAATTTTTCCATACAGTGGTGAAAAAAGTTACTCTTTCAGCGCTGCTATTTTCACGGTGAACTTTGTATGCGGGACTTATACACACCCTAAAACTTAAAGTATTATAACTTAGTTTTGTTACATCCTGTATGTATTATATTTACTTATGAAAGTATTTCTTGAAATTCCAATTTCCACCCCCTAGAGACTTAGACGGTGGTGGAATTTAAAGGAACACAAACGGAACTAGCTACTATTAGAGTTGCGCAGTAATACGTGTACGGTGTAATGCCTCTAATATTGCCAATGTACTATCAGATCAGAGAAGTTGATTCCTAGGCAGCTGACAGACTTAAGTCTTTTGATCGGATCATGCCAATTAGGTATTCAATGTTACTTATGATCTATCGGCTGGGTTCGACACAATCCGACCAAAGTACGTAGGTCCCCCATCTGCCTATGAATCAACTTCTCTGATAGTACATGTACTGCGACTATCACTTACCATCAGCTAGTGATCGGTCAGCTCATTTTACTTCATAATATGGAGATGTAAATACATTCTTTGGCACTAAACAGCCGTACACACGAGTAGCTTTACTTTAAATACGTTTGCATACTTACAACACAATATAATAACATACAGTAAAACGTATTTATAGGTACTGGGTGCCCTAAACACACGCATTACGCACAAAAACGTGCTTTCACTGAAACAAAATATCAATAAAACATCTCAAATTAATAAACACAAAGACACGGCAGTTACTCTACTGCTGCAGAGCTGAGACAGCTCAAAAGAAAAGCACTGAACTTGATAAAGGTAACTAAAGCCACTTTATGTACACGCGCTCACACACACTCGTACATAAAACCAAGCTATACTCACCTACTCACACCCAACTACCTCTCGATATTTTTCGTGCGTGTGTGAGCGTGAAAAAAATAGAACCAAAAACCGACTTTTCGCTTAACTCACTAGTCTCACTATTCAGTTTATACGGTTAGGTCTGAATCTACTGTTTTATATTTATGCTGCACTAGTGATGCATACTCTCTAGTCTTACTTACCCAACTGCTTAGTACGTGTCAAGTCAAATAGACACTCTAATGTTTGTTTGCAATCGAAAAGCTGGAAAAGCGGCCATGCTGACGAGAGATTAACTGTACTTAGATACAAATGTCAACTATTTTGTTTCCTAGTTATTGGGAAAGAATGAAAAAAAAAACTTTATGTTTTGTTCAAGACATGGAAGAACAATCATTTGTGTTCTTAAAAACCTTCAAAAACTGCAGACTTCTACGAAGTAAATTTTACGCCGGAAAAAATGTAACCAAACAATCCATTTTAATTGTATCAATCTGTAATAATTTTTATTAATGAAATTCGCGTTCTATCGCGAACATAACACTGATTTTTAGTGATTATGATTGTAATAGAGCCAAAAAAGAATTCTAGTCCAAGTGTAACCCCCTCGGGGTCATAAGAAGAATTTTAATTCAATTTAATTTTAATTAAAACCGGTATTAACGGTTTTTTTCTTTAGGCTGAATGTATACTGCAGTATAATATTGGCATGTATAAGGATGAGCTTCCTTGAAACTAATTCTCCTTGGAAACCTCCAGAGAGTTGTGGAAGACCTTCTCAAATCAATAAAGTGAAGTGAGTTTTGTAGTCTCTATTGAATCTAGATCAGTGTTCATCGCTTGTGGGTCGCGCCTGGTCAAGAGTAAAAAAATACGTGAGGCACTCTGGGAATGCCGCAGTAAAGCTATTTCATAGCATTTTTTATCAATTTATGTAATTATAATTCGCATACGTCTAGTTGCACGCACATAAACACCGTGCCGAAGTCTGACAACGCCACATTGACATGCCACGGCTGTGTCGGTCAGAGTGGGTGTGTTAGGTTTTTTCGTTACGGAATTTCTTGATTTGGTCATAATTTTTGGTTTTTATTAAATTAATATATTCATAAATATGAAATATACTTACACGATAAAAAAGCAAAGTATCGCGGGGTGTCGCAAATTTTTTTTCATACATCATAAAAAGGTTGAAAAACACTGATCTAGATAAGTTCTGATTCTCATAAAATAGATCTTCAGATGTTTTTAAATGTCTTGATGTCATCAACAGAATTTTCGATTTTGAATTTATTCAAAATATACCACACCTTCGTTGCTTCGACATTCTTGCCTACATGATACATCGCAGGTACCTTACGTTTTTACGGGCTAAACCTTTCCTTCCTAAATATAAATTTTCTCTCCGGGACGCCCAAGTAAGTATAACCATACCAAAACGGTGTAGTAACTATATAATATTTTAATATAGCTTAAAGTTGTAACTTTTACAGCAATGTATTGAGCATTGTTTTAGTACACTTCCTACCTAATCTAGGTATTTATATGATTTATAGTTCTTAACTATATTAGGCACTAGAAATGCCATTTTATTACGTCTAGACGTGAGTTAAGACGTCAATAAATTCGATAAGAAAATGTAATAACCATATTTTCTTGGGTAAGTCTGTAGGTGCTTTAACCTGAAAAAGAATAACATTTTCATCTAGATATCAAAGTGTTTAACTTTTTTAAATATAGGACTACTACGAAACTCTTTGTTACCGCATGGGAATCTACATTTTATTTTTTTATAGTGACTTGACGTAAAGAGGCAATTATACACACACACACATTCACAATTTTGCAGTATAATATTATTCTATAGCTATGTCCACATTATGCAATTTCATCTTCAATTTTCGTCATCTTCCTTTTAATCAACTTTCGTTTGGCATATTCTATGCGTCAAAATCCACCCGCGTTGAAAGAAAAGCGAGCGCTACGATTTCAACGCGCGTCACGGGCATGCCTCACATTCGCTGTTGACTGCGCTATAACGCATGCCCTTGATGAACAGAAAAAGGCACAGTGTGGACAAAGCTAATGGGTTAATAATATCACGTATTACTAGGCTGCTATTTATGTATCCGGAACTGGCCACTTACAAGAACAATATTTAAAAAGTAATTACAACATTTTCTGTTCAGGAATCACCATTAATTATTTTTTTACCGCTTCATCGATTTTGATGAATTTTTGGTATGAAGATAGTTCGAGTATCGGGAAAGGTACATGGGACAATAATCCCTGCAATATGTGCGGTTCCCGCGCAATTAACGAATTTCTGCGGAATGGATTTGTTATCTACTTATAAAATTTACTTTCTGTTTACTATGGATTTTATGTGTAGCCAGATACATTAGCTAGGTTATGAAGTAGATAAGTTACAAGTTTTATTTATATAATTGGGGAAAAAATTAGTTATTGTCCGAATGTTACGAAATGTTACTTGTTCGATTCTTCCATTCGCGTCTTCAATTATTATGGCAAATTTAAATCCCTAGCGGATATCTAAAATCTAAATTCACCCTCACCAAACTATTTCTCACTAGTCATCGAAGCTTCAACTCAGTTTAAATACTTCCTCCGAATATGGCCTTTATATATTTTACATAAATATATAAAGGCCGATATTTACATTATCAGGGGCAAAACAACTATCAACAAAATGTAAATATAGCTAGCCAATAGCACAAATCACAATAGACAGAACTAACCAGTAGGCCTACTTTAAACAAAATGACGAATCGGCGCAGGTATAGATAAACTACGATAACATGGCGCGCCCCTCCAGTGAAGTGCGTTGTCAAAACGTTTGAAGTGTTTTGTCTTGTGCGGTCGGCTAGTTATGATTAGTAGACAATGACATAAGAAACAGTGAAATATTACGAGTACTGGTTGATTGGTACAACTACATACAAACTCTTTCATAAAGACTGACTACACACATTGAAACACTAATTTTCACTGAGTTCACTGTGAAAGTCGTAACTCGTAGCACTGAAAGAGCTTTTTGTGTTTTGTATGGACAAGCGCTCCCGCGTCATGTATTTTTCCATACAAAAGTGGCAAAAGTAACTCTTTCCACTCTTACCACTTTCACAGCGAACTCTCGCCTACACACCCTAAATTTATTACATTACAGGGGTAATCTGTATATTATGTTACACAAGGCTAATCAGGGTAAGTCCGGATCTGCCCGGCTTAGCAAGTCCCGGCGCCGAGGGGAACGCTTTAGTTTGCCTAAGCGTTCCCTAACTTGGTGGAAGTCCGGTCCCTGTGAGGTAGACCGGCCGGTCGTGGAGGGAGTCCTGTGTTAGACAGATCCAGGATATCTCTCCGTATACGGCTGAAGGCAAACCGCAGGTGGTTTTAGTGGGTAAACCCGGAGTCGGGAGTCCCACATACCCCCGGGGTGCTTCAGCTTAACTGAGGCACATCCCTAACCCGGAGCACCCATAAAGGGTTTCCTCTGCGCAAAAAAAAAAGGGGTAAGTCCGGATAATTTAAATTATCACTAAATTAGTCGAGTGTTTTTTTTTTACCTGGCGCTACGGCCATATTCGCCATACTGCGCACTGCAACCGCAAACTGTACCGTACCGTAACTGTAGTTTAATTTAGCGACTAGCGTTAACCTGAATTATCCGGACTTACCCTGTATCCGAACTTACCCTGATTAACTATACAAAGTACGTCGAACGTATAAATTTCGAGAACTCTTCTAAGTTCTAAGTCGGCCTACTGGTTCGTTCTGTCTATTGTGCCCATAGTATCGATTGTAGTTAATTTTAAACTAACTGTCTCACTTCATTAACGAAACTAAGCGGTAGTTATTAGTAGTCATTCATGATGCTAGTTCTGTGACGTGATCATCATCATCATCATCATCATCATCATCATCAACAACAACAACAACAACATAATCATGGAAATTATGGAAATATGATATGCTTTAATATGCCTAAATAATAAAATATTGAAGAAGTCTGAAACATTGTTTAATTATTCTTCTGTTATAACAAACTTATAAGATAGTAAGTGACAATTATTGTTAATCAGATACGGTAAACAGCTCAAACTTTTGGAGGTTCCTTTACTAGGTGAATTGTGAAGGTATTGGCCTGTAAGTCCTAAAATTTCAATCAAACATAATCAATTAGTATACTGAACGTGACCATACGTCCCGCTTTGGGCGGGACAGTACCGCTTTCAGGCAGTCTGTCCCGCTGTCCCCCGCGAGGCCGAAATCGTCCCGCTTTCCGCGTAGATGTTCCGCGCGGCTTCGCCCGCGTAAATTAGGAATTTCACAGACAAATCAGCCCACAAAAATAGCCTATAATCCTTCACATGGTTTACATTTTATCTGTGCCAAATAGCAGTGGCTCGTGAGATAACCTCTTTCAAATATTATTTTTTCCGTTTTTCTACATTTTCCTCTGTTTCTGCGCTCCTTTTCGTCGTCTTTCCGTGATAAAATATAGCTTTCCTCGATAAACGAGCTATCTAACACTGAAAGTTCCAGTAGTTCTATAATATTAGTTCAAATTCAAATGCATATTCACAAATATTGGGGTGTTGAAATTATGTCCTGAAAAAAGCCGTAGCCCGTAAACAGTTTTATTTTATTTTCAGCTGCAAAAAGACGTGCAAAATCTTTTTACTTAAGCTAATATTAGATATTTCATATTATATTATTATGAAACATATTTTCAGTATAATAAAATTAATTTATACTGCATTATATTTACTCGACAGTAAGAATGGTCTTCTTTTCAACTCTCTACTTACTTTTAACACAAAGTTACTCTTAATTAAATACTTAAAAGCCTTAATGGCGCAATTATCAAGCCATTATGAAGTTGTGTCGACACTCAACAATCACACACATACACACAGACACATTCTGAACACACACTCACACACACACAGGTTTATATTATTAGAAGATATGCTTTTAAACGATCTCATAAACTTTTACAGATGCTGTAGACTGAAGTAATGATCATCAGTATTTTAATCCAATATTAAGTTTTTAAACACACTAGGCCGAAATTACGCGGCGTAAATTACGTCCGCAATGACGACCTCTGTGGCTCAGTGGTAAGCGCGTTGGACGCTCAAGCCGGGGGTCGCGGATTCGAATCCCGCCGACGCGACGGAACAAAAAGTTTTCAATGTTCCCGGGTCTGGATGTGTATTAAATTTGTGTATGATATAATAAAAATCTTAAATATATGTATATTGTATAGTATATAAGTATTAAATAATATATTTCCGTTGTCTGGTACCTGTAACACAAGTCCTTTAGGTACTTATCACGGGGCCAGACTGACGTGGTGTGAAGCGTCCATAGATATTATTAATGTATAATTTTAAGTTACAGTAATTGTAAATTTTATTTTAAAAAGATTAATTTAAGAGCCCGTACTCTCTTTTCTACTTCTCTCTTCACACTCACGCCCGTCTTTCATATGCCAGGTGAAAAAGGACGATCGCCAAGTTAGCGGGCAGTTATAGGAATTCTGTTTTTTAAAGGGGTTTTTATATGAAAGTGGTAAAAAGTAATTCCAACATTGTATAGACGACTTTCTCAACAGTACATTGTATTTTTTGCATACCGTTAAGACGTCAATACAATCCATAAAAAGGTGATATTCTAAACCTTTTACAGCAAAAATCACAAAACAGTCGCGGGTTTGAGTTGGATTATTTAAAGATACTTTAAAAAAATAAAAAATCTAGCTCCAACATTAGATTCTAATTGAAATGATCTTACATGTTGTGCATTAAAACTTATAGAAATACTGTATTTTAACTGTTAAATCACGTCTGTTAAATGACCGAAATCGGCAAAATTTCGTATACGGACTCTTAATTCTCACTTTTTTGGTAAAAAGTGGGACCCCTTGCGAGTTTCTTAGGGGGGTATTAAATTATCATTTATATTGAATCATATATCATTGAGTCATTTATATTGGATAATGTAATATAGATAAATTATTCATTTCTTCCTTGATCATAGATTTTTGACGTTTGCTGAGAGATTGGATCCAATACGGTCATAGAAATTGGTGTTTTCAGTTATTTAATATAAAAAAGAGTTTTTAATTCCTTGTTCGTTAATATGTTTCAAATAATGTAATGTAATTATTTTTCTAATTATATACTTCAATAATCTTGCTGAAATAACATAAAACAAGCCATGTTAAAAATAACGATGTCTTTTGACAAATCGAATTCTCTGACATCTAGTAACACTGATGTCAATACCTGTCAGCGTTAGCGCTCCCCATTAGCTATTGAAACCACATATGACGTAAAATAGGATCAATGATAAATGATAATGTAATATGCAGATATGATCAAATGATCATTTATATTGGATCCTATATATGATCCTATAAATGATCCAATATAAATGATAATGTAATACCCCCCTTACGCCGGTCCTTCTCGCCGGGATAGTTCCCGAACCGGTGGTAGGCGCCAGTAGTATCAACGTTCTGAAAGCATTTGCTTCAAATCTATTCGGAAATAAAACAATTTTTATTTATTTTTATTTTAATGTCAAACGCATACAAAATACGGACGGAACGCGATGGAATAGTGTGTCATCGGTAAATGCTAATTTGCGGGCATAATCATGCGGAATTTACGCAGCGTAACTTCGGCCTAGTGTGTACTGTGTTTAGACACTCATACAGTTTCGAAACAATTTGAATTCAACCTGTGTAGGCTAACTACATTGAGATTAAAGCGTGCCATCTGGCGACATTTTCCGATACTATCCATACTATTATTAGAAAATGTGAAAGTACTGTGTCTGCCTGTTACCTCTTCACGCCTAAACCGCTGAACTGATATTGCTGAAATTGGGTATGGAGATATCTATACATATAATAAAATATGATCTATTTCGAGTCCCTCGAAAGGACATAGGATACTTTTTGTCCTGGAAAAATTTATGTATGAGCTGCAAGCATCGTCTAGCTTATTGTATTTTTTGTTAGTTTTGTGGTAGCAGTTAGTATAATAATTAATCCATGCTTTTTTAAAAGAATACCTACATAATATTTACCTAAAATTTCAATTGTCGTAAAGGACATTAGGATGAAAATGATTTATGTAAGTACTTTAAATATCATAATAATATTATATTTATAGTTTATAATAACTGACGACCTCCGTGGCTCAATTGGTTGAGTATGTGGCAGCTCAAGCCGGGGGTCGCGGGTTCAAATCCCGCCGACGGAACAAAAAGTTTTTCAATGTTCCTGGGTCATGGATGTGTATTAAATATGTGTATGATATAATAAAAATCTTAAATATATGTATAGTATAAAAGTATTAAATATATTTCCGTTGTCTGGTACCTGTAACACAAGTCCTTCAGGTACTTAGCACGGGGCCAGACTGACGTGGTGTGGAGCGTCCATAGATATTATATTATTATTAATAACTCTTTTTCGCCAAAATGTCGAAATCGTTATACTAAGTTGAAAAATAACACCTCCCTCGGGCTATAAGCTATAATATTATATAATGGTGATGATGTTATGGTAAATATCCGGAGGTAAACGCGCGAATTAATTCTGTGAAAGGCCCAAAAATGAGTTTTTTCATCCTTAATACTTCGTCGAAATCTTTGGAGGAATTTCCAGTTATTATTTCGCAAATTGAGTTTTCGCCCGAGTTTCCGACGAACAGTGTTTCGTAAAAGAACAATAATCATCGCTTATTTAATTAAAACTCTTTCAAATTCTTCCCAAACAAAGCAACCGCTCCGCAGGCAAACATCAAACATTATTTTGCTTAAAATATAAAGAGGTACCATTTATATTTCCAAAATTTTTACGGCTACGGCCAAAAGCAATTTTTTTTTTGTTATTTTTTTCTAACAACAATATTTTAGTCAAAATGGCGCATGAGCCATCCATTTCCCTACACTAATATTATGAAGATGGAGGGTTCGGAGTTTGTTTGTTTTAACGCACTATTACGAGAATTGAAAATTATTTTTGTGTTGGATTGCTCATTTATCGAGGAAGGCTTTACTGGCTTAAGGCTTTACCTTTTATAATATCAATCTGCTACTAATAGAAGAGAAGAATCAGTAAAAAAACGGGGAAAATTATTAATGTTTGCTATTATAAAACGTGCTTTTCTTGCATTATAACCTGTGTCCTGTACAAGATATGAAGCTCGTAAACTGATCAGGTAATTAAATGGGATCGGAAAGGATTTACTTAGGTACTATAAATCGCTTTATGCGCTTGGTCCAAGTGAAAAGAGTTTGACTAAATTGAATCGTGTCAACTGTCAAGGATGTGTCAAGGCTTATATTATATTTTGCGTATCTCCTTACAAAAAAAAAGGATATATTATGACAATTTTAACTTTATTATATTTTACTACTAGCTGTGCCCCGCGGTGTTACCCGCGGCTTATTAGGGAAAATAAATTGTAATATTTTCCCGCAGTAAAAAGTAGCCTATGTGTTAATCCAGGGTAACAGCTAACTCCATACCAAATTTTATTAAAATTGCTTCAGCTGTTTAGACGTGAAGAAGTTACAAACACACAAACTCACAAACTTTCGCCTTTATAATATTAGTAAGAGTAAGATAAGAAGTAAGATAAGATTAGTAAGATAAGATAAGATTAAGAGATTACATTATTTGAATGGAGTATAATATTATTATCATGACACTCGCTACACTTATGTCTTGTTTCATAAATTCCTAACCCTGTCAGTTAAAATTTTAATGAATTTATAAATATTTAACATTCAAACGCCCTTTACGACGTTTTGAGTAATTTCTATAGAATTTAATAAAACGTTTCTAACTTATTCAGTCAGTACTTCAGTAATTGGCATGCTTGTATTATTGTTAACTAAGTATACTGCCAATTAACATTTTACAAGGACACAATTCTATACGACTGCTAGTTTCACAAGTTACATTAGCTAAAGCTTACCAAGGAGCCAAGGAGTTTAAGTTAACACTAAACTGCGATGAGAAAAACTACTTAACTAGGTAAGAAGACACAAATATTAGTAGGACAATATCTAATATCTATGTCGAAATAAAATAATACGCATAGTGGGTATAAAATTAGCAATACTCTTTAGCATCCCGCCCTCCAACAATGCAGCATTTTTAGAAGTACAAACTATGCTTAAACACAGTGTAAGGACTACCAATTATTATTGAAGTGAAAACTTCTTTAGCGGCGCGGCGTTGACCACTTTTGTGGGATGGGTAAAAACTGTGAAACTCGCGTCAGATGCTCGTGCTGATCGAAAAACCGTAAGACGGTTCGAGAGTAGTGTTGTAACATCGAAATCGATTTATCGAACTATCAATTGTTTTTTTCGATTGTCGATATTTTTTAATCGATTTCGATTTTAATCGGGTTTCGATTAATAAAAAAATCGATTTTTTAAAAATCTATTTTCGTAAAAAAATGGTTTAAAAATTTAATCGATTGTAAGGGTTTCGATTAATTAAAAAAAAACGATTTTATTTAAAATCGATTTTCATAAAAAATGTGTTAAAAATGCACAACGTTAATAATCAAGTTTTCACTTCTGCCGGCACAAGATGTTGTTTTGAAAATCGACTTTTCTTTACTCTAGTGACCCTAACTAGGTCAAATGACATTGGTGATTACTACAAATCTGTACCAAAGGTGATCCTGACCACCGAAAGCTGATCCCTCGATTAATAATCTGGGCAGCCAATGTAAAGTCGCGGTTTGCTGTACCCGTGCTTGTATTATGTGTTGCCATTTACAATAGCTATTTACACCACACGATATCGATACAGTAACGTGTTGCCTTGTATACTATTTTAAAATGTATGTTATCAAAGTTACGTTATTTTATTTATATTTATTTGGAAAACATTTATTTAATGTATATAAAGAAGGCTATATAAAATCTAGACACCATTTACACGTTTTCACAATATTTAGAGCTTACCATACCTGATACCATACCATTACCATTAATCAGCTACATCATAATATTTAATACTTATATATTAAGGTTTTTGCGTCGGGACTAAGAATCTCTCCAATTTCCATGCACATTACATTCATGATTCAAGTCGGTTCAATAGCTAAGCGTGAAGGCTCAGTAGCTTTGGAGGAAAGAAATACAAAATAGACAGACCAACGAAGGATAGAAGCTACTTTTCGCATTTATAATAATAATTAATTAATTGATTATGGATTGTGCACGATTTTCAATTTCTGAAATAACTCTACCAGCAGGGCAATCGCGCTATTTTTAAACGTTTCAATTCAGGTTCACATCTACTTCGGTTGTGGTTCAGTTACGGTTTGGTTCCGCTGCGTCTGAACAAATTTCGGTATCGTGCTAACGTTTCAACCGTAGCTCAACCTTAGATGGAACTCGAACGAAGCGCAACGTTTGACCTTTAGACAGACATTGCAGCGGACCAATCAGCGCCCTTCTAATTTAATTTTGATTGGTTTAAATATGAACAATTTTTTTCCGATGCGTTAATTGGTCAATTGGCAAATTGTTTATTTAAACATATGGATGAATATGACACGAGTGAAGTTGTTTTGATACTTTATGAATGCGAATGATTATTACTTGGAGTTTTTAATGTACGTAATTAAATTTATATTGTTTTATTATATTTTACAAGCGCCATAAGTGTTGAGTAGTGACTAGTTACTAGTGACTAATTGTGACAAAAGTTTTCTGTGGCGTAGAAAACATTTACCTAAAGAAGTAATGTCAAAATTCAATTCACTTTTTAACAAACTCAAATAGTCCGTAGTGTTATTTTATAGCTTTGAAGTAAAACATAAGCTTATAGTATTATAATTTGATTATATCGATTTTCGTCAATTTAACATACTGAAATAAGAAACGTTTCAGAAACGTGCGAGTAGAAGTCGCATTGTATCAACTTTTTGTTTTGACAGCGTTTGCGCTTGGGCTGAGGTTCAGTTACGTCTCAACTGGCTGTCAAAACGTTAGCGCGATACCGAATCGTTCCAAAAGTCGACCAACGTCCGAGTTTCATTTGCGGTTCAGTTGAAAAAATTTAGCGCGATTGCCCTGCAGAGAAAAGTTTTATATAACTAAAATGAATTAATATGTAATTTTAAAAAACTACATGAAGACATTTTTAATTAAATACGCAGGAAAAACGTTATCCTAAAATATGATTCAATGTATCTCTATACGAGTAATAGTCTAGTCTCTACATCAGTAAATATCGTACGATAATAATCGTTATCGGCTCTTGTAAAACGGGCTTGGTCCGCGGCGTTATATCCGGCCAAGTTCCGACTTATCTACAATTGCCTCGACGACGGACTGATACAATTATATTGAACGTCTAAACAAGGAGGTTTTGAGTGTCCTTCCTTGGATATTCTAGCAATTCCAGAGAAAATAAGAAGATACATTTATTTTATGTATATTTTGTAGTCTACTTGTAATAAAACTCTTTTTAGGAGCAGAGACCTAGAGAATTTTAGATGTACTTAGTATGTGAAGATGATTCGGCAAACGTTGTTTTGCCATATTAGGTATACATTATGTGCATAATTTAGGTAATATGGACTACAAAGTCCAAGCTGTTATTTTTCATACGTTGCATACGTGCCATAGAGACGTTGTTTATGCCATGTCGATCTAATACGATATGATCGCTATAGCGTGATCTAAGACTTATGTATATGCTGCAATGTTGTTTCGAGGATAGATGATAGATTTAAGTCGATTCTCAGACCCACAGGATGACAGGAGTCAGGACAATTGCACTTACACTTTCGGTGCAGCCCTAGAGGTGGAGTTTAGCAACAAACATCACGATTCGCAACACAAGAATTTTATATATTGTAATATTAGATAATATTATGTAACACAGAACACAAGTCGTGTATATTTATTGGGCTAAGGTGGGCTTACCGCGTCGCGCCGTGGGCCCAGAACGGAGGATTACGCTGGATCCTGTCAATACACCCATAGATAAACTATAAACCTTCTATAACGCTCTTTATTTTATAGAACAAAATGCGTGGAGTGGAGTTGGTGTGCAAAGATTTTGTTTTAGAAAAGAAATATAACTATAACCTACCTACTCCTTAATAATATTAAAATTTAAAATGGAATGAAAACACGGCTATAATGTTGCGTGGTTAAGAGTAGGTAAGTTTTTTATCTTTAGAACTAAAATTACAAATGTAAAATATTACCTATGAGAGCAAAAGTAAAGAACTTAGTAGAATATTGTTTTTCATGCCAGCCTCACGTCTATAAAAGATTACCTAACTATAAAATATAATTATAAACCTAAGAAAAAGAAATTTTCTTTAGCTAATGAAACGAATAACTAAATAAAATCACAAATTTACGACGGGTCACTTTTTATTGATAGTTAAAAAGTCGTTAAACTTCACTTTTTTAAATGGAACGCTCTATAAAAGTTGTTTAACAATAAAACAAAAAACAAACGAGTATTCGAAATAATTACGTCTCTATTTGGTTAAATCGACATATTCGATTCGACGCTCACGTAATCGAATCAGAATCGGTACGATAATCGGCTTAAACGAACACTCCTCTTTTTGTCACACAATATTTTGAAATTATGCGTTTAAGTATCATTCCCACAACTGTCACAACACTATTAGACAGTCGATAGTATTATTTGTTGCGGATTAAAAATGATTTCTACTATTTCTTCGACAAATTCCTATAGATAGCGACAATACGTGAATTGACGTCTTAAGAACTTATAAGATTCGAGCTTTCGAACCAACGTAACTTCGTTTTTAGGGTTCCGTACCCAAAGCGTAAAAACGGGACCCTATTACTGTGACTTCGATGTCTGTTCGTCTGTCCGTCTGTCCGTCTGTTTGTCTGTCTGTCCGTCTGTCTCCAGGCTGTAACCCAAGAACGGTATTAACTAGAGAGATGAAATTTTCACAGATTTTGTATTTCTGTTGCCGCTATAACAACAAATACTAAAAACAAAATAAATTAAATATTTAAGGGGGGCTCGCATACAACAAACGTGATTTTTCAAACATTTTTTGCTCGGTATCAATGATGACAACAGGTAGGTACTTGAAATTTTCACAAAGGCCTTAATTATGTGTGTTCTTTAATAATTAGTAATAATATTTAAATAAAATAATATATTTAAGGGGGGCTCCCATACAAAAAAAACACAATTTTTGGCCTATTTTTGCTCTATAACGGTACGGAACCCTTCGTGCGCGAGTTCGACTAGCACTTGGCCGATTATTTAAACTAGGAAGCAAACGAGTCGCGGACACATCCATGAGAAAATCAAAGATGTAGCGAGTGCGTTGCTCTGCCGTTGTCATTATAAATGAAGAAAGAGATACAATTTTTTAATAGAAAGACACATAATAATGTATATATATGTACAGCTAGGGTAGTGTAATATTTTTCATTAAGAAGAAATAATCAAAGTATCGAAAGCTGAAAGGCTTAATTTTTGGCTCACCTTTTCTACGCATCCAATAGTATAAAATATAACAAAGATACGAGGAATTAATAGGATATGTAAGCTATCTGGGAAGTTGGACGCGGTCAAATGACCGCGTCCGCAGCAGCTGGGCCCGTCATAGATAGAATAGCAGTGCAGTACGTCACATTAGACTTGGATTTGTTTTAAACTGTTTAAAATATAATATTATTACGTACCTTAATAGCATGATTATTTATAATTTAATGATAAAAATACAAGGAAATAAGATTATATTATAAGTATCTTATAATGTAGTCGCAAAGTTAAGCTGCGGTCAAATGACCGCGATCGCGCGGTGGAGCAGCTCTATACTCTATGTGATAATAATGATTACACAGGGCATCATAGCTCCCATACATAAAATCTTAATACAATATTATCTCGTTAAACTAGTCGTTACTATTACTATTACAATAATATTGTCATATCGACTGCAGTCTGCAATATAAAACTGCACATATTTGTGTTACTGAAAAGTGAAACGCTAAAAATAAGACAAATTAAGGCAATATCTACTACGATATCTTCAGCTGGTTGCCACTTAAAACCTAAAAAAGCTTTTTTTAACCACCACCTACTCAGCAACACAACCCCTTAACTTTTTTTTCATATTAACCTACTATTGTCTCTACTCTATGGCAAAATTTAATAATTCATACAACCGACTCCGCGGGAGGGAAATACAACATGCCACAATTAATTCGCAGATTTCCATATCATTTGAGCCATTAGAGATAATTGTATTTTATTAATTTTCAGAGAACTTTCCAACTACACGTGGAGGGTTATTTAACAAACGTATGTAAGTTTGTGATGTTACTTGAGATGAAAATTTGTCCTGAAATACCGGCCCTGCTTAGGGTCTACACAGACGGACCGCATTTTAACTGCAATCCAACCGCAAATTGCAGATCAAATGCAGTTTGAATGCAGTTGACACGACTGAAATACGACTGCAATAGAACTGCAAACCAAACGCGCAGTCGGATTGCAGTTCAGTTGCAGTTGGCGTGCAGTCGTGTGAACTGTTTGGTTTGCAGTTCTATTGCAGTCGTATTGCAGTCGTGTCAACTGCATTCAAACTGCACTTGAACTGCAATTTGCGGTTGAATTGCAGTTGAAATGCGGACCGTCTGTGTAGACCCTTAGGCATCAGTCTGCCGCAAAATAATGACACCTGTAAGATCCATATTTGTCTATCGTAGGAGGAATAATATTTGGACTCGAATATATTATGGCTAAGAAGAATATTTTAAGAACAATTATTATGTAACACCATGAGTATTCATATTGCATACGATTTGCAAGTTCATTAAAAATATTCATATTTCATAATATACACCCCCGTACCCCCTTTCAACTTTAATAGAATGATGATATAAAATTAGCTCATTAAATTAAGGTGTCTAATCTTTTATCCAATCTTTGAATTTTCAGGAAAACAGAAAATGTCAGGTATTCCGTGTTGAATAAAGATTCGATATCATTAACACCTCAAGCTGTCACAAGAGCTTAAAATACCTGATCTTTGGGTATAAATAGGTACTATCTATTTAAGGGCTAATAAATAATCCACATTATTGACGTATCAATGAGTGTCCTTCAAGGGTCACCGGCATTTTATTTTCAGATCCAATGTAAAACTAAAATATCAATGAAAAGTGTAAGGGCGCGTTTAGTTTTCTGCGCGCGTGTTTTCCCAAACGCTACAGGAGAAAACGCGCACGTCTGAACGCGCTGTAATATAAACTGAAATTTTGTCAAAGATTTTTCTTAATCTAAAAATACATTATGTACCTAATAGTCAGGGTTCCCTAGAACATTTTTTTATTGAGTATTAACAAGCTAATTTTTTGTGAGTAGCTTCATTTTGATAAGACAATTAACATTTTTATTTGCGAAAAATCGAAAGTCGAAAGTGGTATCTAACAGAAATAGAAAGAATTTCATACTTTGATTTGATGGTCTTAAAATATAGATTATTCTATTTGTAGGACAACTCAACTCTATCAACCTACCAATGTACAAAATATCTGCTAGTTAGGGTTCTGTTTTAGGGTCCCGTAATCAACCAAGTTTTGTTGATTACAGAACCCTGACTATAACTACCTACCTCATAGTATTTATTATATTATATGCTTTAGTATTTTTATCTAATATATATAAATCTCCTGTCACGATGTTTGTCCGCGATGGATTCCTAAACTATTTAACCGATTTTAATGTTTCTTTTTTTTAAATGTGTGCTTTTTTCCAACTTGAAAGATAGGATAGCTTAGATCTTTAATTATAATCGCAATTTTATTTTATTGCAAATTATCTATACTAATCTATAATTTAATATTATAAAGTGGAAGAGTTTGTTAATTTGTTTGTTTGTTTGAACGAACTAATCTCAGGAACTACTGGTCCGATTTGAAAAAATATTTCATTGTTAGATAGCCCATTTATCGAGGAAGGCTATATTTTATGACGCTAAGACTAATAGGAGCGAAGAAATAGAGGAAAATGTGGAAAAAACGGGGGAAAATTATTTGAATGGGCTTATTTGAACGCGCTAATCTCAGGAACTACTGGTCCGATTTGAAAAATTATTTCAGTGATAGTTAGCCCATTTATCGAGAAAGGCTATAGGCTATATTTTATTACGCCACAAATAATAGGAGCGAAGAAATAGAGGAAAATGTGAAAAAAACGGGGGAAATTATATGAAAGGGCTTATTTGAAAGCGGTAATCTCAGGAACTACTTGTCCGATTTGAAAAATTCTTTCAGTCTTAGATAGCCCATTTATCAAGGAAGGCTATAGGCTATTACGCTAAGAATAAAAGTAGCGAAGAAATAAAGGAAAACGGGGAAAATTATATGAAATTGCTTATTATCTTAACTACTGGAGCTATTTTTATGTTATTTGGCAAACTGGAAGAATAGACCATGTGAAGGGACATAGGCTATTTTTGCGGAAAAATGTACGGTTGCATGAAATTCATAAATTACGACTGACAATGACAACTTGAGCCTGAAAATTGGGATCTAAGTACTCATGAACCTCTTTGCCGATTGAGCTTATCTTCGTTCTTTTATATTATAATGTCTTTATTCTCCCACTAATTAAACTACACGCTCAAACTCCTAAAAAAGTTGATCTCCCAAAGTGTCCCAATTTTAAAACACGCGTCGTCCACATTTTGGGGTCGGTACGGAATTACGGGATATTATGATTTATCCCGGCACGTATCCCGCAGATAACTGAAACTGGAGGCTGAACCAGATTGGCTTAAAGTATTAAAAAGTATTACGCCGGGAATCGCTTATTAACCACAAGGATGCTCTTACATTTTCCGTAATGGATTTTTGTGTTGATAAAGTTGGAATTTAAATAGGTACTAAGGTATACATTTTATTTATATTATATATCTAGCATAGGTATAGACACACGCATACTAGAAACAGGACGGATTTATATTTTTACGACTATAGGCCACTTTAAGGTGACGTCGCGTATTAAGTATGTATAAGCACAACGATTCTGCAAAATAAAATTATTATTTTGGTTGATGAAAGAATTTTTAACAAAATTTCACCAATTCCAAAGCAGAAGCTTATTTCCGGAATAAACAAAGACATGGTAGAATTAAAGCGGGGAAAAATGTTGCTATGTGAAAAAATATAAGCCGCTGTAAATTATGTGAGCCTTTGTTTTATAGTCCGAAGTTAAATCTTCAGGAAGGTGGATTTTTGACGCCTACTTACTGTGGTCGAGTAAGCCTGCGCCATTCTACTTTTACATACGATTTTGACTCTACATGTAGCGTTGGCAGAACAGCCGTCCCAACGATATATTATGAACAACCACGCTTATGAATTGCTGTTATGTCGCTGTTTTTGTCAATATTTCAAAGCGTCTCAAATCTCAAAACACTTTGAAATTTGAAATATTGTTAAACTCCGAACTCCAAGGAATTAGGCTGAAGATCGGGCGGTTGCAATGTCGATATATCCTGCGCCCGACTTATTGCAAAATACTCCACATTCCTCCCGCGTTCGCGTGAAGCATATAATATAGGCAAGTTTATAGCCCGATTGCTTTAAAAAGGGTCTAAAATCTACCTACATACATAAGTATTCTTAATTCTGAAAAAAAACAGTCGGTATTATTTAATTTTGGGAACACTGTAAGCATCTAGATTTCTTAAAAGATTTTAATAGACTTATTTGTTCCCTCTTTCACCATTTTCTTGAGTTTAATTTTAAAAGCAACAGCATAAATGCTTCTGACGTTACACTAAGTCTGGGGTTTAAGCGGATAGCTTTAATTGTTTGGAACGAACCGAGTTCGCTCAAAATATACTCGTATATGTTTATCCATAAATACACAGAGATAACTGTTTGTGTATTGTACTGCATTTGTGCGAGAGTATAATATTAAATACATAGGAAGTGTATTTAAAAGATAACTTCTAATTCTACTTTTATAGAGAACCACACACCAGCCACTTTAATTTCAAATAGAAAGTTAAATTGGGTGTTATGTACTGTAGAATATATTATGCTCAGTCTGTCCTAAAATTTTGTATCCATATTCCATCCATATTAATAATTAATATTATAAATGCGAAAGTGTGTCTGTCTGTCTGTTACCTCTTCACGGCCAAGCTTCTAAACCAATTTTGTTGAAATTTGGTATAGGGTCTTTGAGTCTTCGGAAAGGACAACACTTTTCATCCCACGCGATAAACTAATTTTGGCGCAGTGGACTATGGAGTAGCGGCGTTATCTAGTCACAGTATAATTTACGCCAGTATTATAGTACTCTGTGGTATAATTATGTTGGGGTTGGGTTGGGGTGTAGTGGGTGGTTAGCGACTACTTCTGCTAGTCGACCGTCTCTTGATGGTACAGAAGTTAGTGTTAAATTCGTTGATAGCCTGCAATCCTCTTGCCAGTGGCTCCAAGCAGCTGTCAGCACACAGCGGCCACACCCTGGTACACCACGTCGACTCGTGGGCTAAACCTGGTTGAGGGGGCTCCAGCGTTGAAACACGTGCTTTCCAAGCAAAACCATGTGTTTCAGAACTGGAGTTTTGTACGGTTTGTCCTCGTACGTTTTAGTGCTGTTGTCTCGGTGGTAACACAATCCACTTCCAGTGGCGAGACAACCAGGCAATTGTTGATGGCCTGAAGGTGATGATAGGACAAATTTGTCGTCACCAGAGACTGCATCTATTACTCCTCCAATCGTAGCGGTTTCTCCGTTCCATTGGGTTAAGGAGGTATAGACGAGAGGGTGCACCTGTGTTGTGCGCGAGCACTTGTGCACCTTAATATATCCCGCGTATTTGACTTGGCTTTCATAAACGGACTTAGAGATTGAAAGTCCCGTGGCGATGGGTAGAGGTAGAGAGGTTCAGTACTGGTGTAAGCTGGGCTTTGTTTGATACCTGCACACGGGCGGTTGAGGGAGAGTGGTCGCTCTAGCACTGCATTGGGTTGCGACAGTGCGGTTCGGCAGCACCCTCAGCGACCAAGCAGCTCTATTTAGAGTGGCACTGCTTTCCTCGCTCAGCCGGGGAGGGGGCTAGAAAAGGTGCCCCAAACAAATGCTCGCCCCAACAACCTGATGGGAGGCAGTTACCGCGGCTGCCTATACACCCGCCTTCGCGCGGTGGTAAAAATAGGAATACAAAAACTCCACTTAAAATGACGTTTGGCGCATGGAATGTGCGAACCTTATTAGACCGGCCTGGTAACATCTGTCCCGAACGTAAAACCGCCGTTGTCTCCCGAGAGCTGAGACGCTACAATGTGGATATAGCGGCCCTAAGTGAAACGCATTTAGCTGACGAAGGTGAGCTTGTAGAGCACGGTGGTGGCTATACGTTTTACTGGAAGGGTATAAGTTCTGCCGAACCTAGGCGTTCTGGTGTAGGTTTCGCAATTAAGACTAGAATAGCCAGGAAATTAGAAGAATGTCCTAAACATGTTTCCGATAGAGTAACTTTAATAAGATTACATTTAGATGACAATAACTATCTTAATGTCATAAGTGCATACGCACCAACCTTGGATGCTAACGACGAACTTAAAAACAGGTTCTATGAAGAAATTTCTAACACATTAACGAAAATTCCATCAAAAGAACAAATTCTTCTTTTAGGAGATTTTAATGCACGTGTTGGTCGTGACTATGAGGCCTGGCCTAAAGTGTTGGGAAGACATGGAATAGGCAACATGAACAATTATTGTTAAGCCTTTGTGCTGAATTTCAGTTAGCCATCTCGAACACAATGTTCCGACTTCCCACAAAGTATAAGGCAACGTGGATGCATGCACGATCCAAACATTGGCATCTGATTGATTATGCCATAGTAAGGCAAAGAGATGTGTCACAAGTTCATGTCACACGTGTTATGCGAGGCGCTCACTGTTGGTCTGACCACAGGCTTGTCATTACAAAACTTAACATCCGTCTGCATTACCCTCGCAGATGCGAGAGGTTAAGAACTTTTCAACTTAATGTGGATAGCCTACAGACCAAAAATAAACGTAATGCCTATATACAAGCTGTGGATAGATTAGTCTCCGAGTGTGATGCTAAACAAGGTTGTGTTGTTAATCAGTGGGGTAATCTAAGTTCACAGATTATGACAATAGCCTCAAACACTCTTGGAACCAAGGTAAAAAAGGCTGCAGACTGGTTTGATGAGAACGATGTCATCCTAACTATCGCTATGTCTAAGCATCGAGAACTCTTGCGACAGCAAAAACATGATCGTGACAGTGACCTAAAGAAGAAAATTGTAGAGAGTACCTTGAAACTAAGAAATTTAACAAGGACCATTAAAGATAAATGGTGGAAAGAAAAGGCTGAGTACATTCAATCGCTTTCTGACACGAACCAACTTGGGGATTTCTTTAAAGAAATTCAAAATTTAACTGGAACTCAGAATCGACTCAATGTACCCATAAGAGACCTAAATGGGCAACTTTTAACTAGCGAACTTGATGTTTTAAATAGGTGGGAAGAGCATTTTAAAAACTTACTCAACATTGATAGAGCAGTAAACATGGAATTTGTAAATACATTACCAGAAAGTACTAAAGTTACAGATTTAGATGAGCCCCCATCACTGGAAGAAGTAGTGTTAGCTATTAAATTACAGAAAAATAAGAAAGCTACAGGAATTGATAATGTGCCTGGTGAGTTATTAAAGTACGGGGGAGAGAAATTTCATGAGACGGTTTGGGAGTTGATTAGCCGTATGTGGGAAGAGGAAGTGATTCCAAATGAGTTCAAAACATCTAAGATCTCTCTCCTGTACAAAAACAAAGGCGATCGTTCAGACTGCAATTCGTACAGGGGTATTTCGCTTCTCTCTGCTCATGGCAAGATTTTTGCAAGAATCCTCCTCAACCGTCTCATGAAAATATCAGAATCGACGCTTCCGGAAACTCAGCTTGGATTTCGACCTGACAGGGGTACATGTGAAGCAATTTTTGCAGTTCGTCAGCTTCAGGAGAAGAGTCGAGAGCAACATCAACCATTATACCTTTGCTTTGTGGATTTAGAAAAGGCCTTTGATAGTATACCACGTGATGCACTCTGGACTGTTTTACTGAAGTTGGGCTGCACAGAAAAGTTTGTTAGGCTAATAAGGCTTTTACATGATAATATGATGTGCTGTGTAACAGTCAAAGGCGGTCAGTCTAAATTTTTCTCTGTATCTTGCAGAGTTAAACAAGGTTGTGTACTAGCGCCAACCTTATTTGCCATATATTTCTCCTTTGTGGTCAATGATGCGTTAAAGAACAACCCGCACGGCATAAAAATACGCTTCCGTACTGATGGCAAGCTTTTTAATCTAAGAAGGTTCAAGGCGAACACTAAGGTTTCGCACGACGTGATCACTGAATTAATGTATGCTGATGATATCTGCTTTGTATCTGACTCTTCTTCAGGTCTTAAAGAAGTTATAACCAGATTTAACGAATCATGCTTGCGTTTTGGTTTAAAAATCAGTATTTTTATAAACGGAAGTTATGGCCGTTAGGTCTGGAAATTCTGTCCACTTCGATGCATACATAGGTGATCAGCAACTAAAACAAGTAGATAAATTTAAGTACCTTGGGAGTACCATCACAAATAGACTTGGACGCTGAAATCAATAATAGAATTGGTGCCGCTGCAGCTGCGTTTGGAAAACTTCGAGGGAAAGTCTTTAAGTCACACGATCTTAAGCTTCAAACAAAAATTAAAGTTTATATGGCAATTATCCTTCCAAACCTTCTGTATGCATCTGAGACATGGTGTCCGTATCGCAAGCATATTCGAACTCTAGACAGATATCACCTCAAGTGTCTGCGAGATATACTTAACATCAAGTGGAGTGACCGTGTCCGGAACACCGATGTGCTACGACGTGCTAACGTGTGTGGCATGGAAGCCTACCTAATGCGACGTCAGCTACGCTGGTGCGGCCACGTTTCCAGGATGTCCGATGAGAGGGTAGCGAAGCGTATGCTCTATTCTGAACTCGTGGAAGGCAAACGTTGTTCAGGTGGGCAATTACTCAGATTTAAAGATGTTCAGAAAAGGCATATGAAGCGTTGCGAAGTGGACCACTCTCGATGGGAAGAACTGGCATCAAATAGGGCACAATGGCGGAAACTTATAAATGAAAAAGTCCACTCATTTGAAGAAAACAGAAGGTGCGATATTGACCTGAAAAGAGACCAACTAAAGAATAAACCACCTTCAAAAATCACTTACAATTACGAAAACGGTATTCTAACGTGTACTGTGTGTGCACGCACGTTCTCTAAAAAAATAGGATACCTTAGTCATATGCGTGCCCACGATCGTCACCGCATTACATAGTGTGAAGTCAAGTCGCCGAGGCCGAAATCGGTCAGGACATTATATATATATATATATAATTATGTAGCGACGACTTCAGAATTTTCGATATTAATGCATACCACGATTCAGAAATATTCGTTAGCTCACCACAATTTCAAACACTCTAAAAAGTACACAATACATATTTTATAGAGTCGCTACACGCCGACTTTGTGCAGCTAAATTATTCAGCCGCGTGTAATTGCATTCGGCCAGTTCTAAATTTAGTTCAAAGCGTTGATTTAATCATGAGCATTGTTTAGAAACTGTTGCTACTTTTAGACGTTAAAAGGAAATTAATTCTAGACTGATTTGTTATACAGGTTCCTTTTGCAGAATGAAGAAATAAACACGAACTCTTTAAATCTTACTTTAACTTTTTTCTGCATTTTTAAGTCATTGTCAGCAACAACGGATGTAAAACAATTCGCTGATAAAAAATACAAACAGACGAACAGAATAACCTTCTCTTTTTTGGAAGTCGGTTAAAAATTATGATTGGTTTGCATTTCCACCACATGCGTCGTAAATGGTAATACTATTATAATTATGCCTACAACAATAATGACAACACGCTCACAGGCAAAGATATTCTCACAGGAGTCTTAAGGTGAACGCAGATTTGGCCGCACCGCACGCACCGTAGTCGCCGCATTTCGAATTCTTCATATAAAGAATGTAGAAGTTGCGAAGACTGCGGCGCGGGTAGGTATGCGAGCTTGCCTATAACTTCATATAAAGAATTCGAATGCGGCGACTGCGGTGCGTGCGGTGAGGCCAAATCTGCGTTCACCTTTAAAGCTGTGGTAACTGGTGCGTTATTATAGCTCACGATTTCTAGCAGTTATAGTTCAACTCCTTTTGCTAAGTGTTGGAAGAACTGTAAAGTGCTCATTTAGATTTTAAGCTATCATAAGATAGCTTAAAATCTAAATGAGCATATCCATAAGAGCACCAGTGATCGCGACAACAATAGAATAACAATAGATTTCCAATAATCCGCTATCGAAGGATTAAACCATAATGATTATTCATGATAATTCTTTTAGCGTGTGTAAGCATTGCTTCGCTGCGAATGTATTAACTAGATCTAATCCATGACCATGACCATGTACAATCAGAGAAATCGGTTCATAGGCAAATGGCAGACCAACGTTATTTAGTTGTGTTATATTAAATCCAGACGACAGATCACAATTATTATGACTGAGTTTAGATAACCCGACCAAAATACTGACTATAAATTTATTTCTCGATGGTATAATCGCAACAGTCGATTGCACGTTTCATAAAAAAATTGGCAATCATCTTACACCATCGAATTCAGTCACGGGGAGCCCCGAGCTAGTCCACAGTCCACACGGCACTTTCCGTCAGCGTTGCGTCGACGCAGCGCTGCCGTTTGACGCATAGTCGGCCACACGGGCGCTGCGTCCATGGCAGCGTTATTAGGAAGCAGTCTTAACGTCAACACCCGCTTCGTCTCGGGGGCTACTGTCCATCATGTGCGCGTTACGATGACGCAGCGCGCCGTGTACCTGTATTATTATTTTGGTTACTTATTTGTATGTAAAACAACGCAACGGCAGCGCTGCGTCGACGCAACGCTGACGCACCGTCCGTTTGGACTGGCTCTAAAAGCGAAACTATTTAAAAGTTGTAAGGTTCTCATAAATCCCTCAGCCGTCTCCGGGCCGGGATCAGGATAAACTTTTTATCCCAGGTGATGGATCCACTTCCAACTCCGGAACTCGCAATCTTTTTCGTGCTACCCTCGAATACGTGGATATTTCCTGGAGCCGGCATTATACGGACTCTAGGATGTATATTGTGTGCGCGTTCAAATTAAAAAATAATATGGAATTAAAAAAAATAAACACAATCCTACAAGGATGTTTGGCACTGAAACAAGAAAATCGGTACTTATGTAAACTTTGCAAGACGAAGCTATATTTTCTAATTTTGGCACTGCTGTTAAATTATACTTTACCATACTGTTATCATCTTCAATGCTTCAAAACATCCTTGTAGGTCTATAATAATAAGACGCATTTACGAGTATATAATTATTATTAAGAATTAAGACTTTTTTACGCTAAGCCATTTAATAACGCAAAGACTGTGATTAAGTACAGATTGTAAAATATCAACAATAGTTACAAAATTAAATTTTAGGGTTTCATAATTTATTTTTCTATGCAAATATTATGAAGCAACAAGATAATATGGTTCAGGTAGGTATGTGTTAGATATTTAAAAGTGGTTTCAATATTTTGATAAAGACGTATTAAGATGTATTGAAAATTAAACCATTCATTAAATTTAAAGTGAAGTTAAATACTCACAGCTAATGACGAATGTCGAACTCGAAGCATATCATTTTAAATCTCGTCGTGGCCTGCGCTTTTGGACATCGAGCTTGAGCGAGATTTGCAATAGACTTGCAACAACTTCTGGGACAGCGGCCAAAGAATTGCACTGGACTACATTTTGGTAAAAACTGCAAAGAAAGTTATCAAAGGAATTAATATTATGCCAGAACATAATAATATTATACTTACTACGAAGGAATGAACCATACATTTTTCATTTCATTTCATACACTTTACCAACTCCAACTGTATAGTTTTTCAGTCAGTTACCGCGAAAAAGTCATAGACTAAAGAATGTTGAATGTGGAATTCATGATTCATATTGTTACGATTTCTGAACGAATCGTTCAGGCAAAACCACAGATTAAGGATATATAAATAGCTGATGTAACCTTAGCCTGTCATCGCGTGGCCATTTTGTGCTTATTTTCATACAAGTAGTGTGCGTTTATTTCTTGAATATTTCTATTTGTCGATCATTTCGAAGCACATTATTATACAGAAAAGAAAGTCATTTAGTTCATGATATCGATAAACTATAGTTCAAGTAATGAGAATCCGTAAACACACGTAAAAAGCTATGCAATTTTTGTAGACAAATTATTAATTGATGTGACATTTTTATCACTAATGCCTTATATAGCACGATTAAGGGATTATTAAACTTATAAATTATCTTTTTAGCTTACAAAAATACCGATTGAAAAGCCCAAAAAACGTTGTTCAAAACTTACGTATTTAATGTTAAATCCACGTGTTTCTTTGGCCATTCTTATGGTTTATTATTTAGTGGAACCACAAAACTCAACAATATCTAACACAAAATGTTCACTAAAAACCTTTATTAACACTTTTATTACATGAAATATGTAGACCGACTCCTTTGTTATGTCCGAGTAAGTCGGATATAACATTACACGCTTTTGACGCTTATACACCGATTAAGGCTCCTAGTGTATATTAACTCAATGGGAAAAACAGCTCATAATTATTTTTAACAAAAAATTAAAACCGACTTCCAGAGTAATAAACAATAATAATTATTATATAATAATGAACAAAAAAGTATGAAATAATTCTTACTCTTAATAGTGCCTTATGCAGAATACTCCTAAACCTCTACTATTTATGTACACAATCTTCATTATTTTGAAGTCGATACCATGGTGAGTTCTTAGACAAAATATTTTTAATTTTAAAGACTGGTATCGACTTCAAAATTATGAACATTGTGTATAGAAATAGTAGAGGTTTAGGAGTATTCTGCATAAGGCACTATTAAGAGTAAGAATTATTTCATACTTTTTTGTTCATTATTATATTATAATAATAATTATTGTTTTTTACTCTGGTAGTCGGTTTTAATTTTTTGTTAAAAATAATAATTTCTCTCTTTTTAGTAATTTAAGTAATTTATAAGATTTTCTGTAAATACTAATGTGTTCTACTAAGTGACTTTGGAGCCAGGATACACATTTATGATGTGAGAACCATAAAGTTAATATACCTAGCGCCCTCTCGGAATAGAGAATTGCATAAGCAACTCCAAGAATATACTCGTATCACTATATAATTAATAATATAAGTTTGGCGCTAATCAAGCAATGATAAAATTAATGTTCATTTACTTTGATTAATTTGGTATAACAATATAATTTTTGAAATCGTTCGACAAATTAAGAGTTATGATTTTATGATTCATGGTGTGGTGACTGGTGGTAGTGGTGATGATGATGATGAATGTAACTTGCATAGTAGCATATGCTTTGAGTTCTTAAACCAAAGCCGAAACCCTCAAACTTGCATCTTTAAGGAATCCGGAGTTCTCTTAGCACCTTCGGAACCAAGGTATATCTTGGTGCAAAATTTTGCTTTTTGGTAGCATTTGCTTAGGATACTTCTCATAAAATCGAAATCACCATATTATTATGTTTCCATATAAATTTTGAGGAGTTCCCTCGATCACTCATGGATCTTATCATCAGGTCGAAATAATAAAATAATTTTCAAAATAGCTTAACTTTTACAGAACAATGTTTAAAGACATCCGTGATCCGTTGTGATCTAAAAATACTATGAAAAATACCTACCAATTATAATAGGGTCATAATGTGAAGGTATATGGTGGAATGGTGGTGATGATGATGATGATGATTAATGTTTAAGCTTAGTAGTATATGCTTTCAGTTCTTAAAACAACGCCGAAACCCCCAAACATGAATCTATAAGGAGTAAGGAGTTTTGTTCACCACCTTCGAACCATGGTATATCCTGGTGCAAAATCTTACTTTTTGATAACATATGCCTGAAATACTTCATATGAAACCAAAAAAACCATATTTTTCCATTTGAATTTTGAGGAGTTCCCTCGATTACTCATGAATCCCATCATCAGGTCACCACTTTTGTGAAAATGGGACCAAATTGGAGTAAAACCTAATACAACAAAACAAAAATTTTGAAAATCGGTTCACAAACGGCGGAGTAATCGTTGAACATACATAAAAAAAATATCCACAGCCGAACGTATAACCTCCTCGTTTTTTGGAAATCGGTTAAAAAATAATATTTAAACAATGGCTACCAATTAATGGCTACACTTTTTATTAAAACAATTTTTTTAATATTTTTACTAGCTGATTTATTATTATTAGAGATGTGCCGATCATGATTCTGGCCGACTAGTCGGCCAAGCCGATCATGGTTTCGGAAGTTTCCGTAACGCTTTTTTTACTGCTGTTTCGCGGGAGTCGCACACGCCGCGCCGCCTTTTTAACCGACTTCCAAAACACGAGGAGGTTATATGTTCGGCTGTGGATATATATATTTTTTGTCTATTTAAATACAGTTGATTGTTTTCATTAAAAATTTCATGTACAGGAAATCGTGATTTAATAATACATACATTTTATTTGATGTTAAAATTATATTTATTACAAAAATAATTTATTTATTAGCAAGTAATTTTGGAAACACTTCATTTTATTTTAAAACGAGCTTTTGCCCGCGGCTTCGCTCGCGTTAAGAAGTATTATTATATACAAACTTTCATCCCCTATTTGAACCCCTTGGGGTGGGAATTTGTCAAAATCCTTTCTTAGCGGATGCCTACGTCATAACATCTACCCGCATGCCAAATTTTAGCCCGATCCGTCCAGTGGTTTCGGCTGTGCGTTGATAGATCAACATGTCAGTCAGTCACCTTTGAGTTTTATATATATATAGATAGATGTGTAACACTGGTTATGTGACGAGTGTGATATTATAATAATAATAATAAATAATAATCAAGGTTTTTCTTTAATGTAATTCCAATAATAGCAAAAAAGTAAAAAGCCGATTAGTCGGCGCTTTTTGCCGATTATTCGCCGACTACAAAAGTGGCCGGATAGTCGGCTTTACCAACTGGTCGGCGACTAGTCGGCATATCTCTAATTATTATTGAATCATCAATCAGCTGTAAGGCTTGATTTATGAGCTGTAAGGTGCAATCACCGTTTAGCACTATGTTCGATAGCTGTAACCAGTACGTAAGGTGACAGTTCTAGCGCCGGATGGGATCGTTATTAATTCGTCCACGCCACCTATCCCTGGGAACGCCCAGGTGATGCGACCTGTATAATATTTATGAGACAGAATCCTACCAGCTCCAAGAACTATAGTGATGTGCTTATTTTTCTATCGATAAGTCATATCGATAGTTTTACGCTATCTATATTTTTCCTATGTACAAATAAATGGACCCATTTATTGTCTTTAACAGCTTGTAACATAATATACCTAATAAATTATAATACTAGCTAAAAGCTTGTGAAGTCTCGCGTCGTCACACCTTGACTGACTGATGATAAGTTGATATGTAACACATCTACATTTATACAAAACTAGACGTTCCGCGCGGCTTCGCCCGCGTAAATTAGATATTTCACAGACTAATTAGTCCACAAAACACAACATAGCCTATGTATCCTTCACGCGGTCTTTTTCTTATCTATGCCAAATAACAGAAAAATTGCTCCTGTAGTTAGTGAGATAAGCCCTTTCAAATAATTTTCCCGTTTTTTCCACATTTTCCTCTGTTACTTCGCTCCTAAAAGTCACAGCGTGATGTTATATAGCCTATAGCCTTTTTCGATAAATGGGCTATCTAACACTGAAAGAATTTTACAAATCGGTCCAGTAGTTCTTGAGATTAGCGCGTTCAAACAAACAAACAAACAAACTCTTCAGAATTATAATATTAAAGTATAGATTACTATGTTAAAACACAAATCAATAGGCGTGATAGTTTTTCCGTAAAGTGAACCACAAGATGTAGGTTGTGGCGTGGGATATACTAGGTAATTACTGATTTCCTGCGCATCGCGACATAAAGAAGACGACCGGCCTATGCAAGCCCTCCATGTGGGGCCTCTGTTCGGCCTAGGGGGACACGAAACCCCAACAGCGTGGGCCTGCTTTGGGTGAGCATTCAAGCGCGGACGGAAGCCACGGAAGACATGTAATAGACCCTCGTGTCTCCGTCCTGCGCGGTAGTAGGAACACGGTCGGGTTTTAGTGGGTACAGCTGCGGCCACTTACCATCTCTTCGGCCGTAGCAAGTCCCACATACCCCGGTGGTCCTTCCCCAATGCTGCCGGGGATGCGTAATTGCATTTCCCGACCAAAAACAAAAAAAAAACAAAAAAAAAAAAAAAAAAAAAGGTAATTACTGATTATAATGACTAATAAATAATAATAGGTAATTTTTGTCTTCAACATGCATTACTACACCGCGCCGTTATCTACTTTTATAAAGTAAAAAAAGTGCATAGTTAATTCAGATTAAGCTTGAAAATTTGAAAATGACTTATGAAATTAATTTTCAATAACTGTATAAAATTAAGGAAGACAATCATTATTATGGTATTGTTTTTTACAAACAGAAATTTAGGCATGCCTACTAGGTACATTGTCTATAAATGTCTATACAGTATTGGCAATTATTGTGTAAACATGAGATTTGGTAATTAACAACTATATGTCTGTTCTCTATTCATCTATTCCATATTCAATTCATATATTACGTATTCAATATTCATTAATTCATCGTGTCATAGCTTTGTTAGTGCAACAATGGAAACTAAACATAGTACTGCTTTATCTAATGTTTGTGCACTGTGATGTTCTTTAGCGCCCGAATATTACCTATAAATAAAATAATAAAATAACACACTTTTCAAATTAAATAATAATTGATATAAATAATATTACATCCTCTTTAAAAATTTCTAAACTTTTATCGATATGCGATCTCACACATCACTAGCGTTTGGGGACTATTTCAGGAAGGAATCAGGCGTGTGATTCAGAAAGTGTTTTGCTTCGGAGAATTGTAAGGAGTTTTTTATATTTCTCTATAAGAAATGTGGCTTTGGCTTCAATATTGTTTTACAATACGTATAACAAATTCGAAAGTATCCGCCGATCCCGAATAACGTAGAATTCGCCCAAGTAATTTTAGTTCCTGCTTCAAAATGTAAACGGTGACTTACTATTAAGGCCGTCCCCCGAGCAAACGACCTTGGCCATAATTTGCAGCGTTGCCGAGGTCGCGCCAAAACCCTATTATTTTTACTTATCTTAGTTCAAAATTGTCCTAAAAAAATTAAAACGGGGAAAATGTAGTTTATGATATTGTCGGTCTATTGGCGTGAGTTTCAAATAAAAGTAATTTGTAAATCCTAAGGAGATGCTGAATATATGCTTGAATTTTAATAAATTGGTATTACTTTGGGGGCAGATATCATGAGTATAATAAACAAAAATAGAAAATTTAAAACGGGGAAAGGAATGTTGATATACTAAAGACTATTGCTGTATTTTTATTATAACTTTGTAGCTTTCAGATTATGAGTTTATAAGGCTTTAAATACGGTAAATTACGGAATCTCCGTGGGGAATGCTCTTAATAAGTGGGCAAGACCCACTCTACAAATATTTTCATGCTGAAAAGCATGCTACTATTAAATATGCAACTCACTTATTGATTCATCGCTGAGCATTACAACTTATCATGGTTTATATATGAATGCAACTTTGACAAAAGAATTCCCACTTCTCCCGGAATCCGCAAACCGTAAAAGAGAAAAGTAGGAGCAATCAATAAAAATGATTTAACCGTTTGAAACATTGTAAATGTATTCAATAGTTCCCGGTGACGCGGGATCGGGTAGGGCGCGACGCGGCGACGCCCCGGTACTCTCTGTCACATATTCCGGAAAATTACAAAATATAATATTCCCTATCTAGACAAAATTTGGAAAGAAACTTTAATGAGATTGTATAAAGAATTATATTTATTAGATGTAGTTCCCGGTGACGTGGGATCGGGTGGGACGCGACGCGGTAACGCCCCGGTACACTCCGACACATAATATTCCGGAAGATTACAAAATAATAAATATAATATTATGATTATTATACTGAAAAGAAAATATTTTTATGGGATTGCATAAAAACCATTAAAATATGTATTAAAGTTTCCGACATAGTATGTCTGGTCTCTGGTTTCCGGCGACTCGGGATCGGCACGTCGCGGCAACGCCCCAGTACTGTTTGTCACATAACTATTCCGGAAAATAATAGAAACTTTGGGAAGAATATTTTTGGGATTACAAAAAAAAACATTTTGATATAAATCTCCTCTTTTCGTTCTAACTTCTTAGTAACCGTACCAAATACTTAGATGATTCCCTCCCTCATTCCTCCCTCCATATTTCGTAGGTAGGTATTTAAAATTTTTCCTTTTGATTTACAGTAGGCAAGTATAAAATATTGACCGCTGATTCTTTTCTCTGTGCGTAGCTTGGCTAAGCTAAGCATGCTACACGCTGCAGTGCTACTATGGAGTGTAGATGGAGGAGAACTATATCTGTATGTAAAAAGTGTCCGCTGAAATGCGTTAAATTAGGGTGGCGCTACAGTAGCAATAGAGTAAATTTTAAATCATTTAGCAACTTTTATTTCAGCTATTTTAGGTTATATTTTTCAAAATATATTGGTATTAACCCAGTAATTCTATTTATATTTTGTTCTATTCAATTTGTCGTATTCTATTCGATTTATATTTTGTACATTCATTCCATACCCTTTGCTGCTTTAGCGGCCACTCAGCGCCACTCTTGGAGGATTTCTCAACTGTTATTTACTGCCTACAGCTGGACACTTTTTCAAATATTCCCCATTTATAAATGATAGTTCTCCTCCATCTACACTCCATACGAAATCTACGAATGTCAACTATTTATAACAAAACAAAATGAATCCAACTTGCGAGTTGGGTGTTTAAGGGGGGAAGGGGGTTAAGTCAAATCTCATTTAATCTTACGTTGAAGGGGAGGGTTTAAAAACCGGCCAAGTGCGTGTCGGGCCACGCGCAATATAAAGGCCTGGAGATAGTGACACAAAATTCTTGGTGATTTGTGCCAGTATGGCGGTTTTACAGTGGTATAATTACGTAAAGGCAAAAAGGAAAATGATGGTCATAGCGATCGCACTGGCAGCCCAAACGCGTGGGCGTTCATCGAACGTGTCGGATAAATAACAAGTGTCGAACGATTTGTTCCACAAAAATGCTTGTATTTTCAGATAGTCGAAAAAAAATAAGTAGGCGAAAGCGTAATGCCATACTTGTCGGGTGCGGCTTACAGCCCGCCATACCGACGCGAATACGTTAATTTTAATAAAAAAATTGAACCATTTGTACCAGGCTAATTTTCGCAATAGCTAATCATCGTCGAGTAGCCATTCACGAAAATCACCTTGCCATACTTTTCCGACAGCGCCCAATGGCCGCCATACCACTGCAAAGGTGTAAGATATTTTTTTTCGCCAAACGATTTGTGCCAGTATGGCATTTAATTTTTTGGAAAGTATTTGACAAAATATGACCGTTATTATTTTTCCCATATTTCTAGTAGGGGGAAAAAGTTCTGTCATACTTGAAATACTTATTTACTTTTGACGACCTCTGTGGCTCAGTGGTGAGCGCGTTGGTAGCTCAAGCCGGGGGTCGCGGGTTTGAATCCCGCCGACGGAACAAAAGTTTTTCAATGTTCCCGGGTCTGGATGTGTATTAAATATGTGTATTATATAATAAAAATCTTAAATATATGTATAGTATAAAAGTATTAAATATATTTCCGTTGTCTGGTACCTGTAACACAAGTCCTTTAGGTACTTAGCACGGGGCCAGACTGACGTGGTGTGAGGTGTCCATAGATATTATTATTATTATTATTTGACACGTTTTAAAAATACGACTATAAGATACGTAAAATCATTTTTTACATCATGCCATCATTGTAGTCTCGTCATTTGGCAATTGTACCAAAAAAAATTGTTACAGATTATAACCATGGGGCGGGATGACTATCGGACTTGAGCAAAAAAGTGATAAAAACTGGACGATTTCTACCAGTATGGCATTTGGATTTTTGGAAATTATACGATACAATGTGACCATTATTATATTTGCCATACTTGTAGTCGACGGAAAAAGTGACGCTTGAAAAACCGTTTGAATTATGTATGAAATCTTAGGATTTTGAAAAAAATATTATTCATATTCGCTGCCTCCCACAGGTATGGCATTATCAGACTCCTATTCATGATCATACAGGGAACTGTTAAAAAAAGTTTCAGGGTGGTACAAATCGTTTGGCGAAAAAAAACTTACACCTTTGCAGTGGTATGGCGGCCATTAGGCGCTGTCGGAAAAGTATGGCAAGGTGATTTTTGTGAATGGCTACTCGACGATGATTAGCTATGTAAAAATTAGCCTGGTACAAATGGTTCATTTTTTTTATTAAAATTAACGTATTTGCGTCGGTATGGCGGGCTGTATGCCGCACCCGACAAGTATGGCATTACGCTTTCGCCTACTTATTTTTTTCGACTATCTGAAAATACAAGCATTTTTGTGGAACAAATCGTTCGACACTCGTTATATTTTATCCGACACGTTCGATGAACGCCCACGCGTTTGGGCTGCCAGTGCGAGCGCTATGACCATCATTTTCCTTTTTGCCTTTACGTAATTATACCCCTGTAAAACCGCCATACTGGCACAAATCACCAAGAATTTTGTGTCACTATCTCCAGGCCTAATAGGGTTCCGTAGTACCGCAAGTTTTTGATAATTTTTATGGTCAACGAACGTATATTTAAAGCGTGTTTTACACTACTAACAACATCATCTCAGTTACTTTCAAAGGAATTTGAACGAAAAGTTCCTTTATACTTCGCCGAATACATTTTTTTACCCGACTTCCGGGAGGGTTATGTGTTTAGCGCGTATCTTGTTTAGTTAATCGACTATTACTCAATAACTTATGAAGTCTTCTTAGCTGTGATAGTTTTCCTTTTAAATTCAGCATATTTCCTTCTTCCGTGAATTTTTTCATATATCCAGAACCAACCCTTTAGCTGGTAGAAGGGGGAACACTGGACTCTAACGAATTTTTCCACTTTAAAACTTAATATTTCACAAATGGATCCCTAAATCGGAAAATGATCAATAATTTTTAAAAAAACCTATTCAACGACACCCTACACGATGGGGTAGGCGCGAAAAAAAATATTCATCCCCGCTTGATGTGTAGGGGAGGTACCATAAAAAAAATATTTTTTTACGATTTCATGTACCATTTTGTTGCCATCATTAATATGTGTATTCATGCTAAATTACAGCTTTGTATTCCTATAGTCTCTGAGTAAAACCGCGGACAGACAGACAGACAGACAGATAAACGGACAGACGGACAGACGGACAGACGGACGGACAGACAGAAACTATAAGGGTTCCTTGTTCACTACGGAACCCTAAAAACACCTCACATAATTTGTGAACGGCCCCTAATAACATGGCGGCTAAACGTGAGCTAAACTGCAATATTATTGTACCAATTTGTATAGTGTTATACGAGTAATTCATTTTTACATGTAAGTCCTAAATTTTTACAACAAAACACGTTAATATCAGTCTGAGTGTACTGAAATAACATTTTCCTTCGCAACAGATTTTTGGCTTTATTGCATTTATTTCGGCGCGACGCGCTGTCGCGTGCCCCGGCCGTGTCAGCGCCGAGACTCCGCGGGGAAGGTCGCACATAAAACACAGCTAATGCAATTATACAGAGTGTAACAAAACTAAGGGTCACGACACTGGCGACGCCACGCGTAGATGCATTTCGAAATTTGTGTGGACTTGACAGATTTGCATGACGTCTCACGCAATTGAAGTCTGTCAATTCAATACAAAATTTAAAACCACGTGGCGAAAATCGGTTGAATCATTTTGATCCCTTTAAAGGGCCAATCCACACGTACCACAACCACACCACATCGCAACGACAAAATGTCGTCGAGCAGTGGTTACGTGTGAATGGTGTCTCTGCAGCTTTTTGTAGTTGCGTTGTGGTACCGACAAAATGCCGACGTGGTTGCGTTGACGCCAGTGGTTGCGATGTGGTTACGTCGTACGAAAGTCAATGAAATGGAGAGGGCAGAGCGCGGGTGGTGAGCGCGCACTGTCATTGCATCGATGCAACGTTGTGGTTGCGACTTGCGATATTGTGGTCGGTATCAAACAAGTGCTCGACAACGACTGCAAAATGTGGTACGTGTGAATGGTATGTTCATTTATTATACGAAATATATGCCCGACCACGTGGTGTGGTTGTGGTTGTCGTGTGGTTGTGGTACGTGTGGGTTGGCCCAATCCCTTGAATGTATTTTGGAATAATTTTACCCAGGTAAGTATTGGTCCTAAAACGCTGTCAGCCTAAACATCTATTACAAGGGTCTTTACTACTTACAAGGGTTATACAACATTTCGAACCCCTTATGTTTAGTTTTAGCACGCTAATAAAGTTCACTAGGGCCAACTGACTACGCTACAATTTAAGTACACACTACCATCTTTAATTATAATTATTATTATTTATTAATAAAGTACAACCACATCGCATTTTTTACTTAAAACTAAAATAACAATTTGTATTATATCTAATGCATACGACAACTACGGTGTAAGTACATAGCATTAATAACAATATGTAATTATTATTCATTAAAATTTAAATAAAATAATATAAACTTAAACAAACGAATCTCTTAATTTTTTCGTTTAAACATAATATTTATCATGGGACACATCGAGATCATTAACACTATTTATTTTATTATATTGAGCAAATATTAATTTAATCACAGATTCATAAAACAGAGGCTCCTCAATGTGGAACTATTGAGATCACACTAAAGTTATATGTCAAGTTAATTAAATATTTACCTAAAATCTAATACTAGACCGTTCTTATAAGTAAATTAACATTATACAACCTCTCTAAATGTTATGACTCTTTATGATTAATCGAAATGATCGAGTATTCTCATAAAACTTCCTTCGATTTGAAAAGCTTTGCAAAAGTTGAACAATGCACATAAAAATCTTGTGCGCCTGCCAAAAGTTAAATAGCAATTTGTCTATTCATGCCAATTTTCATTGTATAGGCACTATTTATTTTTCTTCCATCGTGAAAAGACTACACCTTAATAATTATTAAAATCATAATATTATTATAATGAGACAAATAAGTCGTCTACCTGATATGTTACAATTTGCAAGATTATTCGATATATTTATTACTTGATAAAATAATATTCAAAGCCGAAACCGAGCATTCTCCGTTGATATACCTAGCTGTTGAATAAGGCGCGCCGCAGACGTCACACTTTTTGAGTGATCGAGTCTGCGGCTTACATACAGTCTGAATTCTGATGGCGCGCGCCATGCAGACTGTAAGTACCTATGTAAGCCGCAGAATCGATCACACAAAAAGTGTGACGTGAGCGGCGCACCTTATTATTACTTGTGGTACGGGAGGTATAGGTCTACCCACAGAGGATATCTGTGGGTCTACCAGAATCTGATGGCAAAAAGTGAGAAAATAAATTTACTCTAGAAATACCGGGGTGATGAAGAATCAAGGATGTTACCTAATTTTGATTATAAGCAGTCCATATTCTCTGTCAAAAATAAAAAAATACTTAACTACCTACCACATAATATTAAAATAAAATACAAATTTATGGGAGCCCCATACAAAAATCACAATTTTTGGCCTATTTTGCTCTATAACGGTACGGAACCCTTCACGAGCGAGTCCGATTGGTAAAAAAACACAAATAAATAATCGGCCAAGTGCAAGTCGAACTCGCTCACGAAGAGTTCCTCCGTTACATATAGTAAGGGAGGTCGCGCTCAGTTAAAAAAGTAATTTCATACCGAGCGTAAATCGTTACAATAATAGAATTCCACTAATACATCCTACCAGCTTTGATAGTCAGCCACTTCATAATGGGTGGAATAAAAATTGAGAGCATCTCAAAGTTGATGTTGGGAATCGTATTGAATTGACATTAAAACGATCCCAATTCGCACCCAATAAAGGTTCATATCTTGATTATACACATTTAGGTTGGGTAGGTGTTATTTTAGTTTTAGTATATAACAACAGATGGCGCTTTTAAAGTAAAATGTTTATAATTCTTCTTCACAAGTATTGACTATCGAATTAATTACTTAAAATTCCTATGTGAGATAATTTTATGGTTAATTCAAACGAAAATCGCCGTCAGCTGAATGTTTGCAGGTGGAAATGTCGTCTACGCAACGCCCTAGGATACATTGAGCGCGAAGTAGGGCTATATTGGTCATAACTTATATCGCTGGCTGAGGGTTTTTCCACCGTCGTATTAGCGACTGTCGGTTTTATTTATTATTTACAAAGTAGAAACATTCACCTGTATAAATTTTGTACGGTATAAAATGACTTTATATTCAAATTTTTTTTTCCAGGTTCAGTAACGCGACTGACGTTGAATCCCCCGTCTGCAATACGGCTGACGGTGATTTTTTGGTTAAACATGACCTCAATACTCATCCATCAAAGTTTCATTCGGTATAAAATCACTTTTCGCAACTATTTTTTTTACAACTTTGAAATACTCTCAGTTAACATTGGAATGAAAAAAGCGTCAGTCGCCGCACCCGTGGTGGACCACGGGTGCGGCGACTGACGCTTTTTTTGGTCGGTATGAAATGGCTTTGCATATTACGCTAGCACTACCTCCCCTACTAATAACAAAAATAGGCCAACAATTACATCTCAATGCCAACAATGAGGCATTTTCTTATTTTTTAAATTTGATTGTCAAACAGTTTCCATTTTAGTAACTAGATGGCGTATGGATAGGCAACGTAATACCAGGGAATACTATCAATAATTACTACGAACAATGATATTATATAAAAAAAACTCAAAGCAGATATGTTACTATCGCGCGCGTTGTGAAGCCATTAAATACGGGCCAATTGACCCGTCTTTTGTATAGTCTGTCTCTATTATGTAAATGTCATTTCGTATCTTTTGTTTCACTTATCTGTCAAATTTGACAATTGAATTTGAAAATTGTTCGGAAGCAATTTAAGCCGGAAAATAGTATGAACGTAACAGATCTGTATTTAGTTGAATATCATTGACTACGAAACTGGGCAAAAGAATGTAAAACTTGATACATTTCAATTTGAAAAAGACGCAATAATATTCCAATGAGTAGTATAATAGAGTTATTATAAGATGTTTTAGTTAAAACTCACGGAAGAAATAGCCCTATTTACCGATATTCACAACAAATGTCACAGGATATAATATACATTTTGGTTTTGACAACATCTTACCTGCACTTGTGCAAGATTACGGATATTTATGGCTAATATTTTACCAATACTGAACATCAAAAACCCAAATAACACAATTTGGGAAAAGTAGTTTGTTTTTTACGAACCCATAGTTTTATTATTAAGTTTAAAAAGGCCGATTTTCATGTGATTCGCAAAATATATAGTTAACGGCCACATCGGATATCTTGCGGGGGACGTGTTCTGTAATTACTATCACTCACTTGCATAAGATATATTTTGAGGTGGCCGAAATCTTGCATCTATTGTATTTACATCAGAATATAGTAAATCTCAAGTAACCGGAGTCCGGAACCATGAGAAGCCGATTAGGTGAGTACTTAAAATAGTTCTCTATGTTCTCGATAGATGTCACTGGCAATATTGCTGTCGCTGGCTACATGCGCTATTATGATTTTTTCCGACCATATAATATAGGCCATCCGACTGATGTGACTACTCCGCTGGGTCCGCTGTCCGCTGTCCGCTGTCCCTGTGTGATGTGTCATATTGCTCTGCACGCCACTGATAGAAGACCCAGAGAAAATTAGGGTGCATTGAGATGGCGCATTGCGATCGCATGTCGATTATGATTATATAATAAGTATATTAAATTTTAATTTCCATAACATCCTCCTTTTTGGAAGTCGGTTAAAAAGATAGAAAATATTCAACTTTCTCATTAGTTATGTCTTTAATATTTAAGGAATATTTTTTTTACATTCAAAATACATGAAGTATTTTGAATGTAAAAAAAATATTCCTCAATATAATCAAGCATGCGTTTTAATTGCTCCCATTGAAACATTCTTCTTTCATTCTTCATTTTAAACTCAGAAATAGGATAGGGGTCATATTATTTCTATCTTACGACTATAATATAATATCTTACGTTTAAATATAATCGTGGCAATAGCTGTTTTAAATTCGCGACAGATGGTAAGTAAAATTAAGATGGAGTGCTCTAGAATAGTTTGAGAAACTGTGCGATTTGGACGATACCAGGGCTTTAAATAACGTTATTTTTTCATAACGTTACTGCTTCAAGGGCAAAGATTAAAGTTATGAAAATTTACCCGATATTAAAAATAACGTTAAAAATTGATATTAAATAACGGTTCATGTTATATAGGATTTATAACGGTAAATATATGTTCTTTGATAACGTTATAGTCCGTCAAGAAAGTCATGACAAAACAATAACTATTATTTTTATTACTTCTCTATGTATTAAACTCCTAAAAGTAGGTAAGCACAAATCTCGCAAAAAAAGTGGGCTGCGAGTGAGATTTAGTGCACCGTGCACGATCGCATACCTGATACCAGAAAATAACGTTATATTTACCGTTATTATTATAACGATATTTGTTCGTTTATACCATAGACTTATAATATATACCGCCGTACTCAGAGACATTAAATTATGATTAAGCTTCAATTTAATGAAGAGTTTGACAGATAATGTATGGGGCTTATGTCAAAATTTTGAATTAATTACATTTAACTAAATAATGTTCCACTCTGAGTGCGGCAGATAGCATCATACGTTTATGGTTTATACATAACGAAAAAATATCGTTATAATAATAACGGTAAATATAACGTTATTTTACTAGATATCGTTATAAAAAATAACGTTATCTGGCTACCATTATGAAAATAACGGTACGTAACGATATTTTTTCTGTTATTCGATAACGTTATGAAGCCCTGGACGATACACGCAGATCGTCCAATGGTATCGACTCATTTCTCAAACACATGTGCGGCCGCAGCATAAAGATTGAAGTCTTGTCTATGCTCTATGGACTATGAGCGTTTCTGAACGTAAGTCATCTGTCAAGTTTCTTCCAAATGTTGGCGAGTAGAATTCAAAAATAAACGGTCTTCAAAATTTTAATGGCGTTTAGCGAAGTCCTAGAAATTAGAGAAAAACAGGAGTTTTAGAAACGATGTCAATTTTCACTGAATTGTTATGTAAAATCAGTGATATTTCCAATGCGTATACTAAAAAGTTTAACGAAGATCTTGAGGTAATAAGCGTAATACAATACTATTTTGCTGGTGATGATTTTAGTGTAGAATTGAAAAGTTTACTCCAGTGTTTTACAGTGAACTAATTCAGTGAATTATACTAATTAAGTGTCCTGTGTGTCCACAGGAAGCAATACAATGCTTGGATAAGTTTGAGGAAGAAATTTTAAACAATAAAAGGACGCGAGAGAAACTACAGAAAAAAAATGCTACGACGACTCTGCAGAGCATACACGAGGATGAGGGTAAGAATTATATTATTGCAAGTGTTTTAAACCCTAACAAAAGTATATTATTGGAAATCAAAAACAGTAAAGTTGATCGTACCTAAGTCGTAACCTATAAATAGTATTTCGCGCTCAAAAGGTTATTCTGTGAATGTATACTTTAAAACTAAGATAAAACCAAATTGACGCTGCTTGCAAAAGTGTTTACTACTGTATTTACAAAGAATTTGTATAAATATTTGTAGTGGTAGTTGTATTATAAAATAAATTGTGTATTACTTTTCCAAAAACGAACAATTTTTACCTCCCCGACTAAGTAGAAACACAGATTTGTACAGTGTTTACGTACAGTTTTTAGTATAGTGTAAACTCTATACAGGTTGTTAGGTTTAACACCGTTATCCTTAAAACCATCAAATGAGCCAGTCGACATAATGAACAACTTTTTCTATGAGAACAATAAAGAAGAAGAACAATGCTGGGAATTAAAAAAAATCCGTCTTCATACCCATAGAAATTGCCTATTTGGGCAATTTGTAAATATTTGTAAACCTAACAACCTGTATAACATCACTGAAGGGACTGTGCATTTTATGGCGATATGGAGAGTTGTCATTAAATGGAGAGAAGTAAAATCAAAGCTTTTTCGTCAATACATTTCTTTACTAACTGTATTTACAGTTTGGAAGTTTATTAGCAACTGAGAATATGATAATATATAAAATTATAGAAACTTTTATGGTCAAAAATAGTCTACATGTGCAAGCAATCCTATAAACAAAAGAAATTTCGGTATGCCTGATGCCAAAAGTCAAGTTTATTGTGGGCTAGGATAATAAAGCAACAAAAAACTTGCACAGCTCGCACAGTTTTAACTAATATTAGTTACTTTTATTACTCAATTGTTGTGATTTTGTCGCTATCAGTGGCGGGGCAAGACCAAAATTTTGTGTGGGCGAGATACATTTTGCGAAGCCCCTTAGGCCCAAATGGATTACTTTTAGACAATCATTTTTTTATAAATAAAATTTCATTTTCAAAACGCATAAATTCCCAAAAGAAAAAATCCTCGGGGTCCAAGAGGCGCGAGGCCCCTTGGACTGCGAGGCCGTGGGCAGTCGCCCACATCGCCTTGTGCCGCCTCTGGTCGCTATTAAGAGTGGATATGATGCTATGTGGAGTGTATAATTGTATGGTAGACAAACTAAACCAACCATAGTCAAATGATTTTGACGCTTTAGAGAGTTTGTTGTTAAACCAAGTGATGTGACATGGAGTTTACACTGTATTTGTAAGGATGTTGCAAGAGTAAATATAAAAATCATGAGGATCTAAACAACATTAGTAATCCTTCAGGCCCCACATGAGCACCAGTGATCGCGACAACTAAAGAATACAATGGGAGTTCCTAGAACCTCCGATCGAAGGATTAATTATATTATGTTGCAAATACTACATTTTTCTGTTTTTTAGTTATAACCTGATAAATTCTGATTTCTGATAATTCTTGAAAGAGACCATACTCTGGATTTTATAATAAACTTAGTAATAAAGTAGTATGTAAGATCTGAACTAGAAATTTAATTTGGTAAACAGTAAAAATTATTTCACCTTTTCTATGTAAAGATGATTTTTCTTGTTTCAAATAGTATGGAAATCAATTTCAGATGACACAACACAAGCTCTTACGAACAAAAATGAGAGTAATGCAACAGAAAATTCACAAAGGGGTTCAAAGAAACGGAGCAAAGGCGAAGTGGATGATATGTTCAGCCCCGAACAAGACAAGAGGCAGAAGCGGAGCGCATCAGTTAAAGCGCAGAGTGTGATAAGCAAACAGGTATTTGTTTATTTTGTTTTAAATGTCTCTTTAGTACTTATGGCCTGCTTACCATTATACCAATCCAGCAATGCAATCTAGCACTGGATTCAGGCGCCGGCCGAAAGAAGATTCACACGGGACATGACCCCCACAAAATCTAAAGCCAAATTGAAAAATATCAAAATCTTGCCAAATTATAAAGGGAAATTTTTGCCAATAAATTTTTAGTGTAGTGAGTGACCCCCTCCAAAATTTCATGCTGCGACCGCACCTGACTGGATTGCTATTGAAATAATGTAAATTGGCACTGGAATGAACTGAATTGCATTCCACTGCCTGTTATAGTAAGTCAGAGCTGGATTGGTATAATGTAAACTGATCAGAATACTTGTTTTAAAGGCTGTGAGTTTTTCACAATGCATAATAATTTAGATCAGGAACATTTCAAACTTTTGCTGACTGGGTACAAACTCGGAGAAAAGACAAACTGTCTGTTGGCTTTTTTTTGCTCATTTTTGAAAGAAGAGTCACATGGGACATGACCCCCACAAAGTATAGTGAGTGACCCCTCCAAAATTTTAGGCTGCGACCGCACCTGACTGGATTGCTATTGAAATAATGTAAACGGGCACTGGAACGAACTGAATTGCATTCCACTGCCTGTTATAGTAAGTCAGAGCTGGATTGGAATAATGCAAACTGATCAGAATACTTGTTTTAAAGGCTGTGAGTTTTTCACAATGCATAATAATTTAGATCAGGAACATTTCAAACTTTTGCTGACTGGGTACAAACTCGGAGAAAAGATAGACTTACTGTGTCTGTTGGCTTTTTTTTTGCTCATTTTTAAGAGACATTTTTAACCTTAACAATAGGTAAAGTGTAAAAATATTATTGTTTTTTTGTGGGTAAATAAGTGTCCTGGCTTTTTAGGCATTTACCAACATTAATTGAAGGTAAAATGTCTGGGTATTTTGAATGTTTATGGGCCTTTTTCCTCTTAGTGTAATTTATTATTTATTGATGATGATATAAAATATTTATATTGTACAGGTGAAAAATCAGTCCCACCTATTGGATCAAAGTGTAGTGTTTGTCAAGTTGCAAACGGTAAATTGCCTCAAATTATTATTATTGGTAGTCCATTAGCCAGAGGTAGTGAGTAGTGAATTTAAAATATCTAAAAAGTATTAATAATGTTGGTGCTAGATGGTGTCACATAGTAAAATATTCTTTCAAATTGTTATTAATGTAAAATTTATATAAGTAAATGAATTTGAAATTTTGCTAGAACTCAAAAAGGGCTATACCAATTTGGCTTATTTTAGTCTTAAACTATTTGTGAAAGTCCAGTAATGGTTTACAATTTACATTATGAGGGAAGTGATACAAAGTTCAGTGGGTCATATAGTAGTTTGTATTAGTAAAAGTGAAAGTTTTATTTATAAGTATTTTTTATTTTTATTTGTTGTTTAATTGATAGTTGGTTATGGTTTCAACTACATTTTCGACTTTTGCCTTTTGTTTTTGTACAAAGTGTAGTAACATAAGGTCCGATTCACATCGGAAAGGCAGTGTAGCCAGTATTTTCAGTGTCATATTTTTTTTTTTTTTTTTTTTTCTCCCCTTAAACATCTGCAATCGGCTAGTTAGAACCATAATCAGATATTATCTATTATTGGATTGGGTTTTATTTGTCCAAACTCCATTAAGTAAGTCCAAGTTTGCTGTATTGGCCATGTTCGCCCTATCTTTTGTCAATGTCTAGTATGTTCCACTTCTTTAGTCGTGATTTAGTATTAGTAGTAATGAGGGTTCTTGCCAGTGTGTTTATATGGTCCTGTAATCTCTTTTTGTACTCAGTACTGTGTCGTTTAGCTTCCTCTTTTACACTTAAGATGTTTAGATGTTCGTGGATCTCTGTATTGCGTGTGAACCAAGGTGCATTGGTAATGGTCCTTAGGGCCTTGTTCTGAAATCTTTGTAGTATTTCAAGGTTCGAGTTACTTGCTGAGCCCCATAACTCTATTCCATAGGTCCAGATTGGTTTCACAATACTTTTGTACACTAGTATCTTATTGTGTACAGATAGCTGCGATGATCGTCCTATTAGCCAGTTAAGATTGTTTAGCTGCAAATTTGCCTCGGTTTTCTTGGTTTTCAGGTGTGTGGTCCAGGTAAGTCTCCTATCTAGAGTGAAGCCCAAATATTTGACGGTTGTCTTGTGTGGTAGGACATCTCCGTCTAGTGTAACTGGCTTACAGTTTCCTTTACGGAGAGTAAAGGTAACATGGGTAGATTTAGTGCTACTGGCCTTGATGCGCCATTTTTCCATCCATTTTTGTATTTTACCCATGTGACCTTGTAGTATGTCTGAGGCCTTATTTGGGCTTTTATCACTCGCGAGGCAGGCTGTGTCATCTGCATATGTTGCGGTTTCTACGCCATCAGAAGTTGGGAGATCAGCAGTGAATAAGGAGTATAGGACTGGTCCAACAGAGCCCTGGGGTACAGATGCTTCTGTATTATATATTGCTGATAGTTCGTCTTCAAATTTGACTTGGAATTTCCGATCCTGTAGGTAAGATTTTAGGATCATAAAAAGTGTATTAGATAGGATGCTTTTTAATTTAAACAGTAATCCTTTGTGCCATACTTTGTCAAATGCTTGTTGTACATCCAAGAACACTGCTGAGCAATATTCCTTGTTTTCCAGGGACTGCCTGATTTTATGGACTACCCGATGAACCTGTTCTATTGTGGAATGTCGAGGTCTGAAGCCAAATTGGTGATCTGGAATAATTGCTTTGTTCTCATTGATTTCAGATTGAAGTCTTGTTAGTAACACCTTTTCAAATACTTTCGACAAGATGGGCAAGAGACTTATAGGTCGGTAGGAGTTTGGTTGTGTTGGTGGCTTTCCAGGCTTCGGGGTCATTTTTACTATGGATACCTTCCATATGCTTGGAAAATGAAGGACTCTCATTATACCATTAAATAGTGTTGTTAAAAATATAATGACTTTTCTGGGTAGTTTCTTCAAGATTTCTCCGGTTATCAGGTCATATCCAGGTGCTTTCTTATTTTTTAAGGTCTTAATAGTCCTTTCTACTTCCGCTGGAGTCGTTGGTTTTATAGGAAGGCTTAGTTGTTGGTCACTGTTTATTACTTCGTCAATTTCCTTCTCAAATTCAGCTGCAGAGGACTGATTTGGGGTAAATACACCTTTAAGATATTCTGCAAATGTGTTTGCTTTGTCTATGGGTTTTTGTGCCCATGTACCATCAGGTCGTCTTATTGGCGGAATATGTTCTAAAGGTTTTTTTAGGTTTTTGGTCATTTTCCACAGGGAGTAATTGCCATGTGCTGTGGCAGATAAATTGGTAAGTTTTTTATTGAGTGATTCATTTTCAGCGTCCTTAATTAATTCTCTCAGTTGTCTTGCACATTTGTTTAGAGCAGTCTTGTCTTCCGCCAGTCTGCTGAGATGCCATCTTCGCCTGATCCTCCGTTTTTCTTTTAGTTTAAGTCTAATATTTAAAGGAATATCATTGTTTCGTTTTTTAGTGTTTATTTGAGGAGTAGCTTGCCAGGCAGCTTCCTGTATTTTATTTGTAATATAAAGCGCTGCTTTATCTATGTCTTCGTTTGTTTTTAGTTTAATTTTCAGGTCAATTTCCTTATCTAATATATCTGCAAACTCATCCCAGTTAGTGTGTTTATTACATAAGGTAAGTGGTTGTTCTTTTTCCATAGGGACATTGCTGAATACACCGATGACTGCTGAATGATCCGACGACGTATCTAGACAAGATTCTAGTCTGATGTAGTGTTCTCCTATGCCCTTGGTTATAAAAAAGTCGAGGAGATCAGGAATTTTAGCTGGATCTGTTGGCCAGTAGGAGGGCTCACCCGTTGAGAATGTTTTTAATTTTATAGCATCAATACACTTTTTGAGTTCTCGTCCTCTAGTAGTTATCAGCCTAGAGCCCCAATGTTTATGTTTGCTGTTCCAGTCACCTCCGCTGATAAATCTTGTTCCGAGGGTTCTGAAGTATTCAGTGAACATTTCTTGTTTGATGTTATGTCGAGGTGGACAGTAAACTGCACTTATGTTTATGCTACCACCATGTTTCTCTTCAACGGTAACAGTGACAGCTTGTAGGAAGTTTTCCTGATATTTATTTTGTAGGTAATGTTTGATACTGTTTTTGATAACTACTGCAGCTCCAGCATGACATGTTCCATCGGGATGATTTGCAAGGTAAGTATTATATCCTTTAATGGTTAGATTTTTGTTATCATTCATATGCGTTTCAGATAGTAGTACTATGTCTAACTTATTTTCTTTTATAAGCAACTCTAGGTCATGCTTATTTGCTGGCAGACCATTTATGTTCCATATTGCCAGTCTTAAATCATGAAATTTTACTTATTAGCATTGTGATAATATTCATTAAGGTGCTCATGTTTTCTAACAATTTGTCGATTTTTTCTGCTTGCATTAGAATCAGTTTTTCTATGTTACCTATGTTCTGAGAGACATTTGATCTATCATCTGTATTCAGACTGTGATGTGCGCGCTGTGACTTCTTTAAGTCATCTGATACTATATTTGTATGTTTTATCTTTTGACTTTTTTTTACTATTTCGCTGTAGCGTGGTTTAGGGTCTAAGTTATTTTCTTTATTGAAGCATTCTTCGATAGGTGTGCTAGGGATGGTTACTTTTATATTATGATTATAATTTAGTAGGTTATCTTGAGCATGTGGTTGTACTTTTTTTGTGATGTTTCTATCTTCCTTTTGTTTAAGTGGAGTTTCTTTATGTCTTTGTTCACTGGAAGAACTAGATTCCTTTCTATGAATAAGCTTTCTCGGTCGTACATTTCCTATTTTTCTTGCTAAGATCTCTTTGTAGACTTCGCATCCTTTATAATTGGCTGGATGGTGACCGGTGCATAAGGAACATATAGCTGGCGCATTTCGATCCAGTGTACAAAGTGCGGTTTTGTGGGGGCCGGCGCATTTAACACATCTAAATGGCCGCATGCAGTTATTCTTAGTGTGTCCATACTGTTGACAACGTGTGCACTGTGGGATGCTTCTACTTTTTCTTGGGTCTTCAATTATCACCGGCTGATGGAATATATATTTTATTTGCTTAATTTTTTTGTTGTTTTCGTGTGGCAGCACGTTAACAAAGAACACATTTCCAGGTTCCTTTGTTCCTTTTTTACGTACTGTGACAATTTCTCCGGTTACTTTGTTGCCTGTTTCTTCTATAGCCTGTTTGATTTCATCTATTGGTGTACTATAGTGAAGATTTTTAATCACATAACGCGGGCACCTTTGGTCCTTACGGGTGAATGTATGGCCAATTAGTCCTTTGTTTCTGATGTGTTCAATAATTGTTTTATACTTGTCAATATTTTTTGTGGATAAAATAAGTTGAGATTTGGATACTATTTTGTATGTGTAGTCTCCCTTTTCAGTTACTTCTTCTATTAATTTTGATAGTTGGACCACATCCTCTATTCCATAGAGTATAATGGGTGGGGGCTTTGGAACTTTCTTAGTAATGGTATCGGTCTTGTCTTGATTTGTTGGATCATTGTCTAGTAGTGCAAATCTGTTAGATGTTACAATTTGAGTATTGATCCTCTACTTTCATCCACAAAGTTCTGATTTGACTTTTTAGTCTTGGGTACATTTACCGGTTCTTGGGTCTCAGGTCTTCAGTGTCATATGATTTTAAACTATTTTCATTATTGTAATATCACTTGAGAAACTTGGAAAGTCTCGCGGCTGCGATTTCTCTAGCGATACTATCTATTACAATATTGAAGATGAAGTTTAAAATCATATGACACTCAAAATTCTCGCCGCTGCGCTGCCATTCTGGTGTGATTCGGCTCTAATAGTCCAAGGATGAATGCCATAATACAGTTCTTAGAAAGGAGTGGTTTATGAAATAAAAAACTCTGTAGAAGCTCAGGCGATGGATCCATAATGGATTACCTTTTTTTTTTGTGTAGGTCAATGTAAATCTAAATCAGAAACTTAGACGAGAGGATGAGAACGCAAAGACAAAAGGACGCAAAGCCAAAGATGACAACAAGGAGAACACGGAACCTTTACTTGTACAGAGTAAGTTTTTATATTTGCAACCTTATTATTATTATTGAGATAAGCTTTTTTCTACGTAATATGCTATCTTGGTAGTTATAAATATAGCAATTATACTATACTAGCATTTTAGGTACAACAACAGAAGTTATAGAAAAAAAAAAGGGATTTCAATACTATGTTAAATATTATTTTTAAATATATATTTTATATCTCTTTCAGTCAAACAAGAGAAAATCTCACTCCTCTCTGAGCCAGAGCCGATGGATATGGAGTCAATGAATATTGATGTCAAGCAGGAGGCGAGTAGAGATGAAATTGCCATGCCACCACCCATAGCCCCAGTACCGAGTAAGTGTTGAATAAAAACCATAATATCACCATAATCTTGATGATATTATGTATGTATATATGTATAAAAATTTAGTCGCTAAACAAAGATATCATTCACTTTCATTCGCTAAGCCCTAAGGATAATTTTTTTGCTCAATATATTGTAGTCTCATGTTCCCACTGATTCAGTACATTTATTTTAGTTTATACTTTATACCAATACTGAACAGATACTAATTTACACTTGGTATATAATCTGAAATAAAAAATAAGCATAATATCGAATACCATGCCTAATGTCTAAAAAGTAAAAATCAAAATTTTGGTGGAAGACTCTATTTTGATGAAATCATTTTAAAATTCTTAGAGACACGCAAAGGTGCCACTAAAGAGAAACCTGCTGAAAATACAGAGGAAGAGGGTGGGAGAGGCAGACGGACCACAAGAACAAGAAAACAGACTGAAACTGTTGAGCAGCCCATACGTAAGTAGAATATACATGGAGTATATCAATTGAATTGAATTTAAACAATTTAAGTTCAATTTCAAGGGGGGGTGTTAGGTTTTTTTGGTTAGGGAAAGTTAAGTAGTTTAAAAATAAAATCAATTTTTGTAACAAAAAATAACAAATTGATAGCTTTACAAAGCTTTATTTTTTAAAGTTTATATTTGGATCAAGATTAATTGGAATGGAGCATAAAAAAGAAATTCTTTAATTTTTTCTGTACCCATAAGTCCTTGTCAGTTAATATAATATTTTCCCCATAAAGTGCATATGCATTTGAAAAGCAACTTGACAAAATAAGAACATATATATTCAAATCAAATCAAATCATCTTTATATTATACGAGCTTTTGCCTACGGCTTCGCTCCCGTTAAGAAGTATTATTATATACAAACTTTCATCCCCTACTTTAACCCCTTGGGGTTGGAATTTATCAAAATCCATTCTTAGCGGATGCCTACGTCATAACATCTGCCTGCATGCAAAATTTCAGCCCGATCCGTCCAGTGGTTTGGGCTGTGCGTTGATAGATCAACATGTCAGTCAGTCGCCTTTGAGTTTTATATATAAAGATACTATATGATGCCCGCAACTTCGTTGCGCCAAAACTCGTTTATCGCGCGGGAACCGTACATTTTTTCGGGACAAAAAGTATCCTATGTCCTTTCCCGGGACTCAAAGTATCTCCATGCCAAATTTCAGCAAAATCGATTCAGCGGTTCAGGCGTGAAGAGGTACTAAAATGTTAAGAAATAGCTTCGGAAAGTTGTCCTAAAAACACTACAATTAATGGACACGATGCGTCGCCCGCGCGTGACTTGCGCCGCGAGTGACTGTTCTGCAACGATTTTAAATGGGATAAAATATGGGTTAAATGGACTCTCCTGATGATACCTAAGCCCTGGAAAAAATTTGGCAGGAAGGTTTAATTGCACCCTGTATAAATTAGCTGCACGGAGTTACTGTTACGATAGTAATTTATATCGTATCTCTATTATTGCAGGTCAATCGAGTAGATCTACTAGAGCGAGCTCCCGTGCCAGCTCCCGTGCCAGCTCTCGCACAGAAAAAACCACAGACTCAGAAGAGCCCGCGCCGGCCGAAACTAGACCCAAGCGGACTAGAACTAAGAGGGTATGATCTAATTGTTATTTGCTCTTATTGTTGTGGTGGATTTTATAAAGAGTTTTTTTTAGTTTTTAGGGTTCCGTACCCAAAAGGTAAAAACGGGACCCTATTACTGAGACTTCGTTGTCTGTCCGTCTGTCTGTCTCCAGGCAGTAACTCAAGAACCAATTCTGAAATTTTCACAGATTGTGTATATCTGTTGCCGCTATAACAACAAATACTAAAAACAAAATGAATTAAATATTTAAGGGGGGTTCCCATAGTGTCTAAACACACTAGGCTGAATTACGCCGACGTAAATTCCGCCGCGTTTACGCCGCGTATCAAACACTTACAAAATACGGACGGAACGCGACAGACGACACACTATGCCGAAATTCCGTCCCGAGCCGAATTTCCGTCGAGCCGAGTCGAGCGTAAAGTTCGGCAGCGATTCGGCGGTAATGTTTTGTATAGCAACACACTATACGCGACGGAATTATCAAAACCGAACATAGCAAATCCAACCTTAACTCCAAAGCGTTAACGCACACATTACATCTGAGAATTTTAAATACACACTTACGCGCGCGTTCCGCAACGGAAATTACGCACCGAAATTTCGGCTCTTCGCTTCATTTTTAGTGTGTCGCATCAGACGTAAGCGGCTAAACGTAATTTCGGCCACGTGAATTACGCCGGCGTAATTCAGCCTAAGGTGTTTAGACCCATACAACAAACATTATTTTTTTGCTATTTTTTTGCTCGATATCAATTATAACGGTAACACATAGGCACTTAAATGTTCACAAAATACTCAGTTGTATTTGTACTTTAAGCTTGCATAGGCTTCCGACATGTGTGTAGATCACGGTATAGAAATCAGATTTCTCACGTGGTGGGTAATTTTTTTTTAATATTGAAATGTTGGATCTATCAGATTAAGATAGGGGATGTTTAGTATACCCCAAAGAAACTTCCATATAAAGCACTGACGATTTAAAGGTTAGGTAAGCCTGTAGGGACATTATAAAATTAAAAAAAAAAATAGAGCTTCATATTTTCTTAACTAAGCTTATATTTTATTTTGCTCTAAACTAAATAATTTAGTCCTTGTTGTTTAAAATATATTTATAATTTACCTAAATAATCAATTTTCTGAATATATTTTCTTTTTCAAAACTTTAAAATGGCTGCAGTTTCTGAACCCACCGCTAAAATACGACGCTCGTATTATTTTTATCAGCTTTACCTAATGTGTACAAAACCTAGTAGGTCTCCATGACGCTCGAGTGACTACAAAAATAGCACCCTCCCCTCCTCTACTATAGTAGACAATTTGTCTTATCGTATATTTTAATTTAAATTTTACCATTCTCAGGCAGTGGCGGATTCTTCAACGGCAAGTAACGATAAAGAAACACAACCAGAGAGTGTTACAGGTAAAAAGTTGAATAGCTCATTAGTACTCAACAATTGTATAATGGTGCTCCCTCACCGGGAGCATTCACTTGTAATGTAACATTATAGATTCGACTTTGAGCATTACATTACAGTACTACCTACATCACTAACTGACGAGCATTCACGTGTAATGTAATATTATAGATTCGACTTGGAGCATTCCATAGCAAGCTGACTTCACTGTCACGTAGCATTGATGTTACAAGTTGTATCAATATATTATTACACATTGTATCATTACAAGGTGCACATTGTAATGCTCGGTTCTCCTCCCTCACTGATGTAATGCTCGACTTTGTAACGTTACATTACAAACTAATGCTCCTGCCTGCCTAGTATACGCCAATGAGATATATCTCTCTACATGTTTCTCGATGTTTGATAGTTTGTATCTTCATCTCTTTTGACCCTAGCATGACAAACATTTTTTCTCGAGTAGATCTATCATCCAAGAACACATTTTTATAGTGTTTTGTCGAGATAATGTCGAGATTTTGACATTATGAGACGAGTAGTTTTTAATTATCTCGAGAGTGAGATATCTCGTTGGCGTATGCTAGGCAGGCTGGTGAGGGATCACCGTAATATGTATAACTAACTACCTTTCTTTATTAACATAGCTGTAATTTCTCTATTTTATTCTATTATAGCTTCTCCAGCTGAGAAACCCAGACCAAAACGAACAAGAAAAGGCCAAAAAGCGGCGTAAGTATTTATTTTCTGCTTTATTTTTATATATCCTGCAAACAGCACAGTTACGAACAACAAAGCTGACAAATATAATTAGTTACAACAAAGTTGACAAACAAAATTATCTTTGCAACATCAAAATGTTAAGGGCCCTCTCTCCCTAAATTAACAGGTCGATTGTCTGTCAGTGCGAATATCGACGTAAATGACATTAAAATAACATTCATAACAGCGCGCCTTGTACGGTGGCGGTTACGACACTCGCCGCGTCCATGATAGGGCGAAATAGGAGAAAAAACCTTTTTAAGGCTTAATATAATACATATTTTAAAAAAGTAAAAAAACCAAATTATTAACTTATGTATTGCAAAGTAGTAGATATTTTTTATATATTCTTTTGATAAATAATGAAGGAGTAAAGTGGTTTCATTCAACGATTTGGAGGTGATTTGGTTTTTTATTTCTTTATTATGTGATACCGATAGAAAAAATATGGCAAAACCAAATTACGTATCATATCATGTAGATTACTAATTATTTTTTTCAGATATAATTTCTCTGTTAATGCCAATGAAAAGTTGTTTCATCTGCACGCTTTTTTCGAAAGAGCAGCCTTAAGGATAACATTTAAAAAATAGTATTTTGCAATAATATTAATTGTAATTTCTTTAACTGTTATAGAGAAAAACCAGTCGAGAAGCCTGTAGAACCAGAGCCTGAACCCGAACCAATAATATCTCCGAAGATGGAAAAAATATCCGAACCACCAGTATCCATGTCACCGGTGATACCCCCCAAGAAAACCAACAAAACTAAGGAAAATGGCAAAATTCACGCTAGTAACACAAATATTGAAATAGTGTCGGAAACCTTAGATGCCACTAAAATTATAAGTCAGAATATGAACACTACTGTGACCATCTCAAATAACTTGGACGCAACTATGGTTCTTCCTAACGGGGTGTATAATCATGCTCCTGTTACGCCGAAAGCTGTAAGTTAATTTATGTGATTATTATGCTGTTTATCTACTGTGAACTGTGATAACTATTAAACCAACCATTTTTTATTGTAAGAAGCAACCCTATGCTCGGTCACGTTCGACCAAATTTGCGGCACTGCGCTAGCGCAATAGAATATCCATTGAGCGTTCGAGTATATAAAGATAGATAATTTTCATATTCATATTCTGTAATAATAAAATAATAACAACTTTTAACCCGTCAAATGTTTCTTGTACACACGGGTGTACAAGAAGTTTGAATGCCCCGCGCGTCGCATGTACTAACGGGTGTACAAGGTCACTACGCGCTGATTGGCTCTTTATTTTCTACGTTCGTTTACACGTAGCCTAATTTATTTATTTTCTAAATAAATCTGTGGTTTACTGGCAATAATTTTTTCGCCATTTGATGCGTATAACGGAACATGTTGAGTAAAAAAATAAAAAACAAATGAAGTATGGTCTGTGACCGCCATTTTTATGTGACGCATGACATTGCTGTGTGTAGTTGATAATTGTGAAAATGAATTCATGCAGGAAACAGTGAGTATTCTTACAAGAATCTTATATGGAATTACTGGAAATTTAGTGTAGTTTCTTATGAAATAATAACAATTGCAGAAAGTGCATTGTTTTTTGGAGAAAAAACGATGAAACTTTTCAAGTTAGGTTTTTTCACTCAAGCCGCGTCATATTTGACAAGAAATTTCCCACATATTTCAACGTTTACGTATAGCTATTCGTTCTAAAGTGTAAATTAGTTATTTAGAAACTTATTTGCAAAAGAATTATTCAGAATTTAGTGCTAATAAAAGTATTTTTGTATTTTGAAACAATAAATGGCGCGAAATGAGTGTTGTTATGGTGAAAGTTGGTGAAAGTACAGGAAGCAACAAAAGTGATAAAAAAGTAACACTATATACATTTATACAATTGTGTATACAATATTTTTTTCGAGTGATTCTGTGAATGATTTCTGTTTTTGGTCTCGGAATATCAAATGCCAAAATGGACTCCGAATAATTGAATTCCATACATGTAACTCTCACTTTCCATGGTGTTATTTGATATAGTTTGAAGTGTGTGATTGAGATACTTTATACTATTGTCAATTTTTAGATTTGGACGACTGCGGTCAACCTCTCAATCCACTAGACGGCCGCTCGAAGAGCCCTATTGATGGGCTGCTCCTTGGAAGGCCCCGACCCGGATCCAAGACCGGTCTCTCCCGCCCAACAGTGAGTATAATATTTTCTTCTACTTAGTGTCCGTCCCACATAAGCTCTGTTTGTCATGACTGAACTGATTTTTATGAATTAGGTAGATACATAATATAGGTTTAGGACTTTGTAGATAGGGATTGATAATATAAATCAAGAGACATAACATATATCCGATATCATGATAAATACATATATGTGTGATTTAATTTTTATTGAAACTATTGTTTATCGGATCGGCAATTTCTAACAAGAGGAAATATTATCTTATTGGAAATAGTAGAAAAAAAATAGCTCGAGTGAAGCCGCGTGACAAAGCCGTTATACAATAAGTTATTGCCTAGCTTGTAATTTTTATTATTGTTTTTTCAAAAGGGCTCGAGTTGTTCAGAAGACACCTGGTGGCAGCCTCCTTCTAACCGGCGCGTCCATGGGCTTTACAAAAGCGCCCGGTGACAACGTCTGTATGTTGGAACCACCACCACCACTATGGTAAGTTATTTCCGAACATATTTCTTGACATTAGCAGATTCATGATATAGTTTGGGTTTCAAAATAAAATTTGTTTGCAGTGTTAACGCTGTGGAAAGGGTGGAGGCCATGGACCTGTCGGAGGAGGAGGTGGATGAGGTGATGGATGCCGCACCGTGGCATGTCACCAGGTGGCTGGCGGACCTGCCCCAGGACCAGGACGGAGAGGCTGCTCCAAGGGGGGAAAGTGAGGCGGAGGGGTGTTCCTCAACTAATGTCCCCAATCTGAGTACTTCTGCAGAAGTTGCGGCCGATAACGCTTCAGGAATTATTAGTATTTGCGCTGCAAATATTAGTAATTCCAAAGGCTTACCGAACGCCACTTCAGGGATGACGGAAACACGCAAACGAAGTGCTAGGATTAGGGTACGCGGAGGTAGTGAACTCGTCAGTGAATTCGTCGATGTCACTAACTTGGCTACATTAGATAGGAACATCCCTAATGACGACGAACTAGAGGAGCCCGTTCGTCAAATCATAGGCGCTATGGAGAGTGTAATGGATGCAGAAGCCGATCGTCTTCCTGGTGTGTCGACTAGTTATCTCTGGAAAGAAAACTTTGACTCATTCTTGGGTGTTCCTGAAAGTTTTGCAGGTCCTACTCCTGGACCAGTCAAAGACTACCTATGATGATTTTACTGACATCTGGAGTTAGGACATTATAGATCGTATCGTTCTGGACTGATACGCTAAGCAGACGATCGACAAGATGAAAGCTGAAGGCACACTGAAACCATCATCACGTCTGCATAAGTGGACTGACACTGATGCAGACGAGATAATGGTATTATTTGCTGTTTTTATGTACATGGGGTTTTATCCACGGACAAATCAATATGAGTATATTGAAATACATAGTTTGAGGTTTTTGCATAATAATTTGTAACATTATTTTGTGAGAAATAAAGTCTTAAACCGTAAGATCCTATATAAATAAATAATAATTATAATAAAATGTTTTTCCAGAGAATGTATGATATAATATAATTTGGAAATGGTTGTGAATGATAAATGTAATGTTTGTTTTCCAGAAAATGTATGATGTAAAATTTTGAAATAGTGATGAATGATAAATGTAATATTTGCTTTCCAGAAAATGTATGATGTATAATTTTGAAATAGTAAATGATAAAATATATAATGTTTGTTTTCCAGAGAATGTATGATGTATAATTTTAAAATAGTGATGATAAATGTAATGTTTTATGAGAATATGAAAAAGACAGAAATGTAAATGTCTATAAGTACTTATGAAGTGTTTGCCAAATGTATCACTCAATTTATTTTTGTAACACGTGTTTCTTGCCGTGTATAATAATTTGTAAAATTATTTTGTGAGAAATAAAGTCCACCATATTATATAGCTTACTTTGATTTCGACTTTTTGTCACAATATGTACAAAACTTGTTTGTAAATAAATAAAACTATGTTATCAACTGTCCACTTTTGTTTTATTTTGACTCTCACTTGACTATTCCTATCAACATGGCGTCTACGCGTAGACAATAGATCGCATGCGACCATATTGAAGTGGGCGGCCCTAACGCAATGCGTCTGCGCAATCAGGTGGCGTGATTCGTACAAAAACAAGAGGCTGCATCCTGTATAAGAGGAAGTATATCTCCATTGAGGTTGTAAATTTCAACCCTAAAAATATATAATTTCTGTACTCGTACTATAGGAACATAATATTATGCTCGCAGCACCGTTATTATTATGTTCGCGGCGCAGAATAAATGGCAAGGAACCCCAAGTCCCAACTGTCACGTGAGTATATTATTATGGTCGCATCGCCATTCTAGCAATGCCAGTGCGGACAATATGCTCACGGCGCAGAATAGTGGGCCAGGAACCACAACTGCCACGATAGACTAGCAACCTATCACTATAGCATCAATCATGATCCAAACCCATAGCACACATTCTCCTAGTTTGGGTTTCCTGTCTTCCCACTAGTAAAATTTATAAAGATATTCAATTGCCTAGTTTTAGTTTATTTCAATTTACTCTTGTGTAACTAGTGGAGAGAAAAATGAAAGAATTTTATTATAATCAATAATTTTTATTTTTATTCAATATTTTTTATGTTGTATATATTATGTACATACTTAGCTTAGTGCTATTTCATCTATTTTTACAATTTTCAAAGAATTATAATATCACCTGAATAATATAACATTTTTGATGTGATAGAATAGACCAAGTATGATTTATCCTTAGAGCATTAAACCAGACTGCTTTAATGCTCTAAGGATTTATCTCTCTAAAAGCACAATATCGATTTATTTACCTAATTGGAAAAGAATTTATAACAGCGGGGCTAAAATGGTCGCTTTGAAGAATCATGATATGAATCATAATATGATTCATTTTTCTAAAATCGCAAAATGCATCTCTGCTTGCAATTCATTATTGTATTTTTGTTCTGATTTGACATTTGTCAGTTTGACAGTTTTGACAATTCATTTGCTGAATTTATTGAGAGGAATTGCTAAATGTGAACATTTTAGCCCCGCAGAGCCTAAAAACGTGAACTATGATGCTTTGCATGTTTTATGTATGTTTGTATGTAGAAACTTGATATCCAGTATAATATTTGATAATATATACAAATAGTACGATAAAAAAATAAATCATAAAAATATGATTTATTTTTGGCTTTTCCTACCTAGTACCCCTTACTGGGCGTGATTTTATGTATGTACGTACGTAAAAACTTGATATCCAGCTAAAATGTTGGATAATAAATACAAATAATACGATAAAAATATACATAAAATTATACATATTTTTTTCCGTACTAGTAACACTTTTCGTGCCGACAGTACTTTTGTGTCTGTGTCGGACCACTCGGCTGCCGTCGGGAATAGGTCAAATGTTATGGCGGGAGCGTGTTATAAGTTGTAATGTAAATATTTAGATTGTGAAGTAATTACTGTGATTTGGAGAGAAATAACTTATGTTGTCAATTCTAAAATGTATGTAGTTTATTGTGATAGTGATTATTTTGTGTATTGTGAACGATAATTGAGTGAAATTTGTCAAAATTTCCAGCAGTATGAGGACAAAATAAGTAAACTATGAAAAAACACAAAAAAAAATTGAAGTAAGCGTTTATTTTATAACAATAATAATATTTAATATTGTAGTAAATTTTATGTAGATTACAACGATGTATGATTCAGGGTGTAATTTATAGCTTATTATCCGTAACTTTACGATTTTCGAACCCCTATTGCAAATTTTTTGCAAATACTGAAAAAGCTTGACATTTAGGTAAATTGACATTAGCAGAGGCATGCGCTTCACGGGTTAATGGGACTTTTATCTGAAATGGCCTGATTCACTTTGATTAGTGACAAGTGCAGGTAATTATTGCAGATGATTAGGAACCAGCAGAATCTAATGGAGGCACTTCACATGGCTATTTGTATTTGCGTATTTGATGTATTTGCCAAAGAATCACCATCTGTAGACGGTATGTTTGACAAATATTGGTCTTATTAGCCTGTTTCATAAAATATATGACCAATAGCAAATACACGTATCCCGTACCTTTGTCGGTTTTTGACGCACATAAAAAGAGTCAAATAGGCGAGTAAAGAAAATCAAGTAAAAGTTTGGTATTTGACGACCATGAGTGGAAGGCCGTATTTGCCTTTAATTGCTTGTTTGTGTATACGTCAATAATTTTGCCAAATGCAACAAATCATCATCATCATATCAGCCTGTATTCGTCCACTGCTGGACATAGGCCTCTCTCAATGAACGCCAAGATGACCGATCTACAGCTACTCACAATGCAACAAATAGCCAATAGCAAATACGAATAGCCGTGTGAAGTGTCTCCATCAGCTTGGACAGCGACTGATTTGTGCAGGTCCTTTAATTTCTACTAATCACTACTAATCAAAGTGAGTACAGGCCCGTAAGTACTAAAGAATATTTAGTAATCTGTGCTACTGTGGTATAATAAAATGTTTATCCAAAATTTCATGTTTTAGGTCCAAATGAATGAGACCGTGGTACTAGAGACCAATGACAAGACCATCGTTATTGAAAAGCAACCAGAAAACGTCATCATGGACGCTACTGTTGTTATAGAGAAAGGTGAGCTAGAGCCTGCAAGTCTGAAAATAATTCACTGCCAATATAAAGATGTTTTTAGTCGAAAGTTTAAACTTTTAACATACTAACTACACAGTTATTTAAATGTAAAAACTTGTAAATGGCTATTTGTTTTTAACTTAGTCGTTATTGAGATTTTTTAAGCTGTAAGTTTTTCTGTGCAAATAAAATAATTATTTTGTATCAGCTACAGCAACAGTGACAAAACCAGCGGAGTTTCGGCGTAGCATTTTGTGGAGAGCACTATGGGACTCAAGAGATATTAGCTTTTTTCAGCCGCACTGTCCTCGTAAATAGTCTCCCACAAAATTAAAAGTAGTCTTGGTGTTATTCCAGAACTAAAACAATTACAATAAGATAGACATCAGAATCTGTTTTTCATTACTGTGTGGAAAAGTTTCAGATGGGATCGGCATTACGATTTTATTTAAATTTTTTTTGTTACATATGATGCAAAAATGAGGAATATTTTAAAATAATTTTCAGACGCCAAAGCACCCAACATGACCGATGACAACTCTCTGCTCACAGACGACAACGACTCGGTGCATGCAGCCACACCTCCTAAACAACCGCCTAAACCGCAACCCATGTAAGTGCTTCCTATTTATAATTTGTTAAGCTATTCAGTGCGGATGACACGGCAGCCGTGTCATTTAGAAAACGATTGTATCTCCCTCAAATTACACTTTACAAGGTCATACTCTAAGCAAAACCATCTTAATTTTTCACTGTTGTGTGTTAGGGCCTTATCACACTGGCGATTAGCGAGCGATTTGAATGCGACGCGACATTTTCTACACTCGTCTAGGGAGTATACAAAATACGAGTGTACAAAAACAAGCCGCGACGACGCTGCGCTGTCGCGGCGTGCGCGCTGCGCAGTCGCGTCGCTTTCAAATCGCTCGCTAATCGCCAGTGTGATAAGGCCCTTAGTCGCCCTCTAAACCGACAAAACCGCTCGGCGTCACCTTTTACCAAAAGGATTTTTTAGTACACATTCACTGACTGGGTCAATATCTGGATTGTTTAAAATCTCTTTCAGATTTACATTCCAATTTCCAACATTGTGTAAACACTAAAAGTAGAAAAGTCTCAAATATCGGCTCTTGTATTGCAGATCTGCTGTGAAAGAAAAAGTGCAGCAGTTTGAAGAGATGGCGACACGGCAGACGAGGACCAAAACACGTGCCATGGCTAAGAAGGTCAGTTAAATGATTCTATTTTAGTATAGATAGTTCTTTTAAATATAAATAATTGATCCCTATGCTTACAGACACAGTTATAAATAAAGTCAATATTTAAGAGGGGCTCCCATACAAAAAACGTGATTTTTTTGGCCTTTTTTGTATTTTCTTTTTTGTTTTGCTTATTGTTTTTAAATATATATTTTCAGGAGGAGCAAACGGAGAACCAAACACCTCCAGACAAGATATCGAAGGCGATCTTGACAGCAGAACAACTGAATCTCATGAACAACATGATTTTCAACAGCAAACAACCACAGGTTAGTTGCTCAACTGAAAAGTAATATTGTTAAAATATAAGTAATGTTTATTGCACGAATATATCGATATCGCGTTAGTGTAAACATAAAAAACAATTGACGTAGTCTAATCTTTCTCCATGTAAATATTTTCCATGATAAAAAGTAGCCATTTTTTGTTAATTGTAAAATCGATTTTACTTATAATAAAATTAGCAAAGATAAGTATGTGATGTTACAAACTTAAAATCGTTTTTTAGATATCAAGTTCAACGTCAAAGTTGAACGCATACACTAAGCCGGTAAAGAACAACGTCACTGCCTCGGCGTCTAAGGTGAGCCACAACAAAACGAAGGACTCGGTCGAGGAGCAGAGAAGAGAGAAAGAAGACGCCAGAAGAAAGAAGGAGGCTCTCCTAGAAGCAAAACGAGAGATGCAGAAAAAGTAAGTGCGAAGTGCCCCGCAAACGATCAAATTTGTTTGGCAAACATGTTTGATGTAGTTTACGTTTTCATCAAACAGCAGCGCAGACAAACAAACGTGCATCAAACAAGTTTGTCAAACAATTAGCTAGAATCGGTTTGAGATCATGAGATCTTGTTTGACAAATACAGCGGAACACGTTCTAACACGTTTGTCAAACGCTACGCCAATGCAAATTTTCTTCAAACATGTCAAACACGTAGTTTGTTTGACAAACGCTTCAAACAAAGCTGTACATTATCAAACTGTTTGACAAACACGTAAAATTTGACAAACAATTTACGGGGTACTTAAATTGTCACATATCTCCTATAATGCACACTTTGCAGCAGCCTAAAGCAGTTGTAAGGATTGGCCTAATATTAGTTGATCAGAAGTTTGGCCTAATGTTATCAAAAAATAATTTTCAGACTTTGATATTCTTTTGTCGATAACTCATGAATACTGTGTCATGTGTTCCTAAGCTAAGCCTCACTAGTCTAGCCTTACATCTGGGACAGAATCATAATTAAGGAATAACACTATAATACTCTGTGTTATCTTATATATAAAATTCTCGTGTCACAATGTTTGTCCACGAACTCCTCCGAAACGGCTTTACTGATTTTTACCAAATTTTATATGCATATTCAGTAGGGCTGAGAATCGGCTACTGGGTACTTTATATATTGATAAGTGCATTTGTTGAATAAATAATAGTAAATTATTACAACCTGAGACTAACGGCGACCATTGTTTATGCGACGAGATAGCGATCGACGTTACCATGGCGACACTTATTTAGTCAGTTCAATAAAATAATATGGGGGAAATACTTTATATTATTGCAAAGCAACGTTTGCCGGGACAGCTAGTAATTTATAAATGATTCGTTCATTCATATATTTAACTGCAATAAGCATGACATTGTCAACAACTTTTGTGCCTTTTCTCACAGATTAATTGAAATAAATCATTCAAATATCATGTTTTACAGAAAACGTGAGGAGAAAATGGCGGCGGCGGCTGCGGCGCGGCTGGCGGCGGAGCGCGAGCGGCGCGCGGCACAGGAGGCGGCGGCGCGCGGCAAACTGGAGAAGATGGCGCACGTCGACGCCGGCAAACTGGAGAGGCTCAAGGAGGCTGAGAAGGTGGGCAAATGGTTCTAGAAGGCTAAAGAACGAGACGACGAGAGACGACCTCTGTGGCTCAGTTGGTAGAGCAAGCCCCCGGCTTCCAATCCCGCCGACGGACCAAAAAAAAAGTTTTCAATGTTCCTGGCTCATGGATGTTTGTTAAATATTATGTGTACGATATAATAAAAATCTAAATTTATATATATGTATTATGTATAGTATAAAAGTATTAAATATATTTCCGTTGTCTGGTACCTGTAACACAAGTCCTGGCGGACCTAAGTAATTCGGTCGCCTTAAGTCAAACCCATCCGATGGGTCACAGCTATAATTGAATTAACATAAGCCGACCACATGACGTAGGTCCATCAACTGCCTAGGAGTTAATTTTCTCGATGGTACAATGTTTTGTCCTTGCTTTAACCCACATATTATATCTAACGCATCATACTTATCTTTCAACCGATTTCCAGAAAAAGTTGGAGCTGGCCCGCAAAGTCGCGGAGACGGAGGAACGGCGGCGCGCGGACGAGGCGGCGCGCGCGCAGCGGGCGGCCGAGCTGCGACGCGCCGAGGAGACCAGGCAGAAACAGCTGCACGAGGCTGAGGCGTGAGTATACTTGTAGTTGGAGCTGGCCCGCAAAGTGGCGGAGACGGAGGAGCGGCGGCGTGCGGACGAGGCGGCGCGCGCGCAGCGGGCGGCCGAGCTGCGACGCGCCGAGGAGACCAGGCAGAAACAGCTGCACGAGGCTGAGGCGTGAGTATACTTATGTTAAGTAGATATACCACGTTAAAGCTAAAATAGTGAATCAAACACAAACTTTTACTATTTATTACACAATAGTTTTTATGTGTATTTTAAATTTTTAGCTTTTACAAATACAGATCTGTTACGTTCATACTATTTTCCGGCTTATATTGCTTCCGAACATTTTTCAAATTCAATTGTCAAATTTGACAGATAAGTGAAACAAAAGATACGAAATGCCATTTACATAAAAGAAACAGACTAAATAAAAGACGGGCCAATTGGCCCCTATTGGAGGCTTCACAACGCGCGCGGTAGTAACATATCTGCTTTGAGTTTTTTTTATTTATTATCATTGGCTTTTACTGTGTATTTTACTTGTCACTTTTATTGTCTAAACTACATACCAAGACTCATAATCGTTCACTCAAATGTCGATAAAGACATTGTACGGTGGTTTGGTCCCGTACAGAGTAAGACAAGTTAGGTTCAATAGGTTTATTGAATCCTTAACTTATGCTAAATTGTTTTAATGGTTAAATTGTAAAGAGAGCACGCGAACCGATTGGCGGCTTGACGCGAAGTGGTTAAATAAAGTAAATTATAATACCGCGTGGCGGCGTATACGCTGACAGTGCGAAACGTGAAGTACTGTCGACAAACTGTTGACCGTACATGCTGCCACCGCGAGAGAAGAAAGAGTGATGGTGAAAATAGTACAAATAAATGGTTCAAACTGCAATGGTTAGTGAGTGACGTGAGACAAGGTGATAAACAATATTCGCTTAATCGAAAGGCACCCTAGAGTCTGCACGCGGGGATAGCAGGTGTGACGCCTGACGTCACTGAACGCTGATTGGTGTTTTGAAATCCGTTCCGATTCAAGTTTTCCGACAATATTTTATAAAATTAACCTCGCAGAGGCCCTTTTATATATTTTTAACATTTTAATAGCAAAATTTTCATAAATATTATATTTGCATTTGGCATGGAGATACTTTGAGTCCCGGGAAAGTACATAAGATAGTTTTTGTCCCGGAAAAATGTACGGTTCCCGCGCGATAATCGAATTTTGGCGCAACGGAGTTGCGGGCGTCATCTAGTAACACATAAATTTGCAACGGTGGTACTAAGGTGACAATAATTCGGGAAGGATTTGAAGAAAATAGTCGCTAGACGTTGTCTTATATTTTTGCACTGGTGTAAAACGGATACAATATAATAATGTCTTAAAAAATAATTGCTTTTATTAAATTTTATTTTATTAACATTTCAGACTTAAAAAGGAGGCTGCACTTTTGGACAAGGAAATTGAGAGGCGACAGCGCGAGTTTATGGAAAAGCAGAAGTTGAAACAGAAAATGGAGAACAGTAAAAGTAAGTATTATATTCTGGAAATGATTCGGGATTCTCTGGGAAAAATAAATACTAGAAAAAGATAAAACGCAGCTCCTGATTTGGTAGAACAAATCCACCAAAAAACTACATTGAGCTGGCGCTCAATGTAGTTTTTTGGTGGATTTGTTTTACTACCAAACAGATGACACTGCTCATTAGTCGCATATGATAATATGTAACTTGCCGTAGCGTTACGGTATAATGGAAAAGTAAAATGTTATATGGAACGGATGGAATGGATATGCAGACACATTTGATTTACCTCCACGGTAACGGCAAGTCGTGAACTGCAAAATCCTACAAAAACTTACCTTTACGTTATTACTTATTGTTATCATTTATTACGATGTCGTGCCACGGCGAATCAAAACGACCATTGACAACCGCCTTACGGCTTGTCCACATCTCCACGTCACGCCGAGGCCCGTGGCTCGACATCGTAATAAAAGATAATAACTTTTTTTTTAAATATATTAATTCATTTCAAAAAACTTAAAAACTAATACATTAAAACCTCACCAAACCAAAGTGAAAGTAAGTTTTTGTAGGATTTTGGTTCACGACTTGCCATTACCGTGAAGGTAAATTAAAAGTGTCTGCATATCCATTCCATCCGTTCCATATTATATTTTACGTGGACATGTGGACAGGCCCTTACCGGCCGCCTTGCTGAATTCTTAATCTTGTGTTGAATTTGTAAAGAATTTATAAATAAAACTAGATGACGCCCGAAACTCCGTTGCGCCGAAATTCGTTTATCGCGCGGGAACCGTACATTTTTCCGGGATAAAAAGTATTGTATGTTCTTTCTTGGGACTCAAAGTGTCTCGATGCCAAATTTCAGAAAAATTGGTTCAGCAGTTTGGCCGTGAAGAGGTAACAGACAGACAGACAGACATACGAGGGCGCGTTTTTAAGTTCGCGGAATCAGAGGGTTGGATGATAAGGCTCATTAGACCCGTAAGGGTTAAGAGACTCATTATTAGTATAAATACGAGGTTTCATTATCATTCGGCAATTAGTCGATGAGTTATCGTCAATCAAGCAACATAATCGGGAGATGAAAGTGAAATATGGAAAAAAATACGAATTTCGTGCCGGTAGAAAGTTCCTTACCAAGCCAGGAAAATCAGTTGCGACCATAATGAATGAGATGTCATCGGTTTACGGCGACTCTTGTCTATAAAAAACCATGGTTTACAAGTGGCATAGTTTATTTAAACAAGGAAGGGAGTCCCTTGAAGACGCTGGGAAGCTGGGAAACTCACGGCAACGGTCTTTTGGGACTCAGAAGAAATATTATTAATTGATTACAAAGGTAAAGGTGTTTGTATAACCGGAGAATACTACGCATCAATATTAGCGCGACTAAAAGAAGCCGTTAAAGAGAACCCCCCATGTCCGTCTCGCAGATAACTATTGAAAAGGAAAAATAATTTGGGTTTTTTATTTTCACTCCATATCCCCCATTCCGCGAACTTAAAAACGCGCCCTCGTACTTTCACATTAATTATAATATTAAGTATGGATTGCGCGTTGGCTGATTCTAGCTGATATATTTTCAGTGCTAACGCCGCTGAAGACGCCGGGCACGCCAAACGGGATGATGCCGCCCGTGGAGCCCGTGTACATGGCGGATGGCTTCGAGTATCTCAACTCTGATGAAGAACAGGAAGAAGTTCAGCGGCCTATACCAGCCTGGTCTACGTCTAAGGTATAACTATAATAATAATTGTAGAATATATCAGCTACAGTATTATCCGAGACATTATAATTTTCCCTGCATTAATATTTTATCATCGGTCTCTGATAATTTATGAGGTGGTTAATTGAAAACAAGACATAAACAGAGCTGAGATCTTTGATCAGTTGAGATAGAAAAAAAAATCACACTCACACACACACACACATATATATATATATATATATATATATATATATATATATATATATATATATATATATATATATGCGTGACTCCACTCAATACAATAGTAGACCACATAACAATTGTCTGGCGTCAAAGGCGTCTGTGAAATATGAGCTACTGCTTAAGCAATACGCCACATTTCGCAGTTGCTCATTATTATCTTTAGTTGACAGTAAGATACACGGTTAATTTTACAACGCCTTATGTAACATTGTAGGGGTGGCAAGCGCGTCTGGCGGTGCAGTCCCGCGTGGCGACGGAAGTAGTGGACAGACTGTTTAGCGTGCGCGCGCACACGCCCGACCTGCGTGAGATATTCCCCGGCATAGAGCGCGCGCGCCTCAAGCGCACGTCGTCCGCCGTGTGGCGCACCCCGCCGCAGCGGCTGCCCGCGCTCGCCGAGTGACGGTAAGTAGTATAAGGCTTTGTCCACATTTGTATCATTTGCGCGATCAGATCTCCGTCGCGATCATCGCGCCGTATCAAGTATGCGTATCGTAGTGTGGACGCCTATTTTTGTCATCGCGTCGTATCTTGATCGCGTATCATCTCGCCGATCGATCTAGTGATTCATTCAGTCAAGAACTCCCAGAGTGCAGACTGCAGACAAGGACCCAGAACTCATCTATAACGGAGAGCTCAGAGTGTGGCTATGACAAGTGCTTGTTTTATTGTGATAAATAAACACAGGATACAAAAAGGCCTCGATCACGTGACATAGCCGTATCATGACACTGTATCAAAATGCGTCCACACTAGATCATTCTGCCGATCATGATACGTGTATTTGATACGATATACGGGCGTATTATGATACGAAGCGTATCATGATCGCGATCATTTTGCGTTCACACTAGCGATCATGATCGCTTCGATGCTACGCGACGGAGATCTGTGTGCTTAGTGCGAGTTTTATTCGATCATACGCATCGAGCGCGTAAACGCGAATTTATATGGGATCAAAGCAGCGCCATCTACTGGCTAACGTGGATATTGCTTTGTTCCCATATAAATTCGCGTTTACGCGCTCGATGCGTATGATCGAATAAAACTCGCACTAACCCCTCTGATGGAAGTTCGGCATGATTACGTCAGCAATGTCAAACGCATATAATATAACGCGACGTAATTTCGGCATGGCTTATCATCGGTAATTTAAAATACATTGCAGGCGGAATCAAGCCGAACTTCCGCCGCGAAACTTCGGCACGGGGTGTTTAGACACTTAGGCTGCGTTTCCACCAGATATGCGTTGCGAGGGATGTTTTTGAGAACCAATAGAAACGCTTAGTATAATTATTATGATGGTTCCCAGTAATTGTTAGTGGAAATAAAGCTAGCTAGGCAGGGCATGGTTTTTTCGTATTGTACAATGTACAGCACAACTTTCTTGCCAATTAGGCGTGATTCTTCTATAGAAATAATTGATTTTTAAAATGGATGCTGCGAGGGCTGCTTTACTTCTTTGTGTATGCGCCGTACACAAGAACACTCTTACTTTCTTAACCTAGTGGGATCCTTAATCGAGAGTATTTTGAGAAATTATTGCGATCAGGTTCAAAACCTTTTAGTATTAAGCTGGCTGTCCACCGCAGCGCACGCAGAGACTACGCACGTGCGTCAAGCTTCGCTTTGCAAGAAAATATATGTGACTGTGTCCACTGCAATCCACGGACACGCTACGCACGAATTGACGTAGTCAAAATAATAAAAACGTGCGCCGCGTGACCGTGCAAGCGTGCGCCGCGGTGGAATGAGGGCTTTTTATTATGTCCATTTATTATTTCTATTGTCAGAAAATACGGTTAAGTTCAGTTGCGTCTTGCAATGTAATTTATAAAATAATTATGATAATGTTTTATAGTAAGTTTATTTGATTTCAGGTCCGAAGAAGCTAGGCGCTGGCGGCCATGTGTAAATATTCCTGTGTTGCCGATGGTTTTACAAGGTGTATAGAAAACATTTGCAACATAACGTTATTGTTATATGAATTATGTAATTGTGGAATTTAGATTGACTCGGATTGATATGATGAAGGTGAAGTAAAGTAGATATTAAATTATTAGGAGTACATAGCATTTCCTCCTTGTATGCCGAGTATACATACAGATACTTTGTATAATGCTATATTATACACAATTGAAATATCCTACGAACAAAGGATTATTTTCTCTTAAAAGTTTGGAAACAAAAAAATACAGTCTTGTCAATGTTTTACTTTATAACGAAAGAAAGGCGGGTACTAGCAAAGTGTATTAGTGATAGTATTATTTGTTTTCTTGTTAGTCTAATGGGCTGTTTACACTCGACCACTATTGCTGCTCCTGCGACTGCCGGAAATATTTCTCTGAATAGCGGCAGTAACGACGCTAGTGAGTGTCTACACCATTAGTTTTTAACCGGTGGTCCGCGGACCACTGGTGGTGGTGGTCCATGGAGACATTCCAAGTTGTCCGCGAAGCCATCCTTATAATATGTGAGAATTCAGAAGAATGAAAGTAAAGAGTATGCAGTCACAAAAATCACATTAATCCTTCAGGCCCCGCGCGAGCACCGGTGATCGCGAGAACAAAATAATACAAGGGGAATTCCTAGAACCTCCGATCGAAGGATTAAATTAAAATCGATAACATTTAAATTTTTTCAATATAAAAATTAAGTAGTGCTAATTAATATAAAGTAGTAATAATTGTTATTTTATCAAATAATTCTTAATTTGGGTAAACCAACTGGATGGTCCCCGGCAAGACAAACATTTGGTTAAATGGTCCCTCATGACTAAAAGGTTTAAGAATCACTGGTCTACGCTCAGCCTTTTGCTCACTTGTCGCGTCGGCAGCGGAGAGTGATATATTTACATTCTAGCGCTGCCCACTGCTCTGCTCACTTCCCTGTCCAAAGTAGCTGAGTGTAAATGTCACAATAGACTTGGCCACATCATGCATCGCGTTGACAGAGGAAAGAAGGTATTGAATGTTTGTTTCTGTGTCTTCCTCAACTCTGTAAGTCCCACGTTTTAGTTAGCTAGTGTAATTTCGTATAATTGTAGTTCTAATGTGGGAGTCCAAATAAGAGAGCAAACAGATCTATCCTGATATTTTTAAGATAAATTTTCAATTACTAAATTTAATGTGTGCCTTTGAAAAAATATTTTACTGTTTGTATTAGTGTTGCTTAGGTTTAGCTATAAATTAGTAATATATTATTATATCTATAAATATTACTGTTAAATTAAGGAACTCAAAATTATCTTCACAAAATCGTGTTATTGTGAAAGACGTGGAAATGAAATGGTAATAATTAATTTAAAGTTATACTTTTTGCCTACTTTTATAAAAGATAGTAATCTGTTTTCTTATCACAGATCTACGCCAACTGTTGTCGACCAAATGGTACTATTTTGAAACGCAATAAATTATTTAATGTATCTTAAACCTGATAGTTTAACTGTAGAAAATAATGTCTAGATCATAATATTATGAGCTAGTGTTTTAAAATTAAGACTGCTATCAGATATGTATGAAGTTTGTATTGTAGGTAGTATAAATATTTACAAAACAATGTTGTTTTATTTTTTTAGATTAAAAATATTCGTAGTATGTGTGGTAAAATCAGATAGTATCTTGCGCGCATGATCTACAAGGGTAGTCTACATAACAGGTATAATTATAAATGTTACGTCAGGAACATAAAATGTACTTACTCGAAAAAAACATCTTCCTTTGTCGACATAGGTAAATTGTCCCTGATTTTGTGTAGCGTTTGTAAGGGACATCTAAACAATTAATTTGATGAATAAAACTACTTTTACAGTGAAAAATTTACTCAAGTCGTATAATGTGATATGAATAAGTTAATCTTAAATCTATATGGAATGCTATCGCCACTTTTATTTAAAAACACTCGCACATACACGTCAATTCAAAATAATAATGGTACTAAACAGAAATTTAAGATTTTGTACTCAAGAAAAGCTAAATATACATACAATATGGTTAAGTACATGAAAAATATACAAAAATTAAAACAAAAAGTGCAAGTGGACTTACATTTTACCTACAATAATCAATTAACAATTTAAGCCGCAAACCTATATTAAATGCATTTAGAATAATATTTACATAGAAGAATACTGGAAAGATTTCCTCATATTATGTGCATATAAACTTAAGTTTAGAGGAGCCTATTTTGCAATCTTTTTAAAAATAACTGTTTTTTACGTCTATAGGAGATTGTAAAATTAGGCGCAAATAGTAAGTTAAAACAAGGAGGAAGCGGTTTCACTGGTAGAAAAATTTCAAATTAGTTTTTTTTTTAAATATACCATTATTTTTTTAACAGGATAGAAAAGTTACAAATTTTACTCATAAGTACAGAACTTTTATCATGCCATTTACCATTATTTTTTTAACAGGATAGAAAAGTTACAAATTTTACGCATAAGTACAGAACTTTTATCATGCATACCGCACGACCCCTGAGGAGTTGGCAAAATGCTGCGGGCAGCGGAACTCCTCTGAATAGACCTGGATCCCAAAAGCGTAAGACATAACTTACTTTCTGATGGATGAAACCATAGGTTCTTGGTAGTGCCTCGTGTACTTAGAATACCTGCGAATTTGTGTAGCTCTAAGTGTGACACCTGGGGGTAATGGGGTAGACGTAACTTGGTCCAATTCAACCCCGCCAAGACACAAGTCTGCGCGTTCACCACTAAAAAGTCACCAATGGTCGTATATCCTCGCTTCGAGGGTCTTTAACCATCTCCCCGAGCATTGAGATACTTGGCGTCAACATATCGAGCGAAGTCCAGATCCGATATCATCTAGAGGGTAAGGCCAAATTAGCCTCGAAGAAGCTTGGTGTTCTTAACAGAGCGAGACAGTACTTCAGTCCGGACCAACGCCTACAACTCTACAAGGCGCAAGTTCGGCCTCATATGGAATACTGTTCTCATCTCTGGGCAGGGGCGCCAAAATACCAACTGCTCCCTCTGGATCGTATCCAACGAAGGGCCGCTCGAATTGTTGATTGCCATAGTGTTTCAAACAGCTTGGACCCCTTGGAATTACGCCGAGATGTAGCTTCGCTCTGCATCCTCTATCGGTTGTATCACGGGGAGTGCTCTGAGGAATTGTTCGGAATCATACCACCTGCAACTTTTCGCCATCGTCCCACGCGAAAAACATACCATCCTCATCACCTTGATGAGTGGCAGTCTTCCACAGTGCGATTCTCGCGTAACTTTCTACCGCGCACTGTAAAACTCTGGAACGAACTGTCACCAGCAGTATTTCCGGACCTATACGACCTGCAAACCTTCAAGAAAAGAGCGTATTCCCTCTTAAAAGGCCGGCAACGCTCCTGCAGCTCTTCTGATGTTGCAAGTGTCCATGGGCGATGGTAGTTGCTTACCATCAGGTGACCCGTCTGCTCGTTTGCCCCCTTATTTAATAAAATAAAATAAATACCTGGTCAGGTACCAGGTACCAAAGTGGACAAAAAATGAGTCTTACTTTACTTATTTTCTGATGGCTAATATTTATATATAATTTGTAGATTATTGTTCTGAACTAGTATTATGTAGTGTAAGACACTTTTCAATGACCAAAACTATTATCAGACGTTTTAAAAATAACTTTGTTGCTATTTTTTTTCAAAGGCTTTATTTTTATTTTATAAATTAATATAAGACCTTAACAATACCTTGTGGCGGTACCCACAATTCGCCTAAGATTCCTACATCGCGCTATCGAAGTTTCGGCGAGCGGCAAGATATATACAACGTCTGAAATGACGTCAGTGGGCTTCGGCCTGACCGAGCATGCTATCTCGCTCGGTCGGAAGATCTTCCTTTTCGGCTGCCACTAGCAACGTTAATCTGGTAACCCCGACGCTGAAGAAATCGCTGCAGGAGAAAAATATGGCCGAACAAGGAGCAAGCACTCAGCCACAAATGAAGACACCTTCTGAAGTCCCTGAGGGTCTCGTCAGTGACATAAGCGCTGTCTCTGTACAATCCAGAATGCTGCCATTTTGGAGACAACATCCGCGCGCCTGGTTCATACATTTTGAAGCTGTCGTCGACCCCCTGAAGACATCCGACGACCAGAAATATAGATACCTGCTCCAACAACTGCAGCAAGCCGATCTAGAGCACATCACGGACATTCTCTACGATCCGACAGCAAGCAGAAAATACGAGAAAGTGAAGCAGCGTCTACTAGAGACGTACGACACATCGGACGTCAAGAACTTCCAGAAGCTCGTCAGCGGCCTAGAATTGGGAGACCTGAAGCCGTCACAACTCATGCGGAAGATGAAAGAGCTCGCTAGCGGCATGATAACAGACGAAGGACTCCGGATCGAGTGGATGAATCGCCTTCCTGCGCAAGTCCGAGTTATACTCTCCATTAACAAAGAGTCGTCGCTAGAAACTCTAGCGGCGATGGCGGACAAAATGGTGGAGTACGCAGAAGCTCCCAGCGTTGCTGCCGTCACAGCAACGTGCCCCACACCAGCGCCGTCAACCTCGTCAGCTTCAGAACCTTCCCACATGGAAATTCTGGCGAGACAAATTGAAAAACTAACGCTGGAAGTCGCCGAGTTACGTCGCGGACGGACACACTATCGCAACCGTCGCCGCTCATTTTCAAGACCGCGATCACGGTCGCATTCAAAGCGACGTGGTCCAAGGCCGGGACAAGAAGACTCGTGGGAATGTTATTATCACTACACATTCGGAGATAGAGCGAAGAACTGTGTATCGCCGTGTCGCCGCAGAAACAAGAAGAATTCGGGAAACTAAACCGGACACCGACCGTGGCGGACGTCGGTGTCTCCCGCACTAGTCATCGCCTCTGTGTCTTCGATCGCGACACCCGAGAACGTTTCCTCGTTGACACAGGCGCCGACATCTCCGTACTCGCCGCCACTCAACTAAGAAAAAACAAGCGCACCGAGGAGACATACAAATTGTACGCAGCGAACAACACGCCGATTAAAACCTACGGAGAAGAAACTATCAAGCTCAACCTGGGACTCCGTCGAAGTTTTCGATGGACGTTTGTAGTGGCCGACATCAAAACATCGATTCTGGGCGCCGATTTTCTACACCACTACAAACTACTCGTCGATCTTCACACGAAGAGACTCATCGACAAAGTAACCGACTTATCCGTCAACGCCGTGAAAGTCGTTACCGATATCGAGTCCGTGCATGTCGTGAGCAACGACCAAGCTTACCACGACATCCTCAAGTTGTTCCCGAACGTCCTCCGGCCGATGTCACTGAAGCAGCCGAGCAAACACGATGTCGTTCATCACATCGAAACGACTGGGCCACCGCTTTTCGCTCGTGCACGTCCTCTACCACCGGACAAATACAAGACCGCGCAGCTAGAGTTCGAGCGTATGATGGAGATGGGAATCTGCAAGCCGTCTAAGAGTCCGTGGGCAAGCCCTCTACACGTCGTGAAGAAAAAGGATGGAAAATTACGCGTATGTGGAGACTACAGGCGACTTAATGCGGTCACTCTACCCGATCGCTATCCCATACCGCGTATACAAGACTTCACGTACAAGCTGCACGGCAAGAAGATATTCTCAAAGCTCGACTTAAAGATGGCGTACTATTGGATACCTATTTCTAAAGAGGACGCAGAGAAAACAGCCATCATTACTCCCTTTGGCTTGTTCGAATTTAACTGCATGACGTTTGGACTTCGAAACGCAAGTCAAACCTTCCAGCGTTTCATGCATCAAGTCATGAGAGGCATCGACGGATGCTTTTCCTTCGTTGACGATCTCTTGATCTACGCAGAAGATGAAGACAGCCACAAGAAGCTTCTCCGTCAAGTTCTGGAGCGCCTGGATCAAAACGGTGTCACTCTAAACATCGAGAAATGCGAGTTCGGGAAAAACAAAATAAATTTCCTGGGCTACGAAGTTTCCGCAGACGGTATTAAACCCAGCGAAGATCGCATCAAGGCAATAACTTCCTATCCGAAGCCGAAGACCATTATCGAGCTACGTCGTTTCCTCGGCATGATAAACTTTTATCGCAGCTGCTTACCTCTACAAGCCGAGTTGCAAGTAGAATTAAATAAATACTTGCACAACAAGAAGCGAAACGACAAAACACCAATCAACTGGACTCCGCAAGCAGAAGAGGCCTTTGAAAAATGCCGACAAAGCGTTTCAGAAGCCGCCGTCCTCAGTCATCCAGTTGCCGACAGTCCTCTCGCTATCATGACCGACGCTTCAGATTACAGCCTTGGCGCTGTTTTACAACAGAAAGTCGACGGAGTTTGGAAGCCGCTCTCTTTCTTCTCGAAGTCGATGAGTGAAACGCAGAGACGTTACAGCGTGTACGACCGCGAGTTACTCGCTATCTACGCCGCTGTAAAACACTTTCGAAGCTTAATAGAAGGTTGCGAAGTCGTTGTGTACACCGACCACAAACCGCTCGCCTACGCCTTAACAAAATCTCCGAGCAACAGCGACACACCGAAACGCGAAAGACAGCTGCACTTTATCAGTCAGTTTTGCTCGAAGATTATTTACGTCAAGGGAGAAGAAAACACTGTCGCCGACGCACTCTCTCGCATTGAGGAGATAGAGTGTCCTTCCTCCATAGACTTCACACAACTGAGCAACGACCAGAATAAGGACGAGGAGTTAAAAAAGCTGCAGGCGCAAAATAATCTAAAGTTCAGCGAAATAACTTTGCCTGGCTTGACTCGCTCAATAACTTGCGAGTTATCGACATCGACGCCGCGACCCTATCTACCGAAGACATATCGTTATGCAGCCTTCAAAGCGCAACACGAGCTGTGTCACCCAGGCGTCAGGGCGACAAGAAAACTAATGTCGAGCAAGTTCTTCTGGCCGTCGATGAACAAAGAAGTCGGACAGTGGGCCAGAGCGTGTTTAAATTGTCAGCGCGCCAAAGTACATCGACACGTCGCGACGCCATTAGAAATGTTCCCGCCTTCTCATCGCTTCGACCACATACACACGGACATAGTCGGCCCTCTCCGACTGTCCAACGACTGTCGCTACTGTGTCACAATCATCGATCGCTGCACTAAGTGGCCAGAAGCGATTCCAGTACGCGACATAACAGCCGAAATCGTCGCTAAAGCGCTGTATGATAATTGGATTGTGCGATTCGGCTGTCCACTGCGCATCACGACGGACCAAGGACGACAGTTTGAGTCCTCTCTGTTTAATGCGTTAATGAAGAGGTTCGGCATCACAAGACTGCGCACTACAGCCTACCATCCGCAGTCGAATGGCCAAGTGGAAAGATGGCACCGCACCATGAAAGCCGCGCTCATGGCCAGAGGCGCAACGACAAGCTGGACTGAAGAGCTGCCGACAGTGCTGCTGGGCCTTCGTACAGCAATACGGCAAGACAATAACCTGAGCCCGGCACTCATGACATAGGTACGGGTCAACTCTCCGTGTGCCCGCAGACTTCGTCGTGCCAAACAAAGACACGACAATCAGCGACGCAGAGTTGGTGCGCCGTCTCACTCGCACCATGGCCTCTCTTTCGCCGGCAACGCAGCGCACGCCCGCAACTAACCTGCGGCCGTTCGTCTACGAGGACCTGGCCACCTGCACACACGTCTTCGTGCGCAACGACACAGTGAGGGCACCGTTATCTCCGCCTTATGACGGGCCGTTTGAGGTACTTAAGCGCTACGACAAGTACTTCAAAATTCAACTGCCCCTACGTACAACTGTCGTGTCCTTAGACCGACTCAAGCCGGCCTACATTGTTAGCGAAGAAGTAAGTGGAACCAGCAGCGGCGATCAGACGACGACAACGGCAACACCTGCACCTGCGCATCAGCCCTATATAACGAGAAGCGGTCGTGTCGTCAAACGAAACGTACGCTTCTCTTGAGGGGGAGTGATATGGAGGCGTCCCACAAGACCAGCGCACCGGCCAGCGAGCGCTACACTGAGCGCCCTACGCGCGCTATATTCTTATAAGAGCGCAGAGCCGCGCATAGCGCTATCTCGCTCCCGCATGGCGAAGCGACGCGCCGCATGTCCACTCCGCTACCCAGCGAGCGCCGCACTGAAGGCCTGCGCGACGCGCGTGCGTCGCCGCGTATTAGTATGTGGGGATCGCGCATGTGCTGTCCTACTCTACAGTGCAGCAGTGACGTAGGTCTCGTCCGTTCACCAGCGGGCATCGAACTGAGGCGCAGCGCGCGCCGGGAATATTTATATCCTCGGTCGGCGCATGCGTAAATCGGACGAAGACTGCAGCGCTCCCTGACGATCGCCATTGGAATTAATTTTTACAATTTTGTATATAAGGCGTGAGAATTGTGAATAAATTGTTCATTGTTATTACCACCTTCACCGTGCGTTTTACTCTGAGCTCTACCCTAGTCCGCTAATCTAGCAACGTTAAAACCTTAACAATAAGACATTAATATAAAAAACCTAAAACAATACGATATTACAAGAATTTATTTTCTACTAGCTGTTACTCGCGACTTTGTCCGTGTCAGCATACTGCATAGTATATTAACAAAGATGGATAATTTTCCCCTGTTTCCTTACCCAAAGCGTAAAAACGGGACCCGATAATAAAGATATTTCAGCCTGTCCGTCTGTCTGTCTGTCAATATCCAGACTGTACCTCCCCTTTCTAACGTAGTGAATATTATTAAAGTATAATGGATAGCATTGAGTATTTTTTGGTCATATATCTAGTCAAGTGCCTACCTGTTAGACCCAGATCCCAGAGCGATAAGACAACTTACTGTCACAATATTGATGAAACCTTATTTTCTCAGTAGTTCCTTGTGTACTTAGAATACCTTCCGTATACGTATACACGATTGGATTGATGACGAAAATTATAATTAAATTATTGATGATTACGACATTACAAATACTTTCTGTTAATTAATTATCCACACTTCCATACTAATATTATAAATGCGAAAGTGTGTTTGTCTGTCTATCTGTCTGTCTGTCTGGCTGTTACCTCTTCACGTCCCATCCACTGGACCGATTTTGCTGAAATTTTGTATGGAGATACTTTGAGTCCCGGGAAAGGACATATGATACCTTTCATCCCCCGGAAAAATGTACATTTGCCGCGCACTGTAAAAGTAGCAGCGCTGAAAGCACCGCTGTTTTTTTACTAATAAAATAAGAGGGCAAACGAGCAAACGGGTCACCTGACGGAAAGCAACTTTCGTCGACCATGGACATCCGCAACATCAAAAGAGCTGCCGGTGCGTTGCCAGTCTTTTAAGAGGGAAAAGTTTAATATAGACCAGGACCAATACCTTCAAAAATAATGAAAAGTGAAAAGAAATCACAGTAGAATGAAACCCATTACAAAAGGAGGAGAATGTTATAAAAATAAATAATTTACGGGCGATCTGAGTTACGGCGTTTTCACACGAGACACGACACGACACGGTTCATAGACAAATATAAATTGTCTATGAACCGTGTCGTTTGAACGTTTTCACACGAGCGACGATTTCTGCGACGACACCGCATTCACTTATGGCTGGTTTACACGTGATAAGTAGATAAATGGTCAACTAAATTTTAACTTATGACCCTATACTTACTTAACTAAATTTTAACTTGCTATTGGCTACTAAATTTTGTGTTTACAATTTACAAATTTAAAATTAAGTTAACTACTTATCAACTTAGTACGTGTAAACCAGCCATTAGTACTTAAAAATATTATGTCATCTATTGTTGGGTTTTGTACAATATAATTTAAAAAGATAGTTCGATGATCCTTTCTAACGTCAAGTGGTACGCGGGGCATATTGTATTATTTAAGGCAGTAATTTTAGTGGCCTGGTTCAAAATTCAAACTGAATCAATGAACCACAGACAACTTTCATAATATCTTTGTAATTTTTTTATCTGTGCTAAAAAACGTGACGACATAGCGAATTGTCGTCTCAAAATCGTGTGTCGTGCTGTGCGGTGTCGTTCCGTGTGAAAACGGTACATAGAAATGTATGGCCCACGGAATCGTCACCGCAGTTTGTCGTGTCGGGTCGTGTCTCGTGTGAAAACGCTCTTAGGGAAAAGTGTGGGGGGAGGTTTTAAGGGGAGAAAACGGTTTATCGCGATTTCTGGCAAAACTAATATTCCTATGAAAAAAAGTCAAATGGCAAAGTTGTAGGTAAAAAAAAGATCTAAAACTTTTCTATTCACACTTTTTCTCCATAACCTCAAAATTTATGTGAAAAATTCAAAAAACCATGTTTTTGGTTTTTTATTTATATCTTTTACAAAAATTATTTTTTTTTTCACGAAATTTGGTGATAACTTACGTTTTTAAGTCCCGAATACGCTGTCATTTATTTGATTAGAAATATTTATTTTTCACCTTATTTTGAATTTATAATGAAGAAATACCCTAATTTTCAATCGACAATTCGACCGTCAAAATATTAGGTTTTTTTTTAATTGTAATGCTCTTTATACTTGAAAATCTCTATTTCCCGATGATGAAAAAACTTTTCCATAACTCAGATCGCCCGTAAATTATTTTTCCCTTAATTTTTATAATATTCTCCTTTTGTAATGGGTTTCATCCTACTGTGATTTTTTTTTTGTTTTCAAAATTATTGGTCTTGGTCTAATAGGGTAAGGGAGGCTATTCTAATATACTCTATTCCCTTCTCTATAGAAGGGAATAGAGTAGGGTATTGGGCCTCCAGGCTCCGGTAAACTCACTCACTCGGCGAAACACAGCGCAAGCGCTGTTACACGCCGGTTTTCTGTGAGCCCGTGGTATTTCTCCGGTCGCGCCGGCTCATTCGTTCCGAAGCATGGCTCTCCCACGGTGCTGTGCACTAATGAATACATAAATGGTCATGTATTTTGGAATTAGTTGTCAATAAGTACGTTAACGAAATATTTGTTTAAACGTAAGATACCATGAGAACCCCATGCATTTGGGCAAAGTCGCCATAGTATAAAAATATCATCTTGCCAAGATCTATCCATTGAGCTACATTACACTTGTGTTGATGGGTGGGGACGATTCCGCCCATACCCCTTTATTTCAATATATTTTATTAAATACGAGATAATACCCGCAACTTTGTTGCGAAAAAAGAATTTCCGAGACAAAAAGTATCATATTATAATAATACTAGCGACCCGCCCCGGCGTCGCACGGGTATAAAATATAAGTGGTCTACTTCTTATCTGTGCCAAATAACATAAAAATTGCTCCAGTAGTTCGCGAGATAAGCCCTTTCACATAACTTCCCCCGTTTTTTTCACATTCTCCTATCAGTATTAGCGTGATAAAATATAGCCTATACCCTTCTTTAATAAATGGGATATCTGACATTGAAAGAATTTTTCAAATCCGACCAGTAGTTCCTGAGATTAGCGGGTTCAAGTTAGCCGTTTCAAATAATTTTCCCCGTTTTTTCCGCATTTTCCTCTATTTCTTCGCTCCTATTAGTCTTAGCGTGATAAAACATATCCTATAATCTTCCTCGATAAATGGACTATCTAACACTGAAAGAATCATCAAAATCCGTTGCGTAGTTTTAAATATTAAAGGGAACAAAGGGACATGAGGTAAAAAAGCGACTTTGTTTTATTATAAGTATAGATGTGCTTTCCCAGGAAAGGATAGGTATGCTTTAACCCAGGGCTCAAAGTTTATCTGTACCAAATTTCAGCAAAATCGGTTAAGCGGTTTGGGCGTGAAGAGGTTCCAGACAGACAGACATACATTTTTACACATTATGAGCGAGTGAGTGAGAGTGAGTATAGCTCCATGTAGATCTTCACAAATTCGAAGGTATTCTAAGTACATAAGGAAATACTGAGAACATAAGGTTTCATCTATATTGTGACAGTAAGTTGTCTTATCGCCCTGCCGACCTAGCATACGCCAACATGATATCTCACTCTCGAGATATTTTAAAACTACTCGTCTCATAATGTCAAAATCTCGACATTATCTCGACAAAACTCTATGAAAATGTGTTATTTCGATGATAGATCTATGCGAGAAAAAATATTTGTCATGCTAGGGTCAATAGAAATGAAGATACAAACTATCAAACATCGAGAAACATGTAGAGTGAGATATCTCGTTGGCGTATGCTAGGCAGGCTGGGATCTGGGTCTAACAGGTAGGCACTTGACTAGGTATATGACCAAAAAATACTCAATGGTATCCATATTTTAATAGTATTCACTACGTGTTAGAAAGGAGAGGTACAGTCTGGATATGGACAGACAGACAGACGGACAGGCTGAAATATCTTTATTATCGGGTCCCGTTTTTACCCTTTGGGTAAGGAAACAGGGGAAAACTATCCATCTTTGTTATTATACTATGCAGTATGCTGACACGGACAACGCGGGCAATAGCTAGTAGAAAATAAATTCTTGTAATATCGTATTGTTTTCTAAGGTGTTATATTAATTTATAAAATAAAAATAAAGCCTTTGAAAAAAAAATAGCAACAAAGTTATTTTTAAAACGTCTGATAATAGTTTTGGTCATTGAAAAGTGTCTTACACTACATGAAACTAGTTCAGAACAATAATCTACAAATTATATATAAATATTAGCCATCAGAAAATAAGTAAAGTAAGACTCATTTTTTGTCCACTTTGGTACCTGGTACCTGCAGGTGTCACACTTAGAGCTACACAAATTCGCAGTACACGAGTCACTACCTATGGTTTCATCCATCAGAAAGTAAGTTATGTCTTACGCTTTTAGGATCCAGGTCTAGAAGTTGTCCTGGCTGTTTTTAAGTTCTGACCTCGAGCGATGAATTTAATTACAAAACATTTACATCGTTCGTTCACATATTTAACTTTTTTGCAGACTACTATACTATACGATTTTCTATTACATTTAAGTATCTCTTGGCATAGTAATTTGTAGAGCCTATAACCTATGTTTTACTTTTCACTAATAGATAGCGTGCATAAGTTTCATAAGATAGCTGAGTTAGATAGCGCTAAAACAGTTCTTAATGTTGACATTAGATGGCGCTTTAACAAGCCGAAGAAGTTACGCTATTCATCGCTAGATGGCATAGTACGCATTATGGTTTGTATGGTATACGCTAGATGGCGCTTTTCGTATTGTTTCGTAAATTTGCCGCTAGATTGCGTTCAGTGGCAGACGTTGACCTCTTCGCGCACGACGCAGGTGTCACAGGTGACGCTGCAGCACCAGTGGAAGCGGCAGCGGCACTTCTCCTCCCGAGCCGTCTTCCGCGTGGTGAAGCCGCGTCCGCAGCACAGCCGCTCGCACCCGTCCTCGCCTGGAATCGCAAAGTTGTTTTGTTATAAACTTGGAGTCGCACGTTTATGCTTCAGATTGTTGGTGTGAAAGTTTCTGCAGGTACTTACTGCTGACTAGTAACTAGGTACTGACTGCCGACTAGTTTCCCTTTTATATATTACTACGCGATAAAAAATTACTCAGGGACATTAAAATATACAATTGAAGACAAATAGCCAGTTAGAATTTAGCTGTAAATGCTTACAACTACCACAGTTACACCGCATTAGACATAACCACGAAGCGATGGAACACGTCACGGCTAAATATATGAAACACGCGATAGCTACACGCGACACAAATGACAAAACGTTTAGTACTTGAAATGTGAATTAGTGTACATACCCCGTGAAGTCCTATTACAGTGTCGTGAGTGTGTGCCGAAGGAGCCCACACTGGGATCCGGCTCGCAGTAGCTCGGCGAGCTCTCCAGGTACACCAGCTCCGACTTGCGCGGCGCGCGACCCACACCCGCGTTCGCACGAGCTCTGTAAGTTACAACTTATTTTTAGGGTTCCGTTGTCAACAAGGAACCATTATAGTTTCGGTCTGCCCGTCCGTCTGTCTGTTTTGCTCAGAGACTATAGGACCTACAAAGCCGTAATTCGGCATGAAAGCACATAACGCCGACAAAATGGTATATAAAATTAAAAAAATATATTATATTAGCTGTCCCGGCAAACGTTGCTTTGCCATAATAATAAAGTATTTCACCCATATTATTTTATTGAAGTGACTAATAAGTATGTCGCCATGGCAACGTCGATCACTATCTCGTCGTACAAACAATAATTGGTCGCCGTCAGTCTCAGGTTGTAATAATTTACTATTATTTATTCAACAAATGCACTTATCAATAAAAAAAGTACCCAGTAGCCGATTCTCAGAGCTACTGAATATGCATATAAAATTTGGTAAAAATCAGTAAAGCCGTTTCGGAGGAGTTCGTGGACTAACATTGTGACACGAGAATTTTATACATAAGATAATATAATATGGTATTCCCCAACCCATCAAATGGGGTTGATTTTTTTATAACTCATGCGGAATTAATGGTATCTTTGCGTTCTCTGTTTGGGTCGAAAAGACGCTGTTTTCCCATCATATCAATTTGATTGCGATGACTATTGTTACCTAGGCACTAGTATCCCTGAGTGGTTCCACTAGTTGACGCTAGATGACGCCAGCTTCTTTGTGCTTTGTGTGTTTGTACCTTGTAATTTTGTATATTTAATACTCTGTTTCAATTCCTTTTGATCTAAATGTAAATAATAGCTAAGCACATACGGCATTCCCGCAACATAGTCGGCCATAGTCCAGAGGAATGAAAGGTTAAGATATGCTACGATTAATGTCACGTGTTTAACGAAAAATGATGATTGATAGCACATTAACTTGGTGAAGTTTAAGATGGACAAATATGCTGAGCTGTTGTATCGTGCGATCGCTTGTTGCACATAGACAAGACCCTAGCAGTTCGACTACGTCTGCATCCGATTCAGTAATTTTTTGCATCTAATTATTCTGAAGCACGATTAATCAAGCAAGGATATGGTCTAATATAGTCGTTCCTATCAGGGGAGTTATTCTCATGACTCGAAAGTCGCTACGAGCACAAGCTATCTCACTCGCGAGCCTTTATGGATTCCCGTATCGACATGCGTGATCACGCGTCACGCGAGCGAACGACATGCAGGCGTTTTCAGTGGGGCAATGTATAATGCCTTTCGGTTTTCCCAATAAGGGCTCCCACACATAACTGCGAATTCGCATCGCATCGCAAATATCTGCGACAAATCCATACTTCCATACCATACTATGCATACTAATATTATAAATGCGAAAGTGTGTCTGTCTGTCAGTCTGTCCGTCTGTCTGTTACCTCTTCACGCCCAAACTGCTGAACCAACTTTGCTGAAATTTGGCATGGAGATACTTTGAGTCCCGGAAAAGGACATAGGATACTTTTTGTTCCGAAAAAATGCACGGTCCCCGCGCGATAAACGAGTTTTGGCGCAACGGAGTTCCGGGCATCATACGATGCGATGCGAATTCGCAGTTTTGTATGGGATAATGGGAGCCCTGAACGCTATCTACCTGCGTATAACCAGATGCGTGTTCGCAGCGGGGGGATGCGGCGTTACAAGTCTGGCGCGCGCGTACCGCTCGCGCAACGCGGCGCCCACCGCGCGGAACGGCGGCAACGCTCGCCAGCATGTTCGGAACGAACAAGAGCCGGACACACCATGACACTTGCACTCGCGACGAACTAGATCCTTCACCATCTGGGGAAGTATAAAATAAATATTATAGGTTTTAAAAAAAAATGGTAGACGCCGAACATAATTGTTTTGAAATCGCATAAAAAGCACAAAAACCTTATCAATGCAAATAAAAAATGTGTCTTAGCGTTAATCAGCGTCTACTCTTTCCTGACAGACTGTAAAATGTAAATAAACATTTATTTGACCTAATAGGACATTACACTACAATGATTTACATCAACGATTAGGAAATACAAGCATTAAAATTTAAAACGTAACAATACAATATAATAGGCACTTTCTTTTAGGAAAAAGTCTTTTAGGAAAAAATAATGGTCCTTCACCATATTCTGAGGAATCGTGGTCATTGAAGATCGGTAGATATTATAGAATTTATTATTTGCGGAAATGGTCTTTATAATTATTATATGTGGAATAAAAAATTAGCGAAAGTTCTTTCACTATCACGACACAGTACCTATCTGCAAAAAAATATTATGGTTCCCTACGTTTAGGTACTTTAGATATTAATATGTTTGTTTATTAACCGCGAAAAAGTAAAAACATTACATATTTCGTAAGGTTTTAGCCTTCCCAGATTTGGGCACGATGCCAACAGGTATAAATATAGGTAGTTGACTACTTAGGTTACTAAGAAGCTATAAAAGATAATATTACTTATAACAGCTATAAGTTATATCTATAAAGTATAAGTGTAAATAGTAAATACAATGTAGATTAGGTATATTACCAACTTTATAGCCAAATAATTGAGTACTAAGTATCTATTGAATGAGTCGGTTAGGGTTAGCCAATCTTTTTCAATCGTTAAATTTAATTATTATTTTTACTACATAATTACTTATTTTCCGCTTTCACAATCGCGTTTCGCAAGAACCAGTAGTAAACAGCCGCGGTGGCCGTACATTAACTCAAATTATAAGAATTACGTTAAGGGCCCCACACACGTAATCGCTTAAGGCACTCGTGATGGTCGATCCAGTAATTGGACCCCAAGGCGGTTTAGAGAAAACGGAGATGCGCCCGATTAGGGAACAAAGTATACTAATTTAGTCCACGCAATGAAATTATGCAGGAACGCTGAAAAACATTATTCAAAATATTTAATATTCCTGTCAACATATCGCAAACTCAGCTTTTGGCACCACGTTTATTTGACATATTAAATATCTTGATAAAAAACTTTTTTTAAATCTCTATTTGACTCCAAGTGTACATGAGGTCAGAATTTTTAAACCATGCTTTCGATATTAGTTTCTTCTCGCCATTAGTCTTCTTCTTCAAGGCTAAACGCAGTAATCGAACCCACGACCCCTGCAGAGGTTAATACCTAAACCTAAACTACCTTTGTGGCCAATATTTGAGCCTGATTAGTAGACCGTCCGCCTGCCGCCAAATCCACTCTCCTTGCGTGTCCGCTAATGTTAGAGTGAGTTGACAAGTCGACAAAATTATAGAAGGCATCACACTTGGCGCCACAGCTGTCATTAGGAAATAGCAATAATGATAATTGGCTAGGGTACTGTTACACGGGAGGTACGTAAGTTATATGTATACATCCTACATAGTACTTAGTAATAGGTACTTACTAGTAAGTAGTAAGTACTTATTAGATATAACTTACCTTTACAGTTTACATAGATTGTAGAGTATCATAATATATTTTGTAGAGTATGCAAAAACATTGTGCAATGTTAACAAAGTTAATAGAGATTAAGTTGCAGTAAAGTTGTGATCAATGTGAAGTAAAAAAAATAATGGGTTTACTATTTACTTTGGTGTTTCGATAGAAATTATGGTGATTTTTAAGATTCAGTGTGCACCAACAAGCTTCATTGTTATTTTGAAATAGGTACATACAAGTAATTGTGATTATATTCAGATGGCTTAAGGGGCCGGGTACCCTTGGAATTTCTCATACAAACGTAATACCAAAATCATTTTGGTATTACGTTTGTATGAGAAATTTCAAGGGTACCCGGCCTCTTAAGCATTCTGGTTACAGTAAATAGTCCAAGCCCACATTCTGACACACAGTTTTACGAATCAAACATTTTTTTTTAGTTTATATTTTAAACCAAAAATCAAAAACACGTAAAATACTCAAAATAACTGATTAGAAAATGTAGAACAAGTAATATTGTCATACTAAGCAATATATAGAGCATACAAAAAGACCCATAAGTATCAGCATTTAGCCAGTCCGGTGGTCGCCCCATGTCAGACATTTTATAGGTTCAGTAACAGATTCCGACAGCACGACCTTTTTCGTCCATTTTGTTAGCGATTAACTCGTGGGTTAACATCTAACGCCACAAAAAGACAACTATCATCTTGCTTATAACATGCTCTTCTATTTAAATGCAGAAACGGACAAAGGCAGTCCCATCCGATACTCTGTCATAATTATTATTTTTAATCGAAACCCGGATTTTGTAAGAATTTGTATTTTGGATAGTGGTGAAATCACCAATGTTTTGCATATTAAGTATTTGTCTAAAATCTAAATCAAGATTTTCAAATTTCCGATTACATTATTGTCAGAAAAAACTGTTTTACAAGTTTACGTAGAGATGCAACGCGAGTCGCAACGATGCTTTAAGTTTATATCATTTAACGGTTAATTATCATGATAATAATAATAAGTAATCATGTAGCTACGTCTCGCGTCACAATTTTTAGTTCGTTAAATGTTTAGTTTGGGCGAGATGGAATGCCTAGAATAGAACTAGTATTGTTTTATTCTCTACAAGAAACTATAACTTGAGGCACTCCACCTCACCACTAACCCCATTAGTACCACCACCGGTGCATGTGCGGTTACCTCGCTCACCTTCCGGCCGGCGCGGTTGTTGTGGAGGTTCATGAGTGACCTCGCGTCCGTCTCCAACTCCCGCGCGTCCAGGAACCGGCGCGCGAACCGGGAACCGTACGCCACCTCCCCGCACCCGCCCCACTGGAACTGCTCCTGGGGATGCGCAGCGCGCCGCCTGGAGATGATGATGATGATGTTAGCTTTATCTCCACGGTATGAGTAGTATAAAAGCATCACAGACTAACAGAGTTCTAAAAAAATATTTGCAATCGTTCCCTTTACTTAATTGAATTGATGATTGATGCCTTCTAAAGTTTAAGCTGGTCTTGTTTTACCCTCCATCGTTGTTGGTTCGAATAGTTCAACGTGATCTGGTATAGCACCGCCCACTAACGTGATCGCGTATGTGAGTACCGCGCGCTGATGTGATCGCGTGTAGCGTTACCCGCCGACGTATAGCGTGTAGCGCCTCCCGCCGACGTGATCGCGTATAGCGCTACCCGCCGATGTGATCGCGTATGGCATTACCCGCCGATGTGATTGCGTATAGCGTCACCTGTCGACGTGATCGCCGCCCACGACAGTACCTGGTGTTGGCGCAGCCGCAGGAGGGCAGGTCGCCGCGCGCGCACGCCGCCGTCAGCGCGTGCGTAACGCCCGCCGACGTGATCGCGTACGTGAATGCTGCCTCGCGCGTTGCTGCAAGAAGAATTCGTATATTAAGTTTTAGAATCTAGATATACTAGTCCACTCAGATAGGTCTTGACTTTACAAAAGATTAGGCATAATAAGATCATTAACAGATGTGATCGTGTAAGTCAGCCTTTCCCAAAGTGGGCGATAACGCCCCCTTGTGGGCGCTAAAGGTCTAAAGGTACGGTCCAGGCGGTGTGGTACACAGAAAAAAATGGGGACGTTATCTAAAGGCTAGCTAGGGGGTGATTTATTTCATCTGAATGCATTTTAAATTAAAACAATGGGGGCGCTGATACATAATTTTGTTCTTAAAGTGGGCAATAGCCAAAATAAGTTTGGGAACCCCTGGTGTAAGTGAATGCTGCCTCGCGCGTCGCTGTAAGAACAATTAGTAAGTAGTTATATATTTTAATTCCACGCGAGTCTACGCCCTACGGAGGGAAGTCCTGACTTAGGAAAAGATTCAGCTCTAATAAGACCACTAGGTACCTGAATCTTTTTGAATATCTTTCGTGATTTCATCAGTCTGCGTAACATGGCAGACATGATGTGACCACGGTCCACGATAGGTAAATCAAATATATTCTCGTCGTGATCATTTCTTTATTACGTTACGTTGTTTCAATAATAGAGCTAGCAAATGAAAAACGTATTTACAACACGGTCAAATTAACTAGACGCACGGTTTGATGACGTCATTATGGAGCTCGCATGTTAATTTGACATTTCGATGCGTCAAGTTAATTTGACCGTGTTGTAGGTAAGTATTATAGGCAAAATTGACTATTACCCCCGAAACGACACGAGAAGAGACGCAGCGATAGCAGCTAACAAAATTAAAAAGTCAAGCGGCAGTTTGCGAGCAAACTTGCGAACTACTGCGATCCGCGTCACGTTTCATTTCGTTGTGAATTGGGACTCTTTTTTTTGATGCGCAGAGGAAACCCTTTTTGGATGCCCCGGGTTGGGTGTGTGACTCAGTTAAGCTGAAGCACCCCGGGGGTATGTGGGAAGCTCTTTCCCACTAAAACCACCTATGGTTTGCCGTCAGCCGTATACGGAGGGATGTCCTCGATCTGTCTAACACAGTACTCCCTCACCGACCAGCCATCTACCTCAAAAGGGACCGGACTACCTCCAAAATAAGGGAACGCTTCGGCAAACTAAAGTGATCCTCTCGGCGCACCCTATTCTAATGCCTCGTATGGCGCTTCGCAACTCGCGTGCGCGATTGATACAACCTGCGTTCAAAGCGATATTCCTGACATTAGAATAAGCCCTACCATAAAGTAATTTGAAACCGGGAAAACACAAACAGAAATGTAATAAATACCGTACCTACTCTATAAATACCGGTAATTGGATCTTAGGCAATAGCTCACAGTCGTGACTGCGGGTGATAGCTGACGGCTGATGCCCACTGAGTGCCGATGACTTTATTGACGAGACCAGTTGATGTTGATTGAATGTATAAATAACGAGGTAAGGGCCGGCGCACAGTTGGCTCTAGAGTCCAGTTTGAGCACAGTTAAGGACGTTCCTTACGGATATACTGTAATTTACCGTATTTCAAGCCTTATAAACTCATAATTTGAAAGCTACAAAGTTTTGATAAAAATACAGCAATAGTCTTCAGTATATCAACATACCTTTCCCCGTTTTAAATTTTATATTTTTGTTTATTATACTCATGATATCAGCTTCCAAAGTAAAACCAATTTATTAAAATTCAAGCATGCATTCAGCATCTCCTTAGGATTTACAAATTACTTTTATTTGAAACACACGCCAATGGATCGACAATATTATAAACTACATATTCGCCGTTTTATATTTTTTTTAGGTCAATTAGATAAGTAAAAAAATAGAGTTTTGGTGCGCTCTCGGCAACGCGGCAAATGTATGGCCAAGGTCGTTTGCTCGGGTCCCCCGAGGTGCGCCTTAAGACTCGTGAGTCGTGACGCTAGAGTACAATTTTGAGCTTAGGTTTTTGACTCTTCTCTTGCATTTAAACATGATAATAAGAAGTTAAAATAGAAGAAAGCCTGCAATAGCCATGTAACAATTAAGTTACAATATAAGTACATATTTACATTTATAACCTATTAATATTTTATGTTGGTTTGAATACAAAATTTAGGTCGGTAGGCAGTTGCTTTTTGAAAATCATACAACCAAAACCCGATGTTTTTTTTAAATAATGATAACTTAATAGCCAATTAAAAGTTCTTAACTACTCCCAACCTACCACAAAGTTTTGTGGCTTTAGCCCATTGTAGAGATCTAATAACATTTCTTATCCTAAGTGAAAACTTTTTTATAATCTCAAAAGGCTTTATTTACGGCAACATGCGCCAGTCCTAAGGAATACGCTAGAATGGATAGTCTGATAGAACTATCATAATTCAACAATCGTACACAGTACGTCGTAATTCTGAGCCCTGCAGTACACTATCAATCTCGCTGATTTCCAACGTTCAGCATCAAAACACATCTATTCATTTAATGATTTTGGTCGGTTTGGAATCTTGCGAAATTGGCTAGCCGAAATGCTCATATTGTATGAATGACTTGTATAGATTGGGCACAGCTTGGTCAGAATCTATCAACGGTTGATAAATTATTCGAGATAAAACACGTCATCAATCAATAATTGAAGACATGAGTGGATGTAGCGAGTAATTTTTAACTTATACGAGTATACCCGGGGGTAAGTCACAATTTGAATACTGTGTTTTTTTTGTATAAATTAGGCTTAGGACCGGAAATGATTTAGAATAAAAAAAATGTATTCTATGTATAGCTAGATATTAATCCATTATCCACACTAGATAATAATATTAGAAATGCGAAAATGTGTCTGTCTGTTATTTCTTCACGCTTAAACCGCTGAACGGAATTTGTCGAAATGGTATGGAGATATTCTGTGTCCCGGAAAATGATACAGAAAATATTCTATCCCAAAAATGTACGTAATAAACGAATCTTGTCGCAACGGAGTTTTGGCCTTCATCTAGTAGAGCTTGTCTACTCGTAATTTGAAATGACGCGCCCCACCACTTCAAAGTTGATATACTTAAATGAAACATTTTTGTACTGTGAATACGAGGGAGGGGCGCGTCATTTCAAGTTAGACAAGCTCTACAATATACAATTAAATACGCTTATAAAATATCACATCTCTTTGTTATAAAAACACAATAAAATCCACACAAAACCTTTTCTATTTCACTAATCATAAACTTTACAACATTTCAAACAATGATTTTATTAAAATGTAAATTGTCAAAAGTTTACACCCACTAATCTAAACTTTCATAATGACATGTAAACATTGCTTTTGTGATTTACGTATCGTAAAATTTTCTATTTCATTATAATATGTAAATTATCTTGTATGTTTTACTTAATCACATGTTAGTTTATAGCAACTATTGGGTTTTATGCACCTTAACAGCCTTTTTGATAAGCGCCTAATTAATAAATAATGAATTAATGTTCAAACGGAAAATTGAGGCACAAAATTGCATATAAAATGAAAAAAAATGTATAAAATTCTGTCATCTGTGCTTCGTTTTTGAAGATGTATATATTGACATGAGTGGATAAATAGATCATGAGTGGATAATGGATATCTAAGACATGAGTGGAGTAAGAAACAATTTAAAAATTTGCAATTTAGGTGTCAAAAGGATTGACCGTATACGAAACACCGCTCTGCGCTCCAAGACAAGAATAATGGATGTGGGTAGAAAAGCTGCTGGTCTAAAGTGGAGCTGGGCAGGGCACGTCGCCCGCATGCACCCAGACAGATGGGCGCGTCTAGTTACGGAGTGGCTACTGAAAGGTCGGCGAAACAGGGGCAGACCCAAGAAAAGGTGGCGCGACGAACTAGACGCTTTTGATAAAGAGTGGCCAAACACAGCAAAGCATAGAGACGTGTGGAAGGAAAGAGGGGAGGCCTTTGCCTAGCAGTGGGACAGACGGCTAATAATAATAATAAATGGAGGCTTTAGGAGCGGAAATGATTTGGAATAAACAAATGTAGATTCTATGTATATTATTATCCAGATGATGAAGTAGGTAAGGTAAGGTAAGGTAAGTAGGTAAGTTTTTTTATGAAACTTTTAGCAAACGCGTCACCTGATGGTTTCAGTTGTGACAAGGTTTGTGCAAATTATAAGGGAAAAAATTAATATTGGCTGTTATAGTTGTAAAAATATGTATGTTACTTTCCCTGTTATTAACTCATGTCTTCATTTATTGTACCTATTTGTAGATATTACTTATATAATATGTACTTACTGTTACTGAAAAGTATAGAAAACACGAAAAGTTTTTGGTCCAATTTATGATTAACTAGATGTTCCGACTTCTTCAGCGTAAAGCGTTAATAAGGAGTTTCGCGGGAACCGTACATTTTCTCACAATAAAGTAGATATGCCCTTTCTCTGCTCTAAAAAAATTGGTTGTCTGTAAAGTCGGTTTACTGACGATAGTTGAACGTGACAACGTCATAGCCTTAACCCCTCAGTTCCGAAAAATTTAAAAATATTTATAATGAGTAAAATAAACTATTCGCAATATAAAACGCTACATAAATTCGTGAAATCCAGTAAAATCTTCGAAAAAAGCACAAGTCAAACCTTGACACGTAGGAAATAGAGTACAATTTTGAATAGCCGAAATAATACTAATAGCTCACAGATTATTTATTTTTCATTCAGAGTGTGGTCAATGTATCAAAGGTCATAACTAACCAAACTTCTTCATACAAAAGTATTCTCTAAGTCATCGAAAAACGTAATATAATCGAAACAAAGAGCGGAGCCCAGGTGAGCCTTACTGAGAGCTGTCAGCGAGGTAACGCCGCATGACCTGTCATGTTTTTCGGGCGCGCATCCCATATCGAATTATAAGACGTTACCACGTCAAAATCGTTTCAGTAATTCGCGAGATTAGCGCGTTCAAACTAACAAACTCTTCAACTTTATAAAATACATAATTTATAGATGAGATGCAAATATGCAATACACATAATATTATATGCATAAACTTGATGTAGAGTAGAAGCCATTATTTTTAGTATGCCCATACGGTAAGAGTGCAATATATCTTCAACATATTATTATTATCTATACTATTTTAATAACGTTAATATGCAATCGCCCTAATCCATTAGTGTGTAGGCGCCCTTACGATACGGTGTCAGCTGTCCCGCGCTAATTACTCTATTAGCGAGGGTGTCCACGCGGCAGACACTTCGCGGACAGTATCGGGACTCACGCTTTCGCGGTATCACCACTCGGCAGCCATTTTGCGGACTTCACTCAGATAGCACCACTTAGCAATTAACCGGGTGATAATTTAAACTAGTTATCGCTCGGTTGATGCTCGGTTACTTTAATTACAGCAGGAAACTTCAATCTTTTATTTTCTTTTTCATCCTTTTCTTTACAGTAAACATGTTTTGCTTATTTTGTTATACTGCATTTTGTGATTTAGTGAAATGATTTAGCTAATCAAATTAAAACCTTTGATCGCGGATTCTTGGAAATGCTATTGTGTTCATTGTTGTCGCGATCACCGGTGCTCTTATGGGGCTTGAAGGATTAATGATACGTGCAGACAGATCATCTATTTGAACTCCCTTACTGTTCAAAGTCGTCTTTCACTTTCGTACTTAGTAAACTTGCATTTGATATTTTTTTGTGAAGTGAGAAATTAATATAAAGGATTTCAGATAAGACTAAACTTCGCAAGACAATACATGCGTAATGTCAATTCCTACTTCATAGACATTGTCTTAGCTAATTTAATATGATTTCTAATCAATAAATCTAATTTTCATCTTTCTTCTTTTCAAGTTTTTTTAATTTATAACTTTTAACAATGGACCCTAGTCCTTAGAATCTCTACTAATAAACAGTCTTATTTCACTAAGTGAGCTTCTTTTTCAAATTCGTCCCGTTTCGTCCCACCAACATCCTCTACCATAGCGACTCTAGTGACAATACATTGATATATGGCAACACAGCCAGTTATTAGTTGAAATTGTCAGTTTCATGTAAACAATGTTCTGTCACAGGACTGACCTTTCACGACGTGCTACCACCGTAATGAATAGCTCATGAATATTATGTTCAGCTAATTCAGATTTATACACAAAATTAAGGATATAGCACGACATCTGAGGAAAGTATCCTGTATTCTATGTATGGAGTGTAGATGGAGGAGAACTATCTCTGTATGTAAAAAGTGTCCGCTGAAATGCGTTAAATTAGGGTGGCGCTACAGTAGCAATAGAGTAAATTTTAAATCATTTAGCAGCTTTTATTTCAGCTATTTTAGGTTATATTTTTCAAAATATATTGGTATTAACCTAGTAATTCTGTGACTCGGCTATTCGGCTAACTTCAATTTATATTTGTACATTCATTCCATACCCTTTGGTGCAGTTAGCGCCACTCTTGGAGGATTTTTCAACTGTTATTTACTGCGTACAGCTGGACACTTTTTCAAATATCCCCCATATAAGATAGTTCTCCTCCATCTACACTCCATAATTCTATGCCAAAATCTGTTGACGTTAGGAGGTCATGGATTGTTATAAACGCCACCCTTGATTGCGAAGTCAAATTATGTAGAGGAGATGCTGGGTGGAGTTGAGTATGCAGAGGACAGCATTCTGTTATGGGGTGGAACTCAGAAAGCAACTACCGTCGCCCACGGACACTCGCAACATCAGAAGATTTGCAGGTGCGTTGCTGGCCTTTTAAAAGGGAATAAGTTCTTTTTTTAAAGGTTTGCAGGTCGTAATAATCCGCAAGTATTGCTGGCGTCAGTTCATTTCAGAGTTTTACTGAGCGTGGCAGAAGGTTACGCGAGAAACGCACGGCAGAAGACTGCCACTCATCGAGGTAATGACTGATGAGGATGGAATATTTTTCGCAACAAATATAATTGGAATGGGGAACAATTCATCAGAGCACTCTCCGTGATTATCGGTTTAAACATAACACAATTATTGTGAAAGCTCCCTACTCCCATTATGAATAAACAACTCCTAAAATAACCATTTCAAATATCAATTAAATCCTAATTATAAGTATAATTTACGAGGTAATTATGTTTATTGGTAGATAATTAGTAGTTTAGAGGTCCATAAATAGTATTTCATCTTGCGGTCGTTATCAACCATTTAATTGCTTCTAAATTGAATACATTATACTGACGAGTTATACTTATACGGATTATGGATCCTTCAATATACCAAAGCCTCGCTTTATATTTCCAGTTACAGAGGTAAAAAATAAAAATGATGTGCATAGTTTCTGAGGGTTATTGCAATTTTGTATACAAATTGTTTGAGAGATAACATATATCTATACTTATAAAATTACATGTCCTGACTGACTGACTGACTGACTGACTGACTGACTGACTGATTCATCATCGCTGAGCAAAAACTGTTTAATTTACAGCCACGAAATTTGGTGAATAGGGTTGTTTTATTGAGTAGACACCCACTAAGGAAGGAATTTTGAAAATTTTACCCCGAAGGGGGTGAAATAGGGGTTGAATGTTTGAATGAAAGTCCGTCATTTCCATGGTCATTTCTTGAGTTAGAAACATAAAACTTTATTTTTGGATTACTGATTAAAAATGAATGAATACGTGTTTAAGCGTTTTTGAAAATTCTACCCCAAGGGGGGTGAAATTGGGGTTGAAAGTTTTAATGAAAGTCCGTTATTTCTTGAGTTAGAAACATGAAATTTGATGTTTGAGCTACTGATTAAAAATAATTGGTTACGTGTTTAAGCATTTTTGGAAATTTTACCCCCAAGGTAAAAAAAATAGGGGTTGAAAGTTTTAATGAAAGTCCGTCATTTCTTAAGTTTTCTAACTTAAGAAATGACGGACTTTCATTATAACTTTCAACCCCTATTTTTACATGAAAGTTTATTTTTGAACTGCTGATTAAAAATGAATGGATAGGTATTTAAGCGTTTTTGGAAATTCTACCCCCAAAGGAGTGAAATTGGGGTTGAAAGTTTGAATGAAAGTCCGTCATTTCTTAAGTTAGAAACATGACATTTTATTTTTGTGCTACTAATTAAAAATGAATGGATACGTATAATTTTAAGCCTTTCTGGTAATTCTACCCCCAAGAGGGTGAAATTGGGGTAGAAAGTTTCAATGAAAGTCCGTCATTTCTTGAGTTAGAAACATGAAAGTTTATGGACGTTTACGTTTGACGTTTGCTTAAATAGGGTCCCATTTTTACCCTAAAGGAACCACAAAAAGAGGAAAGCTATCCATCTTTGTTATTATACTATGTTAACGCGGACGAAGTCGCGGGCAACAGCTAGTTGTATCGTATAATATCTGCTAGTTTCGTAATCTATACTATACTAATATAATGAAGCGGAGGAGTTTGTTTGTTTGAACGCGCTAATCTCAGGGTCCGATTAAAAAAATATTTCAGTGTTCGATAGCTCATTTATCGAGGAAGGCTATAGACTTTATTTTATCACGCTAAGACTAATAGGAGCGAAGAAACAGAGAAAAACGTGGAAAAAACCGGAAAAAATAATTGAAAGTGCTTATCTCACGAACTACTGGAGCAATTTTTATGTTATTTGGCACAGATAAAGAGAGAAGTCGAGACATACACGTGAAGGGGCATAACTCTTTTTTTTAATGTACGGTGTCCGTGGAATTCCTAATTTACGCGGGAGAAGCCGCGCGGAACGTCTAGTCGCCTATAATGATTATGTAGACGGATAGAGCTAGTCTAATTTGAAATGACGCGCCCCACCACTTGAAAGTTGATATAAATTATACATTTTTGTACTATGACTACGAGGGAGGGGCGCGTCATTTTAATTTAGACAAGCTCTACTATTTGATAACATTTAACGTAACAATTTACATTATTCACACCGCGCACCATAACGAGACGAGCCAAGAGACGAAGCGCGTTTTGGGGGCATGAAAATAGTACATTACGCACCTAGGGCAGGAAAATAAGAAATGTCTCAGATCACATGTAATTTTGATATGTGAACATGTGATTTTTCTCATCGATGGAGGCGGAAAACGGCAACATCGGTACGCAGCGGGAAGAAAGTTAACGTTTTCCGCCCGGAGGTGAGAAAAAAAGTTTTTGGTATAATCAATCTTAACAAATAACACTAACTTGATCAATCGAATAACCTAGCTCCCGTTCTGTGTTTGAATAATTATTTATGTATTTGAATAACTTACAAATGATAATCACGCCAATTAGTTTGGCGCTAAAACACCTGTCATATCTGTCAGATTGACAGCAAAATGGCGCCCATTCCTCACACAATTTACATTATACAGATAACACAGGTGACAGAATGTAAAATCCGTTCCAAATGCAAGTAGAAAATGTGATTTTGAATGCAGCAGCTTACATAGGAAATCTTGGAAATAGTTTTAATATAAAAGCTCCTCCTTGGTTTTGGTTATGGTGTCAGCTGGCCGATTCTGTATTGTACATTTGTGAGTTAATCACTGAGTTAGTAACGTAACCGAGGAGTGAGCAACGAAAAGTCTTACTTTTGTTTGCAAGTGAATACAAAAAGTGGCACTTTCCGTTACTCACTCCTCGGTTTCGTTACTAACTCAGTTATTAACTAACTAATGTACGATACAGAATCGGCCAGCAGGTTTCATTAAACCCAGTCTGCTACGCGTTAGTTATTTTTATAGTGCTAAGGTGTGAGTGCAGGATACATAAAAGCAATATATCTTTACTCTCGTCACCGAATAGCTATATATATAATTATTATATTCCACATTATGCGCTTTCTTTAATTTTCGTCATCTTCTTTCATTCAACTTCCGTTTTGGCGCATTCAATAATTGAATGCGTCAACGAACGCAACGCCAATATTCTCATTTTTGTTTTTTGGATTCGGTCAGAGGGCATGCGTCGTGGGCATGCCTCACGTTCACTGTTGACTGCGCTATGACACATGCCCTTGACCAACAGAAAAAGGCACAGTGTGGACAAAGCTATTGGGAAGTCAATGGGGGACCGACTGGCAAGAGATAAGGCTCAAGATTTATTCACATGCAGATCCGACGCATAGAATAACTTAGATCTCTGTTAAGCAGGTGATGAGCCTGCATCGGAATAGTCAAACTTTTAAACAACAAACTCACAAGAATCAAACCCATAACCTCCTTGGCCTTAACTCCAAAAAATCTAGCCTAGTCTAGTCTAGACTAGCTCAAAACTAGACAACGAAGGCGTTCAGATAACACATCTTTTTACATTATAAATCCGAAAGTGTGTCTGTCTGTCTGTTACCTCTTCACGGCCAAACCAGTGGAGCGATTTTGCTGGGTATGAATATAATTTGAGTCTCGGAATAGGGCATAAGATACTTTTTATCCAGGAAAAATGTACGATTCCCGCACGATAAATGAATTTTGGTGCAACACATTTTCGGGCGTCATATAGTATATAGTATTATAGTTCTATACCGTTATATGACATATCTAAATTGCCTTTTGCCATCATACGCCTCTGCTTGTACTACTCCAACCTGTCTGTCCGATATCCCCAGTCAATTGAACCCACTCTAATTGGTAAAACGATTAATTGGTGTTGCCAATTTACAATTAGGTTCAACTTTTTTACACTGGACGATAAGATTTTTTTAATGTCGCGTCGAGCATCGTACAAACAATAAAAAAATGTTAGTGTCTATGTTTGTCTTTATCTTTTCCGCTTTCGAGCACTAAACACAAGGCTTAAATGTGAGCAGCTAAAGACATCCTGTTCCAACAGAAGCATATTATAAATGGTTCACATAAAATCTACGCAGATTATAATTATTGCTAAATATTGAAGTTTATACTAAATAAGTTCTACTACTGGACAATTTATAGTTAAGATATTTCGTTGACATTGTAAGCGGACTAATTGTGGTAGATAAGGAAATCTAAGTGACTGCCAATCTAAAGCTCTGGTGGGCGACAAATCCTTGCCAGTTAAGATAATTATGAAACAATAGTTTGTTATTTAGATCAACAGCTCACTTGCTAAGTGCATTGTGTTAGTAGTGTCAGGTTTATTACTAAGTATATTCTCATTTACGTGATTAGGAGCATTTATGTGATTTTATCGTGTTTGATAACTATAATTAGTTCTAAAGCTTCTTATTAATGTGTGCCGTTACGAGTAAGTCTATATCTTTTAATATTATATGGTTTGACACTACTCTACTTCTTTAAAATTTTAATTAAATTAAAGAAAACAGTCTCCTACAAAGATTAAAATGATAAGCAAAATAAGGTAAATCAAGTTTCACGTACGATAAAAAAATCGTATACGACCTAATATCGTAACATGTAAACGCACCCTAAACAAACACAAGTCAATTAGCCATAGAGTATAAATTACGTGCGTCAATGTGGGTGTGATATCGAATCGTCGGTTCTGTCGTCTGCGCCCGCGCCTCCATAGATTATAGAGTTCCTAGTCTATGGCGTTGGATTATTTTTATTTATGGAGATATGGAACTTGAGCCGATTATTTTTTAATGAGCTTACTATTGAGCAAACAGAATAAGCAGTTGATAAAGTAAACACGACTTACAGACTACAGTAGACTTATATTATAAGCTGTGTAACATTGCGTTTCGTAATAATTAAAATAAATTATTTATATTTTTTTATATTATTTATTATATTTATATAATTATTTATTTATATTTATTCATACAAAAATATGAACAAAAGATAGCAATAAGGTTAGAATACAGAGTAAAGCAAACTATGGAAAGGTTGTTTATTAAAGTTACAAACATATTTATGTAGACTTTAACGGGTCAGGACCTTCGATCACTAATATACAAGATACACAATCCGCGGCAAAAAACGACCTCACCAAAAGAGCACCAAACTCAACATTCTGGTGCACTTTTGATTTAGTAGTGCTCGAACGCTCCGCCGGGAAACATGCCTCAGCGCACGTTTAATAATTGTAGAAATCATACGTCTAAAACCAAAAAAAAGGATGGAATTTCATATTTCCGGTAAGTATTAATTTTATCCTAATATATTTCTTACTATTGTATTGTAAATATTGGTATTTCTTTAAGAAATCACCAAAAGACAGTTTTAAAATTAAGTTGTAAATAAATCAACACCAGGTATAAACCATCACAATTGCGAATACTCATACTAAAGGTACTTATCGTAGTTTATCATGCCCACTTGAAATGTTCGGGTTATAAGCTATGTTTCTGTTCCATTTGATGGAGTCGCTATTACTATTATTTTTTTATTGAGGATTTTTTTCAGGTTTCCTCGAGATCCAGTTAGATGTGGTAATAATATTATGTTCCCATCTTCGATCAAATATAGTTCCCATTAAGGATTTTTTAAGTAGGTTAAAAAGTATGGGCGTTGGGTGATGTGAGTTGTCCTTTGTGGCCTATCGGAAAATGTATGTACACTTATGTATATTTTGGTTAATGATAAAATTAGACATAACATTAGAACAACATAATATTACAAGTAAAAAATAATTACTCCTCACTTTATACATTAAACTTCGGAAAAATAAAAAAATGGACTATTAAAATTATTACAAATTACAATCAACAAAAAAAATTTGAACAGTTCGACTCCACTCATACTTCACTTCGCCCTGTTCCAGCGGCGAATTTCGGTCGTAAAATTGGATTTTTTTTTTGGCACTATACAAATTTGAACTTAAATCATATACGCGGATGGTTGAATTTAGTATGAAGCGTGCATCGGACGTAAAAATTTTATTGCTTTGTAAACACAAATGTTCATTGTTTTATAAAAAGATCTTTAATAATTACTATAATTAAGGTTGATTTTAGATAAATGTATACTTCATTAAACTCTATTACTCGGGGACAGATTTTCGAGAGGTTTTGTATGAGACTGTGTATCTTGTGTATTAGTGATCGAAGGTCAGGACTCAGGACATCTATACTAATATTATAAATGCGAAAGTATCTCTGTCTGTCTGTCTGTCTCGCTTTCATGCCAAAACTACTGAACCGATTGTAATGAAATTTTGTACACGGATAGTCTAAAGCCTGAGAAAGGACATAGGCTACTTTTTAACCGGAAAAAGGGGTTGTAAGGGGGTGAAAACGCGTAAATTTGTTCAAATTAAGTTAGTTCAAAAAATTCATAATAGATGGCTACCATGTTGAGGTACGTTTTTTGATTCTTTCGATTGTTATACACGTCGATAATGAATAACTCAGTACTTTATCTACGCAGTGATGAGTGACGAAACCTTAAACCTACCAATGCTAAATAGTTTATGGGTAAAGCTACAGTTGTGTAATGGGGGACTAAATAAGCTTTAGGTTTAATTTTAAAAAATGAAATATTATGTGCGCACTGCACAGAAGTTTTTGGGTATTTTGATTTAACCACGGTTTTAAAAAGCTTTTAAATTTAACACCAATTTTGTTGACACCGCGCGCTATAAACTGAAGTCTACGCGGACGAAGTCGCGGGCAACAGCTAGTAGGCTATATTTAGTATATTTTTATCTAGAAAAATCAAAGGTTTACATGGGACATTCAATTTGTGCGAGCAGAGTCAAAAGCAAAAGCAATCCATATTTCCAATTTCCATACTAATATTATAAATACGAAAGTGTCTGTCTGTTCCCTCTTCACGCCCAAACCACTGATCCGATTTTGCTGAAATTTGGTTTGGAGATTCTTTGAGTTCCAGGAAAGGACAAAGCTGATAGGTACTTTTTATCATGGTTAAATGTGCGGTCCCCGCGGGATTAACTAATTTTGGTGCAACGGAGTTGCGGGCGACATGTAGTAGGCTATATTTTAATATAGGCGAACTGTACTACTGATTTATATTGTAATGTATTGTGTGATGCTAAAAATTAATCCATTCTTATTCTTATTCTTATTTTTGTCCTGAAAAAAATCGTAGGTTTACATGGGATATTCAATTTGTGCGAGCTCAAAAAACAAAAGCTAGCAATAAATAATACTTATTCAACGAAAATAGCCACATCCGCAGCAGCAGCTGTATACTGTAGGTATTTTTGACTGAACCTGAAGTTACGATTTCAGGTTCAGTCAAAAAATACGAAACGGCTTTCATACAAATCTTCTGTCAAAGCCTACATTTTATTAAAAAATTAAAATTTGGGGGCAAACGAGCAAACGGGTCACCTGATGGAAAGCAAGTTCTACCGTCACTTATGTTATGAGAAATTATTAATATTAACTAAAAAGTATTAAATAATTCTTTCTCTAATAGTGCCTTTTCCAGAATTCGTCAAAATCCCAACAATTTCTGTACATAATAAATTAATAATTGATATTATAGTCTTCACTATTTTGAAGTCGGTACCAGCTAATTAAACCATGACTTCAGTCGATGTCAGAATATCTGAAATATTTGGGACTGGTACCGAGTTCAAAATACCTCCTCCTTTTTGGAAGTCGGTCAAAAAATATCTACCTCCATATATATGCTAAATATACAGTATACACTCTACATATTAAAATTTACTATTTCTAACTAGCCGAGGTAACCCGACATAAAAAAAAAACACTCCAATTTGCAGTTTTACTAATTATAGTTATTGACGTGAAATAGCCTATTGATTTATGAGGTTAGCGTAAAAAACATAGTGAATTATAGCCTAAGTCACAGGAGATTATACAGGGCGTTGAACTTGACCCCAGAGCCGATGCTACCGAAATATACAGGCTGATGCTTTTACCAGTTCTTTGTCTACTACGACTTTTCAGTAGTGAGCTAATTCTAAGACGGAAAAGCTCGCTTTTAAAATCAATTATAACATTTTGCTACCGTTTACTAATTTATTTTTCAAAAGTTTACTTAAAAATGTTGCAGAAGCTGTAGAAACGAACGTGTTACGAAAGTAGAAAAACGTATCTTCTTATTTTCCTTGGACATTTGCGATACATTACTATAACATATACGAATATAATTAATATAAATATTTATTTTTTCATGGGTTTAGTATTACGTAAAATATGCGAACATTGTGGAATATGTGAAATCTGATACTATTTTAATATACAACAACAACAAACTATAATATTATGATTTACACACCCTATATACAAATCTACATAGTTCAGTAATATATTAGTTCTCGATCACGACTGGAGGAGGGTCCGCTCACGAACAAACATATTGTTTATATATATACATGTATTTACTGTCTTGTTAATTATGAAATATGGGAGCCTTGATGTCCAAGTCGATTTACGAGACGTCGATGTCTAACTAGGGATGGGTATGGCTAGGGCTTTTAAAAGTTACGTAATTTTATTGGTTCACTAATTGGTTGGTTTATTAATTAATAGATTTCTTAATATTATGTCATAAGTCATCATAAACACATAAAACTAGAGGCTCCTATGAGTTACAGTAGCAGTAGCTTATGGTCAGTGGCGGCCTTACGAATTGCGAGGCCCCGGGCGGAAGGTCTTTGCGAGGCCCTTTGTCTTACGAAAAAATAATTGCAAGGCCTAGGGGGTGGTTGCCCGCCACTCCCTAGTGCGGCCACTACTTATGAGGATATGCCTTGCGAACAGCCACCCTCTGGACCACTGCTGCGGCAGTGTAACTCGGTAGACGAAATCATACAAAATTTTGCTCTCTTAAGTTTCCTGAAAACACGCCTAAGTGTGCGTGTGCTTATTCGGGCGGTTCAGAATGGCAAATAAAATATTTGAATTTGAATAAAGACAATGTAATTTTAATTGTTGCCCGCTAAACCGCTACACTTATGCCAACTGCAGGTATTCCGCATCATTGGTTAACCCACCAATCCCCATTAAGCGGCACCCGGCTGCCGATCTGTTGTGTCTGCGATACCCACGATGGAAGTTAATTATCATCACTCACCTAGCGGCATAACGTGTCCGAAGTCATTCCCGTCGCCGACGCCAGAGCAGTTCCACTTGTACCCGCTCATCTGCGTCCGGCACTCCGCGTACGCCATCCTGCAATGTGGTTATATAGTTAAGTATCCAGCGACAGGGCCCAGAAAGGACAGTAACGCAATGTACCACTTTGTTGAATGTCTAAAGGCAATGGTAGAGAAACTAGAATGGACACTGGACAGCAACAAAAGCGTCAGTATGTTTCGTTGCCGTCGATTCTGAGTTTTTCAAGGGAAACGCTCAAAAGAGAGGGCATTATAGTGCTCATTGAAAAATAACCCTGGCAAAATGAATGATCCTTTAGCAACACTGGCGTTATGGAGAATCCATCGCATCATTATCAACCTGCTTTTAGTGATTGTCGCGCTTCTTCCTGGTCCTTCCCCTTTCCTCTTTCTCTTGATAGTGCCCTAAGGCAGGCCCTAAGACAGACTGCAGTTTCCATACTAAATTCATATCTGCAATAGACGGACCGCTCGAGCAGTTCTTGAGCCGTCGGAGCATTTGTTCAACGCGACCGCTCTAGAGCAGTCGGTCCCGACTGCAATGTGCGGTCCGTCTATGGCCAGTCTAAGGGCCCTTCCACACGACGTTTTTTATGCTCGTATTTGTATCGATACAAACGCAAGTTGAACGCTCAGCAAACGCAAGGAAGCCGACACGTTTTAAACTTTATATCTGAAAAAAAAACGCGATAACAACGCGCAGAAGACGCGTCGTCAGTGTGCAAAAAATACATCGTGTGAAAGGGCCCTAAGTTTCCTCATACCTGAGTCCATCTCCGACGGCCGCGATGGCGGCGGGTGAGGCGCGGCACATGGCGCGCTGCTTGTCCGTGAGCCCCGCCACGCGCGCGCACACCAGGTGCGCCCCAAGCGACACTCCCAAGCCGCACCTGAAATACACCAATACAGATACTGAACGAAAAAAGCAGCTTGCGACAGCAAAGCCTTATGCTTCAGGCTTCAGTATTGAAATCACCGGCCAACGAAGCGGGAGCGGCGGCAGCGCGTGACAATGGATAAGCCATGATTGATTTATATGGATAAGTCATCTAGTACGCTGCACGATTTCGAGACTGACGCCTTAACCAGCTAACGTGACCGATGTCACCATATTAGGAGTGGTGCGAGTTCCTGTATGCCTCAGGTGTTTAACCTCTTTAGGGCAGAATTTGGATAGCGGGAGAAGTGGTAAGAGTCAACGGAAGCGCCGCGTGTGTACACACAACGCGAGTGTGGCTACTCACTCGCCTGAAAGACGCACATGCCTTAGTGTCCATAAGGCCGTGTTCAAACCAAACTGACTGTCAGCCGCCGAATGTGAGCGAACGTTACGCAGTTTAATGTATTTCCATACGTACCTATTCTCTTTTTCGTTCATACCTAACCGACAATACGTTATTACGCTAGGCGTACGCGCGGACATTTGATACCGTTTATTTTCACGTTCACACTGGAGCTCGTGGTGAGCCTGCTCACATTCGGCGGCTCACAGTCAGTTTGGTTTGAACACGGCCTAAGATTTATCATAAGCTTTATCAGTTATTCCCTGCGGCCACTAAATCAGAGGCGGTTTGATCGCGGCGGACACGCGAATTTGCAGCGATTCTAAATTTGATATATATGGATTACAGAGGAATCATCACGGGCTGTCCGTAAATCATCAACATGATAAGATGAATATCATGACGATTCATAACGAAGTTCTACAACCTATAATATGGGATATGTAAATACAGCGAATCCAGCAATTCAGGTCTTTAAGGCAATTCCGGAGTTATAACAACTTTAATACGATATGACTTACTTAATATATTAGGCCTTAGGGAATAAAATATTAATTATTATTGCTAAACATAAAACCAATCAATATGTTTATGAGCCAGGTTTTAATAAGTTTAGACGTGTATTGATTCTAAATTGATCGTCATTAAAATATTTTATTGTGATGAATACACTGGAAGTGTGCGTTGTGCAATCAATATTATTTTAGGTAGGCACTCTAATCTTTTACTTAACAGTGATTTTGGTGACAGTTTATGTAGATGTAACTTGTGAATTGATAACTATCAATCAAGCAAGTGATGGATATCAATCTATCAACATTTGCTTCAAATGTGGTACAGTAACATGTTAACATAACAATATTATGTTCTTGCATTGGTAATAGCTCAAGCCTTATCAAAATTTCTCTTTCCTGTATGTAGGTCTTTTAAAAATACAAGATAATATTAAGTTACTAAAAGATGTCCAAAGTATAGCAAACACATGTTGTTATGTAGTAGTTTCAGCGCGTGGGCGGCGTGTGAATTGTCCGCCTGTCTGTCACAGACCGCCGTTAATTGACGTTGTGAGGCCACCACAAGAAGCCTCTTTGTGGGACAATATCCATCAAACCTTATTATATAAAAAACCAACAGGCCCTAAACTGAAAACCCCTAATTAACTATTAAATTATTTGATTCGGAATTTTAATAAATACCCTAATTTCATTTCAATGCTTGTAAAAAATAAGTTACTGCTACTTGTTAATTTAATTTGATTGATGAGTAAAACCTCATTATTTAGTTATGAGCAGTAGGGATGGGCGTCGAATGAACGAACCGTTTTATTAAACTGTTTATTAGTCATGAACGGGTAAACTAGTTTAGCGCCTACTGATAAACTAGTTTATGCGTGAACGGTTGCCATGTCGGAACGGTGTGTGTGACAGATACCGTTCATCGCGACGCGACGACGCGATCAACGGGTGGGTGGTGATATTTTAAATTAATCAAGTAAATGTAAAAATTCAGTAATTAATCTGCCTGCCTGCCAGTCCTAAGTCTGGAAAAAGTATGTACTATGTAGGGAACTGCATTTCCATTTTCCACCGCTCACAGATTAAACCAGTGGTCCCCAACCTTTTTTTCATGCGGGCCACAAAGGTCTTGGTGTCGCGGGCCGTAACAAAAAAATTTTAGGGTTAAAAAATAACATTCTTCAAAATTAACGATTTTAAAGTGAAAAAATTTTAACGAATATCACGTAGACTACGTTATTTTGTTGGTGGGCGTGAATTTCAAAATTTTTTAACATCACGCGCGCCATAAATAAAGTCCCGGCGGGTCGCATGCGGCCCGCGGGCCGCGGGTTGGGGATAGCGGGATTAAATCGTCTCGTCGTTCGTCGTCATCAGTCGTCGCGTCGAAGTGCAAAACTACAACAACAAGTCAAAACAGTTAATGCTAAAAGTCGTTTAGTCAAAAAAACTACTTTGTTTGTCATAGTTTATTGTTTAGTTCAGTGTTCGTCGAAGACGAAAAATAGTTGAAAAAAAAATCTGTTTTGTCATTGACTAGTTTACGATGAACGATAAACGGTCTCGTTTCGTTGATCGAAAAAGCGTCGACGACCCACCACACTATTCGTCATGATAGTGTGATGATTTATTAGTTTTAGGTTTTTTGGTACAATTATATCTCATTAACAATTTATTTAATAATTAAAATGCCGATTAGTGAAACATAAAAACGTAACAAAAAAAAAGTTGCTTACACGAAAATATTTTCTTAGAATATTTAATATTATTATTTTGTCTCTTTCTGATCTCAAGTACATAATACGGACGCTCGTACGGTGAAGGAAAAAATAGTGAGTAAACCCTCACACTCGTTGGTCCCAGTCGTATTGACTAGTTCTTTCCTCTGGACTAGGTCGACTATGTTGCGATGATGTCGTATGTGCTTGGGAAACCATACGGATATTTAAATCTTGTCCCAGGCACTACAGTATTTGAGGACTGGTTACTTCACTCTGAAAATATTGTATAAATCATCCACAACGGATGCAAAGACCATGTTTATTTTGTCTCATGTTTTCCGTTCGCATGGTCACTATACTCCAGTCATTACCGTGAAGGTATTAATGAAGCAGTAAGTTGAGTGGACATGCGAATGTTACCGATATCCTCAACCGAGTAGACACATTTTAATACAATTTACAGTATAATATAATAGTAAATAGTATGTAAGTAAGTTAGTAAGTAAGTAAGTAAGTAAGTAAGTAAGTCTTTATTTCCAAGAAATTGGTTACCATGTTCTTGTTATTATTATTTTTATAGTTCACAATTTCTGCCTCTAGGGCGTGGAAATATTTTTAAATATAAAAAATCATGCTTTAATTACTATAGTGTTTAACCATAACAAACTTATGATCTAAATAGAATCTAAATTAAATTTTAATACAATCCTCAAAAAATTATGTAAATACGAATACTCAGTCAAAACATCCTCCAACCATAAAAAAACAATCAATTAATGGTCAAAGATACAATGAAGTAAATTAAATGTCAATCAATTCACATTAAAATCAGTTAAATTCATTTCAATTCCTTAAAAAAAATACAGTCAATCAAATAATAGTGAGTAAAATTCATGCAATGCATGCATATATAGCAAACACTAAACAGTAGAAAGTAGAAAATAATACTATGCTTACTATAGAGAGTCCCGAGATTTACTTCAGATACTTTTTAGCTCGGAAAAATGTACGGTTCCTAAGCGATAAATGAATTTTGGTGAAACAGAGTGGCGGGCGACATCTATCTATACATATTATTATAAAACAAAGTCGCTTTTTTCCCTCAAGTCCCTTTGTTCCCTTTAATCTTTAAAACTACGCAACGGATTTTGATGATTCTTTCAGTGTCAGATAGCCCATTTATCGAGAAAGGCTATAGGCTATATTTTATCACGCTAAGATTAATACGAACGAAGAAATTGAGGAAAATATGGAAAAAACGGGGAAAATTATTTGAAAGGGCTAACTTGAACGCGCTAATCTCAGGAACTACTGGTCCGATTTGAAAAATTATTTCAGTGTTAGATAGCCCATTTATTGAGGAAGGCTATAGGCTATATTTAATCATGCTAAGACTAATATGAGAATGTGGAAAAAACGGGGGAAATTATTTGAAAGGGCTTATCTCGCGAGCTACTGGAGCAATTTTTATGTTATTTTGCACAAATAAGAAGTAGAGTACGTGAAGGATCATAGACTATCGATTTTAATCATTTTTTCAGTGGCTATATATTTTATACCCGTGCGATGCCGGGGCGGGTCGCTAGTCTAATATAATTATAAAATAATTGATTGTTTCACTAGTTCTTTCGCATGAGCCTTAAAGTCAAAGTCATCAGTAAAATATATAATAAATATTCTAACGCATATAAAACTTCCTCGTCTTCTTTGGAAGTCGTAGAAAATAAGTTCTGTTTTAATTTTCAGTTCAAATACGCATTTTTTATTTACCTTAAATAAGTAGGAAGAATATTCTGGCATAATATATCATATTATCAATTAGCTATACACTCCTACAGTCTTCCTCAATGAAATTCTAATTTGTACAGTAAAACACGACTCAAACCTCAGAACCGGTGTTACCCACTCTCGGCAATGATTGTGTGAGTTATCCGCCAGATATCTGCCCAGACAGCAGATAAGGCTGGACCTATTATGATAAGGCTCGCAATATATTGTCAGTGAGCCTGCGCTTGCGACGTTAACCGCGAATAATAATTAGTTTTACTTCAATAATTTCTATTGAGTCAGACGAGACGTATAGAGTAGAATGGCGTAGATATGTCATGAGAATTATTACTCTAAAGTCTAAGGGCCTGTTTCACCACTTCCTGATAAAGTACCGGATAGGCTATCCACACCTTTTTGACAGATTTTCCATACTTCATCTGTCAAGTTAAGTGGTGGATAGCCTATTCAGCACTTATCAGGAAGTGGTGGAACAGGCACTTAAAAATATAAAATCGTAGCAGCAGCCTGTGCTAAGGAAAAGACTTCAACGCGTTCTCGCAACAAAATCTTGTGTAAGATAATTTTTTTCTTTTAATAATAGATTGTTTACTTTAAATGTAATCTTAATGTAAAGAAAAATGTATTTTTCTTTATTTGCATTTTCCCGCCATTTAGATGATTATTTGACATAATATCATTCTACTCTACGACTTCTATGTAATCTATGAAAAGAAAAGATGGCCGAATGGATTAAAAACTAGAAAGTATTAACATTGATTTCGGCGATTGTTAATTTAATAACACTAAATGTCGTTTCTTTGTTTTTTCCAGGTAAGATTTTGTTATAATTTAAATGTAATAATTAAAGCTTTGTGTTATGTGGATCCACATATTTTGATTATAATAAAAACTTTGTTTTTTCCAGAAACCCAATTATGTTATTATTTACTACGTAATCGTCGAAAATCAAGAAATATAACCTTACGAGTATAAAACGACATTTATTGTCAAGAAAAGAAAATATGGAAAGGTTGAAATTCGCATTCCAAGTAAAACCAACATCAGACGGAAAGTTGAACCACATTGCCATAACCTCAATCAGTACACAAGATGACAAGATTTTTCTAATTCCTGAAGAATATCAAGCAGTGTCACTCCACAAACATATACAAGTCAGTAAACCCTTTAGTACAGTGAAAAATACACTGAAAAAAAGACACCAATCCAGAAATGTCTGGATAAAAATTACGGAGGACATTTTAAATACTTATGTGGATGAGGATAAAAATATGATTTTCCAGGACCAATTTCTCGAGGAGATAAGTCAAGAACAATTTGCTAAAACCAATACAAAAGTAACAGAAGTCGACCCAATTGTAAAGATTTTCGAAAAATTGATTGAAAGTCAGGAAAGAAAAGAAAAACAAAGTATGAAAAAACTGGCTGACAAATTCGTTATTGAAAAGTTTGATGGACGAAATACAATTAGTGCATCATGTTGGATGGAGACATTTGAAAAGGAATGTGAAAGGTTTGGAATAGTAAACAAAGATAAAAAAATTGAAATTTTCAGATTATTTCTTGAAAAATCTTGCACAGATTGGTATGCCGCCATGATGATTAAACATAGCTTACAATCAGAGTGGTCCGAATGGAAATCAAGTTTTTTACAAACCTATGCCATTAAAGGTTGGTCAACAAGCAAGTATGCATTGTCTTTCAAGTATCAATCAGGCTCTTTGTTGGACTATGCTGTAAGAAAAGAAAAACTATTGCTAGAAGTAAGAAAAACAATTGATGAATATTAATTGATATAATAGCTGCGGGCTTGCCAGACTTTATAACAGACAGAATTAACAAGGAGGAAGTTGTGTATGTAAAAGATTTATTCAATGAATTGAGAAAGTTAGAGCATCTAGTTTTGAAAAGAAGAATTTTCAAAAAGAGAGAAGATACTAAACCAAATATAATGAAAGAAAAGTGTAGCATTTGTGAAAAATTAAAAAAAGGTGTACGTTACCACTCGGAAGATTTATGTTGGTTTAATCCTAAGATAAATAATGAAAAGGATAAACAGCAAATGAAACTCATCAATAATTCAGAGCTAGAATGTGAACTACAGTGTGAAGATAAAAAAACTAACTATGCCGCCATTAATTAAAGTAAAATTAGTTCTTAATAACAATATTGAGATATTTGGAATCTACGACTCTCGTTCTAATGTATCATTGATCAATTCAAAGTTATTAAAGATAAATAATAAAGATCCTAACTTTAGTAACAATGCTAATTTAAACAATTAATGGCGTTAAAAAAGCGAACGGCATAATCAAAGTTAATATAAACATTTTTGATATGGAAAAGGAAATGAATGTTTTTGTGATAGACAGAAAGAATTTTGACTATGACTTTTTAATAGGACTAGACTGCATAAAAGAAATTTACTTGTGTCAAGATGAAAATTTGAAAGTACATCAGAAACTGCCTGGTTCTAAAATTCAACGGTTTTTTGAAGAAAAAAATTATTCAAATATAATAAACTTTAATGAACACTTATGTGAAGAAAATTTTCAAATTTTCATAAATCATCTGGATTTCAAGGATCAAGCACAGATTGAGGAGTTGATATCAAAATATAAATCTGTTTTTGCAAAAGATAAATATGACATAGGGAGAGTAACCGGTTATGCCGCACACATCGATTTACAAGTGGAAAAATATTACAGTAAAAGACCATATCGTTGCACTATTCAAGATAAGAAGGAAATAGAAAAACAGGTTGCAAAGTTATTGGAAAAAAATATAATCGAGGAATCATACAGCCCTTTTTCAGCACCTGTTACACTCGCTTACAAAAGAGATGAAAATAAAAAGTCCAGATTATGCATAAATTTCCGAGAACTTAATAAGATAGTTGTTCCGCAATCGCAACCATTCCCTCTTATTGAAGACCTTACTCGTATAGTGAAAACAAGAGACTGCAAATTTTTCTCTACGCTAGATTTGAACTCCGCTTTCTGGTCCATACCATTGCGTGTTACTGACAGATACAAAACTGCATTCGTCACACAGGATGACACTACCAATGGACCTGTTTGCCGTTCGGTCTAAAGACAGCACCGGCCATTTTTCAAAGAATAATGTGTAACATTATACGAAAAAATAAGCTAGGAGAATTTGCAGTAAGTTTTATAGACGACTTATTGGTATTTTCAAAAACATTTTTAGACCATATAAGACACCTAAAACAATTATTTGAAGCCATAAAAAATGAAGGCTTGAAACTTAAATTTTCTAAATGTATGTTTGCAGCACAATCAGTCAAATACTTGGGTATATAATACAGAATAATTCAGCCAGACCGCTAAAGGATAATTTGATATCAATACAAAATTTCCCAATTCCAAAAACACAGAAACAGGTACGGCAATTTTTAGGGAAAATAAACTTTTACCATAAGTATGTGCCAAATATAGCAATAAAACTAGAGCCTTTGCATAATCTTTTAAGAAAAGGACAAACATTTAACTGGTCTGAAAAATGTCAACAGTCATTCGATGAAATGAAAGAAATTTTATGTTCTCAACCAATATTAACAATATTTGATCCAAATCTCCCTATTCACATATATACAGATGCCAGTATACAGGGAATGGAAGCAGTCTTGAAGCAGCCACAAGACAATAATGAAGAAAAACCTGTTGCATACTTCTCTAAGAAGCTAAATGAAGTTCAAAAAAGGAAGAAAGCAATATATCTTGAATGCCTAGAAATTAAGGAATGTGTTAAGTATTGGCAGCATTTATTGATAAGTAGAAAATTTACTGTATTTACTGACCACAAACCGTTAGAAACTATGAACATTAAATCAAGGACAGATGAGGAATTGGGCGAACTTACATTCTATCTGTCACAATATGATTTCCAAATTAAGTACTCGCCCGGCAGATATAACATTGAAGCTGATTGTCTGAGTAAAAACCCTGTCCTTGGACCATATGAAAATCAAGATGAACAATTAAAAATAGTAAACACAATAAAACTACAAGATATCTTAGAAGATCAAGAAAAAAATGAAAATATACAGTGCAAGAAAGATAAATTAATATCAAAAGACAACATATATTATAAGAGAGTAAAGAACAAAGACAAAATAATTTTATCTGAAAAATTTAGCATACAATTCATAAATAAAATACATAAAGACATGGGTCACTTCGGAATTAGGCAGATGCAAAGTATGATTAGTTCATTGTATACAGCGGAGAACATCACAAAGAACATAAAAAGAATTTGTGAAAATTGCTTAGTGTGTATAAAAAACAAATCAAGGGGACAGAACAAATATGGATTAATGTCACATTTGGGACCTTCCACAAAACCGTTTCAAATATGTTCTATTGATACAATTGGAGGCTTTGGAGGTACACGGTCGACGAAGAAGTATTTACATCTGCTAGTGGACCATTTTACTAAGTATGCACATATTTTAACTTCAAGTACACAAAACTCAAATGACTTCATCAAACTCATAAAAAACTGTGGAGAAATTCATAATATTGAATTAATTCTATCGGATCAGTATCCAGGTATTAATTCTAAAGAATTTAAAGGATTTTTGGACCAGGAAAATATCTGTATAATATTTACAGCAGTTAACTCGCCTTACTCAAATGGTCTAAATGAAAGACTTAATCAGACATTAGTCAACAAAATCCGATGCAAAGCAAATGAAAATGTTAAAAAAGTTGCATGGACAACTATTGCTCAAAACTGTGTAAAAAAACTATAATGAGACGAAACACTCGGTTACTGGATATGCTCCAAAGTACCTACTATATGCCACAGATGTATCTCTTTTCCCGAATGAGATGAAGCTGAAAAATACTGAGAATTATTGACTGTAAAGAAAAATGTATTTTTCTTTATTTGCATTTTCCCGCCATTTAGATAATTATTTGACATATCATTCTGCTCTACGACTTCTATGTAATCTACGAAAAGAAAAGATGGCCGAATGGATTAAAAACTAGAATTCGGCGATTGTTAATTTAATAACACTAAATGTCGTTTCTTTGTTTTTTCCAGGTAAGATTTTATTATAATTTAAATGTAATATTTAAAGCTTTGTGTTCTGTGGATAATACAGATTTTATTTTAATAATCTACTTAAATTGCAACAAAATTGCAAGAAACCTACAAAAAATTGAGTAATATTTCCAGGTATTAAAAACTTATTACCAAATTTTTAATCTCAAATTGTGTAGTACAGATTTTCGTAGAATTATATGCCTTAATAAAATTAAAATATTTAACCATTTAAGGCGTAAAACATAGACAAAACTTTGTAATTTTAGGATTATAATTTCAGACTCATAGATCTATAAGTCATGACTTTGCATAAAGCAGGCAACATTATTGTAATCAGAAAATTAATCACGACCGTACCTAGTTCCGTTACGATAGAGACATTTTGGACAAACATGACAAATGATCATTCTATAGTCCAGGCGCAAAATAAGGAGAAATTCTCTTGTTGCTTGTCTCTTTCACTCGCGAATGAAAACCGAATGACAACTGAATTCATGTATGAAAAAAAATTGTGGGTGGGTTTTTTAAATCTACCCAGCAGGTGAACCATTTAGTAGACGACAATTTTAAGTTGTTATAAAAATACTTCAGCCTGTACATTTAAATTAAAATAGGCAAAAAAATAATAAGAATACAGTACACAATCTTTGCTTAATTTTATAATTTTTGTGTACATTTTTGTACCTTAGCTGTTTATTTTTTTAGTTGTTGTACCTTTATTAAGAAGATATCTGACACAAGTTGACTCTATAGACTATTCTATAGTAAATTCTATTTTCTACTAATAAACATAGTGATTTATTATGGTTATATAAGTTTGTACGGAACCTACATACTTTCGATAATGGTTTCTGACGGAGAATTTAGAACAATCGCGAGCAGGGCTAAAGATACATAATTCATCAAATTATGTTTGGGAAATATAAAAACGTTTTAATTAACAACACGTGTTGAGACTTGCTTTAGTTTTCTGAGTACGGTTTGTTTTATTGACACTGCATTTGTTAAAATTGGACCAGTAATTTAGACGCTACTAGGGCATATAAATATTAATACATACATATTACATTATACATATGGGTACGAACTACGAATATGTGTGACTGTAAAGTCCTTTGTAGATGACGTTTATAAGTTTTCCCCCGTTAAGGGGAGCTAGTTCAAGAAGCGGACGATTTTCAAGATTTAAACGGGACAGGAGACAATATAATATATTTAGTACAAAAATTGTCAGAAAATTCCAAATAATTTGGGCATAGTATGGCAATTTTGTTAAAAGAAGAGGTAACTTTGGGATTTTTTTCTATCGAGTGACGTTCATGATATTGTGTAATGGAATATGAATTCCAACGTGTTCGATCTTTAACTCACATATATTTTTTTTCAGACTATAAATAACTATATTTTTATGTCTCCTGTCCCGTTTAAATCTTGAAAATCAACCGTTTTTTGAACTAGCTCCCCTTGAGCATAGTGTGCTTATGTTATTTTGTATATCAAACTGCACTGGAAAATATATAAATATAAGTATTATAATATCTGCGGCCGAAAATAGAATCCTATTTTGGAATGCGATTCTAAATCAATGCCTTGAAAAAAGGTCTATTAAGTCAGTTTGTACCCGTTAGTAGCCCTCGTGATGGCGAAAGTTAAGTTAATTAATAAACAATAAACATTAACTGGACGTAGCGGCCCACCGCCCGCGCCGTCCGCACTGTCGACCAGCGCCGACAAGTTGCTTTACAATAACACTCATCATCATCAGCGTTCATCGAGGACTCTATTAGGTCTCTACATAAAGTTATTATATACCTAGCGGAATAGAGCAGCAATCTCGAACTCTCAAACGAAACCGAAATTGATTTACAGCTGTATGTAAAAATATGTGTACGTATATACTTACACAAGCATCTTTCTATGAGATTATCAACGTGCCGACAAGTGCAGACTGGACTTCAAAAAAAGAGTTCTGTTGTCATGTATCACACGTCTCTTTTTAACCGACTTCCAAAAAACGAGGAGGTTATATGTTCGGCTGTGGCTATTTTTTATTTATTTTTTATTTTTGTATGTTCAACGATTACTCCGCCGTATGTGAACAGATTTTCGAAATTTTTGTTTTGTTGTATTTGGTTTCACTCCAATTTGGTACCATGTTCACAAAAGTGGTGACCTGATGATGGGATCCAGGAGTAATCGAGGGAACTCCTCGAAATTTATATGGAAACATATGGTGATTTTGGTTTTATGTGAAGTGTACTAAGAATATGCCACCAAAAAGTCAAATATTGGGTTGGGAATGTTGATTTCAATTACAAAATAAGTTGAAGGCTTGGCTTGAATGTGACCCGAAAACTTTTTACGACAGAAGTACAAGTAGTTTACATTTAATGTTTTGGTGGGATTTCATTTCTTTTTTTAAGGTTTTTTTTCTTTTCACGTCACGTTAAAACTATTCTACCATATTAACAAAGTCACCAGTCACCAGGCTGGATCTCGAGAACCGCTATAGCTAGATAGTTGAATTTTTCACAAATTATGTATTTTTGTGGTCGCTATAAAATAGAATAGTCCTATTAAAATAAAATAATTTAGTAATGGCGGGTCTCGTACAACAAACACGTTTTTTTTGCACTATCTTCATAATGGTAACAGTAAGGTTTTTGGAAATTTCAGGAAATACTCAATTGTATTTCAACTTAAATAATAAATAAGAAATATTAAATAAACCTTTTATTTAAGGGGGGCTCCCATACAAATTTACGGTACAGAACCCATTCTACGCCAGACCGACTCGAACTTGGCCAGTTTTATACTTTTTCCTTTCATTATGATTAAAGACCTATCCGGGTACCAAATTTCAAGGTTCTCAGTCTGCTAGAAGTACCATAGAATTTTGATGATCTGTCAGTCAGTGACAAAACGTAGTAAATTTGACCATCCGTAACTATTAAACTATTTATCGAAATATCATGTAATTTGGAAGTTAAGCTAGTGTTAATACTTGCTCCTAGTGACCGAAATTCTAAATCCCCAGCTTTGTTAACATCGAAGATAAAGGGGGTGTGAAATAGCCGCGAACCGCTTCGAGAAAAGTATGGTACGGCCGTGCCATTGCTAAAAAGCTTGGCTGGGGTACAGCATGTTTTGTTTGAAAGATGACATGATTAAGAGTGTTCTTAGCCATAGTTCATTATCATCAGCCTGCTCAGTCCTGGAAAATTGCGGTTCATCTGGTTTCTGAAGAGCCGACTAACAGTCGTTTGGTGGGCTTCATAATATTTTGTATTCTAGTTCGTGACATTTATGAATAAATACACATTAATGGAAAGTTGATCTGGTGCTGCAGCATAACCTGGTAATCAATAGGATACCCAACTCCTCACCAACTTACAGCAGAGGTTTCGTGTTTGGGCTCATTTTAATTGCGACGATTAGTAAGACAGACGTAGATAACAGTAAATATTTTCATGCTGCTGCTGCAGCATCGCCAGGATTCTACAGGAGCCGAGCTCCATAATATTTTTATGACCCCAAAGTGGAGGTTTCATGTTTGGACTCATATTGACGGCCTCATCCAAGAGGACATTCGTAGATGGTATTCATTGAGATAATAATATTATGATCCTTTTGATAGGAATTATTCTGCATTATAAAGAATACAAGTTTAAAAAGCATGAAATAAAATTAAATTAAGAAATATTGATAAATTAAATATTGATTTTATATCTATTCTTATAATTTTAACCGACTTCCAAAAAGGAGGAGCTTTCTCAATTCTACCGTATATTATAATATTAATAATATTGTTCATTTTTTAATGTTTAATCTTGTTCTTATCTTATCTTAACAAGACGTCTTATCTTTGACTATTTTTTTATTTACTCCATAAATAATATTAGTAGGGAAAAATAATATTATGAAAGGAATATTAACATAATAATATTATATTCCACTTAAATTCTGAATATTATTAGTTATTTATTGTTAAATAATTCTTTTATGAAAAGTATAATTACGTAGGTACCTATAGTTACTATTATGGATATTGATAACCTTATACTCGTATTATGTGTTTTTGTTGTTATTCTAGTGACATAGTATATTGCTTACTTAATTATTTATTAAGTTGACATTATATGATATTATATTTTTTGCTTTGTGTTTTTGGTAACTTTTTAAAAGTTCAATAAATTTACGTTTATAAAAGCTTACGACGTTTTATTTCGTCATTGGGTGTCTAAACGTTTGACTTACAACCAATTATCTAACCATTATAATGCATTATGAATGTGTTTACACCTCGTTCCTAAGAGTAAATTAAAACGAACATTAGTTACGACCTATTTGAGGTCAGAAAATTTCTTATAGTTTTATGATTCAGTACAAACGTCGTGTCAATATACGACTTTTTTGAGGTCTGCAATTTTTGTATACAATGGGCGTAACTTGAATAACTTTCTTTCTAGCAATAGGAAGTTATTGGCTTGTATGCCACTTTATGCAGGTTTTTATTTTAAAGTAAAGGTGTTAAAATTATGTTCCCACGATTTACCGTTAAAAAGTTATGATTTTATTTCCCAATATTTTTTTGTTTTTTGGCTCTGGTGTAAAGTTGCGTTAGACCGAGATACGCCCTTTCTGTTTTCCGTCGTCGATATGCTTTCAGTTCTTAAAACAACGTTGAAACCCCCAAACATGTATCTATAAGGAGTAAGGAGTTCTGTTCACCACCTTCGAATCATGATATATCCTGGTGCAAAATCTTACTTTTTGGTAAGATATGCCTAGAATACTTCATATGAAACCAAAAAAACCATATGTTTCCATTTGAAGTTTGAGGAGTTCCCTCGATTACTCATGGACCCCATCATCAGGTCACCACTTTTGTGAAAATGGGACCAAATTAGAGTGAAACCTAATACAACAAAATAAAAATTTTGAAAATCGGTTCATAAACGGTGGAGTAATCGTTGAACAAAAAAAAAAACCACAGCCGAACATATAACCTCCTCGTTCTTTGGAAGTCGGTTAAAAATTTAGCTTTATTCCAAGACACGTTGTATCGAGAGATTGTGTGCATCTCTATCTACGTAACCTTTAACCCTTCAGTACTTATCAAGATAACAAACATAACAACATCATTGGCAACTAATAACACGTATTATACTGAACAATAGGTAATGTATTACACACATTAGTACTCTTCGTCGATTACACTATAATTGCAATTGTATATTCCGATTACAAAGTAATTGCCTAATATTGATGTCACTCGTTACTATTAGCTCTATTAGTTCAAGATTAACACCAAAATAATATGTAGATTGTATGTAAAATATGACAGCACAACCGCACCGCTACTTACCTACGGAGATTCCGTAATTTACCGTATTTAGAGCCTTACAAACTCATAATTTGAAAGCTGCAAAGTTATTATAAAAATACAGCAATAATCTTCAGTATCAACATTCCTTTCCCCGTTTTAAATTTTCTATTTTGTTTATTATACTCATGATATTAGCTTCCAAAGTAATACCAATTTATTAAAATTGAAGCATACTTTCAGCATCTCCCTAGTATTTACAAATTGCGTTTATTTGTAACACACTACAATAGACAGACAAATTCATTAACTACATATTCCCCGTTTTAATTTTTTTTATATCAATTTTGAACTAAGATAAGTAAAAAAATAGGATTTTTTTGCGATCTCGGCAACGCGTCAAATGTATGGTCAAGGTCGTTTGCTCGGGGAATGGCCTTTAAATAAATCATTCATTTTGTTTGTGATCTCGCGATTTATTATACTAATGATATTAGCTTCCAAAGTAATACCAATTTATTAAAATTGAAGCATACTTTCAGCATCTCCTTAGTATTTACAAATTGCGTTTATTTGAAACACACGACAATAGATAGACAAATTCATTAACTACACATTCCCCGTTTTAATTTTTAAAGATCAATTTTGAACTAAGATAAGTAAAAAATTAGGATTTTTGTGCGATCTCGGCAACGCATCAACTGTATGGTCAAGGTCGTTTGCTCGGGGGACGGCCTTAAGCCGATGCACCTATTTATATTATGTATTTAAAAAATACTTTGAGCCCCGGGAAAGGTCATGGGATAGGTTTTATATCGGAATAGTGTATAGTTCTTGCGCTCAAAGAATTTTTGTGTTACAGAACACCGGGTAACATCTAGTGTTTTAATAAAGTCTAATTTTTTTTTACTATAGTGCTCTTTGGTAACGGGGCTATAATAATTATTGTAACGTTATCAAAAATAATTTGTTTTAAAATTTTTACAGCCCTTATACATATTTTGATATTCGATAAAGTTGCGGTTAAATAGTTGTCTATAGGAACTCGTGTATTTTCTACTTGTCGACTATTTTATATTTGTCATGGCTGGTCGTTTCAAAGGGTGACCGCCTGTACTAAAATCAGCAGAAGTCCATTATTAATATTTATTAACACCTTTAATGTTCAATTTAATCTGTAACTGGACTATTTAAGATTAAAAACACATTTGAAACAGTTAATCTACGAAGCGAGCGTTCTATACTTAGCGTTTAGTATAAATCAATGTAACTTATAGACCGTTAGGAAGTAGAGTCATAAACGAAAACCACTAAAAAGGGAGCCATGTGAATATGAGTTTACTTGAATGGAATCAACTGTTAACCAAATCCAATGTCCGCACAAAAAAAAAAATGCAAATTCACTGCAATTTATCTAATTGTGTGGGCTTGACGTAATTTGCTGGTACACTGCCACAATGTACAGAACGAACCAGTAGGCCGACTTAGAAGTGTTCTCAAAATTTATATGTTTGACGCAGTATGTCGTATCGCGTAAGGTTCACTTCAGACCGCATCGCGACGCGTAGATGCATATTCTAAATTTGTATTGAATTGACGTCTCACCTCCCAACCCTTACGGTGCGTCCACATTTGTATCATTTGCGCGATCAGATCTCCGATCAGATCTCCGTCGCGATCATCGCGCCGTATCAAGTATGAGTATCATAGTGTGGACGCCTATTAGATCATTCTGCCGATCATGCGTGTATTTGATATGACAAGTATCAGATCGCGGTTAATAGCGATCGGGGCGTGTCATGATACGCGTATCATTTTGATAGGCTTCGATGATACGCGACGGAGATCTGATCAGAGATCTGATCGCGAAAATGATACAAATGTGGACGCACCGTTAGGTCAAAATTTATGGTTTGACATAGCATGCCATAACGGCCGGCGCGCTCCGCGATTCGTGACTAGCCGATTTGGCAGCTTATTTGAAGTCGGCCTACTGGATCGTTCTGTCTATTGTGACACTGCTGAACAGCGGAGCGTCACATGTACAATGCACACGTCATTTGGCAGTCATTGTGACACTGTGACATTGTGACGGAGGTAACAAACTGTGACGTTCCGTCAATTACACTTTGATGACTAGCTGTTGTTGTGATTGATGTTAGTTACAATGCTTCGGTGACAAATTGTTGTTGTAACATACTTTAGGTTTTATGACTATTTTCAATTAGAATATATACGCAATATCATAAATATAATTTGCTACTTTTTCAATAAATGATTCATTATAATATCGACACCGGAAATATCACTTAATGTAAGGGACAAAACACGACTTTTCAGGAGAGCGAAAAAACAATTTTTTTTTTACAAATTCGTCTGTAACTTTTTATCATTTAGTCCGATCTTAAAGGTGTTTATGGCAAAGTTTCTTAGAATTTTGTCGGCTATAGAACTATAAAAAAAATATTTTCGTAAATTTACGCGTTTAGAAAATAGCATGTCCCTTACATTAAAATTTTTTGCTTATTTGTCCCTTACAGCACTGAATTTTTCAATGTCAACTATGCCATATTAAAGTAAGCACCAAGTTTAATATGAAACTGCAACACAAATCTACTGTAAAGGACATAAAAAACTATGCTTTGGAGGAAGTTTGATGTAATATATTAAAATCTAACACAATAAGCCCACCACGACTGGCTGGTCTACCACATAAGGGATAGGATTTCCAGCAAAATAAGGGAACTCCGGCAGACTGAAACATTTCCCTTGGCACCGGGACTGTTCCCATCTACACCCAGAGCCAAGGTGGAACGTTGCAAAACCACGTCTCTGCTCTGTTGTCTTACCGAAATCTGTATCCTGAGCCGAATGGAAGATGGATCTTCCTCCCTGTTCCGCGCTGCGGCCTCTTTCTGTGAACCTGAACTAGTGATCGCACAACACAAGTCTAAATGTTGGTTCTTGACCTGGCATTAAGCTTCTCATTTCACCTTATCAGGAGCTACTGCTCTCTTTTATCGCAACTGTCAGAGCTGCTTCGCCAGTGCCCAGTCATGACCTTCCCCTTCTATGACGTTCCTTTTTATGGTGTTACGCCAGCTATTTCTATTTTTGGCCATTCGAAGAGCGTCGTAGACAGTCAGTCAACTCAAGTTTGGTACGGATTTGATCAGACCAACGAATGAGACAGCGGCTCCGCGGTCTTTTTCTGCTCAATCTTGCCAATTAGCATAAGTTTTCCATACCATGGTTTTCTCCTTTTTGTCATGGTAATGTGTCTGAAATATTCTAAGATGCGTTATTAGACAGATGGTAGAGAGCCTTGTTTTTATGTTTAGTTTAGCCAGCCTGGATGAGTTGGTTCTGTAAGCAGTTTATGGAATTCAGAGCATTTTCCTCCAGCACCCTTGACGGCGTTGATACGTCTGCGGTCTGCAGACTTCAGAGTCCATGTCTCGTATCCTTATAGACAGATGAAGAATATGAGCATGTGCACAAATTTCCTCCTGGTTTTTAACAAAATCTTCCTGGCAAGCCAGGTTTTATGCATTTGAGACATGGCGCTCTTAGTCATCCCAATTCTTCTATGTATATTTGGTTAATAGGAGACGTTGTTCGTAAAGATCAAAGACAAATTTGCTAACCATTTCCAATTTTAGCGCGCCAGTAAAAGGCAGAGTGTTGCTTCTGTCTATGACCATGTTTTTAGTTTTCCCTTTATTAATTGAGCAGCCCAAGTTATTGATCATTTGCTTCATTCTCTAAAACAGTTCTTGCGTCTCGATTTCATTTGCAGCCAGGAGAGTATACCTAAAGGCTAAAGGTTTAGCTAAAACACTAAAACTTTATAGAAAACTTTAAACTTTTACGGATAATACTTTTTGAGTAGGTGCCAAAAAATTTATCTTCTTACTGAAAAAATGATAAGTATTTAAGATTAAGGTAAGGGACAAATTTTAGTGAAGCTATGACAGGTATTATGTATCAATTCTTAACGTAAAGGACATGCTAAGAGAATTGTACTAAGCTAAAGGTTAACGTAAGGGACTGAATTTTATTTTAAAAGCATTTACGTTATTTTTTTTAACACGTAAAAATATTTACGTCCGTTAAATCAATTTTTTTAGGAAAAATCCTGTCTTGACTTTAAAAAATGTGTACTGTAAGGGACATTTTTTTAACGATAGAAGGATTTCAAGTATGCCAAATGATAGAGCTCGAAATTCTGAATCCAATGATATATATAACTCATTTTCGCCAAAATGTCCCTTACGTTAAGTGATATTTCCAGTGTCGATATTATTGTCTCGTTGATGTATTATTCATAAGAAATGTTTTTAAGTCTAAAAGATACGAAGTAACAATCTACATATTTCGTTTCCCCGAATCTAAGTTATTTTATCGAGCGGGAACCGTGCAGTTTTCTAGAAAAAATTAGGTAAAAAACTATTCTATGTCCTTTGCCGGGACTCAGAGCGTCATATCATTATTTAAAATCGGTTCAGTAGTTGAAGCGTAATGAGGCACTTTTGCATTTAAAATATTTAACATCTTACATCACCTATTCACAAAGATAGAATTTATCCTGGTTCTATCTAAAGATAGAATTTACATTGGTTCTATCTAAAGTTAGAATTATTCCTGGTTCTATCTAAGCCCTAATGATAGAAACAGAAAGTCTCCGCGGGACTCCAACTGAACAGCGCTGAGAGAAAGCGAATTGAAACATTTCAATACGAGACAAATTCTCTACACGTTCGTTGAAAATCGATTAATTGTAGATTTATGAACTAGTTCGCAGTGGCGTAGCTAACTTGGGCCTACGTGAGTCTGACACAATTACTCCTATTTATATAACAGAAGCCTCGAGGTACTAACGTGGTAGAAGTTTATAATGTTTTGTGCCTCGATTTGCCGTTTTTTTGTTATTTGTATACTAGCACCATCAACTATTGATTATTATCAATCAATCCTAATCGTAAAATCGAAATCGTAAATGGTTTCGGTTTAGAAAGTAAACTATTTCCTTCATAAAACAAGGATAGCTTACAATTTTTTTATTACTTATGTAGGTACATAAAAGTTTTGAACCGTAAGGCAAATTTTGATATTAGATATTATTTTCAAGTCAATTATTAGGGGTCAATCATGAAAGAATAAGTGCAGCATTGTATAATATTATTATGACCTATGGCCTATGTCTCTACAATGCCAGGTTAAGATTGCCTTAGCTACGCCCCTGCTAGTTCGTCTACTTATTTGGTAATTGGGGCACGCTTTTTAAGGGCACTGAACCGACCCCCTGGGGCCTATGAGTTATAATGAGAAGTCAGCCTTAAAAATATCATTATATACTCACACGAATTTTATGAACCACTTATAAAGCATTAGCCTTGTGTAATAAAATTGAGAAAATTAATATAAAGCTTATTATTTTTAAAGTTATGTCATCGTTAAATTGTAAATATCGTTAGATTACAATTATATAACAATTGATTATTTTTTTATGCCTAAATCGAGAGATTGTGCAAAATTTCGAAAATCGGTTCACAAACGGCGGAGTAATAGTTGAACATACAAAAAAAATATATCCACAGCCGAACATATAAACTCCTCGTTTTTTGGAAGTCGGTTTAAAACAGTAGTCCTCACTTCCAATTGCATACAAACTTATCTAACAACTTCTAAATAATGACACAAGTAATAATGATAGCAATAATGATAAATGATAATAATAATGATATAATTTACATTCGGTATCGATGTTTCATTAATTACATCAAACCCACATGCGCCGTACATCACTAGTTATCGAATCTTTAGTGTTGTACCGATGTCATTTGTTTAAATACAACATGTTTACAGTGTTAATATAAATCCGACGATATTTACTATAAGATATCTTTCTAAATAATATCATCTAGGTTTCGGAGTTTGTACCTAGTTGTTTCATTAAAACACAAAGTTTTTGAATTACCGACATTATTTTCCTATTGTTTTAAACAATACTAGCAGGGTGATTTTTATTATGCGACAGCAACAGAACAGGCAAATATTGCACACTATTTGCTGTTGCTTTTCTGTTTTAAGAGCCTGTTCTATTTGCTGTCACAAGATACATAATCCTTACCTTTTTACCGCTTTCGGCTTTTGCTGTTTCTACACCTTTTATTTAGCCCGCATATTATTGTTATTACTTTACTTCTTTTAATAGTAAGTATTCAACTATTGACAACAGAATAGGTTAGTACTTATTAGTTATTATACATAGATAAAGATTTTTTTTACCAACATAAGTAGTATTAAAAAATTAAATACCACCTTTTCCGAAGCCGGCCATTTCAAATAATCCTCATCGACTAGACATACCACACCCAGGATATATCTGACGTAATATTTTCAAGAATCCCGATACACCTCGATAGTTAGCCGTATATGGAGCTGTGTGACCACCGCGGACCACCACGGTTCCCAGTCTCGGAATAACTCTGGGATTTATACGGTATGTGGAAGATATTTTTCCGACTTCAAAGGATAACGTCGTATATTTAATTATTTATCTATACTAATATTATAGTGTAGGTATATAGACGAAACATTAGAACTACTATCACGCTTTTAGAGTACGGTGAATACTTATTTCCCAGGCAATACAAATATGTTGATGATTTATTATTTTAAGACCAAATACTAAAGCTATTCTCAATCAGCCGCACTAACGAACCTCTATATATTGGCCGCGACTTCGCCCACCATAACATATAAATTAAACCTAAAAGATAATTAAAAATATGGCCACCAGCTATTTAAGTAAGAGAAAACCATATTCACAAGTACGTTACTAATATCTGTCATTCAACTATTTAACGAAGAACTTAGAAAAATAGCAAAACATTCTAAGAACTTATTCATAATTTATTTATTTGCTCCAAATATTTCAGAAGAAATATAAGAATTTGGCGATTTACCGTCGGTGGCCAAATTATTATACTCACTTGAAAAACAATACGTTTTTGTCCCTCATAAGGAAAAATTTTTATCTTTAAAGAAGTTAATAATTTTTTTAGCCCTGTGGCAAGGTGCAGAGTCCTGCATACATATGCAGGTCCCATCTGGCTGCTATTTAGCCATCTGGGGATGGAGATGACTTTGTAAAACTACCAGATATTGGTCTTAACGCATGGTTCCTTCAACCACGTGTAGTCGACCATTTCCGTTTGAGCTAATCTCGCCCATGTCGTAACCGACGAAGGAGGTTTCACTAGTTCAATAACACAGCTTTTATAAAAAATTTCATGTCGCCTTCGGTGAACAAACTAGGGATTGTCCTGGAGGATCTGAATCAATCGGGTCATATTAAGGTCACGCCTTTATCTTCATAATTAAAAGGAATGAAATTAAAATAACTTGTTTTCCTCCTTGCAGTATTCCTCAGACCAGTGTTTTTACATTGTAGCAAACGCCAATCGCTTAGCATGCATGCATCTGGGGTAACTTAGGTTTTTAGAAGGACGGAAACAACTAAAATTCAGTTTCTTCAGTTTCGCCATAGCATTCTGTTAGATAAAGCTACGCCAACATCATCCAACAAAACTTTTATGACTTTCAGGGGTTTTCAAACAAGGCGTTTTATTGTTGAGAACAGAAGTTCTCAACAATAAAACGCCTTGTTTCTTCTCTTGTTCAAGCAGTCGAAAGACGTTTTCTACCGCATTTATGAACTCGCTATGGGGACAAAGATTTTTTTAGGTTCATCACTTTTTTATATTTCAAAGTGTAGACTAGGAAACGCCTACTAATCTCGCAATTTCTCTCCAGCTATGATTGACATTTTTAATTTTATTTTATTTTATTCGGAAAACTTACAGCATATAATTACATTGGTAATGAGACAAATTAAATAACAATATGCCAATAACAAGTTTACGCAGGTGAAAAACAAATTGAAGCTAAAATTAACATTTTATGCCCGCTGTACACTCTCGCCGAGAGCTCTCGGGCGAGAGTCTCGTGCGAGAGCCCCTTGCCCGAGTGGGATCATGTACATTCTCGCTTAGTTCAATCGCAGTTAAGAACTCAGACAAGATGGAGGAAAACGACCATTCACCATTCACCATGCATCGAAAGATATCATTGTAATCCAAAGATTTATAATCATATTTAATTTTATTTCTCACAGATAATGACTCATAATGTCGTTTAATATTGTTATTTTTCTGTTCTACACTGTCCAACGGCGGGACTAGTACTAAAAGACGCGAGAGTGTACAGTAGTGCGCTCGTTTTCCTCGCGAGACCCTTTGTCTCGGGCGCAAAATACCGACAACGGACCGAGAGGGTCCGAGACAGGCGAGACGAGGCAAGCGCACCCATTTACACATAAAGTCCTGACGAGACACATTATATGTCTTAATACATGAAGTAAGGTAACCTAAAAATTTTAAAATGTAAATTATTATTTAAGCACTCTAAGTACCAAATTTATTAAATTTTATATAACATGAAATGAGAGATTAAAAATTGTAACATAATAAAGCAAACAGAACTCAATATAGTAAATAATTATACATAATAATTATAATTATAATTATACACACAGCAGATGGTACAGTCCTTTAGTATTTAATTTTTACGATAAAAAAAATTAATACCTAAACATATTTCAATATATAATTTTTAGTCATAAGCTTTCTAATTTTGTTTGATTTTAGGGAGAACATGTCTTCGAGTGGATGGGCAATTAAAAATCTGTTAAAGTGTGAACTAGACCTTAGTACTCATATAAAAGAATTTTTACGGTAGTATGTATTGTAAGGTGGAATATAAAGGGGCATAAAATGACGAGCATTTCTACGCGGAATATTTATATTAAATCTTTTAAGTAAATCAGGGGAATTTATTTTATTATTTAGCACTTTACATAAATAAGTTAGGTCAGCTATATGTCTCCGGTGGTACAAGGGGAGAAAATGAAATATTTGCACCTGGCATAATAATTATTTAGAAATTGGTTGCATTTAAACTGAATAAATCTGAGAAAACGTTTTTGTATGGACTCAATTCTATCAATATACATATACGTTGTAAGCAGGGTTCCATAACTCTGAACAATACTCTAAGATACTACGAACATACGCACAATATAGGATTTTTACTACCATGACAGATTGAAAATTTTTACACGACCTTATGACAAATCCCAGGGCTTTTGAAGCTTTATTAATAATATAGTCGATGTGCTCATCAAATATCAATTTTGAGTCTACAATAACTCCAAGATATGACTCGAAGGTGTCTAAATATTAGATTTATTTCTAGCTGAAATGTCTGAATTCTTTCCCATGGCTACATCTTTCATTATTTTAGCATAAAATTACATTATCACAAAAAATAACTAAGAAACACTATGTGTTATACTACTAAATCATGTGTTAATATCTATTATTTACACATTATAATGAAATAGATAAGACTTAAGTGTTGCTTTTTATAACCCGTTTCACGCAAAAAACATTTTTAGCGCCTGTGTCTAACTCCCTATTGCACGCACTTAACACAGGAAAATATGGCATAAGTGACTGTCGTACTAAATGGTGTTATTATTACAAGATTATTATTGAATAATAAATGTTACTGACTCACAAAATGTAGAAGACAGCCTAAAGTAACAAAAATAAACGAAAAAACTAAAACTAACAACACAAAATGGCTAAACAATCAACCAATACAAATCTATGTAAAAATCTCACACTGAGTATATTAATTTGGCCACCCCCTGTATATATTTAAGTTTAATATGCCAACGTTAGCATTTAATTTAAATTTCCTGCATTACAAATTCACTAAGCAAAATATATAGGTTATACTATAAGAAGGTAGACTTTAGACGTTTAAAGTTACCTAGTCAACGACATGACGAGTTGTCCTTTAATCATTCAATTAAATAATTTCATTAAATAAAATCGCCAGTCATTCAATCACATAGCAGAATCAACCAGATGACTGCGACATAGCCACTGCCAAGCAGACGAATTGTCGCGGCGACATTCTCCTATCAATATTTATACCATTCACACCACGTCAATACCCAGATGAGTCATTTCAATACAATCCTAGATAATCCTGTTACTCATAGATATAAAATTAAAGTAATAATGGCGGTCCCCAGAGCGTAGCGCATTGTCGTACGTCCGGTCAGTAATCACATACTATTGTAACGTATCGTGTTACTTTTTTAGGGTTCTGTACTCAAAGGATATAAGCCCTATTACTACAATACCTACAAACAAATAAATATAGTATTATTTGAATCAAATTCGTACAATACGCGATATTTGGTACGCGCGTGCGACGTTATACTGCATTGTATGAGTATTTATTTATTTTATTTGTAAAACTTACATCATTTTAAGACAACAGGTAAGATACATATTATTCAGTGATATTATGCCAATTACAAGTTTCCACGAGTGTATTATAAGTTAAAGTATCTAATATACCCAACATCAAATCCTGACGAACTCTAAGATAAAAAAAATGGTTGCCTGTAAAGTCGGTTTTACGGGCGAAGATTTTACGTGACAACGTGTGGGAGAGAGACGCAAGGCATTCGGCGGGCCTCTCTCTCGTTCGGTGACTCATCGTAACGTTACCGAGCGTTACACTTTTTCATAAGTGACTCCCAGCCGCAACCTAATTTAAGACGTTGTCACGTCAAAATATAACCTACTCTAAAGTTTTCTTTAGAGTAGGTTATATTTTTAGGTCATAGTAAAAATATAACCTACTCTAAAGAAAACTTTAGAGAACAACATTCAGATAACAGAAATCGCTTGTGGGTATCTCCCGACTCGGGCTATCTGACAAAAATGGTTTTTTTAATTTACTAGCTGACCCGACAGACGTTGTCCTGTCTTAACGATGATTATTTAATTCGAATTGGTATAATTAAGAAAACAATAGAGAACATTAGTATCTTCATGCCAAATTTCATCAAAATAGATTAATAAATAGTTTAAGCGAAAATCATAAAAGTTTATTGTGCAGGAACCGTACATTTTCCGGGACAAAAAGTATTCCTTGTCCTTTCCCAAGACTTAAAGTATCTCCATACCGAATTTCATAAAATAGACTGAATAGTTTAGGCGAAAATCAAAAAAGTTTATTGTGCGGGAACCGTACATTTTCCGGGACAAAAAGTATTCCTTGTCCTTTCCCAAGACTTAAAGTATCTCCATACCGAATTTCATAAAATAGACTGAATAGTTTAGGCGAAAATCAAAAAAGTTTATTGTGCGGGAACCGTACATTTTCCGGGACCAAAAGTATCCCTTGTCCTTTCCCGAGACTCAAAGTATCTCCATACCAAAATTCATCAAAATCGATTGAATAGTTTACGCGCAAATCATAAAAGTATATTGTGCAGTAACCGTACATTTTTCCTGGAAAAAATGTATCTTATGTCCTTTTCCTGGTTCTAAGCTACCTCTGCACCAATTTTCAGCCAAATCGGTTTATCCGTTCTTGATATAAAAGTTTATTGGGTGGGAACCGTACATTTTCCGGGACAAAAAGTATTTCTTGTTCTTTCCCGGACAATGTACGGTTCCCGCACAACAAACTTTTATGATTTTCGCCTAAACTATTTAATCTATTTTGATGAAATTTGGTATGGAGATACTTTGAGTCTCGGGAAAGACAAGGTATACTTTTTGTCCCGGAAAATGTGCGGTTCCCGCACAATAAACTTTTGTGATTTTCGCCTAAACTATTCAATCTATTTTGATGAGGTATGGAGATACTAATTTTAATATATCTATATATCAATATACATAAAAATGAATCCACAAATAAATTAAACACTAACTTGCAACCTTTCGAGACATTTAGCGATGGCCAAAGTGTTGCAGCAGAGCAAACTAATAGTTTGGGAATTGGGATGAGTGCACGATGGAACTAAAAAATAAATACACTTTTTTTATTAATTATGCCAATTCGAATTAATTAATAATCATCGTTAAGACAGGACAACGTCTGTCGGGTCAGCTAGCTGACCCGACAGACGTTGTCCTGTCTTAACGATGATTATTTAATTCCAATTAGTATAATTAAGAAAACAATAGATTAAAATTAGTATCTCCATCCCAAATTTCATCAGAATAGATTAAATAGTTTAAAAGCGAAAATCATAAAAGCTCATTGTGCAGGAACCGTACATTTTCCGGGACAAAAAGTATCCCTATTCCTTTACCGAGACTCAAAGTATTTCCATACCAAAATTCATCAAAATCGATTGAATAGTTTAGGCGAAAATCATAAAAGTTTATTGTGCGGAAACCGTACATTTTCCGGGACCAAAAGTATCCCTTGTCCTTTCCCGAGACTCAAATTATCTCCATACCAAAATTCATCAAAATAGACTGAACAGTTTAGGCGAAAACATAAAAGTTTATTGTGCGGGAACCGTACATTTTCCGGGACAAAAAGTATCCCTTGCTCTTTCTCGAGACTCAAAGTATCTCCATACCAAATTTTATCAAAATAGATTGAATAGTTTAGGCAAAAATCATAAAAGTGTATTGTGCGGGAACCGTACATTTTCCGGGACAAAAAGTATTCCTTGTCCTTTCCCGAGACTCAAAGTATCTCCATACCAAATTTCATAAAAATAGACTGAATAGTTTAAAAGGCGAAAATCATTAAAGTTTATTGTGCGGGAACCGTACATTTTTCGAGACAAAAAGTATCCCTTGTCCTTTCCCGAGACTCAAAGTATCTCCATACCAAAATTCATCAAAGTCGACTGAATAGTTTACGCGCAAATCATAAAAGTATATTGTGCAGTAACTGTACATTTTTTCGGGACAAAATGTATCCTATGTCCTATTCCTGGTTCTAAGCTACCTCTCCACCAATTTTTAGCCAAATCGGTTCATCCGTTCTTGAGTTATAAGTGGCGTAACTAACACAACTTTCTTTTATATATATAGATATATATATATATATATATATATATATATATATATATATATATATATATATATATATATATATATATATATATATATATATATATATATATATATATATATATATATATATATATATATATATATATATATATATATATATATATATATATATATATATATATATATATATATATAGATTATTATGGCAACAAACAGTCGTGTATACAAGTTTTGGTTTTAGTAAAATTATTCTGTAGATAGACAATTTGCTTCTACTTAGCCCCACGACTCACGACTCACGACGTTGCACCTCTAAAATCGTTCATTAGATGGATTAGATGAAATTTTAACATTTTGTTTCTAGATGGATAATTGAAAATGTAAATTCAGATTTAGTTCTCTTTCTCCTGTTGCGGTTTTGTACAGAACCCTTTGCACTTGAGGCCGACTCACTCTTGGCCGGTAACATTTTGTAGTAAGCGACAATTCGGACTTGATGACTTTCTGATTGTGTAATTTGTTTTAGATGACCGTGAAGCCTCGGGGCTGTATCATAATCAGAATAATCAGAAGACACGGTGGATGCTGGGTGGATTTGACAGTAGCGTGAAATTACGTTATGATAAACTACTCTTGGATAATTATACGAATATAAGTAATTGTCTGTTCCAAACGGAAATTAGGATGGAGTTTTATGGAACGTAGAGTATTGTCAATTATCTTTTACTGTAGGTAAGGAGATTGAATGTCTAAATACACCATGCCGAAGTTCCGCGGTGGAAATTCCGCATGATTACGTCAGCAATGTCAAACACATCCATACTATATACTTATACTATATATACTATAATATTATAAATGCGACAGACTGTCTGTCTGTCTGTCTGTTACCTCTTCACGCCCAAACCTCTGAACTGATTTTGCTGAAATTTGGCACGGAGATACTCAGAGTCCCGGGAAAGGACATAGGATACTTTTTATCCCGGAAAAATTTACGGTTCCCGCGCGATAAACGAGATTTGGCGCAACGGAGTTGCGGGCATCGTCTAGTACAATATAAAGCGACGGAATTTCGGCATGGTGTGTCATCGGTAAGTTAAAATACATTGCAGGCGGAATCATGTCGAACTTCCGCTGCGGAAATTCGGCATACTGTGTTTAGACACTAAGGAGGACCACCACTTCCTAATAAGTGCCGGATAGGCTTGATTCGCAACTTATCTGACAGATAGAGTATAGGAAGAGGTGAAACAGTAGGCCCTAAGAAAAATAAATTTATTTTTCTATGTAGCCTAGTCACAAGCCTAGTCATATTATATGATCCTATCGCTACAACATCGTTTTTGGTTACGATCTAATGGACTCTGCACAATAATTTCGTAAAAACACAGAATACATAATTAGTATGGTAAAAGTATTTTTCTCTTTTTCCCTATACTTTTGCATCTACACCACCCACATATACAAAGGTAACACCAGCAATAAATACTACTTATTTATTGATAGGATAGTAGCCGATAATACCATGTAATAAGTGTGGTAATAGCATAAATTAATTTATTATACTAAATTACATGGCAACTTTATTAAATCCGATACAAGTATTAAGACATTAAATAAGATTATTAAGATAGGCCTGTCAGGTTAAATAGTTAAGAATGTAATGATTTATGAAAATCCGATATAAGATCTATAAAATATGGATCTGTATGCGTTTTCGTAATGAACAATTTGAGGTATTTGGATATGGTAACGTTGTTCACAATTTTTACCGACGAAAAACAATGTTCACTTTTTTTTTTAAATTAAGAACCTACAAGAACCACCCATTGTCTTCTTGTTTATGTTAAGGTAAATCCATACTCGATTTGTGTTGAATCTTGCTACTAGTCCGACCTTGCTTTTTTATGAAAGTTGCACCACTTTACTGCTTTACAAGATGTTTTGTACTTTTTGCTGTACTTATACTCATAAAGTTACAACGGTTAATTGTTTTACTTGCGGGTCTTGTATGATTACATGTCAATAATGTTTTTAATTTTTATAAAAACGTGTAAAATAGCTACATGTTATTCTGTACCACTCAGAACAAAGGACAAGACATAATAAAACTTGACTGATCTAACGATACTTGGTCTGAAAACTGAGTATAGTTAATCATATTATTATTCATAAACTTTTATTCGAATCGTGTTGTGTCTTGGTACCGTACCTAAACGCACTATTAGAAATAGTAGCGCCAAAAATCATGCACCAACAAATGTGAAGTTTATGCCTCCAAGGGTCCAATTCTCCTGCATCGTATCTCAGAGAGAATGCTCGCGCGCGATATTGTAGGATCGCAGCCGTAGAAATGACTTTTCATGTCCATACAAAGAATATTAGAAAACAAGTTATCCCACCAAAAACATAAAATATGTAAAAATGCTGAGCCAAGTTCCATACAAACATTATATTTCTTGTCTATGGACTTCGCCGTAAAAAGGATGGAGAGCTAAATGAGTGCCAACTTCCATGGAAAATCGAAATAAGTACGTATAGGAACCAAAAAACATTATGAACAAATAATAGAGTCTATTTCTTTGCTTTATTCAATATCTATAACAATTGATGTTATTTAAATAATGTGAGATCTTAAACTAGATTAGATCTTACTTGGCCAATTTTCATTACGTCAGTCAGTTTTCATAAAGTTATTGAACATTTTAATTCTGATGAAAACTAGCCAAGCAAAATCTAATCTCACATTATTTAAATAACATCAATTGTTATAGATATTCAATAAAGCAAAGAAATAGACTATATTATTTGTTCATAATGTTATTTGGTTCCTATACGTACTTATTTCGATTTTCCATGGAACTTGGCTCAGCATTTTTACATATTTTATATTTTTGGTGGGATATCACCACTTTTTGTAAATATACTTTCCGAGCAAGGGTAAACCTTCAACTTCCCAGTTCAAACATCCATAATATTCGACTATATTCAATGGCAATTCGCAACTTTGAGGTGTCGTTTCACCACTTCCAGACAAGTGTCGGCTATGCTATCTGCAACTTATCTGGCAGATATGCTGGCTATGCTATCTGCAACTTATCTTCATCTATCAGATAAGTTGTGGGTAGCCTATCTGGAACTTATCAGGAAGTGGAGAAACAGCCCCCAAGCCTTTTTGAGACTTGAGCATCAGACGAATAAAACAAAGAAAATCCAAGCGAATGGAAGATGCAGCTACCATCAGAAGGCATTGGAATAATACGGTACAACACAAGTGTATTTCCAACCATTAACTATATAGTGTACAACTTACTATGCGGAAGTTAAGTAGCTATTATTATAGCTGTCTAACAGACAGACAGACAAACGGACGGACGGACATACAAACGGACAAACATTCTTGAAATAATTCTATGTCTATTCTCGGGACTCAAACTATATTATCTCCATACCAAAGAACAATCGGTACAAGCAGTTTGGGCGTGAAGACGTAACAGACAGACAGACACACTTCATAAAGTCACCTTCTATTCATTTCAAGTTTTTTCAATTCGAGAATAAATGTTTACGGGGAGCTCCCATACAATAAACGTGATTTTTGTCCTTTTTTGCTCTAAATCAATAATGGTAGGCGAAAGGTACTTGAAATGTTCACAAAATCCTTAATTATATTTCTTCTTTCATAACAAATAATAAAAGTAAAATAAAATAAATATTTAAGGGGGGTCTCCATACAAAAAAACACAATTTTCGCTCTGTACGACTCGCACTTGACCATTTTTTTGTTTTCGGATTTTTTCCTGCGGTTACGCACAATTACCGAGCTGGATTTCAAATTTCAGCCTTTTAGGTCATCTGGAAGTGGGGTTGAATTTTGATCTATAGGTCAGTCAGTAAGTGATAAAAATTTAGATTTTCCTACGAATAATAAAGCCAAGAAACGTAACTCCCATACTAATACAGTTTTAAATTTGGTTCCATTCGAACTGTCATGTAACGTCAGCCTTTATACCGCTCAAGGTCACCAAATGTATGAAAAGTGAACCTAAGGTACACTTTTTTGACAAGTATTTTGGAGCATGTTTTTTGACGGAGTTACTCTTCCTTAGTTTTTTTATTATTCGTAGAGATTTTCGGACATTAATATCTCAACAACCGTTTAAGCTGTGCTTATGAAATTTAAAGCATGTATTTATCTCGCAAGTCTCAGAAACGTATATGTGAAATAGTTTCTGAATTATGAGGGGGTCAAAAGTAGCTGCAAATGGTTCGTGTAATATTACACACGGTGCATGCTCGCCATTCTGTTATGCTGGAACTTGGCTTGACACTCTACCGCGTGTCTAGAAATAGTTTCTGAATTATGAAGGGGTCAAAAGTAGCTGCAAATGGTTCGTGTAATATTACACACGGTGCATGCTCGCCATTCTGTTATGCTGGAACTTGGCTTGACACTCTACCGCGTGTCTAGATGTAGTAGTAGTTTAAACTTCCAATAAAATCTTCTTCTTCCAATAATATCCAAGAGGCACTCAATGCATGAATATCGAAGATACGAGAATTGGGACCCAGTTAATAACAGTTCGAAGACCATTTAAGTTTAAAGCTTTTAATTTATTTTAAATGGCGTCGTAAACCGCCATACTTTCCACTTATTCGTTAAATTAAATGTTTCCTATTTACTATTATATACGTCTTAATATAACTATCGTTTTCTTCTAAAGTCTACTATAGAAGATAGGACAGAAACAACATGGTAGAGCCATGCTTTGGCAGAAATAGACTACCATACCACGGAGTTAAGGGTAGATAAAGACAGGGTCTATAGGGCAATTTTTTCGGAGTTAGAATGAAAAAAAAAAACATTTTTTACTGGATGGTACATTTTCGATTAAGTTTTAGGCAACATAACTCCATGCTGCAACCCAATAGGAAAATGCGGAAAATTATGTATCTATGTTTACACATAACGCGTGCTTAGACACGGAAGAATTCACAAGCAACAGCTATTTTATTGATAAAAAATGACAATTAAAAGAATAGCTCCAAATCCAAAGACTATTAAGCATTGAGCATGCAGACTGATGTTTTTTGGCAGGCAAGGGCCACAAGGTGGCAAAATAAAGGCGGGCCGCAGGCCTCATACTCGTAATTCTAGAAGCTCAATATACCCACACATAATGAGGGGAAATAAGTTTTTATTATAAAATGACACAAACAGCAGAAAACATTTTTTTATACATATAAGTCATATAACTTATTCACAAAACATTCCCGGGCCGTGTGTTGGCGACCGCTGCTATAGAGCAGATTGACAGGCGCTGCGTGCGGGGTCCATTATGTCACGACATAACATCGATAAGCTGATGATTAGTCATTTCGTAGAGGCTTGATTAAGTTGATATTGAATCAATGTCTTCTATGAAACTGCTATACGATCTGCTGATGTCAGTAACCAACAACATCAGGTCAGTAAACGACAGCTGATTTTGCAACATTTTAATTAAAATGATGTTTTGAAATCAGCGGCACGACTATGAAGTCAAAGACCCTTTATTGCAATGTTAATAACATCGCAAGACAGCCTATCTACGTTTTTAACATTGTATCAATTTTACTGTTGTAAGCGGAAAAATGACATGACACCAACCTACGTTTCTTTGTTTTCTGTCAGTAGTCGGTAGTACCAGATGACGCCCGCAACTCCGTTGCGCCAAAATTCGTTTATTGCGCGGAAAGCATACATTTTTCCGGGATAAAAAGTACCCTATGTCCTTTCCCGGTACTCAGAAATCAATGTATCTCCATGCCGAATTTCAGCGAAATCGGTTTAGCGGTTCGAGCGTTAAGTGTTAAGTAAGTAGTATGGGCGCTTAATTATTGTACTCGTATATTATGTTAAATTACCTACAAAAGACAGTCTGACTCATACAATGATGAGTGATGATTGCATATCTAACCAAAATTATAGTCAAACTTGTGTTTGTGGGCATATGGGCGGAGTCGGGTATCGCACTAAATGATTACCTATCACCACTTTTCATACGATTATCGTTCTTATTATAATGATTTAGAATGCAAAATAGCATGAACATGAAATGACTGAGCCCACTATTATTGACTAAAGATAGTTACAGTCATAATTATTATTTTAATAGTCCTAGTCTCTATCAGTTTGCACACATTAATCTTAGAAATAGTTTAAGTTTAACGTTAAGCTGATTTTAATTAAATTAAGCTTTCAGATAGTTTATGTCTGAACAAATTATGACACTATTATTAATTATATTATTTTCACGCTAATTTATAATAATTAGTATTTTATTGCTCAGAGTTCAGACCTTGAAGTAATATATTTGTTCTTTAGTCTTATCGCTAAACTTAAATATATAGAATAACTAGCTGTCCCGGCAAACGGTGCTTTGTCATAATATATTATGTATTTGCCATATTATTTTAGTGAAGTGACTAAATATTATGTATGTTTCCATGGCAACGTCGATCGCTATCCCGTCGCACAAATAATGGTTCACTATTATTTACTATTATTATTTAATACTATTATTTATTCAACAAATGCACCTATCAATATATAAAATACCCAGTAGCCGTTACTTACTCAATCCAGTCGAAAAGTATCGACATCTGTTGGAATATTTTGGAGATAACAGATAATGGGGATTGTCCATTTTTTTAATTTTGCTCATTACAAAAACATTTCGAGGAATAAGGTCAGTGATCGTTTTTCTGTATATAAACCAAAAAAATACCCATTAGTTACTTATATTTTTGAACAAATATGTTTAACCTTAGTTTGACCTTCAATGGCGTTAAATTAGCAATAAATTCGACCAACATTACGTTTCGAACTTTTGGTAAGCTTCTCGTACCAGTTTTCATATAATGAGAACTTGCATTTGACGAACCAGCCATTATAATAAGATTGAAAGGAAATTTAAACATACTGCAGAGGTCAATTGGCCGCCGATGATGACGTCAGAGCGAAACTTTAAAAATTTATTGAGAAAAAACTAGCCAATGAATTTCAAAATTATTTAATTTATATTCTTAAAATACCCTATTTTAACGAAAAAAAAATATAAAAAGTACATGTGATTTTTTTTGGACAATGCCCATTGTGACTGTCAATTAATTATAGACAAATAATTTGCAATAAAATAAAATTGCGACTATAATTGAAGATCGAAGCTATCCTATCTCTCAAGTTGGAAAAAAGCACACATTAAAAAAAAAAACATTAAAATTGGTTAAGTAGTTTAGGAATCCATCGCGGACAAACATCGTGACAGGAGATTTATATATATTATATAATTTTTATTATTCTATTCAGTTTACCAATAGTTATAATTACCAAGTTCCGTACATCAAACATAAAATATTATAATAGTAAGGGAGCCCTAGAACATTTTTTTTCATTACTAACAAGCAAATTTTTGTGAGTAGCTTCATTTTAATAAGACAAACAACATTTTATTTGCGAAAACTCTCGAAAGTAATTATAATTTAAGAGTAACATTGTCCTACAAATAATACAGTCCATATTTTAGGACCATCAATTCAAAGTATGAAATCCTTTCTATCTCTGTTGGCTACCACTTTTGAGATTTTTCACAAATAAAAATGTTGTTTGTCTTATCAAAATGAAGCTACTCACAAAAAATTAGCTTGTTAGTAATTAAAAAAAATGTTCTAGGGCTCCCGTACTAAGCTGTCGGACAGCAAAATCCAACCAAAGTCCAACAGCGCTCGATATTGTTGTGTGATTTAGTAAAGTGGTAGACGAAATCAACATTTTATCTGTGGTATCCTCCTTCGCGAAGAAAGCAGCTCTATAGACTTGTATGTAAATTTGTATCGCTGTATCGTCGTACAAGAGGGACGCTCATAACGAGCACGTACCGCGTAATTGGCCCACTGCAGCCCACGTGTGGGACCATAACTCGCCAAAACGACCATTCCTATTCACGGCACATCATCACATTTTAGGGTCTTAAATATTATTTATTTTTAAGTTAGATATATTTTACAAGTGACTTAAGAATATGAGATCTTGTAATAAAAATGTACACGCACACTGCACATGCCAAAGCCTTAGAGCCAGAAATTTTTTCCAAAATCCTATCTCTGAGGGGATCAAAGTTTGTAAGCTAAGAGTTGCGGTTACATATACTCCGGTCGATTTAGACATTCGAAGTTACAAAAAGTCCCAGCAAGCTGAAAATCGGTGAAATTGTTAAAAACATAATTATAAACAATCTCTAAAAGTTCGCCATCATTCCCGTGTGTGGAATTTTTTTTATTCAAGGTCAAAAGTAAAAAAAAAATAGTTTTTCGCGATTTTCAGCAAAACAGTAAGTTTTATCATAAAAGTAGCTCAGACAAAACTTACAGATCATAAAATTATCTATAAAAATGTCTCAATACTTTTTTCTTACGAGCCACCGTTTCTGAGATATAACGTTTAAAAGGTTATAAAAGTTGCTATCGTCATGATATGCTTGAGTACGCCACGTATACAGTGTGTTTGGTCAATTTCACCGATTTTCAGCTTGCTGGGACTTTTTGTAACTTCACTCTCATTTTTTGGTCTAAATCGACCGGAGTGTGGCTGTACCCACAATTCGCCTAACAATCCTACATCGCGCTATCGAAGTTTCGGACAACGTCTGAAATGGCGTCAGTGGGCTTCGGCCTGACCGGGCATACCATATCGCTCGGTCGGAAGATCTTCCTTTGGCCTCCACGCCTTATTCCCACATTGGTGACCCTCGACAGATCACGCCTCCTTCATCATCATCACTGCCCGCCCCTCCGCACCGCGCCAGCCAGCATCGCCTCATCGGGTACCTTGTCCACTAGCCGCAATGTACCGCGGCCTGGGCGACTCCGCATCGGCATCATCGGGCTTTCTCACTACACCGACCGGACAGCAAGCAGAGCACATGTCTCCTGGTTAGCACGTAGCATCGGCCCCGCACGGCAGCTTATCCGACTCACTGGATCCCGTGCAGCAGCTTACTGTTCCGACTCACTGGGACTCACTGCAACAGTTCCGACTCACTGGAACTCACTGGCACTGGCGACTCAAGCGAACAAGACTTCAAGATTCGACCTCCGGTCTTCGGGGGGGGGGGAGTGATGTGGCTGTACCCACAATTCGCCTAACAATCCTACATCGCGCTATCGAAGTTTTGGACAACGTCTGAAATGGCGTCGTGGGCTTCGGCCTGACCGGGCATACCATATCGCTCGGTCGGATGATCTTCCTTTGGTCTCCACGCCTTATTCCCACAGGAGTAATACGAAACGAATGAAGATACAATCCTGTACCTTGCTCTAATTCTGACACATTAAAAACGCGTAATATTGTTACTTGAATTGAATTACTTCATACTTATACTACATATTACTTCATAATATAAAGTAAAACCAGCTGTAAGTATCATTAATAAATTTTGTTTCGACCGACATTTTCAGTAAACGCAACATGTTCTACGGAACCCTCGTAAGCTTCAACTTTTGAATAAGTACCCTTTATTCCCTTTTTGATTCGCAAATTTATAGTAGATAATTATAGGGTACTTTGATGGATCTGATGGGTGATCGGCAGGTACTCGGGTATCTGAACAACATATCATTAGCCCTTTATGTTTGTTTACTTGTTAGCATAAAGGGTTTTTTCATTGAAACCTTCTTTTAGAATTTGGGCGAAGTTTTTTTTAGAAAAAAAAATTGCGGGAACAATTTTGTTGTTAAGTACCTCAATGGGCATTGTCCAAAAAAAAAATACATGTACTTTTTATATTTTTTTTCGTTAAAATAGGGTATTTTAAGAATATAAATTCAATAATTTTGAAATTCATTGGCTAGTTTTTTCTCAATAAATTTTTAAAGTTTCGCTCTGACGTCATCATCGGCGGCCAATTGACCTCTGCAGAATGTTTTTTTTCCTTTGAATCTTATTTATAATGGCTGGTTCGTCAAATACAAGTTCTCATTATGTGAAAGCTGATACGAAAAGCTTACCAAAAGTTCGAAACGTAATGTTGGTCGAATTTATTGCTAACTAGCTGACCCGACAGACGTTGTCCTGTCTTAACGATGATTATTTAATCCGAATTGGTATAATTAAGAAAACAATAGATTAAAATTAGTACCTTCATGCCAAATTTCATCAAAATAGATTAATAAATAGTTTAAGCGAAAATTATAAAAGTTTATTGTGCAGGAAGCGTACATTTTCCGGGACAAAAAGTATTGTCCTTATTATACCTTGTCCTTTCCCGAGACACAAAGTATCTCCATACCGAATTTCATAAAAATAGACTGAATAGTTTAGGCGAAAATCATAAAAGCTTATTGTGCGGGAACCATACTTTTTCAGGGATTAAAAGTATCCCTTGTCCTTTCCCGAGACTCAAAGTATCTCCATACCAAAATTCATCAAAATTGATTGAATAGTTTACGCGCAAATCATAAAAGTATATTGTGCAGTAACCGTACATTTTTCCTGGACAAAATGTATCCTATGTCCTTTTCCTGGTTCTAAGCTACCTCTCCACCAATTTTCAGCCAAATCGGTTCATCCGTTCTTGAGATAAAAGTTTATTGGGCGGGAACCGTACATTTTCCGGGACAAAAAGTATCCCTTGTCCTTTCCCGAGACTCAAAGTATATCCATACCAAAATTCATCAAAATCGATTAAATAGTTTACGCGCAAATAATAAAAGTATATTGTGCAGTAACCGTACATTTTTCCGGGACAAAATGTATCCTATGTCCTATTCCTGGTTCCATGCTACCTCTCCACCAATTTTCAGCCAAATCGGTTCATCCGTTCTTGAGATAAAAGTTTATTGGGCGGGAACCGTACATTTTCCCGGACAAAAAGTATCCCTTGTCCTTTCCCGAGACTCAAAATATCTCCATACCAAAATTCATCAAAATCGATTGAATAGTTTACGCGCAAATCATAAAAGTATATTGTGCAGTAACCGTACATTTTTCCGAAACAAAATGTATCCTATGTCCTTCTCCTGGCTCTAAACTACCTCCCTGCCAATTTTCAGCTAAATCGGTTCAGCCGTTCTTGAGTTATAAGTGAAGTAACTAACACGACTTTCTTTTATATATATAGATTTAACGCCATTGAAGGTCAAACTAAGGTTAAACATATTTGTTCAAAAATATAAGTAACTAATGGGTATTTTTTTGGTTTATATACAGAAAAACGATCACTGACCTTATTCCTCGAAATGTTTTTGTAATGAGCAAAATTAAAAAAAAATGGACAATCCCCATTGGTTGTTGTTAACCACAACAATAAATATCCTAATTTTGTAAGATCGTTGTAAGAATTTGTTTGGAATATTAACATTTTAATGTGTGCACATAATATGTTACTTTGCAATCAGGTCATAAACTGTACTTATTTATCATCATTTCGATTGCAATGTGTTTTGTGCATTAAAATAAATAAATAAAAATAAATTTTAAAATCGATGATTTTGAACAAAGGATAAGCTTTTGCGAACATTTTGATTATTTTATTATAAGAAATAGTAAATAACATAACTATGTTATTACTAAATTAAAATATTTGTTATAAAATTTTAAGACAGAGAAGCCAACGTAAGATCGGATTCTTGAAAGTTGTATGGTTACTGAATGAGTGCAATAATATTAGAATTTGTATGGGTAAGCGTCACAGTGTCATGAATTTACCTCTAGAAAAATGGTTACTCTTTCAGCGTTGCTACTTAAACAGTGAACTCTATAAAGGGGACTTTTAAACACCCTTTGTGACACTCTGTACATTGTATAAGCTTTATACACTTAGCTTTGGCTATTTTCTGAACTGCGTAATAGTTTGTTCTTACGCCAAAAAAACAATGTTTAAAATTAAATACTTAAACATTTTACAATAAATTATTATTTTTGCCAAAAAATTGTCTTCAAGCACGCGATATAATATAAACGCAAGCGGTCATCAAATACGCATCGAATGGTTTAAAAGACTGACCAAACTCGCTTTCAAGTCGTATTTGACTAAATTATGTGATTTCAATAAACCGTTACTACATTACAGATAACAATCCAAAACCAATGTCCAAAAGCTTTTACCAAGGTCGACTCGATGAACTTTACAACATAGTTCTACAAATCGTTTGGTACTTTCCAATGAATTAATCAGATTCATTGATAAACGCTTATTGTGGATGCGAACGTAAGACAGGAACCGTACATTTTTGAAACATAAAAATAATCGCATTTTTTCTTCTCCGGGACTCAAAGAATCTTTTTGCCAAATTTATTTCAAATCGGTTCAGCGATTTAAGCTTGAAGAGTTAACAGGTAGGCACACACACTTTTAAATTTATATTATTCGTATAGAGTAAATATAGATAAGGATGCTCTCTACAATTGTCGCGCGACTACACATTGTCGCCACTCACCTCACAGCCAGCAGCACGGCGAGCAACACACACAGCAGCCTTTGTAGTCCGGTCGGCGCGGATGGTGGCGCGCGACCCGCACATACCAACATTGTCTCACATTGTCGCGGGAGTTGTCGCTCACACACACATTGTCGCGCGCCCCATTTTTACTAACACTTTCCACCTGGAAATAAATGAGAAAATTATTGCATTTTTTATCCGAAGGTCTTCAGATCTTGCGACCCTTGAGGATGTAGATCCTTTTTTTTTTGTTAAATGGGACTCCTAATGATACCAAAGCCCTGGAAAAATTTTTAACAGGAAGGTTTAATTGCATCCTGTAGAGTGTAGACTTTACAGGGTGCAATTAAACCTTCCTGTCAAATTTTTTGCAGAACGGACACTCGCGGCGCGGGGGAATGAGCAGGGGTTAGGCGGGGGGAGGAGCGCACGCGGGGGCACGTCACGCGCGGCCCACGCATCGTACCCATTAATTGTGGTGTTTTTTAAACGGCTTTATCAATCAATAAAGCCTTTATCAAACCGTCGTGTATGTCACTTTACAAGTTTACAATAGTTTACATCAAACGTTCACAAAGTCTTCTTTAAAAAAATCAAAACATTACCTCTTATTTTGAACTCTATCCCACAGTAAACACTTTTTTAACCACATAGGTACTATGTCCTCGAAACATCGTATTTCTAGTTCCTTTATACCGAGGTTCTGATAGGGTACACTGGGTACACTACACAAAAGCCTCTATTAATACTATATTATGTCATTTTTAGACACTTTATATAAAACATTCACAAACTTTTCCACCAAAAATTCACCTTGCACCCCTAATTTTGAACTTTAGCCCACAATAAACTCCTTTTCACCACATATCACCTCGAAACATTGTATTTCTAGTTCATTTCCTCTGTATTAATACACCGGCATTGAAACCTCTATCAATATTTATTTTTATAAGTCATTTTATAGTAAACAGATTAGGGTTTTTTCACAAAAAGTCCCTAATCCTTAACTCTAACCTACAATAAACTCTTTTTTTCCCTACACATAACCTCAAAACTATCATATTAACCGAACGAGGTGTTGATAGAGCGAGCCTCACGACAGTTATTACGGAATTACACGTATAATATTATACTCGTATTAATGATTTTTGTGACCTACATACGTGATGGACTCACATATAAACAAACCATCTAATTCACTTTGAACATCAATAGCTTTGTCCACACTTTGCCTTTTTCTGTTCGTCAAGGGCATGCGTTATAGCGCAGTCCACAGCGAACGTGAGGCATGCCCGCGACGCATGCCCTCTGACCGTATTCAAAACAAAAATGACAATGTTGGCATTACGTTCGTTGACGCATTCAATTATTGAATGCGACAAAACGAAAGTTCCGTGTATATTTGCGGGATAATAAGTATCATATGTCCTTGCCCAAGACTCAAAGTAATCTCCATACAGCAACATCGGTTCAGCGGTTTGGGCGTCAGAAGTAATAGACATTCAGAGAGACACACTTTCACATTTTTAATATTAGTGTGGAAGTATGGATTATCACTTGATAGAGCCTAAAACTATATTATTTTATCACGCTGAGACCAATAGTAGCGAAGAAATAGAAGAAAATTTGCAAAAAAATGTGGAAATTATTTGAAAGAGCTTATCTCACGAACTACTAGAGCAATTTTTCTGTTATTTGGGTCAGATAAGAAGTAGACCACTTGAAGGATCATAGGCTATTTATTGTAGACTAATAAAATTTGTCTGTGAAATATCTAATTCTCGCGGGCGAAACCGCGCGGAACGTCTATAATCTATATTGATAATAATTGGTAGATGTAAGTCAATAACAGTGTCATAATTTACGATCAATATACTCGTACTATCGACTTCATGAAATGTCATGGTCACGGTGAATAGTTATATAAGATTAAATAACTGTATATAGTTTACGTTAACTATTTATAGTGTTAGTTCGTGTGTCGCTCGTTAGACAGTAGCTATGTTTGTTATGTTACGTATATATTATGTCAACTGTAACAACATAAATGTTATGTGGCCACGTAGGCATATTATGGACAAACACATGTGATAAGTCAGTGGCGGCCCTAGGGCGTGGCGAACAGGGCAATCGCCCAGGGCTTCGTTCTTGCAGGGGCCTCGCAAGGTGTTTTTTTGGAAGACATAGGGTCAGGCCATAACACCACGTGGCGACGTCGCATCGCAAAAAACTACATTGCTTTTCTTAGGTTGTTTTTGCGATGCGAAGCCGCAACGCAGTGTTGTGGCCTGGCCCTTTCTTAGGTTGTTTTTGCGATGCGACGCCACAAAGAAGTGTTGTGGTCTGGCCCTTTCTAAGGTTGTTTTTGCGATGCGACGCCACAAAGAAGTGTTGTGGCCTGGCCCTTTCTAAAGTTGTTTTTGCGATGCGGCGCCGCAACGCAGTGTTGAGGCCTGGCCCAAAGGGCCTCGCAAAGACCTGCCGCCCAGTGCCTTGCAAAGACATTCCACCCGGGGCTTCGCCATGGGTAAGGCCGCCACTGATGATAACGAGCGTGTAGTGAGGCATGTTCGAATATTTGTGCATGATCGACGATGATTTTTTAATTTTGCTGCTAAAGATAGCTTTGCAATACTTTGTGATTTAGTTTGTTGTCTGTCCGTCGATATCCACCTCCTTAACCACGACACCGAGACTGCTATAAGAAAAAATAACAAAACAGTATATAAAAATATTTAGGTAGTTACATATAAAATATCACAATTGTACGGAACCTGTCGTACTCGAAATTTATTCAAATATAAAAGCTATATAGATAGTTCTAAAAAGGACTGCAGATCTCCAAATAGCCGGGCTGTAGAAGGAATAAATTAAAAGAGGGCAAGTAGAAGCAATAACTAAAGTATGTGCATATTTTTGTAAAGAATAAGGTACCTTTTTCAAAATTCTGTCAAAAATAAAAGCCAATATCAAATACAAAAACAAATAAAATAAGAAGTGGTGTCATAACTTTCTATTTCACAGTTGTCAGTTAGCAATATTTGCACGACTTGTTAGCGACGAGCTGCTACCTGACAGACAGACAGATAAGTCCATTTCTGTGTGTTAGTTTTAGTTTAATTCATGTCTCTGCTATGTTAGTATTTGGATCTTTTAACCGAGATTGGAAACATACGTGCGGAATTCGTCCCGTTCGGAAAAAGGCGAACATATGTAAATCAAATTAAAACAAAAAAAGGTAATCAGTAGAAAATATATGCGTCAAATATATTTTCTACTGATTCGAATTCGAATTTTCGAATAGGTAAAACGAGTGTAAGTATGCTGCCAACCTTAAATATGTAGTACCACTGATAGCATTTTGTTATACTATAAATAGGACACCAGTATAAGTATTATCCTGCAAAATGCTGGTTCTATCCGCTGAACACATACTATTGTTATAGCTCTGTGGGTAGAAAGCTTGACGAATCACATTCATGTGACACGTTGAACCTATTACTGTTACCGCCAAAAAAATTTAAGAGTTACAGTGTAACACGTAGGTAACAATTTATGTACTATCGAAGAAATTGTAATTCATAGGCTCTGTTCGGATTGTATCAAATTAATAGTAAGCTTATGCCCAATTTCACCAACGTCAATCGTCATTAGACGCTACTTATAAACACTAATGTGTTAATAGCATTGAGATGTATGGAGTTGCTATTGCCAACAAAAAACATGTCACACTTGAAGAATGAGCGGGGTGAGAGGCGGGGCGGTGATGGCTATAGATCAGTACCGCAGAAGTGACAAAGTTTTGTGCCTACACTCGAATGAACGCAGACTCTATTTGAAAGTGAATAAAATAAAACAAATATTTTTACTAAACATTATTAAAAGCTTTTATTTAACTTGCTCTGTATAATATTATTATTTACATTATTATGTAAGTTCGGGTGGAATATTTGAACTCAATTTCGAAGTAAGTATGTATGTACATAATTATAATATTTCAATCGATTGAGCTGAAATTTTGTATACACGTTTGGTTTGAATGACAATGCACGATACAGTATGTGACATCACTAATAAATATAAAATGGCCGACCATCCAAGATAGCGGAATAGATATATTTTCTTTGCCGTCCTATAATAACAGTATGGATATTAAATGAAAGAACTTTTTGAGAATAACTCGAAAACGAATGTAATGTCATTCTACATCCAATACGGCGGCTCACCTAAGATAGGGGAATACAAACAAAGTTTCGTTTATTTCTGCATGACTAAAGAATTGGATTTTAGTTAAAAATAGTTAAGTGAAATCCAACTTTTTAGTCATGCAGAAATAAACGAAATAATAATATAACAAGTCGCTAAAATATAAAGACACCGTTTTTTCAGTAATCAACATCAAGTACGATTTCTCAAGGACATATTAGATAAGTTAATTAGATTTCTATCTATATCTATACTTATTATAAAACAAAGTCGCTTTTTTTCCCTCATGTCCCTTTGTTCCCTTTAATCTTTAAAACTACGCAACGGATTTTGATGATTCTTTCAGTGTTAGCCCATTTATCGAGGAAGGTTATAGGTTATATTTTATCACTCGAAGACTAATAGGAGCGAAGAAATAGAGGAAAATGTGGAAAAAACGGGGGAAATTATTTGAAAGGGCTAACTTGAATGCGCTAATCTCAGGAACTACTCGTCCGATTTGAAAAATTCTTTCAGTGTTAGATAGCCCATTTATTGAGGAAGGCTATAGGCATATTTTTTGTGGCTATATATTTTATACCCTTGCGACGCCGGGGCGGGTCGCTAGTTTTATATAAAATAACGGGGCAAACGAGCAAACGGGTCACCTGATGGAAAGCAACAACCGTCGCCCATGTGCACTCGTAACGTCAGAAGAGCTGCGGAAGCGTGGGAATATGCCTTGTTCTTAAAATGCTTCTGGTGATAGTTCGTTCCATAGTTTTGGTGATGACACTTATCAAGGTGATGGGATGATCCTCAGAGCACTCCCCGTGATACAATTTATAGAGGATGCAGAGCGAAGCTACATCTCGGCACAATTCCAAGAGGTCCAGCCTGTTTAAAACACTATGGCAGTCAACAATTTGAGCGGCCCTTCGTTCAAATTCAATACTCGTACAATAATACACAATAGCACTTATTAGGCAGCGTACATCGTTGGATACGATACAGAGGGAGTAGTTAGTATTTTGGCGCACCGTATGAGGCCGAACCTGCGAACACCAAAATACTTCGAGGCTAACTTGGCCTTACTTTTAAGCTAGTATATTAAGGTCGTCCCCCGAGCAAACGACCTTGGCCATACATTTGCCGCGTTGCCGAGATCGCGCCAAAACCCTATTATTTTTACTTAACTTGGTTCAAAATTGTCCTAAAAAAAAATTAAAACGGCGAATGTGTAGTTTATGATATTGTCGATCTATTGGCGTGAGTTTCAAATAAAAGTAATTTGTATATCCTAAGGAGATGCTGATTGTATGCTTGAATATTAACAAATTGGTATTACTTTGGAAGCTGATATCATGAGTATAAGAAACAAAAATAGAAAATTTAAAACGACAAAAGGAATGTTGATATACTGAAGATTATTGATGTATTTTTATTATAACTTTGTAGCTTTCAGATTATGAGTTTATAAGGTTTTAAATACGGTCAATTACGGAATCTCCGGACGGAACGCCCTTAATAAGTGCATTTGTTGAATAAATAATAGCAAACCTGAGACTGACGGCGACCATTAATTTTGCGCGACGGGATAGCGGTCGACGTTGCCATGGTGACATACTTATTTATAGTCACTTCTATAAAATAATATGGGCGAAATACTTTATATTATGGCAAAGCAACGTTTGCCGGGACAGCTAGTTATAATAAGTATGGATCCAAAATCCACTACATACTTACCTTATTTAAATTACTTAAATATTTATAAATACAATTATAATGAATGCATGTATAATGTACACGTAAAAACGTATTTATATTACCAAAATACAAACTCGTCTCCGTGAATACTTCATTCATCGTCGTCTCATCATAGATATCTGTATTCTGCCTACATTCCCCTCTGAATCTACTACTCTATGACAATGCGAAATGGCGCGCGTCTTCGCCTAGTAATTGAATGTTCGTATTTTAATTGAAAATAATTAAATAAGAAAACTAACCGATGAAATGCTATGCCGTCGCATTTGGAAGTATTTTTGGAAATATTTTTGCAATATCTTAGGACACACCAAGGCATTTTTGTGACTTTTATTTTGTTTGTTTATAATTGTCATACGTCAAGTGCGCAGAAGAGCTCGCGGCCGACTAAGTGCACTGCGGCTATATAGCGTCTCTTGAATGTGACCAAGCATTGCGTTGCGGTGTCAACTCCTTACATCTCAATGGTTAATAGCTTGTTAAAATGTCATATTGTCTTCTCTTTCGTTAATAAGAAAAACGTGGATAAAATTTTGTACGAATCTTTGTCAATTTTAAACCGATCGGACTGAGACTTTGATATCTAATGAATAATAATACTTCTTAGCGCGAGCGGTCGCAATCAAAAGCTCGTCTGCCTATAAATAATATGTTTCTTTGATAGTAATTTAATATTTCAGAAATAAAACAAAACTAGGTAGTATGATTTTGTGAAGTGAATAAAGTTCAACTTTGAATCTTCATAATATGAAAAATATAGCGTCGCATTTCAGTGTGCTCTGACCCTAATCTACGTTACGTACAACAAAATTACTGTAGCCATACGATAATTGCATTTCAATGTACACACGCAGATTATGTTAAGTACAGTCGTCGATAAAAGTGCGAGAGCTTGAAAATAGTACAAGCGACATCAACACCGCATAAGATAAAGAAGTTTATACGCCTTTTCATCAGGGTGCTTATTCTCATGAGTCGAATATCGTTCGAGCCCAGGCAGGCAGTGTCCAACCATACATGCTCTCCAACGCGAGTGAGTGTAAAAGCCTGCGATCGTTGTGAGATTCAAGTATTGATTTTATTTTAATGGAGAATAAGGGACCTGACGATAAGTGTCTTGTATATGTTGCAGTTATTATGAAGATAAGTAAACCTTCATTATAAAGGATAATGATATCTAAATAGTTGTAAATCGTTAATAGGATGCGATAATGATGTCTACAATAATGACAGCTGATAGCTAACACTTAGAAATGTACATTTACAAAGTTATATACGCAAATTCTAGGGAGATTGGCCATGTTTAGTGTCATAGACAAAAAGAGTGTCAATTTTGCGATTTTTAAAAAATGAATCATAATATGATTCTTCAAAGCGACCATTTTAGCCCCGCAGATCACGGCTAATATTGAATTGACAAAACCCGACCGAATGATGTAGTTCCGCCATCTGCCTATGAATCAATATCTTCGATAGTACAATTAGGTACCATCGAGGAAATTGATTCCTAGGCAGTTGACAGACCAACGTCATTTGGTCAGATCTGGGTTCGACGTCACGCGACCAAACTACTTAGGTCCCCCATCTGCCTAGGAATCAACTTCTCAGACTGTACAACCTCAGCTGTATCTACAATCTCTCATGCATGTTTCTTTAGGCGCCATTTTGATAAAAATAAAACATACAACTTTACATAATTAGTAAAAGTCTACAGACAACAATCTTAAGTACGTAATTTGTTAAAGCAAACTTACACGTATTTAAGCTTTGTAAATTATCCAATAAATAAGTTTAAAAGCGCATCTATCAAGACTATCTCGTATCTACATTCTGCAGTCGTATCTACATCTCGTATGTCGTATCTACATCTGCTAATGCACTGCCAAATGGCTCGCCCTATCTCGATGCGATCTTGACGCGTTATCACTGCGATCGGTGGATAGCTAATTTCGACATTAACACTTTAAACTATTAGGCTAAACCTTTGCTCAACAAGTTGAATGGTCACTGTTTTGGCGATAAATCAATGAAAAGCTTTTTTATTATAAGCTTCTTTTAATGGAATCCGGTAGCGCTTTTTTCGCCCTTAATTTACTAAGATATTTTAGATTTGCGTTTTTTTGTTGTTTTCTTTATTAATTTGTAGTGATAAAGTTATTAAGATTTTAAACGTTTAACTTTTATTTGCGGCTCTACCTGCATAAATACACGGAAGTACTGCAACTTTTAGGATAAAGCTTAAAATTAGTTTTAATTTACAGCCCAATCTACTATTGTATATTTATTAAAATCTTTTGAGTAGTATAGTAGTTTCTAACTTTTGTATGGACAAATTCATGATACTGAAGCGCTTGCAAAAAATCATCACAAAATTTGCTCTTTCACTTTCACAGTTAACTCTACACAGGCAACTCATAATCACTCTAAAGTATAATCACTTAGTTTTGTTTCACCCTGTAGATTCTCTCAACTTCTACCAATCGTTGTTCTTGATATTCTAATCATTCACAAAACTAAATTACAATTATGGTCCGACAGTTTCAAAATGTATTGGCACCAGTAATTGGAATGGACGGCTCATAAAGTCTACGCCTGTTTTATGGTAGTTCCCTGGAATGTTAGACATTGACTGTGCTACTTTATTCTGATAGAAGTTTAAAGAAATTCCAGATTTCACTTAATCCTTCGATCGCGGATTCTTGGAAATCTATTGTTATTCTATTGTTGTCGCTGTCACCGGTGCCTTATAGGGGTTGATGGGTTGACGGGTCCTTATAGTGATAGGTATAACGACTAACGTAGTTTATGTTGCTATAATACAAGTATATAGTAAAATCTTTCAACTGTTAATAATACAATGGGAATGGAAATGGGAAAGAATACAATGGGAATTCCTAGAACCTCCGATCGAAGTATTAATTATAAAGAGTTTGATCGAAATAAACAAGGTACTAGAAATGATTATAGATAATAATAATAATATAGGTACTTGTATTATGCAATGGATTCACTACATTATATCAATCTTTTTCCACTCCCACTGCACTTGCACACTCGCTATTGTATGTTCTTGAGCTATAAAGAGCCAGCTTTGCTATGGTCAAAACCATAAGGTAAGTCATATTATAACTTAATGTCAAAACTTGTATTACATTATATCCATGATCCAGGAACATTAAAAATGTTGGTCCCCTAGGCCGGATTCGAATCCGCGTCCTCCAGCTTAAGCTAACTGAGCCATAGAGGTCGTGAAAATCAATTGTTGCAGTTAATATATTCTACCAGGAAACATGAAAGTGCGTTTCTATTATTGAGATGTGGGTTTACTGTCGAAAGCGCCCGGAATAGCCACTGTGATGCAAAGTGCTGACACCTCGCTGCACTAACGTATAACCTTCACCCACTGTGTTGACGTGCTGAAATAACCTATACTTCATAGATGTAATTGATTATACTTTCAGATAAGTTAATTCATATAGGCAGAGGCGGACCAATGTAATTTGGTTGCGTTTTTCAAACCCAGACGAGAGATCACAAATTACTTTAAATTGACATAATCGGACCAAATGACGTACTAGGTCAGTCAACTGCCTATGAATCAATGACGTGGGAGAGCCATGCTTCGGCACGAATGGGCCGGCTCGACCGGAGAAATACCACGTCCTCACAGAAAACCGGCGTGAAACAGCGCTTGCGCTGTGTTTCGCCGAGTGAGTGAATTTACCGGAGGCCCAATCCCCTAACCTTTTCCCTTCCCTACCCTTTTCCCTTCCCTATTTCCTTCCCTACCCTCCCCTATTACCCCTTAAAAGGCCGGCAACGCACCTGCAGCTCTTCTGATGCTGCGAGTGTCCATGGGCGACGGAAGTTGCTTTCCATCAGGTGACCCGTTTGCTCGTTTGCCCCCTTATAGCATAAAAAAAAAAATCTTCGATGGTACTTGGTGGAAATTCATGTTAAAACCCAATGAAACACATTTTCGTGCACTTTTTCTACTATATTTAGTAATTTATAAACATTTTAACGAAATACACGACCATTTTAGAAACAATTCATCATTTCCCCTATTATAGGTTAAACACTAATAAAACACCTATAATAGGGCAAATTACCTAATATTTTAATCAAAATCAGTAATTCAGGCAATTTTTTGGCATTCCTTTATTTCAAAATTTTAGAGTTTACCAAGAGAAAAAAGGTGTGTACGTTTGTTTGAATCGAATAGGCTCCTAAACAATTGGACCGACTTAGCTGAAATTGGATGCAGATGTTGTGAAGACTGGGATACAGATGCAATGATTAAAATGAAAGTAGACCATATAACAGTTTCAATAACACTGTCTTTATTATAATATTTGTTTCTAACAAGGCAAGATAAAAACAATTAGTTAGTAAAGAAACAGATAAATAATAGAGAAATCTGTCAAATAAAACATCACATTTATTTCTTTGAAGTGTAGAGTAAAAATGACTCATGAAAAATAAATTTCTTAAAGCTCGCGTGTTTTCTAAACATGGTTCATATCATATCTTAGTTTCCGCGATATCCACGCCGCTTTTCACTGTAAATTGAACCATATTAACTGTAAATACAGTTGATATTCCCTTCGTACAAAATCCGAGTTTACTTCGACGCATATGGCCATAGGTCCGGCAAGTTTTTCTGCGAACTTTTGCGCCGAGAAATGCTTTTATGATACAGGTTCGACTCCCGCGCAGGTAATTATCGCTAACGAGCTACCACGTGTAATTATTTTTTCTCTGATTATCCTAATTGATGTTCTAAATAGTTTTAACGGTAATAGCTTACAACATCTAACGAAGTTTCTATACATCTGTAATCTTCAATAAGGAAGATTGTGAACGACTTGTGGAAAACATGATGTAAATGAAATGAAATTTTTTTACATCAGACACTGAGAGTGCTTGTTGCGTTGTTTGTCGTGTGAAAACCCAAACTTTTTCTGGAATGAAATCTTATGTCATGTCTCCGCACAAAATGTTATCAAATCCGTTAAAATAGTAAAAGGCAAACACACACTTTCGCTTATTTTATAATAGCAAAGTGGAATAGAATTACCAAAAATCTAAATTTTTATCAAAATCCGTTTGTCATATTGATAGAACAAAATCCATTCTACTTAAGGCCGTCCCCCGAGCAAACGACCTTGGCCATACATTTGCCGCGTTGCCGAGATCGCACCAAAACCCTGTCTTTTATTTATCTTAGTTCAAAATTGGCATAAAAAAAATTAAAACGGGGAATATGTAGTTTATGATATTGTCGATCTATTGGCGTGTGTTTCAAATAAAAGTAATTTGTAAACACTAAGGAGATGCTGAATGTATGCTTAAATTTTAATAAATTGGCTTTACTTTGGAAGCTGATATCATAAGTATAATAAACGAAAATAGAAAATTTAAAACGTGGAAAGGAATGTTGAGATACTGAAGATTATTGCAGTATTTTTAGTATAACTCTGTAGCTTTCAAATTATGAGTTTATAAGACTCTAAATATACGGTAAATTACGGATTCTCCGTAGGATTCTCCCTTAAATTGCTAGTATACTTTCTATACATTTCCTTGAAATTATTCTAACTACATAATACTTATCCATAATCTTGTAATGATTCTAATCCATTAGTTAAAATGGATATTTAATTTTATAAATATTTTAATGACGGCCATACAATGTTGCTTACACCACCATGCATTAGGTAAAATGGTTGTTTTATTTAAATCAGGCGTGACCACTAATTTGCCGGTTAGTGTACAGTGTTTATGTACAGTGGGTACATAATTATGTAATATAAAGTAATTGATTACAAGCACTAGAATTGGATAAATATTAGCTATGTAGCTACTCTACAAAGTATGACTTGAGTTCTTGGTATTATAGGCAAATAGGGACCGCGCAGGAACTGTATGTGGCCTATGTCAAGTAACTTAAACTGGTGACATTGCGGGAATATGCGTGGTTGCCGAAATGGAAAATTTTCCGATCTAAAATCACTGGCGTCATTTCAAATGTTGTATATATCTAGCCGATCTCAGAAACTGCAATAGCGCGATCCGGCCCGTATCACGAAACGGTTTTGAGACTCAAACAATCGTACGAGAATGTTGCGTCCTATTCTAACAAACGTGAAATGACGTTGTGAGAGCAGGACGCGGCATTCTCGTCCGATTGTTTGACTCTCAAAACGGTTTCGTAGTAGGCCTCCGATTGTGGCGCTAGTTGTAGCGCTACAACTACTTTTCGCAGACCTAAATGGTATAACGTGTTGTCATTGGTGAAAATGATTAGTTAGATGCGTATATGAGAATTATAGTACTATTTTGGTACTGAGCTCGTACTAACGATCTTCAGACTCCTCGCCACATTGGGGTATGACAGATAGGTAAGGCTTTAATCATTAATGGTACAACTTCGCCAATATTGTGGCAATCAGGCTGATAACCATAATGATGGCGAAGTTATCAGGTGATCGCTACCAAGATTGTCAAATCGTCTACACTCAGTATGATCAACGTCGATAATGGCCAACAAACGAAGGCTATACGACCGCATTCACTTTTGTTGGTCCATCATGACTTCATGAGCATACACAGAGAGGTCGCAGAAGCTGAATAATTAAAGTCAGATAAAAATAGCAGAATCAGGGTCCAATACTTCAAACTGTTGCCAAATGAAATAACGACGATAATAAAGCATTTTAAGTGCACAATTAAGCCCGGATTCCACGGCCGATTACTTATTAAAGTCCAGGGGCATGTTTATTACTATGTGCTAAAATTTATATTACCTAGGCGGGCTGAGTTTGAGCACTAAAAACGTATAGGCTGACCGACCTAGAGATTTCATACTTTGAATTCTCTGAATAGCAAATGCGTAAAATACATTTTTGTTGTTAAAGAAATTGCCAAAAGTAAGCGCAAGCGCATTTTTCTCACAACTTCGTACGTTCGGAAACTTGTTTGACGCGGTAACAGAACATCTTTCCGTCATAAACTATACATTGTATTTTTAAATTTTTTATCCATCTAATACTTTACAAAATTTCATCCAAATCTGCTCAGCTATTTAGGTATGAAGAAGAAAAACACTATGTGTAGTAGCTTTGTCTGTTACAGTTTTCCCATGTAGTGAAACCTCTTACTGGACCACAGTTTGAGTCACTATCATGGTATTTACAGAACATAGATCATTCTAATTTTCCAATGAATTATGATCAATATCATAGTACAAAAATGTATGTAATTTTGACGAGCGAAAATACCGGAGCTGACACATACCGACATTGTAGTGTGGAATTTTAACCGATCTTTTGTAAAGGACTACATTAATTTTAATTAATTTTCTGTTCAACCTTAATTTGCCGGGCGGCACATATTCCCACAATTTTATATACAGGTGTTAGGTTTAACACCGTTATTTTTAAAACCATCAAATGAGCCCGTCAAAATGAAAAACTTTTTCTATGAGAACAATGCTAGGGCCTGGGAACTCAAAAAAATGCCGCCTTCATACCCATACAAATTGCCCGGAACGGCAATTTGACGGATATTTTTGAGTTCCCAGCATTGTTCTCATAGAAAAAGTTGTTCATTTTGGCGGGCTCATTTGATGGTTTTAAGAATAACTGTGTTAAACCTAACACCCTGTATAAAAGTTAACACTAAGAACAATGCAAAAGAAATCCATACTAATTTTATTAATGCAAAATGTGTCTGTCTTTTACCTCTTCACGCCCAAACCCAACCGATTTTGCTGAAATTGGGTGTGGAGTTACTTTGAGTCCTGAAAAAGGACAAATGATACTTTTAATCCCGGGAAAACCTACGTCTCCGAAGCGATAAACGAGTTCTGCCGTAGCATCTTTCTTTCAACAATGTTGCAAGCGTCAGCGAGTTATAGGAAAGAAAATCTGTATAAAGGGATTTATATTGGCATCCTTTATATCCTTGCTGACGTCACTCATAGATCACGTTAGCTCCAATAAATACAACTGTCGAACCTTGATCCTGACACCGACTAACGAAGCTTATAAGCGTAGGGCCCGCGCACACTATGGACTAATAGAATAGAATAGAGCCTTAAATTAAGGGTGCGTTTACATTAAACTGTAGGCGCCGAGTGTTTACGACGTGACGTTCCCTGTAGCTTGTCAACACTGCAAGTACTGCAACTCAATTTAGTTCACAGCTAACTGACATAACATTAACATATTAATATGCATACAATATGTATTTACATAATATAATGCTACTCTATTAAACCTTTGGACAATATTCTGTATGCTGTAAATTATTGTAAAATTGCAAAGAAATGCTGTCGTTCCGTTTTGCTAGAATCCGAATCACTAGACGCAGCTCTTTTTAAGAAAAAAGTAATCTAATTATGTCATAATAATATAGCGAGTATTTTATTTTATCTTATGTCCATGGTATACACCCTATTATTTCCAAATAAAGAAAAATAAGTAACATTAGTTAAAAGATAAGATCATCAGTGTGCACTTGCCCTAACTTCCCAAGTTGACACGGCGCTTACCTGTTGAACTAACGAGACCGAAGCCTCGCTAACACGATCTAACACTATTTATTCATGGAAAGAGATCGAATTTCCTCTTGGTAAGCGATTGCCACCACCCATAGAACTATAATAGGAAAATGCTTACTATTTTCAACATTCAAAATTTCTATAAACAAGGCTATACAATAGAGAGATAATCAAGCTGAGAAAAATATTTTTGAAGTGAAAACTTTTTTTGTAACGTGGTGCACTTTTTTTGGGTGGGTAAAAAATGGTGAAACTCATATTAGAACACGCGATGATCGAAAATTCGTAAGTAACTACGTCTTGGAGCAGAGCGGAGTAGGAGATGCTCCCCTCTTTCAACTGTTGTACCATCACTCCCGGAGGGCATTTTTTTTTTAAATAAAATTAGGAGGCAAACGAGTAAACGGGTAACCTGATGGAAAGCAACAACCGTCGCCCATGGACGCTCGCAACATCAGAAGAGTTGCATGTGCATTGCTTTTTTCGTTCCTTTTACAGTGTGTTTGTGTAAACACCGTTATGGTTTCAAACCATGAAATGAGCCGGTCAAAATGAACAACTTTTTCTATGATAATAATGCTGGGAACTCAAAAAAAAATGCCGTCGCCCGTCTTCATACCCATACGGATGTCCGGATCGGCAAATTTGTATGGGTATGAAGACATATTTTTTTTAATTCCCAGCATTGTTCTCATAGAAAAAGTTGTTCATTTTGACGGGCTCATTTGATGGTTTCAAGGACAACGGCGTTTAGACAAATATCTTGGCTTGGTTTTAAAAGGCATTTCAGTAAGTTACATTTTTAAATTATTTTGAACGTGTCATTTAGCAACTTCGAGCAAACGTTTACAGTTTTTAAAAACACTGCGAACGGAGCCAAGGAACTCGATTATACGACGATTAAGATAGCCTAAGTGACACTGTGCAACCAGTTGAAAGGTGTACCAGGGTTTTATCATTGGATTTATAACCCTAAGAATATGATGATACAGTTTAATTTAAAATAACAGGAGAGTAGAGGAGGATGGGCTATATTTAGACACGTGTCTCAACAAATCCAAGATCTATGATTATCAATACGCGGGATAATTGATAGTGTGGCATTCCTGCGTGGATTACACCTGGGAGTTTACCAGTATCATCATCATTATCCAGATCATCATTGTCATCATCAGCATGATCATCTTCAACGCTACATTACTTGTGAAGCAGTGAAGTGACTTTTCCTGTGCGCCTAGTATGCGCCAACGAGAAAATTTTGTCTACATGTTTTCTCGATGTTTGATGGTATTGTCTCTTTATCTCTATTGACCCTAACGTCATGACATACATTTCCAATGAATATTTCTACGTCTAAACGAACCCTAACATGACAACGCGTTTTTATCGAGTTTTAGTCGAGATTTTGACATTATATCAGAACAGTAGTTTTTAACTCGAGGGTGAGATATCTCGTTTTACGCATGCTAGACGCACTGTACAGGGGGCGTAGATTTTATTCTGACTTTTTCTGATAAAGTTTTAAAAGACGTTTCATAATAATTCAGTAAGTTCCGTCTCTTCTATTCTGCCAAGTGTTAAAGGCTGCAATCAGAGACATTAATTAATGATACTTAACTTTATTTTAATGAAGATATTTATATGAACTCGACACAATTTCTGTCAAACACTATATTACATTACATTTTCCAAGTCCGGCCGTAAGCAATACAAAATATTGAAACTGACCAATTAGTTTTTTATCTTCCAACAGCAAAAACTAGACTAGATTTAAATTAGATCTTCATTATAGAATATCGAATTATAATTCCTGTGTCTAACGACAAATTCGCAGACAGATAAAAAAGATCGGACATCAAATAAGATTAAAAAAGATAGGGCAGTTGCATAAATAAGATTAAAAAAGACAGTGGCTCCCAAATGTTACGGCGATTATATCTGTTACAACACGCTACGCCTGTCAGCATTTATCACTCACCTGGACGATATTAATCCAGGCTTTTGTGTCTAAACATTGACAAGCCCAATGCCAAATGTTTTATGTACAGCCGGGAAAATAAAATGTTTGCTATTTGTGACGTGTTAAATATTGTTATTAATAAAAACGCGATGCCATCAATACAAAGACCTTTAAACCAAATCAATGTGAGCACAGTAAATGCGTTACTTTAGTAATTTCAGCCGAAATATCCATACTAATATTATAAATGCGAAAGTGTGTCTGCAGTCTGTCTGTCTGTTACATCTTCAAGCCCAAACCGCTAAACCAATTTTGTTAAAAATTTGGTATGGAATAAAAATACTTTGAGTCCCTGGAAAGGACATAATATAGGATACTCCTTACCATGGAAAAATTAATGGTTCCCGCGCGATATACGAATTTCGCAACGGAGTCGCGGGTGACATCTAGTTTTGTTTTAAATAAAAATGGCCTCAAAATATTCAACCATGTACAAAACTTGATGCAATATATTATTATTAATTACTTTTAACAGTTACCTGTAGCATCGAATCTAAAAGGCGTGAAATCTAATTCGTTATCAAAGATCGGCATGCCAAGCTTAAAAGTTGCAAAAGCTTACGAAGAGCTTTTTTAATGTGCGACGAAATGGTTCTACTACCAATACTGCTCAACACGTAGAACGAATTACACTTAAAGGTATGCTGTTGGTTTGGTATGAAGGTAACAGTTTTATTTATAAAGATGGTAATCAGCCCCAGATTTATTTAAAATAGACCGTTATAGACCGCGGCGTAAGGGTGGTAGAGTCCTAGGGCAGCGTCCATTGAGGCCCTACAGGTTACATAGGTACTATCAGAGAAGTTGATTCCTAGGCAAATGGCGGACCTAAGTATTTTGGTCGCGTTAAGACAAACTCATCCGACCGATCACAGCTAACATTGAATTGACATAAGCCGACCAAACGACGTTGGTCTGTCAACTGCCTAGGAATCAATTTCCTCGGTGGTGCATGGGGCGACGGAAATAAGGTGGCCTACTCTGATAAAAAATATAAATTCAGCACTGATAGTAATATCTTTAATATGTTTACGTAAACATTCAATGGGACAAAATTAGAATTAAATTATCTGGTTAGTGATTATTAAGCAAACATGAGAGTCCAACTTATTTCTAGACGAAAAGTAGCGTAGTTTGATGTGTGTATGTGTAAGTACGTGTTTTACATTGAAGTATGTAGCTGAGTTTTTTACCTTCAGCAATAACAAAGAGCGAGCTTCATTTAATAATAATTACTTTTTAAATACCGTAATATAAATTGTTTTATTTCCGAATTTTGAATGAAATGTTTTCAGAACGTCCTACGTGTTGCCTACCACCTGCACCGGCTCGGGTACTATTCCAGCGAGAAGAACCGGCGTAGAAGATGGGCCTGTTTCAGTACTTCCTGTTAAAGTACCGGATAGGCTATCCACAACTTTTTGACAGATTCCCCATACTCTATCTGTATAGGTGGATAGCCTATCCGGCACTTATCAGGAAGTGGTGAAACAGGCCCGTAGTTTTAATAACGAGCTTCATTTACTGCTCTTAAACTAACACACTGACTACTAGTCTCAGGTTAAATAAAACATACGGGTCCGTATACTCATTAACACTAACAAGGACTTATCGAATCGTTTGTTCCGTCACACTGGAGTAATTAAAAGTGGGTTAAAATTACCATTTTCAAGTAACGGAGAGATTTTATAAGCTCCGGCTTTTAGCTTATCTCTAGCTGTTGATAGTTATTGGCTGAATTAAAAACGAGCTGTCACATAGAAATTGTTCCGTAGAATTTATAATCAGGGGATTTTCACAATTCCGGTTCGAGTTGGATTCGAAAACTCAATACGATGTCATTGGTTACGTTGGACTCAGCGTTGACCAATAACAGCGCGTCAAGTTTTCGAATCTATAAGTCAAACGGGAATAGGGAATTTTACGCAGAGGGCGCTACTAGTACATACAGTAAATAATCCGTTCAAAATCTGACATGTCGCACACGTCATAAGTCATAACTCATGACAGAAACGTTCTTTTTCTTCTTTTTTGGCAACTTGACACAAAGGATGTGTATGTTGTGCCACAGACAAGGTAAAAAGGTAAGGAATATGGCGGGAAAACCATATGCCTCCTATTACAATTTTCATCATCGTTTTCATGTATCGTCAGGTCTAAAGTCTAGTCAAAGTCTAAGTAAAAGTCAATACAGTCAAGGAGTCAAGTCGGTCGATTCAGTAAAGTGGTAGACGCTTTACTAAAACTTTCGATGGAGTTTTGGAGGGAACACAAAATAGCACGTTTCTGGATATTACATCACTTTCCTACACTTGTGCATGAACACGAATATCTAATGGTTAATATTCTACCAATATTACACATTAAAAACCCAGCTAACACAATTTTAGGAAAATAATACAAAACACAACAGCACTCTTTCACATGCCCACCAAAACTCCCAACAGAAACGTTGTCAAACGTCGAACAAAACTTTTTATTTACTATCTATGTTAGTAATTAGTGTTACATTTTGCCTGAAAACATTGCAGTAAGAATGCTGCCGATGGCGCTAACCCCAGCAACACAGATGTCGAGACATTATAAAATTAATATTTCTATCCTGTGCCGTTTCTTGTTGGACACGAGAAATTTTTGTACATGGCATACTAAGATATATTGGCAGTCGCGTAGCTTTTTAATAAAAATTTTGCAAAAAAATATTTACTCGTCATTGTGCATCTATTTACTAATCATCAGATTATTTACATTAATCGTTCACATCCTTGTCAAGGTAATGCAATTTATATTGTTATTGAAGTGTCAAAGGTAATAGTGGTGGTTAATATAACGTATAGCTGAAAAAAGTAGCGCGCTATTTCTTCGCAACGAATAGCGCGCGCTATAAATCTATGCACAAGACGCTACGCTATAACGTATCGCGCGGTCACTGACCTAGCGGCTAGCACGGCGCCGCTCGCGCCGGCCGATCGCGCGCGATTTTCGTTCGATCGTTGTCGGGTCCTTTCGTTGTCAAATCGGGTGAATTCGGCTGTCATAATTATTGCAGTGTTACTTTGTGAGCATACGTAAATTATAATTACTATTATTTGATTTGGAAGCTAATGTTGACCTTACGCCATAGACAAAATTGGCGCAAATAATCTTTTAAAAAGTACTTAAATAAAATGTAAAAAAACTGTTGATAAAAAGAAGATGTAAAAATATGTAATTGTATTAACTCACCCACCGCATTATAATTATTGTAGACGTTACTAATCATCATGTTGTAACATAACGAAAGAATTTCAATAACGTTAGTAACATTACAATTTACAACGCGTCAAGAATCGTTAATTTCATTCGTTGTATATAACGTAGCGTCAAAAATATCGCGCTTGAAAATCAACGAGTCAAGAATCATTATTCGTTGTAACGTAGCGTCAAAAATAGCGCGCTTGAAAAACAACGAGTCAAGAATCGTTAATTTCATTCGTTATAACGTAGCGTCAAAAATAGCGCGCTTGAAAAATGTAGCATATTCGATGTAGCGCGCGAGGAAAATATAGCCGTTAGGAACACCACTAAAAGGTAAGACCTATAGAGACATCCAGTCTAACAGACATGTGAATTTCGTAATTGCCTTAGCTTTTAGCAATCTTGCTAGTTGTAAAGCTAAGCTATAAATTATAATCGGATAAATATATTATGTAGCTTACATTACATCCAATTTACAGGATTCAAACGCACAAAAGATCCATATTAAATATATTATAAGAAGACTTATCTTAAGAGGTTTGGCCGAATTTGGTCGCACGAGTCATGTCGTAAATGATTTAAATAGTCATCCCACAAAACAGCTTATCTGCTATAAACTATACATAATATTAAACAGAAGTTGCGATTACAACAACCACTCAAATCAACAAGTCTTATGTCAATTCTTAACACAGACAGACAGAAAGATAGACAGACGTACATTCGCATTTCTAATATTAGTATGGACGCGAATGTGTGTCTTATGACTTATCAGTTAAGCGCATCACACACGGTGAAGATAATATAATATTTTATCTTAAGATGCCCAAATATAAAATATTATAGTATCTTAAGCTATCACACACGGCAAAGATACGATAATATTAAAAATATGTTCATTTCCTTACGAGTCTGCGTTGGTGCCACACGTATTCCTTGTTAGAATTCTATATACAGGCTGATTGACTATGAGTGATAACTAATAACTGATACTGTCTTACTTCTTGATTTGTTAGACAGCTTCTCAGACGATGATTCTGATATAGAATGTGAAATGCAGATTGCAGTAGCACATTCCAAAAGGAGAAACATTTGGATAGAGCCTCACATAAAAAAGAGAAAAACCTGCGGCGAATTTAACCTTTAGGGTCTACACAGACGGACTGCATTTCAACTGCAATCCAACTGCAAATTGCAGTTTGAATGCAGTTGACACGACTGCAATGCGACTGCAATAGAACTGCAAACCAAACACGCAGTCGGATTGTAGTTCAGTTGCTGTCGGCGTGCAGTCGTGTGAACTGTTTGGTTTGCAGTTCTATTGTAGTCGCATTGCAGTCGTGTCAACTGCATTCAAACTGCACTTGAACTACATATAATTACAGTTGGATTGCAGTTGAAATGCAGTCCGTCTGTGTAGACCCTTATCAATATCTGTCAACGAAGAAGTTTCAGGAGTATTTTAGAAATTCAAGAGAAACATTCATTTCGATTCATGAGCTTTTTAAGCAATAATAATAATAAAGCAATAAATTATAAGTCAATTTTATTTAAAATTATCCGAAATGTTACTTTTTCCATCAAAATGTTACTTTTCGAATGAGAGTAGGTATGTAACTTTCTAACATACAGCACTGGCAACACTGCATCTACTAGCGCGTCCGATCACCGATGAGCCCGCTGCTCGACACAAAAATACCCTGTACCTATTCATAAAGATATATTTCGCATCAGATAACATATTAAGATACGAAATATATATTTCGTATCTTAAGATAAAATATTAAGGTACGAAATATATATTTCCATATCTTAAGATACAAAATATAAAATATAAATTAACTTCGTCGTGTGTGATGGTTCATAGGATTTGTATGGTGAGCGATATTCTAAAATATGCTCGAAGATAATATATATTTTATATTATCTTCACCGTCTGTGATGCGCTTTATCTGTCTGTAAAATGTACGAAGTTGCGGGAGTTGTCTAGACTCTAGTAGGTAATATTATAACGTTAGTTATTGAAGATTTTATATCGCTAATGTATAGCGAGCGTCTTTTGCTACATAAATCATAGTAATCTTTGCTTCATCATAAAATTGAATGTTAAAGCTGTAAGTATTCTATTACGTATTAATGCCTAGATCTAAATAAAGCTCGGTCTAAGAACTGAAAAACAGAAGGGAATTTGTTGTGTTGCATTTTTAAAAATAAAATAAGGGGGCAAACGGGTCACCTGATGGTAAGCAACTACCGTCGCCCATGGACACTCTCAACATCAGAAGAGCTGCAGGTGCGTTGCCGACCTTTTAAGAGGGAATATTTATGAATTCCTTCGGTCACTCCGCGAGCTTAGAACTCAGAGATCTCTAAGGTACCTCTGTGTTGTTACCTCTTCCTATTTTAATTAAATTTGGAATGAATAAAATATGAATTTCATGAAAAATACATTTTAAGATTTACGATGCTTAGATTAGACAATTGTTTTCGCAAAGAAGATGCTGGCAAGTGGCAACACTTAATTTAGCTTATTTTACAATATAATAATACGGTGTATATTTTCGCCTTCTAGGGTTTCATAAGGATAAAACGGGACCCTACTACAAATACTCTACTGTCTATCTGTCTTCAGACTGTATCTCTAGCTTGTTTATGGAATATAAGCGGTAGCATAAACCTAACATAATTAAAATTATATCTAACACGAGATATACTATCACCACGATCTGTTTACGGTGGCGCTACTTGCTATCTCTCCGGAGTCCCCGGTTGTAACGGATATCTATCAGAGGTATATCAGAGATATAAACCGGAGTTAACAAGGCTTGACCCCAACTACAGTTAAACGCTTGTATTACAATAAATAAGATAAGTAGAAGCAGTGTTTATGAGAAGTTTCTAATAGATTACTAATGACATGCCCGATTTTCTCATATTTAGCGCCTTCTTCGCCGGTTTCAGTGACGGTGGCCGGTTTCAATGAAATTATGCTAGCATCTCTCTTGTCTTATTCTAGGACAATTCAAGAGCTTTAAAAAAATATTATACAGTGCAGGACTGACTCACAGACGCCAAAGAAACACAATTAAAAAGTAAAAAAATACGTGTGGCACTCGAGGACTGCCGCGGTAAATCTATTGCATAGCACTTTCTATTCACTTATGTAATTATAATCCGCATACGTCTAGTCGCACACAAACACCGTGCCGAAGTCTGCCGAACTGACACGATGCACGCAGCACGGCAACGCCCACGCCGCAACGGTCGAAGTGGGGGTGTTAGGTTTATTTTCGTTACTGATTTTCTTGATTCGGGCGCTGCGCTCAAAGCCCGCGATAAAAGCTATGCAATAGATTTGTATAGAATTACAATTTACATTGCACCTACTTAGGGCCGATCACACCGGAATGGCAGAGGCGAGGCGAGCAGTTTCAGTGTCATATGATTTTAAACTTTATCTTCATAATTATTGTTATACATAGTATCCCTTGAGAAATCTACGGCCGCCCGTGGACGCTCGTGGCCGCTCGTAGCATCTTGCAGCCGCCGGCGCGGCGGCGTCGATTTCTCAAGCGATACTATGTATTACAAATTACAATAGTGAAGATAAAGTTTATAAAATCATATGACACTGAAAATGCTCGCCTCGCCTCTGCCATTCCTGTGTGAATCGACTCTTACTTGTCAAAATATTATGAAACAGATGTAAAGTTATCTATAAAGTTATTCTTATTCTTTTCTTAATTAACACATTGCACGAGCGTATATTTAAGTATTTCCTCCAATCAGGTATTTACAGCGCTCGTTTAGCTAACAAGCTATAAACTGCGATAGACATGTTCGGGAGATGGACATCCCGGGTTTACGATTTGTTTCCCTTTACCACCTCGTTTGAATTTCTAAATCCATCATCAGCGGAGATAAAATCATCATCATCATGATCATCATCTTCAACTTTATCATGTATACAGAGTGTAACAAAACTAAGTGATAATACTTTAGGGTGTGTACGTGTTCCTCTAAGAGAGTTCACTGTGAAAGTAGTAGCGCTGAAAGACCAACTTTTTTTTCACTTTTGTATGGGAATACTCGTGACGCTGGGGCGCTTGCCCATACAAAAGTGAAAAACAATTGGTCTTTCATACACAATTACACACCTCAAAGTACTATCACTTATATTGTTATACCCCGTATAAATAAAAATATACTCAAGTCTGTCTCTCCGTTACTAGTTTATGCAGTAAACCAGTAAATCGATTTTATTGGAATTTAGATTCAGATACTTCCCAGTAATGGCTGTAGAATAGTTTTAATTCTGAGATAATGTACGGTTCACTCGCGATAAATGATTTTTGTCCGGAGGAAGTTACGGGCAATTCTATTACATATTATAACAAAAAATCGCTTTTTTCCCTCATGTCCCTTTGTTCCCTTAATCTTTATAAAACTGCGCAACGGATTTTGATGATTCTTTCAGTATTAGATAGCCCATTTATTGAGGAAGGCTATAGGCTATATTTTATCACGCTAAGACTAATAGGATAACTTAGACAAACGGGGGAAATTATTTGAAATGGCTTATCTCGCGAACTACTGGAGCAATTTTTATGTTATTAGGCACAGATAAGAAGTAGACCACGTGAAGGATCATAGGCTATCGATTTTCATCATTTTTTCAGTGGCTATATATTTTATACCCGTGGCGGGTCGCTAGTATTTAATAAAAGAATACTTATTTATTTTTGCTACGTTTTAGTAATTTTAAAGAAAGTGTAACTTAATCACCATAAAAATTTCATTGCACTTAATAGAGTCATATATCGTTACCATGCGACTTTATTCTGGGATCCGTATTCATTTTAAATTAAAAAACTCTGTCAATACAACTTACGAAGCGCCAATCTACTGATTATTTTCTTATACTGATTACTGATTTTGTTGTTATGCTTTCTACAAGCCTCGAGAAATAATAACAGTTAAATGTACGGGTTAAATAAACACTTTCTCAGTTAACAAATGAACTGAGGCCGCCGAAGCCATGTTCGACTCAATTAAGTTATTAGTCAGTGCCGAGATTACATTGTTTGTTTGTTTGCGTTGACGTGAAGTTAATCCAATGTTTATTTTGCATTTTGTGGGTACTTCTGAATTCTACCTTAAATGGTTCACACCTTAGTACCTACGACTAAATTTATTTATTTTTAATCCCAAAACCTGAACATTTTGTGGTACACTTTACGGAAAAACTATCACGCCTATTGATTTGTGCTTTAACATAGTAATTTTTATTTATATGTAGATGTGTTATCATCGGTCAGTCAAGGGTTGGTTACTATTAAAATATAAAAAAAAATGCGTTATAGATTATTACCACGCAGAAAATCGAATCGCACGATCGAAGTATTAATTTGGACAAAATAGAATATAGTGTAGAGAAATTAGTAGAGACTAGAGAAACGGTAATTTAAGAATTTGAAAAAGATAATATCTTTGTTACCTGAAAACTTATTAGAAGGTTTTCTGGCTTCGCCCAACCCTATCAGGTTGAAAGATTGATGATGATTGATGAAGATTGCTCAGTTGCGTTGCGGTATGCGATTTTACAAACATATTTTGTACAATACTCATTGATGGGTTGCCGTGTTGCGTCGTCGGACGCGGTGTTACGATAGAACAACGCATAGGTGATGATGTGGGATGTGGGATTCACCCAATGACGACCTGCAATATGACCATTGTAGTGTGTCGTCGCGCGTCGCCGCAATGCAACGCAGCGATGGATATCCGTGCGACAACGCAACGCAGTGGAGTAATGTTCCTCAGTAGCAGTTAGCCTATTATTTAGAACTTTAGAACAATTTCATATGCAACGTACCAATTACATCCCAATTTTACCATGCCGGAAGACACGTAGATGAACCTACTTTTACCACCATATTGATGTGTGATGAATTACTATGATAGGCTGATGTAACATATAACCTTTAGAGCTATTCCACAGTTTGTCCGAGAATCACCCTTATATGATTATCATAAAGGTCTCGTAGGAGGCAAAATCATCACGAACGTAGAGTAAGGAAGTGATGGATTAATTAACTTTGAGATGATAGTTGATGTAAGTTTGAATTTGCTGATTCGAATTCAGTGATTTCCACTTAACGTCATTTTCCTAAATGAAGTAATAAGCAAGAATTATTAACGTTTTATAATAAGACTGATGACGCTGCACTGCGCCAAAATTCGTTAATCTCGTAAAAACCGTACATTACACATACAACAAAAACTACCTTATCTCCTTTATATGTAGTTATTTATTGTTTTAATCGGATTAGGTGTGGTAACAAACAGACAGACACACATTTATAATATTAGTAGAGGCTCCGTAACAACTGGACTTCCTATTCCCTACTTTCTTACGTACCTTTGTCCTCTCTTATTTATATTCTAACACTTTTAAGCTCTATTACCATGAAATACGGTTCAAAAGTGATAAATGAATATTTCTCTAACCGTACTGGCCTGTAAAAATTAATAAGGAGTCAGTGTGTTAGGTTAGGAGCTCGAGAGGTGATGTAAAATGTACGAGGCTGGGCGTCTAGCTTTTGTCAGTTCGTTAACCTCCTCAAATTTATAGTCCCCTTCTGCACATTTCTGCTAAAAACTGGACATTACCAGCCTGTTTTATCGGTTTCAAATTACGTTCGTTACGTTCAAATTGCTCATTAAATTAATAGTGTTATGCTGCACTTGTTTGATAAACTATTAATCCTTCGATCGGGGATTATTGGAAATACTATTGTATTCTATTGTTGTCACGGTCACCGGTATCCTTATGGGGTTTGAAGGATTAAGTAGAGTCGTGTCATAAGATATTTTAGACATTATGTGTGTAGGTACTGCAAAGATGTGAATGTTAAAAGTTATTAATAAATAATTAATAAAATCATGACGTACTTTCATACCAATAACATAAATATAAAAAATCTGACCGCTTGTCTGTCCGTTACGTGTTCCCTATTTACTCTTGAGTCTTGACTGACATGGAAGGACAATTAAAATTGTCCCGAAGCCTATAGTTTTCGTCACAGAAACGGTCACCGTACAGATTATGGCCAAAGATTATGGCTAAACGAAATTACGTAAAACATATTATTTTAGCTATAATAATTAATATAATAATCAATTTGTGACAGACTGCATTTTGCGCACATTCATGCAAAATACACCTCATAAATTAACTATTCTTATCACAAACAAGTTTAATCTAAACGACTTCAAAAGTCAATCGCAACAGTAAATATTCATAAATAGGTTCATACAAATCGTTATTTATAATGAATTAGTATAAAAAATATAAAATTATGATAATAAATATGTCAATATGTATTTTAATAGACCTTTTTGTGATTTAATGTGGTTCCTCGGTCGGAAACTTTGTAGTTGTATAATGTGTTCTTTATAATAATACGAGCTTTTGCACGCGGTTTCGCTCACGTTAAGAAGTATTTTTATATACAAACTTTCATCCCCTATTTTAACCCCTTGGGTTTGGAGTTTATTAAAATCCTTTCTTAGCGGATGCCTACGTCATAACATCTAGCTGCATGCCAAATTTCAGCCCGATCGGTCTAGTGGTTTGGGCTATGCGTTGAAAGATGACATGTCAGTCAGTCACCTTTGAGTTTTATATATATAGATGAAATAGGCCGATCCTTTTTTCCGATTTTCTATTCTGTTGCCACTACATTTTGGAACTGTTTTACAATTTATATAATACGAGCGACCCGCCCCGGTGTCGCACGGGTATAAAATATATTCATTATATAGCCACTGAAAAAATGATTAAAATCGATAGCCTATGACCCTTCACGTGGTCTAATTCTTATCTGTGCCAAATAACATAAAAATTGATCCAGTAGTTCGCGAGATAAGCCCTTTCAAATAATTTTCCCCGTCTTTTCCACATTTTCCTATAAGTCTTAGCGTGATAAATTAATATAGCCCATAGCCTTCCTCAATAAATGGGCTATCTAACACTGAAATAATTTTTAAAAAATCAGACCAGTAGGTAGTTCCTGAGATTAGCGCGTTCAAGTTAGCCCTTTCAAATAATTTTCCCCGTTATATCCAGATTTTCCTATATTTCTTCGCTCCTATTAGTCTTAGCGTGATTAAATATATTTTTATTTATTTTATTTTATTTGGAAAACAAACAGTTACATAATAAAGGTAATGTACATATCTATAAATATTACAAGGAAACCATTAACATGTTTTCACATATAAGATTCTAGTTAACATTTTAAAGAAAGAAGCTTGTTAAACAAAAGAAAAATAACAGAATATCATATAGAGACAATTAGTGAAATATTGTATAGCCATCCTCGATAAATGGGCTATCTAACACTGAAAGAATCATCAAAATATGTTGCGTAGTTTTAAAGATTAAAGGGAACAAAGGGACATGAGGGAAAAAAGCGACTTTGTTTTATAATAATATGTCATAATATAATATACAGTATAGATTGGAAAACAACTATTGTAAAATCTGCTGTTACCTTATACTAGATTATGAACAAAGATGTATTATAGTATGCATACTATGAACAGGAAATGTATTTGGGGAAAAAATATGTATTACACTAATGTGGAAAACCAAGCAAATATATTTGTGAATTAACAAGCCCTGATGATGTTAGGGGGAGGAAATTAAAAAAAAAAAAGAAGAACAAAGATGATTTTATTGTCATTCATTACAGTTCGTGTACCTAATGATGATAGCCCTTTCTTGAAAAATGGACTAAAATAATATTTTTTAATTCGTACCAGCAGTAAATAGGATTAGCGCGTTCAAACAAACTCTTTATAATATATTATTACCACTACTCTTTAGCTTTTTTTATTAATAAAAGACGTATATCTATATTGCTGTCAGTGCGCTTGCGACAAACCTTACGAAACCTTTTTTTTCCCATTAAGTATAAGACACGTTGGGTAAAATGCAAAAAGAAAAATATCCTACCCAACGTTTGTCTCCAAAATGTTTTCAAAAAAGAAGTTAAATATGGGGCACCTCTTATTCTTAAATGGCCGTTTGGTAATTTTGTTGACCTTATGATTTTAATTTTTATGTGGCATAATCTATATATATAAAACTCAAAGGTGATTGACTGACATGGTGATCTATCAACGCACAGCCCAAACCATTAGACGGATCGGGCTGAAATTTGGCATGCAGGTAGATGTTATGACGTAGGCATCCGCTAAGAAAGGATTTTGATAAATTCCAACCCCAAGGGGTTAAAATAGGGGTTGAAAGTTTGTATATAATAATACTTCTTAACGCGAATGAAGCCGCGGGCAAAAGCTAGTTTTTATATATACTTATCCCACAAAAATCTTTAATTTTAGACTTACCCACCTTCATTATATTATATAATTAATTTCTATTACTGTATTATTTTATTAATGAATATGAAAAATATTTATTTAAATACTTACTACGTCGACCGTGAGTCGTGACATATATTTAGTATACAAATTGTAAGGCGATTAAAATTTTGATTAGGAATCAACTTTTTAATTTATTTACATTTTTTCCAATATTTCTTATAAAAAATATTCCTTGAAACAAAAATTAATAACAGTATAAAACAACAGGATTTTATAAACTTTTGTTTTAGTTTTAAAATGTTTTAAAAAGCTTCTATAATTAATTATTTACGCGTACATCTAATTAATATTTATGAAACCAAATAGTTTTGACATTATCGAAATAAAATAAAAACTAGTGCGTGTTAGACTCGTGCACAAAGCTTTTATTAGTCTCAGGACTACTTTTTAGGGTTCCGTACCCAAAGGGTAAAAACGGGACCCTACTACTGAGACTTCGATGTCTCTTCGTCTGTCTGTCTCTAGGCTGTATCTTAAGAACCGCTATAGCTAGACTTCTGAAATTTTCACAGATTGTGTATATCTGTTGCCGCTATAACAATTAATACTAAAAATAAAATAAAGTTAATATTTAAGACTGGCTCCCATACAAGGAACGTGATTTTTTTGGCCTTTTTGCTCGTAATAAATAACAGCTAGCCACTTGAAATTTTCACAAAATTCTTAATTATATATTTGTGCTTTAATAATTAATTATAAAATTAAAATAAAGTAAATATTTAAGGGGGGCTCCCATACAAAAACACAATTTTTTGTCCACTTTCGCTCTATACCGGTACGGAACCCTTCGTGCGCGAGTCTGACTCGCACTTGGCCGATTATTACTACTACTTCTAGAATTTTTAGGCATTACTTAAACACCTAATATAATAAATTATAACATTGACGTCAATGCTTTTTGTAGTATTAAGTATTTTTTTACGACCTCTGTAGTCCCGCCGACGGAACAAAAAGTTTTTCAATGTTTCTGAATCCTGGGTCATGGATGTGTATTAAATATGTGTATGATTTAATAAAAATCTTAAATATATTATGTATAGTATAAAATTATTAACTATAATATTTCCGTTGTCTGGTACCCGTAACACAAGTCCTGTAGGTACTTAGCACGGGGCCAGATTGACGTGGTGTGAAGTATACATAGATATTATTATTGTCATTACTTACTAATTCTTCAAATTCTTAAAATGTGTTCACTTCTAGTTTAAAAAATAGCTTTGAAAGTTGCACAATATTACACAAAATAATAAAGAACAAAATCATGATTGCTAAAAATTCAATGAATTAATTATGAATAAATTAGGCTTTTTTTATTCAAAGCTACTACCGGATTAAATTAATGTGAATAAAATGTACATGCGATCTAGAAGTCCCGTTACTGCATTGCCCCATTTTTGCGCCACGGTCGGTTAAAGGTTTCGTATTTCTGACCTCAACATCTCGACCCGCAGAGAACGATGCGGCGCTAACACGCTCTGAATAATCCGACAGATGTACTGAACCTTTTGTAACTAACATAGTATTTTTATTTTCTATTTAAATTCTAATTTTTAAAATAGTAATTCAATATAATTATGTTGTTATTATTTATTTATTGCACTCTTATATTATCACAGCAACATAAAGATACACCAGTTAGTAGTTACCTTTTTGAACAAACTCCATATCTAAACATTAGCCATTCCTCCGTGCAGTCTTTTGTCAAAATAGGACAAAGGGCCTCGCAAGAAACTTAATTGTCTGACAGTTGAAAGTAAGAAGCTGGTCACGAAGTCCCGGGATCTAACGGGAAGCTTGTTATTAAAATATACGATTGAATGAACACTCGTTATTTATTGCACAGAAATATATTGCTGTCAATATTTTCGCTATGACTCAGCGCCGTGAAACAATAAACATGTGAGCACTATTCAATTATACGTTATTTATTAATATAATTTATGGCGGGTCTAACTAAGAGTGACATAAATAGTTGTATTGTTGTATCTTATTAATGGCGAATATACGCGAGTGGCGAGTATCGTCAAGGTGGCCAATTGCATCAGCCAATTTGATGAGCCGGCATTAGAAACCCCCAAAAATCTAATAAAACATAGTATGCTTTTGTAACATATTTTTTAAAATATAATATTGTCTAAAACCTATGTAAATAAAAATGAATTTTAAATTTTGTTAGTTTCGCTCGAATTCCAGAACGGCTCAACCGATTTGGCTAATTTTAGTCTTGAAATATTTCTGAAAGTCAAGGGAAGGTTTGTATCAGGAAGGAAGTGATACGAAGTTTACCGTCACACATCACATCTAGATTGAAATAAAATTTTAAATATATGTTAGTACCAAAGTTTAGCACCCCTGCTACGCATAACATTGTCATCACAGCCATAACAATTGACCCTTGCATGAATAGAATATTTTTTATCACACGAATTGTATGCAATTATTTGTATGAACATAATAATTGAAGACGTAAGTGGAAGAATCGAATAAGTAACATTTCGTAACATTCGGACAATAACTAATTTTTCCCTAATTATTTTATTAAAACTTGTAACTTATCTTCTTCATAGCCTAGCTAATGTATCTGGCTACACATATAATCAATAGTTTTTCTATTTCAAATGTTTTTTCCGGTCCTAAAGCCTCCATTTAAGCAAAAAAAACGGGAAGTTTTTGCATGTTACTTACCTTATTCTTCCACTCGTATTATGAATAATACGAGTAAAATCATAATAATTTTACGAATCAATGTTTTTCAACAAATTATGACAAAAAGTTGCTGAAGATTATTCATAGGAAACTTGTTTTTATTTTTGCAGAAGTACAGCAGTTTCCTCTGCGAAAATAAAACAAGTCCTCGTTGACTACGGAACCTTAAAACGTAAACCTAACCAGCAGATTTTTTGTATATTGATAGGTTAAGGGCCTGTTTCACCGCTTCCTGATAAGACTATCCACCACTTAATTTGACAGATGGAGTATGGAAAATCTGTCAAATAACCCTATCGGGCACCTTATCAGGAAACGGTGAAACAGGCCAATATAATTTAACAGTAACATTGTCCTACAAATAGAACAATCCATTTTTAGGACCATTAAATCGAAATATTAAATACTTTCTATCTCTTTTAGGTACCACTTTCGAGAATTTCCGCAGAGGAAATTGTCGTTTGTCTTATTAAAATAAAGATACTTACGATAAATTAGCTTGATAGTAACCAAGCCAAAAAAGTATTCTAGGTAGTGGGTAACCATTCTTCTTACCCGGGGAGTCTTACTACGCTGAAAAATGACGCGAGCCCTCCCAAAGCTCGGATTTTAGCTAGTTTTATCGAAATTCATACAAATATCAAAATATCTTAACATCTTAGTTAATTCTTACATACTCGAACCAACATTGCTGCAATACTTCAGATTATTAGAAACAATATATCGAGGAAAATATTGCGAATTACACATAATAGGAGGAATTCCGAATAATTCATATCTAATAGATGATCTCCAAGTATAATGTACAGATGTTCAGAGAACTTATAACGAGGTGCATTGTGCAATTTTAGATGCGTCATTTTTTTTAATTTACTAGTAAATACAGGTGATTTTTTTTAAATAATGGGCATGTGCATGTGTACCCAGGATTCTAGCTAGGGCAGCATGCCTGTTTCGGTAGGTCTGGTATATTGAAACAAAAAAATCATGAAGATTCATTTTTATTAATTTCACTGAAAATATATTTTGTATCCAACACTTCATTTTGCGCAGAGTAGATAACACGTTTTAAATTCCCACTTGCCAGGGAAATTTACATTTATTTTATCTCCCCCCTGCCCCTACCTGGGTACGCCCATGTGAGATTCTTATGTCGTAAATTATTAGAGAAGGTTAGTGTAAAGATAAGCTGCATGTTGTTCTTAAATTTTGGGGCACCAGGTATTTTATAGACAGATGTGGAGAGTATTTAAGCTACTATCTTTATTAGCAAAAAAGCCTGGTGATATAGAAATGCTTTCAGAGACCTACCAAGTAGGACGAGGTTCTACGTTCGACTCAGGATTAAACACACGTTTGCGGTTTTTTTTTATATTGCAGATTTTTTATTGTGCATATAGATTTGCTTTTGTCATATAAAATCAATGCTCTTTACCGCTAACCGCACAAATAAAATTGACTTAAAACATGTTGATTTTAATGGTTCCTTTTCTCTCAACTTATGTATAATTTGTATAGTTTATACTTTAAAGCAGATAAGCTGTTTTGTGGGATGACTATTTAAATCATTAACGACATGACTCGTACGACCAAATTCGGCCAAACCTCTTTAGATAAGACTTCTGTTTAGGCTTTAATGTTTATGGTAATTTTGCGGTTTATAGGTAATTTTGCGTAATGTCTACTTTAACGATAAAATAATCATCATTATTTCTTCACTTGTAAGCTTTCAAAGTTCTGTAAATGCTTTTAGACAAAAGATATTGAAAAACAAAATTTGGTTAAGTACTAAAAAGTAAAAACATAAAGGTTAGGCTAAATCGTTTCACTAAACCTTAAATCTTATATTTTTAGTTTAATTCTTAAACTTTGCGACGAAAAAAGTTGAAATTATGAGAAATTAAGAGTAATCTTTACAGAATTGGTAATAATTACTTATTATTGTAAGTAAATATTATAAGAATGTATATTTACGCACATAAATATTAAAATACTCGAAAAAAATAAGCAAAACTCGAACTATAAAAAATATAAATAAAATAATATAATGAATTAATTTTAATTTAGGCCTTCATAAATTAAAATTAACATACATTTTGCACGATTAAAAAAGGTTTAAATTTAGATAATTTAAAAAAGCGAGCGTGGGATTTTTTAAAATTTCTCCAGTTTACTATTACTTTTGCAAACCAAAAATATAAAATTGAAAAATAAACAAAAAACACTTTCATCGCTAAAACCATCTAAAACCGTACCTTGGAACTGTCAAAAAATCTCGTAGCAAAAACTTGTGGAACTAAAAAAAAAACTTTTTCGAACTATTTTGAATTTCGATCGAACGGTTTCAGTTCGCGTACTGTGACAGGACGCGCGCGGCCGATCGCGACGAGATCCCAGCATCCACTAACATGGACCGCGCCGGGACAGTTATTTGTCGGTTCAGATATTTTGATTAGTTCACTTATACCTGTGTTTTAGGCATATCATTAAGCAGTAATTATATCTCATTATTTTAATGATATATCTGAATCTATTATAGATTATGATACGGTCTTCCTAGTGAGTAAGTACGTAGAGTAAAGTGTAGGTTACGAAAATCTATTCTGACTCCTCTAAGAATATCGACTATATGACTAGAATATCACATACTAAATTTTGGTTCATGTAAATGATTTTAATAATTTACTAATCAAGTATTGAAGTTATTATTTATTGTATTATAGATATTTTATAAACCTAATGATTTTTTTATCGAAATTAATATTAGGTATACCGTATGGTACTCTACAACATCTATCACTGTTCTAAATTGATAAATTATAGTACCTAATTTATGATTAATATAATTATGTTTTTAATAATAACGTTATTCCAAGAATTAATACTTAGTATTTACTTTTCGGCTATTATTATATAAATACTACTAGAAGACACCCGCAACTCCGTTGCGCCAAAACTTGTTTATCACGCTGGAACCGTACATTTTCGCGGGATAAAAATTATCTTATGTCCTTTCCCGGGACTCTCAATGCCAAATTTGAAATGAATACGAAACAGACAGTCATACAGACAGATAGACACACTTTCGCATTTATAATATTAGTATGGATAGACACTCAATAATATAAGTCTAGAATCATTTAATCCCAAATTCCCAATAGATAACTAATCTGTTCCGCGAAACTGTCGGGATCCAAAAGGAAACAAAATTTTATTATTGTCTTGCGGAATCACGACATAGTTGTGTATTTTTATTATTTGTATAATGTATAGCTTTCGTTTTTTTATTGTCTCACTAGGCTATTCTCATTTCATGATCGCAAAATTTTGGTTTAGGAATCGCTGCGTTTCGTTTCGTTCTCCGCAGCGACGTTTCAACGATTTTACATACATTGATGCATCATCGGTTGTTGTTTTGTCGGAATGATGGATAGAAGATGAAGTGGAAGGGAGAAGGATACGCTTTGACGTCATCGCCGTAGGCCGTCGCGCGTAGCTGCAACGCAGCTGCATGGCACCGCTGAGCGCACTTTCTTTCACATTTCTTTCTACACTAATTATTATTATTACAGTTTTCCTGATTTGAAGAAGAAGAGGCAAGTAGGTAGTTAGTATTGCAACGTAATTAGTCAATTTTAAGTGAGCCATTCAGAACTGTAACACACGGGCACCAAGTCAATGTCAATCCAAAATGTATCTGCTGGTGTAGTAAATAGAACTCAGTTTTTAAAGTCCAATTTAAAATGCTTCGCTTCGCCGCTTCACGTTGGAATGTGAACTGACTCTAACTGCCGCACTCACAGACATTTAGTGATGATTAAACTTAAATTTAATAAAGAGTTTGACACATAGTACGGGGGTATGGCGAAATCTTCATGTAATTACAGTTAATTAATTTTCGCCGCTGAGTGCGGTAGTTAGTCTAGTTTTCATATAGCTCAGGCTAGAATCAAAATGAGACTAATCTCTACCCGGATCTGCCTATGATTTACACGCAACAGTTACAATAGCTGTTGCATTTAACTCCGCCATAAATTAACTATTAACTGGTCGTATTTCCTGAAGGAGTCATCACGGTTCTACGCTAGCTGCTTATTTATTACTGGTTGTCTCGCTTTACCTTGCTATTGATTCTAGGGGCTTAGCCAGCTCACGTGTCCTTATTTTTGATTGGAGATTCAATAAAGAAGGGAAATAAAACATGTTGAATATTGAAGTTGAATAAAACTCTCTATCTGTCCGTCTATCCTTGGATAGACGAACAGATAGAGAGTAAATATTATCGTTACGTCACGGTACGGTTATAAGAGAACGTATTTCCTCTTAAAAGGCCGGCAACGCACCTGCGTCTCTTCTGATGTTGCGAGTGTCCATGGGCCACGGTAGTTGCTTTTTACCAAGTGACCCGTTTGCTCGTTTGCCCCCTTTTTTATAAAAAAATTTAGGTGGAACGACTACACGGGTTTTAATAAAGTACACAAAATGTATGATTCCCGCGTGATATTACTCATCTTGGATACGTAATTGTGGAAAACGTCTTGTTAAATAATATATTTTACGTAATAAGAATCTGAACGACTACAAAAGTCTATATTTAACTTGGAGTATTTAGTATAACGGAGCGGTGCCGCCCGTTGATGTCTTTTATATGAGACCGGCTCGCGTCCTAAGACGTACTCGTATAAAATATAATTAAATTAATATTCTAGTTTTAAATAAATTTCATTAAGACTTTAATTATTTAATTAAATAACTTAATTGGTAGAATATTTTTTTAATTTTCATGAAAAAAATTGTAACAAAAGGAAGAATTGCCCTAAAAGTTAATAACGTATAGTTTCCTACAGCGTAGGCCCTACGTAACCCTTTTTCGTATCTAATTCTGAATTCATCGACAAATGACAATCGATTCATTCGAATTGGAGCAGAACTTTTAGGTGAAATGGCAACAAGCACAAATATTTGAGTGATAACTGAAATTGATTAATTTCAATTATGAAGGATAACGATCCTTTATAATTACCTCTATAATAATTGTCTTATTCCACTTTCACTTCAAACTACCGATATCGGAGCCCACACAGCCCATTCGTGCAGAAGCTCTCCCACGGTACTTTCATCAGCATTAGCTCACGGTACGTTGGTACAGTAATCAGCTGTTAGCCCTGTCCGCTGAACCGCGCCGGCGGCCGCAGACCACAGATTTCCCTAATATTGGAGCGATAGCAAAAAAATTAATTGGTCACCTGTGACATTTTGTATTTTTTTTTTAATTTGATCAAACAAAAAATAGCATAATGTAATTTGATACTACAATAAAATAATAGCTACAATTAAATAGCGCCAGGCATCTATTAAATTAAACTACATAATTATTATGATCAGGAAAAGAGCTTTATTAACACAAGTAGATGATTCCCGCAAGTCTGTTCCGCCAAATCGTTTTTCTCGCCGCACCGTACATTTTGAGTTTGATTTTTTTCGGATCAAAAGTATCCTATGTCCTTTCCCGGGACTCAAAGTATCTCCATACCCAGCAAAATCGGTTCAGCAGTTTGGGCGTGAAGAGGTAACAGACAGACAGACAGACACACTTTCGCATTTATAATATTAGTATGGAAGTATGGATATAATATTAGTATGGATATGGTTATACTTTTGAATACGATACTATAGTATAATTATTCGATAGTATACTTTTGAAAATAAGTTTGAAATTATACAAGTTTTGGATTCTTCGTTATAGCATCGTTAATTTTTTACATCTTTGCAATAGCTAAAGTTTCATAATATGCTGCAGTTTGCTAACGTTGAGACAAGTAATACTTAGAAATTATAATATCTACATGTACAAAGGACGGTTACGGGTCACCTCCTCCTTTACTTTTTTGCCTACAGCCAAATATAACAAATTACGCCCAAAATACTTGGTTATTCCAAACTGTATAATTAGAAGAAGATAACAATAATTTCGCTACCATTCGCTTATGCCACGTAGTTTAACTAATTGATAATTTACAATATCAATTATTCTGCTGTCCCTCCGGAATCGTCTCAAAACAAAGGTAATCGTACACCGGGCGGATAGAGTTTTACTACTCCGGCGTTTTGTAATAGTTTCGCTCAGATTGATTTATATGAGTCCGACCAGCGACGTCTCCCGTTAAATCAAAATACATCAAATTAATTGTGAAAAATGATATGTGGTTTTACGATTAATAAACGTCAAAGGTTATGTGTGTATCATGTTATAACGCAGAAGAGTAGTAGTACGCTGCTTCTTTAGTTTAAAAGTTTTTATTGAGAAGATGTTACGTGGATGTTTTACTTCAGATTTCATTAACGGTGTCCAGTTGCAAAATTGCGTTTATTGCCAAACTCCTCCGAAAATTTGTGGGCTGATCGGGTAGTTCTAACTTCTAAGAATCAAACATCACCTACCAATTTAGACCTGAAACGTTGTAGAAGACCAAAATCTGGACCAAAAGTCGGAGATTATGGAAAATTAATTTTAACTTCAGGACTAAGAAGTAATTGATGTTAATCTCTAAATCAATTTTAATGAAAATCTCTCGCTCGACAGAGTTTTCCTTCCTTTGAGTCTCTCAAGCATGTTCTCACAACAAATATGACAAAAAAAGTTTTGTCGAATAACTAGTCGAAACTTAACAATTTTATAGGTTTTAAATGATTTTAAAGTTTACAGATGATGTTAAAATTCGGAGGAGTGAACCCTTAACCCTGTGGGGTCAGGGCTACACGCGGCCGGACGCGCGTGGGCCGCACCACTAAGATAGCTATATCCACACTTGTTGGTTTCACTTTTAATACGCGTATGTTTTGCAAATCAGATCATACCGACACGTATACGCGATACGACGACACAAAATTGGAAGTCTAGCGGCAGCAGTCATTAGATGATTTATCGCGCGGGTAGATATGTTGATATTTTGGGGTAACATATTTGTATGTAACAACTTACCCCAAACAATTGTAAGTACTTGCCCCATGGCACGTTTTTTAATATAAATTGAAGTAATTATTAATGGATATCGATAGTATAATAAAACAATATTGTAAATTAAACGTAGATATATTATGAACATTCAAGGTTAAAATTTTTGACAAAATAGAAAATATAGTCATCAGGAATCAAACATTTTGTAAAGCATTTTTTTACATAATATTTCAAAATAAAGTCGCTTTTCACTGTCTGTCCCAAATCCCAAGTCCCTAATCCCTATACTCGTAGATGCTTTAAAATAATAAATATCACATCAAAACGATACGCCTTTTCAATAGATAGAGCGATTCTAGAAAAATATTTTTATTAAATACATGCATTATCTTATAGTATTAAACGTATATTACGACAAAGCAACGTTTGTCGGGTCATATTCCGGGTATACTTTTCAATATTATAAAATCAGAAAAAATTGTTAGAACGCGCTAAACTCACGAAATACTGAACCCATTTTTATGTAATTTGTCACAGATATAGAGTAGACCACGGCGAAAGGATACAGGCTATGTTATATAGTTACTTCATAAAATACAGAATGGAGAATATGGGTACTCTTCCATGTAATAGTCCACTCTATATTCTCTGACAGTAATTGCTGTAATGAGTCGCCGGGGGCTCTATCGCGGTGGAGCCTATTTTCTTTTATTAGGAGACCATGTGAACTTTAAAGAATGTAACCTTCTCAATAACATCATAGATACTATAATGTAGTGTTATAATTAGAAAATAAGCATATAGATTGTAAACAAATTTATTGTTATAAAATTTTCACGATTTTGAGAGACTCATTTTATTTTACGATTGTCCAAAACGATATCGGTATCGATAATATATCGTCAGCGTAAAGGATAAAATGCTAAAACACCAATTTGGCCAAATTGAGTTATATATTATGTTGTAGCGTCCTTGATTTACTACTCCTTTTACTTGATAATGATACGATATACTTGATAAACTTGATATTTGATTTATTGATTAATAGTAATTGATGATCAAATGACCCGAGTGTGCGAACACGCGCGATCGCCTTGATCGATCGATGCGAACTGATTTTACTAAAATAATTAAATAATAACGCGAGCGCATCCTAAAGGGCGTTTTCACACTGCGGCGGTAACGACACGACACGATACCACAGAATAGATGAGGGCCACCGCACATATAGTTAATACAATTTCAAGTTGGCCGACTATCGTACAAACTAAATTGCGTAGTGTCACAATTTAATTGGACAACTTCATCGTGTACGCTGCCAGCCGCAGACTTTTAGAGTTGATAACGGTGTTGCTAGCCTAGCGACGTGCGTGTTAAAATGCGTAAAAAGCACGCTTTTATTGTGGCACTAATAAAACGAAGGCGAAAAGAAAGGAGAATATTTTGGTTGCATTCAATACTAAGTTTGTACGATAGTCAGCCAACTTGAAATTGTATAATATGCGGTGGCTCTCTGATCTGTGATACCTTACGGTATCTCCGGAAGGAACGCCCTTAATGTTCGACAGCATTTTTTGGAGTTTACTCCTTAAGAATCGATTTTCATATATAAGGCGCCCGGTATGAGAAAAACGAACGAAAAATAATATCACGATGATTCCAAAAACGTGACACATTTTTTCGTTACTTGTTTAATAGGTTTTACCCCTCGCGTTTTTCTCATACCGGTACATATACACTTTAACGTTGTATATACTTTATATATATATATATATATATATATATATTTTTTTTTTTTTAATTTGTGTGTGTGTAAGTGAAATCAAACATCTACATTAGCGGTCCCCCGACACACCGTGACAACAATTATGAACTAAAATATGACTTAAGAATTATTTAAACTTAAATCCAGTAAATATAGGTAATTATTTCATTGCTTTTTAAAGTTGTTTGGCGGGGGTTTTTTAATTATCATTATACTGGCTAAAGTGAACTAAAAGTATTTTGAAATAACTATGGCAGAAAGGGGTGTAGATAATATTGCCGGAACATCTGATTTCATAATTATGATATTAATCTTTTTTCAGTTGAATAAACTCTTTTTGCGTATGGTTAGATACACGTACTTAAGGAGTAAACTCCAGTCGTGCGTCGGAGCTGACACACTTTTTTTTCTGCGTCGATCTGTCTAGATTTCGTAGCACATTTTGTGCGCCTAAGCAGTCCAAATTTTCGACAGATTGCCTTAAAATATCGCGAGCAAAATGAGTAAAGCGGCGTTTTTCGTTTTTTTCTTTTTTTTAACCCCCGATAAAAAAAGGGGTTTTATATCAAAAGTTGCTTTTTCTGTCATGCTTTTCTTTGGTTTCTGTGACTTTTTCGATAATTTTAATAGTCATGACAGGTTTAGAGATAAATAAATGCCTTTCGAGTTTCGTGTTTCTGTATACAAATATAAACTCGATTTCCCTTAAATGTACATTTTAGCGCTTTAAGCCCGTCACAGACTTAGCTATAATATATATTAATATATTTATAGCAATGCATATTAATCTATACTAAATCCACATGTCACAGAAATATATATTACAGCTGAGTGTGTGGTCACGCGAAAATCAGTATAGAAAATATATATTAATATGCCTAGCTTTAAACATATTAAAATATATTATAGCTAGGTCTGTGACGGGCTTTAGCATATTTTTATCCTTTTCACTGACGATATCGGATCGTATGGCAAAAAATGGTAAAACATTTTCCGAAATTCTTAGTTTAAAAGTAACTATTTTTCAAAAGAGGGCATAATTTGAGGACAGCTATTGCCCTCAAACCTTTTTATGAGAAAAAGGTACCATCAATTATTATTGTAATCCTATGTAGTGCATACTTAGAGTTTTTCTAAAAGAAATGATATTAAATTATAATTTAAGCGCCACTGGTGCGAAATAACAATACTTTTTTCTCGACATTATGATTATTATTAATGTTTATAACTACTTAACCTATAAATAAATAAGAATTAAATATTAAATTATTCTAATACATACAACATGACGGAACTCTGCCTTTTGATGTTTAATCATTTATATTATAATCATTCATCCATACTAATATTATAAATGTGAAAGTGTGTCTGTCTGTCTGTCTGTTACCTCTTCACGCCTAAACGGCTGAACCGATTGGTCTGAAATTTGGTACAGAGATACTTTGGGTCCCGGGAAAGGACATAGGGTACTTTTTATCCCGGAAAAATGTACGGTTCCCGCGCGATAAATGAATTTTGGCGCAACGGAGTTGCGGGCGTTATCTAGTATTATAATATGAATGTCAAAAACATTTTTTTTTAACATTGTAAAATTTATTATTATAATTTAAAAGTAATATTTGCATGATTTTTAATCAAGTACATAACTAGCATATTTAAATAAATAATGACCAATATCATTGACATTTATCAAAATAAAAATTAACCCTACCAAACCAACTGTACTTACTAACAAAAAGTTTTTGTACCAAAGAAATTGATTAGCGGTTGACGGACCTACGTCATGTGGTCGGATTGTGTCAATTCAATGTTAGCCAATTCAAATAACGCGACCAAAATGCATAGGTCAGCCATCTGCCTATGAATCAACTTTTGATAGTACTATAGTTCTTGCAATCTACGAGTGCGCGTCACCCTTAGTTGTGTGAGTGACCATATCTATACACGCGTACATGGCTCGCTCGCTACTGACTGCTCCGTCGGGTACGCACACTAACGACAATGTCTATTCACATTTCCAACTACAAATAAAGGCGACGCGCACTCGTAGACTGCAAGAACTATACTACAAAAAAAACCAAGATGGCATCGCAATTTGACAGGTACGCGAATTATCGCGGGCGCGTCATACGTCAGGATGGCCGAGCGGTCTAAGGCGCCAGACTCAAGGTCTCCTTGCCTACTCAGTAGGTTTGAGTTGTTCTGGTCCTCTCTGAGGGCGTGGGTTCGAATCCCACTTCTGACAAATAGTTTTTGAACCTTACTCTTCTGGTATGCTAATAATATTATAGCTTCTAATGAGTTCCTTTCAGTGTACTTAAATAGTCTACGTGAGACATCATCCATCCATACTAATATTATAAATGCGAAAGTGTGTCTGTCTGTCTGTCTGTTACCTCTTCACGCTCAAACCGCTGAACCGATTTTGCTGAAATTTGGCATGGAGATACTTTGAGTCCCGGGAAAGGACATAGGATAGTTTTTATCGCGGAAATAAGTGTGGTTCCCGCGTGATAAACGAATTTTGGCGCAACGATGTTGCCGTCGTCATCTAGTCACACTATAAGTAAAAAAATATATTATTATTTGTATTATATACCTATATATTATTTGTATATACCTACACATTTCAGGCTTCAGTTCTACTTTTAACTAACTTCAAAAATGTTTCAGAGCCGCAACGGTAAGTACGTTGTGTACTAATATTTTAATAGCGTAGTAAAAACGTACCTTGCAAATGTAAATATAATATAATAGTTTTAACTATTTTTGTTGAGAATTTTGAGTAAGAATTAGAGTTTTTGACGTGACAACGTCTTATAATTCGATGGAGCCGGCTGCACGCACGAAAAAACATGACTAATGCAGCGTTACCTCGCTCTGAGGCGTTCCATTTTCTTATGATGTTGTCACGTTCAACTATCGCCAGTAAACCGACTTTACAGACAACCGATTTTTTTAAATAAAAATTGAAAGCATCGAAATCCAATAGTTCCACGGATTCTGTCGGCTGTTCTCACTGGAATCAATTTACTTTTCTACTTTTAGAAAAAACGTAATAAAAACTACACATGCGTTAAATCGCTTAGCACATTCCGCGATAAAAAGTAGTTTTAGTGTCTTAAAAACGCTCATAGCTGATAAATGACTCAGATTAAGTCAACAAAGGTCCGCGTAGGGCGACCATACCGCACCGACTTTCTTCGGACCCGACGAGACAAAAAAAGGAGATAAACACTCCTTTTAAAACAGTTGGTTAAAATTATATATTTATACGTGGGGAAAACCTTTAGTATTAAAATATATTCAAATGGATTCAACATCAAAAGGCCGCGGTGGTAATAATGTGACAAAAATAAATCTTGGTGCCAGTTTACCAACGCCCGTTTATAACTTAATCTTTGTTTAAATAATAATATGTTGTTTCTCTCTAGTTTTCCATATTCCAAAGCGAGAAGGTATGATTTTTTGACATGGCATTATTGACAACAGATATTGATGATATTGGTCCAAAGATAAATTTATTTATAACTGAATTTGTCAAGCATGATCTTAACATTTTATAACTACATTAGACATTCAAATTTTATGGAAAACATAGAAACGACATTTTTATACGATTTAAAAAGGAGAGTTACTATTAATAATGTATTAACCTAATTAACCTCAGAATATTCTAGATTTCAATCATTTACATTCGTTTGAGGATAAAAGTAAAAAAAAAAAATATTAAAGTTTAAACAGTTGTTGTACAATAGTTTATGTTTAAGTTATGTTTTAATATTAGAATATAATTGAAGACTGTCGCTCGTCCGAAAAATATTAAGAAAATTTAGATAAGATATAAAAATCCTTAAAAAACATTACGAATAGTCACCCTAATACCAATTAGTGTACAGACAAATGGGTGAGACAAGGGTGTCATGTCCAGAATAAAAAAAAAAAAAAAAAAAATTCACCCCATTTTTGTTTGGTTCTGTACAACTATGGTACAACTATAAAGTTCACACGCTCCAATTTATTAAAATTAACCGTAATATATTGAAATTGGATTTCTATTATTTCATAATAATTATGTTATAAAGAGTAATAGCATAATATTTAAACCAAGGTTAATATTAGCCCACACTGGCGCAGGAGGCCTAACGGCCGTTCCCTATATTTGATCTATCTCTGGTTTTGCCCTACTAGAGATAGGATTATAGTTATCTATTTTATGTCAATTCAATATTAGCTGCGATCAGTCGTATGTCAAACCTGCTGCCCTAGCACGGGGATTGTCGATCTCGAAGACATAGATAAAGACAAGAAATAACTATAGTTTCTTAGATAATAGTTCCTGTTTTAAATAAAATAAGGTCGCAGATTCATCGATAACAGAAATAATTTTTAATGCATTTTTAATGTAAGTTTTACGAGCAACTTTTACGACCTATTATTTTGCGAGCTCGGATTTTATAAAATGTTACAAAATTTGTCTAGCACTTTGGCGATGTAGATTCATTGAGGGTGGAATTATCAATTTTCCTACGCTAAACAATGGGTAATAAAAACACTTAAATGCACTTAAAAATAACATAACATTGACAATGAATCTACGACCTTATTTATTTTAGACGTAGAATCTTTTATCAAAAAAACTATAGTTATATTTTGTCTACGAAGATCGGAAATAAATTTCAATCCCCGTGCTAGCGCAGCAGAGATAGATTGAATATTGGGAACGGCCGTAAGTGTGTTATAATTTTCTGCCGAGTTGGTTAATGCAAAAAATCAATTTGATACTTGCAAAACCTCCAATTTTCGTTAAATTATTACAACCAGAACTGATTGTATTATTTATTACTGCCTTTAGGGGACCATCTCATATGGTGATGAAGTCTTATAAAAAGTACTTTCAAATGAGATGGAGAGAATTTAAAATATTATGATTTATGATTCTTTTGGGAGGTAAGTATGTCCAATATTTTTGGGAAGAATTTTGATAGGTACCGGGAATTTTAGTAGTAGGTAGAAGTTATTATCCATTTAAACTATTATTATAAATGAGATAATGTGACTGTCTGCCTGTTACCATTTATGTCAGATAGATAGACTTACATTTGTAATATTAGTAAGGATAACTACTGTGAAGGCTTTACTGAGAGATATGATCACTTTGGTTTAATAAAGTTTAACATAAACTTCATACAATTCAAAATATTTATCTAATAAGTATATAAAATTCTCGTGTCACAATGTTAGATAGCGTACTCCTCCGAAACGGCTTTACTGGATTTAACCAAATTTTATATGCATATTTAGTAGGTCTGAGAATCGGCTAGTGGCTACTTTTATATTGATATATTGTGCATTTGTTGAATAAATAATAGTAAATTATTACAACTAGAGACTGACGGCGACCATTGTTTACATGCTACGGAATAGCGATGGACGTTGCCATGGTGACATACTTATTTAGTAACTTCAATAAAATAATATGGGCGAAATACTTTATATTATAATGGCAAAGCAACGCGTTTTCCGGGATACCTAGTTTAAATATAAAATAATCTTTCAGTGTCTCCAAAGGCGGCTGTAACTCCGCATCATCTTCAAGATAAGGACCCAAATCGTCCTTATAAGGTTTTTATTCCACATACGGAACTCTAAAAAGGTGTGATAGTCCGGTAGCAATCCGTCAAGCAGTTTACGACGGTCAGCCCGCCGCGCCGCGCGACAGGTTAATCGTTTCTGACGCGACGGGACAATACGACCCGCTAATTCGGTGGAGGGTTGATTTCTTACAAGGGTATTAATGTGTGAGAAGTTGCGATGCTATACGTGAATAGGGTTAACTACTAGCAAAGGCAAGTTTGATTGAGAACTACAATACAATCATGTGAGATTCCTTTTTAGGGTTCCGTAGCCAAAATAGCAAAAAACGGAACCCTTATAGATTCGTCATGTCTGTCTGTCTGTCCGTATGTCACAGCCACTTTTCTCCGAAACTATAAGAGCTATACTATTGAAACTTGGTAAGTAGATGTAGTCTGTAAACCGCATTAAGATTTTGATACAAAAATTGAAAAATTATTAAACCTTTTAGGGGTCCCCATAGGTATACAACTGAGACAAAAAAAAACGGATAGGTCTTCAAAAATCATATTGAGGTTTCTAATATCATTTTTTTCTAACCTGAATAATTTGCGAGAGTGACTCTTCCAAAGTGGCAAAATGTGTCCCCCCCCCCTCTAACTTCTAAAGTAGGGGCATGATAATTCTAAAAAAAATATGTGATGTACATTACTATAAAAACTACCAACGAAAATTGGTTTGAACGAGATCTAGCCAGTATTTTTTTTTTTATAAATATATAATTTATATTTCATAGAAATAATTCTTATTGCTGCTGCGGAACACTTCATGGGCGAGTCCAACTCGCACTTGGCCGGTTTTTTTAAATTACCTAACTGCTAGTAATGGAAATATTTTCAACTTTCATCGTATGGATGGTTGGCTCTGCTGCAATAGTTAAGTTTCCGCTACGCTAAGTTTTAAAAGACACTTTTTTGACTGCACAAAAAAATTAAAAATGAAATTATTGTAACTTACTTGCAGCTGTAATTTTACTACCTATATAAGGTCTTTAAATTTGCAACCATTGAAGGTAAATGCATGTAAGGACAAAGTGTTTAAAAAAAAAGAAACCCAGATAAGTCAAAGCTAAATTCTGAAGCAGTAATCGCTCCGCTCATGAGCGTGTTTCGGCGCATCGCTAATTGTCCGTATTATGTAATTGTGCGCTGCCAAATGATCGCAATTAATTTCGCCAAAGCGTTCGAGATAACGCGATAAGGCTGTAGCGGCTATAATGTTCTAAAACAGGATGGCATAGATCAGGGGAAGAATAATAAGGATCACTTCACACGTTAACGAAACGAGAGGACATGCGACGATAATATCAGTGTTCGCTTCACCGCTCTATTATTTCTATACCACGAGGTGTCCTATGAAATGTAAGTCAGGGCCGGATCTACCATATGGCTATTTGGGCTTAAGCCCAGGGCCCCATGAGTTCAAGGGCCGCCAGCTATGTCAAGTCAAAGTCAAAAATAATGATAATGCGATAGAATTCATAATTATTTTATTAAATTAAACAAATCGTGTGGTTTGTACTTTGTATCCCTGCAAATCCTACGATCAAGGTTTATAATGCAATTTAGACCGTGTAGACCGGTGTTGGTAGTACGAACTGACAGTTCAAATGTTGTAGCCCTAAGTAGTTTCAGCCCAGGGCCCCCTAAGCTCACGGTCCGGCCCTGATATAAGTAAATCCCACCAAAAACATACCTGTTAAAATAGGGCCTAGTTCCTAAAGGCTAATTGTTGTTCCAAAAAAAGAGTTGAAATCCAATCCTATGCCCAGTTCAGATGCACTTCATCGATCATAATCATCTTCATCAACAGCCTGATCCATAATACTTCTAATTTGAACATGGCAGGTTAATTAAATTCTATATTATCTAATTATATAATTAATCAAGTGTAACGTATAGCACAAAAACCTGCCAAGTTCAAATTAGAAGTATTATGGATCAGGCTGTTGATGAAGATGATTATGATCGATGAAGTGCATCTGAACTGGGCATAGGATTGGATTTCAACTCTTTTTTTGGAACAACAATTAGCCTTTAGGAACTAGGCCCTATTTTAACAGGTATGTTTTTGGTGGGATTTCAATACTTTTTTTCAAGAAATCATACCTACTTTTTCTTTTTGTGCTACGCCCGATAGTAAATACTTTCAATAGATGCCTCATTGTATCACTGGTACATAAGAAATTTTATCTAAAATTCGTAGATAGCCGACTCACGCTTGACCGATTTCTTAAATTTCTTAATTTTTCGTTAATCTACATATAACACACGAGTCACGACTTGTGTGCTAAATTTCAGAACGCTAGAACAAATTTTGGAAATAACCTCTAAAGTTCGTAGATGGGCCGACACACGCTTGACCGATTTCTAAAATTTCCAAATTTTTTGTTAATCTACATGTAACACACGACCTGTGTGCCGAATTTCATAACGCTAGGACAATAATTGGAAGTGGCCTCTGAAGTTCGTAGATGAACCGACTCACGCTTGACCATTTTCTACAATTTTTTAATTTTTCGTAAATCTACATATAACACACGACCTGTGTGCCAAATTTCATAAAGCTAGGACAATTGGAAGTGGCCTGGAGGTTTTGATTACCGGTCAGTGAGTGAGTGAGTGAGTCAGTGCCAAAATAAGCTATTTTTACAGGGACATATTTCAGGATCTACCGAACCTATATCTATGAAATTGGGTATACTGCTTAAGTACTAGTATATAATTACGTAGGTTTAATGTTATCTTTGCACTCGCAATAGGCACTGAACTACAGGGGGGTCGAAAGTGCGTCGAAACGGTTCGTGTAAATAGTGCACGGCATGCGCGCGACCTGCTGGAACTAGGCCTGCGCACTTCCGTGCGCTTTGATACTTTTAATCATGTTACTTGTTAGGCTATGTTCAGACGTGCACGTGTCTGCGCGTGTTCTGTGCGTGCTCTGCGCAGTGCGCGTATTCTACTATAGCGTATGGGAAAACACGCGCGCGGCACGCGCGGCACGCGCTGAATCCGCGCCGACCGTCGTGTTTTCCCATTCGCTATAGTAGAACACGCGCAGAGCACGCGCACGCCTGAACGTAGCCTTAGTGGAATGAGTATCTTGTTATGTACTGAATAGTTAACATAATATTAAATATTTAAAATAGCGGTTTTATAAAATTAAAATGTCAAAAAACGTGGTTTGACATGTCAATTTTATATTGCTATCATGCATCCCCGCGTCGCGTTCCGACTTCTGATACGTCTCGCTCGGTGTGACCATGCCCTTAGCATCGCTATCACAGATGGTATGACGAGCTTTATGACTTTAGCGACTAATTTATATAATTTGTATATACAATCTTTATTGATTGAATTTATAAATTTTCTTCCTGTCACGCATTATTTAAAGGAAAACCATAATCAAAAGTGCATGCAGTAGTTTGATTGATTTCTATCTGATTCTTTCATTCGTACAAAAAGTAACAAGTAATTTATTAAAATGGAGGAAAAGTTTATAGCATAGCGTGAACACAAACCATAATTACAGATTTGATACGAAATTTTGACAATCTCTTGCATCATCAATGGGTTTTCATTATGAAGGTGTATCCTGGATCCAAAGCCATTAAGCATACCACATTAGTCATTACTCATTACAGAAAGCTTTATAAATATTTAAATAGAGTGAAATTATTACTTTTAAGTTTTGACAAAAACTTAAAACCGACTTCTATGTGAAAACAATAACATTACTTATATTCTTAAATGAACTAAAAATTATTAAATAATTCTTACTCTTTAGTAGTGCCTCTTTCAGAATTTGCCTTAACCTCAACTACATACATATTTCTGTATGTTACAATCTTCATAATAATTTTGAAGTCAGTACCAGTGCAGTCCCAGAAATTAAAACTTTTTTGTCATAGAATTTACGATTCTGAGCTGGTACCGACTTCAAAATAATGAAGATTGTATGCAGAAATAGTTGAGGTTTAGGCAAATTCTGAAAGAGGCACTACTAAAAAAGAGTAAGAATTATATTTGAATACTTTTTAGTTCATTTAAGAATAAGTAATGTTAATGTTTTTCACTTGGAAGTCCGTTTTAATTTTTTGTTAATGAACTATTTAATTTTTTCGCGGTGCCCTTTTCTTATTCCCTACGTTTTGTCTTCTTCTTCTTTCTAACGATTTTCACGAGAATTAACAGATATCCTACTACTCTATCTTAGCTATTTAAAATACTGTACTATATGACAGTATAAATATCCATACTTCCATACTAATATTATAAATGGGAAAGTCTGTCTGTCTGTTACCTCTTCACGCTCACACCTCTGAACCGATTTTGATGAAATTTGGTATGGACATACTTTGAGTCCCGGGGAAGGACAAATTATACTTTTTATCCCGGAAAATGCACAGTTCCCGCGCGATAAATGAATTTTGGCACAGCGGAGTTGCGGGCTTCATCTAGTGTTTTGAACATTTTGTATTTTGCTTTTATCCAGTGTGGGACCTATAATATGATAAATTATACAATCTTAAGAGTAACGAGATGTAATTGATGTTAACAACAGCTAGATTAACTACAATCTAGTCTCACTAAACCTAGCATTCAATTGAAGCTTATAAGTCCGTTTAACCACTGGCACGCTGACTCACTTATTTCGGCTTATCCGGGATATAACTTTCCGATAAGTTACGATACGTGGGTGTTAGTTAGCGCAGTCGGTTAAACCGCGAAATGCGGGGAAAGTGAAAATATAGATCGAAGTTTATGGCCAGGACAAACGTTTTACGTCATAAATACTGTACTGTCAATATTCTGTTAATAGTGACCACACGTGATGAGCTTTTGTGGACTATACATTTTTCGTGTTTTTATATTCTATCAATACAATAACGATACAATTTATTGTTATCATAGTCATAATCATGTTTTTTAATTATTATAATCCGATAACGCTTCTTGGACCTTGAAATCATCAAAATGTAAACGAATGTCTCTGAAAATGTAGGACTATGTTAAAGTTAAAAGCCCAAATTTAACTAAAATAAAAGTAACTCAATTTATAGTTTAGGTACTTGATGACGCTTGCAACTCCGTTGCGCTAAAGTTTGTTTATCGCACATGAACCGTACATTTTTCCGGGATAAAAAGTCTTATGTCCTTTCCCGGAACTCAAAGTACCTCCATGCCAAATTTCAGCAAAATCGGTTCAGCGGTTGGAGCGTGAAGAGATAACAGACAGACAGATAGACAGACAGGCAGCAGACAGTCAGACAGACACACTTTCGCATTTATAATATTAAGTATGGAAGTAGGGATGGTATGGTATGGTATATGGTATGGAAGTATGGGTTAAGGTAATTGCGTGTTGGACAAATTAGATTAAATTTTGCTATCTGAGAAATTGATTCATAGGCAAATGGCTGTCCTATATTTTGGTCGGGTTATGCCAAGTTAATGTAACAAATATAGTTAGTAGTCGGACGAACTTCACATTACCCGACCAAAATATAATATAGCCTACCTATCATCAATGTGACCATCAGATAAATTACCTACTGTTTAGTGAAACAGTAGGTAAGTAGTTTGTCAGGTGGATAACATTTGAAACAATCTACTCAATATTCCACAAGGATAAATACACTTTTTCCTTAGTCGATGTAAGCCACAGAGTATAAATATTCATATTTAAAACAAATTATTTTTTTACCAGTATTTACTAGATATTCTATTAGAAACTAGACGTTCCGCGCGGCTTCGTCCGCATAAATTAGAAATTTTAGACAAATTAGCCCACAAAAAATAGCTTATTATCCTTCGCGTAGTCTAAACTATGTTCTAATGGGGATTGTCCATTTTTTTTTTAATTTTGCTCATTACAAAAACATTTCGAGGAATAAGGTCAGTGATCGCTTTTCTGTATATAAACGAAAAAATACCCATTAGTTACTTATATTTTTAAACAAATATGTTTAACCTTAGTTTGACCTTCAATGGCGTTAAATTAGCAATAAATTCGACCAGCATTACGTTTCGAACTTTTGGTAAGCTTCTCGTATCAGCTTTTCACATAATGATAACTTGCATTTAACGAATCAGCCATTATAAATAAGATTTAAAGGAAAAAAAAACATACTGCAGAAGTCAATGGGGATTGTCCATTTTTTTTAAATTTTGCTCATTACAAAAACATTTCGAGGAATAAGGTCAGTGATCGTTTTTCTGTATTTAAACGAAAAAAATACCCATTAGTTACTTATATTTTTGAACAAATATGTTTAACCTTAGTTTGACCTTCAATGGCGTTAAATTAGCAATAAATTCGACCAACGTTACGTTTCGAACTTTTGGTAAGCTTCTCGTATCAGCTTTCACATAATGAGAACTTGCATTTGACGAACCAGCCATTATAAATAAGATTGAAAGGAAAAAAAACATACTGCAGAGGTCAATTGGCCGCCGATGATGACGTCACAGCGAAACTTTAAAAATTTATTGAGAAAAAACTAGCCAATGAATTTCAAAATTATTTAATTTATATTCTTAAAATACCCTATCTTAACGAAAAAAAATATAAAAAAGTACATGTGATTTTTTTTGGACAATGCCCATTGGCCGCCGATGATGACGTCAGAGCGAAACTTTAAAAATTTATTGAAAAAAAACTAGCCAACGAATTTCAAAATTATTTAATTTATATTCTTAAAATACCCTATTTTAACGAAAAAAAATATAAAAAGTACATGTGATTTTTTTTGGACAATGCCCATTAGATATGAGCGCCGTCACTCAATTCCACGGCGGCGGCGCCGGTCCTAAATTACTACGGCGGCGGCGGCGTCGGCGGCGTGACCTGCGGGGCGATTCACTAAGCGTTTCCGCGCGGAATCTTCCCGATTGCAGAAACTATTTCACTTTCAAGCAAATGACAAGTGAATACTTTCCGATTTTGATGTCATTTTGACAGTACTGACATTTCTTTTGTATGAATGAAATAGTTTCCACCACGGATTCGAGTACATCTCACCGGCCACCGCTGACCGCGGATGGGAGTTTGACATCCGACGACGGAAAATTATCCGAGGATTAGATCCGTTTTCGCGGAATGTTACCGCCACCTCCGAGACTCGTGAAAACTTTTCACTTCGAGAACCGTGTCATGGCGGATATTGTTAGATGAAACTATTATGTGTATTAATGATAAGAAGTAAGAATAAAACAAAGCAGTTATTAATACTTAGTTAGTCGTGTCTTGTTTAAAATATTAAGTATAGGTCTCACTGCAATAATTATGTGTTCAATCTTTAGGAAACTGTGTTCATTGAACAATAAATATTTTTTATTTATAAATGCAGTATTTGTATTAATATTTGGTAAGTACTTAAAGATTAAGAAATAAATAAGTATAATATTTTTCAATTTTATATTAATCCTTCGACCGGGGATTCTTGGAAATGCTATTGTATTCTATTGTTGTCGCGGCGCACAGTGTTTTTTTTTTTCGACCAAAATTTCGGACATCGTCTTTTTATTAGTTAAATCGAAAGGGTACTTAATTACGAATCCCCGAGTAAAACACCCAGGTATCTCACTTAAATAGTTTTTGAATTATCTCAAAAAGAAAATCCCAATCCCGCGTTCATGAAAAAGTAAAAAGTTTTTATATTTCAAAATTGGTACAGATTAGACAAAAACACGTTATATAATGTTTGTAGGACATACAAAAAGCTACATTATGAACCCTTTTTCGGTCCGCTATCACTTATGGGGGCCATAAAAACAAAGAAAATCGATTTTCAGTTTTTTTTTCTGACTAAACTAAGTCGATGCCGAAAGCGCATGTTGCTTTATAGGAAAGCTAATCATTACCACTACCACGGGTAAAAATGCCAAATCCATAACCCGTGGAACTTTTTAGTTCTATGACTTAAAAATTCCGGGATTGGCAGAATTCGTGGACATTGTTTTTTTATTGCACTATTCGATCGTGTTGCTAACAAGGAACAAATTTTGCGAAGTAACTATATTAGTTAAAAAACTTTAAAAAGTACCAATTTTCTAAAAATGTAATTTATTCATACATTTTGGCGAAATATCTAAAGAAAATGCACGAAAAGAGCCGCGGCGGCGCGTCGTTCTTTTTCCTCGGCGGCGGCGCGTCGTGAGAATTCGCGGCGACGACGGCGCGCCGGCGCGGCGCTCATATCTAATGCCCATTATATCCTTCACGTAGTACTTTTTAATTCTGTGCCAACCGTTCGTGGGACAAGCCCTCTATAATAATTTTCACCATTTTGTCCACACTTTCTTCTGCTTGATCTTCTGAGCTGTCTTACACTGAAATAATTTTTCAAATCGAATCAGTAGTTCCTGAGATTGTTTGTGCGCGTTCAAACAAACAAACTCTTCAGTTTTATAATATTACTAGCTGTCCCGGCAAACGTTTCTTTGCCATATTAAGTATATAAAGTATTTTTTTTTTAATTTGGTCGAAGCGCTAACTGTCGGACAGACTAAAATTAAAATCCGAATTCGAATATTATTTAAAATTTGACACTGCTATGGCAGCCGACTGTCGGATCCAATGTAAAACATTCCAAAATCAACAACTACTAATAAATTAAAAATTAATTAAAAAAACATTATCCAGCGGACAAAATTGTGAATCTAAACCATTCCCAGATCCCCTTGAACACACACAAAAAATTTCATCAAAATTGGTCCAGTCGTTTAGGAGGAGTTCAGTCACATACACACGCACACAAGTAATATATATATTAAGATAAGATAAGATAATAATAGTATAGAATATAGATACTTATATTTATCTAGAGCACCTACCTGAGATACTGAACAATAATTATTCTAAGGAGTTAACTTTTTCTGACGACCTCTGTGGCTCAGTGGGTGGGCTGTCGGTAGCTCAAGCCGGGGGTCGCGGGTTCGAATCCCGCCGACGGAACAAAAAAAAGTTTTCAAAGTTCCTGGGGTCATGGATGTGTATTAAATATGTGTATCATCTAATATATATAAATCTCCTGTCACGATGTTTGTCCGCGAAGGATTCCTAAACTACTTAACCGATTTTAATGTTTCTTTTTTTTAAATGTGTGTTTTTTCCAACTTGAGAGATGGGATAGCTTAGATCTTTAATTATAGTCACAATTTTATTTTATTGCAAATTATTTGTCTATAAAGAGCGACCATTATTTATGCGACGCGGTTCACGGGATAGCGATGGACGTTGCCATGGTGACATACTTATTTAGTCACTAATTAAATAAAATAATACGGGCGATATACTTTATAAAATAATATGGCAAAGAAACGTTTGCCGGGACAGCTAGTAATATAATAAAAATCTAAAATATATGTATAGTATGAAAGTATTAAATACAAGATGTTTGTGTAAACACCGTTGTCCTTGAAACCATCAAATGAGCCCGTCAAAATGAACAACTTTTTCTATGAGAACAATGCTGGGAATTTAAAAAAATCTGTCTTCATACCCATACAAATTGCCAATCTGGGCATCCGTATGGGCATGAAGACGGCATTTTTTTTTTTAGTTACCAGCATTGTTCTCATGGAAAAAGTTGTTCATTTTGACGGGCTCATTTAATGGTTTCAAGGACAACGGTGTTTACACAAACACACTGTATATTTTCGTTGTCTGGTACCCGTAACACAAGTCCTTCAGGTACTTACCAAGGGGCCAGACTGACGAGGTGTGAAGCGTCCATAGATATTATTATTATTATTATTATTAGTTAAACAGTTATAAGGTGTGAAAAATCAACTATAAATAATATTCATTTAGATTTACAACGATTACGTGACTTAATTTTAACCAACATAAAAAGTGGGAGGATTCTCAATTCCACTGTGTATATTTATCATGTATTTTACTTGTTTACATTTGATTCTGCCTAAACATGTTTAAATAAGCAGTAAACGGTATGCCCAATAATGATCGATTTTGTACACTCTACATAAATATACGAGATTTTTTCGTTCAAAACATTGAGAAATTCTCACGTCAGTCCCATATAATCCAATAACGTGGTCACCCCACAGAATTACTCGCACTAACTGTCATCGTGGTGACAAGTTATCGCCGGCGCGGGCGCAGCTCAGGTGCCATTTATGTGCCATTATTACATTGATATATCTATTGTCTATCGCAGTTTTGACGTAAGGTATATTGATTATTTAGACCTTATTTGATCCAAGCTTATTATAATATGACTGATATTAAAGTTGACTGTTTTGTATTGTAAGTAGTTTTGACATGAAAACTTCGTAAGCGGTGTTGTGGATTTAAATTTTAATTGGATAAGTAAAAATTGACGAACTCGCGACAAATAAGACAGACAGTAAAATTTTGTTGACGGAGGGTGAGTAGACCACCGTAGGCGCGGCGTAGTAGTAAATCTCCTCAAAGGCCAAAACTGTGTTTTTAATCTAAATTCAGTTAGTTTAAATTTATTAAAACACAGTTTTCAAAATCAAAATCAAAATATTTTATTTCCAAATAGGTTAACAAAGTTAACACTTTTAGAACGTCGTGTCTACATGATGCCTACCACCGGTTCGGGAACTAACCCGGCGAGTAGAACCGGCGCGGCGCGGCGTAAGAAACTCAAAGCTTTAATCAGGTTATTCTAAATTTGGTAACTTTAAAAATCAATATTATGCTTTGAAATTATCACAGCAATAATAAAAAAGATAAAGTTAAGACAAAATTCATTTCTATATCCTTTTAAACAAACAAGAAGAGGGACAGTAAGACAAGACATTCCTTATAATTCATAACTTAAACGCCCATAATTTTTATGAGGAATTGTAAGGGAAAGAATGTAGTGATTTAAATACAGAGAGTGAATGTGGTCCTTTGTCAGGTTAATTATGATATCATACATCACCACACAAAGACTATTAAAACGTCGTTATAGAGCAACGATGTCAAATACTAGATAAAACATAGAATTCTACTAAAAATGTTAATATGTTTATTAATGAGTGTATTTGTGGTTGAACAATACACACAAGTCCTGTAATTTTATTTCCAAACCCATAAGCCGAATGTACCAATGACATTCGGCTTATGGGTTAATTACATATTTGCGCGAAAAAAGACGCAAATATTCTCAATAAGAAAATACCGTCTGACATTAAAAAATACTATAGTATAAATCAGCTGATATTTTCATTGAAAAAAAAATAAACAAAGAAAAGTTATATTCGGGATACTCCAAATGAGAATTTTTTTCTTTGGCATATTTTTTCTGCAGTCTCGAAACGTAATAAATATCCAACAATGTAAATTGTAACTATAATATATTATGTTGGATACAATAAGTACCTATCCTGTCGCTGGATAAATTATTGACATTTATTTAATTTTAATTTTGTACATTGTACTTACGGTATTGTGTTCGTCCTCACATTAATTTAGCAAAATTTTAAGATTGTGGATCTATCCTATGACATCAATGTCATATCAAAGGCGGAGTAGATAAAAAAGCGGTTATAGAGACTGAAACGAGAACTATGACGCCCATAATCACCATTATAAGAACATAACTCAACATCCCCGCGCGGAGGAAGTATTAGGTGTCACAGGTTAGTTAGTTACGAGTTAGGGTCGGTTCACATTGCAATGCAACGTGGCGAGACGGTGCGAATTGTGATGCATTAGAAAAAAGTCTATTTAAAGCTGAATTTTACTTACTACAAAAGCTCAACATCCTTATGGAGGAAGTATTAAGTGTCATAGGTTAGTAACGAGTTGGGTCAGCTCACACTGCAATGCAACGCGACGAGACGATGCGATGCATTATAAAATAAGCCATTCAAAACTGAACTTTATTTACGACTATTCGGGGTGTAACAAAATTAAGTGATAATACTTTAGGGTGTGTATGATGGGTCCCCTATGTGGAGTAGGTACGCTGTGAAAGTAGCAGCTTTCAAAGACTTTTTTTTATTTTTGTTACGTGACATTGTGTATATCCATACTAATATTATAAATGCGAAAGTATGTCTGTCTGTCTGTCTGTTACCTCTTCATGCCCAAACCGCTGAACCGATTTTGCTCAAATTTGGCATGGAGATACTTTGTGTCCCGGGAAAGGTCATAGGCTACTTTTTATCCTGGAAAAATGTACGGTTCCCGCGCGATAAACTATTTTTGGCGCAAAGAAGTTCCATCCAGTACACAATAAATTGACAGACACTTGGTACTCGGCTGCCTGTTCCAATTTTAAATGGTATTAGAAAATTTGTATCGCCTCGCTTCTTTGCCACTTGCAACAGCAACTGTAGCTTACAGCAAAGCCATTGCAATGTGTCTACGACTATTAGCACGCTGTTATAAATTTTAAACATGGGAATCTTACTTAATTACATGGCACATAATTACCACCGACCACCCTTAACAATGATATTTTATGTATTAATCGTTAAAGATACCATTCTGATATCTACCATTGTCGACAAAGCTATAGCTTACGGTAGCTATAAGCGTATGCAGCATGCAGCAGCCTTGAACTCGACCCATTAATAAATTATCATAGTAAGCAGCCACACAATGGGCCTGGCTCTCTCAATGTCAGCTGATGGTCTACTTGGTTAATGGAGTAGGGAATATTTCAATATTATTGGGTGCGTACTAGTACCCTGATATACATTGTTTATTTCTATCTTCGTTGTTTAAACTATCGAAAGTCTACAAAGTGTTCTCGCAAGACATGAAAAACATCTTAGATGTATTCAGAAATGACAGGATGCGGGCGACTTTTGCGGACCAGATCCGCGCGCGGGCGATGACACGAATGACAGGAGAAGCGCCCTTATGAAACATCCATACTAATCCATATAATATTATTACCGCGGAAGAGTGTCTGTCTGTCTGGCTTTTTCAAGCCCAAACTACTGAACTAATTTTGCTGAAATTTAGTATGGAGATACTTTGAGTCACATGAAAGGACAGGAAAGGACATAGGATATTTTTTATCCCGGAAAAATGTACGGTTCCCGCGCGATAAACGAACCGAACGAGTTTATTTTGGCGCAAGTGGGTTGCGGGTGTCATCTGGTAATAAATAAAGGCATTTCCACTCGTAATAGTGAAAGCTCTGGTTGGAGCGGTAGAGTCTTTCTGCCGATCTGCAGGGCTAGGGTTAAACCGGTGGTAGGAATTTCCTACAGTACTTAGCTAAAATCGTACCTCAAATGTAGGTACCTAATTTTATTTATTTTATTTTATTTTATGATACTTGGAAAACTTACAGCTATTGTTACAATTAAATTATAAGACAGAATACATAATAAGGAGCCAATTAGAAGTTTTCACTGATAGTAAAAGTTTACAAAATATTGACTTAAATATTACGTTATGAATACCTAGTACTACTACAACAAAGTTTTAAACATTTTAAACTCAAATATCAGTTATTTATATATATATATATATATATATATATATATATATATATATATATATATATATATATATATATATATATATATATATATATAATATATATTATATTATATATATATATTTCTAAATATATATATATATATATATATATATATATATATATATATATATATATATATATATATATATATATATATATATATATATATATATATATATATATAATTTTTTTAGTTGGTGTTTGCTTATTTCTAACATTACAATACCTATTACGTACAGAAGAGCTAAACATCAACTAACAATTAATTAATTAAATTAACAAAATGCTTGCATAATGATCTCTTTAGAGTTGAAATATTACAATTGAAAATATCTAAATCCATATTAGAACACACTGAATTTAGTTGCTTGCTTGCACGATACATGAACGAGTTCTGTCTGTAGTAGGTGTGGGTAGTGGGTAAGAGGATAGGGACATGACGACGATAGGACTTAGTAGGAATTTTAAAAGACAACTTAGATAATAGGTTGGGGCAGTCTAGATTATTCGAAGAAATTTTTACAAGAAAAGACACATCGGCAATAACACGACGGTCCTCTAGGGTAAGGAGGTGGTGTTTGGTACAGACAGACTTATAATTGGAACTACTAAACCGTTGATTAGTCTTAAAACACAGGTAACGTATAAATTTTCTTTGGATATTCTCAATTCTATTAATGTGAATTTTATACCTAGGGTTCCAAATTTGGGAGGCATACTCGAGGTGACTTCTAACTAGAGAGCAATATAGAACCTTGATGGTTTTAGCGCGAACAAATTCTTTAGAATTTCGCTTTAAGAAGCCAAGAGCTTTAGATGCCTTTGATATGACGTGATCAATATGAGAGTTAAACGATAGTTACGAGTCATGAATAACTCCAAGGTCTCTTATAGTGGTAGTTCTGGGCAACGGATGATTCTTGAGATGATAATCGTAAGTAATATTATTTTTCTTTCGCGTAAAAGTAACAATGGAACATTTTAACGGGTTAAGTTCTAAACGGTTATTGACACAATAGACTTCAAGTGCTTGAAGGTCAGCCTGAAGACGATGAGCGTCATCGAGACACGTTATGCGCTTGTAGATTTTCATGTCGTCAGCAAAGCACAATAATTGGGACGAGCTAAAACATTGGTCAATATCGTTAACAAATATGACGAATAACAGGGGTCCAAGTAGGGATCCCTGCGGTACACCGCTCGGGATCCGACGCCAACTCGAGGTGCAGTTATTGATTGCTACTGCTTGACTGCGATTGGTAATATACGACGCAAACCATCTGAGTAAATCACCATGTACACCGGTCTCCGCTAATTTTTTTAAAAGTTTTTTGTGGTCAATTCTGTCGAAACATTTACTATAGTCGGTGTAGACGACGTCGACCTGGGCACCTTGATCCATGGCGTCGGTCAAAAAGTCATTAAGTTGGACCATATTAGATGTCGTGGATCTGCCCGGCAGAAATCCGTGTTGGTAATTCCCAAATGAGATTTTGTAACTGCTGAAAATAGTTGTCTATAAATTAATTTCTCGAATAACTTCGCAGCAATACATAATTTAGATATCGGGCGGTAATTACACGCATCAGTTTTGGACCCCTTTTTATGGACCGGGGTGATGTAAGCTCTTTTCCAAATTTCCGGTACAATACATTCGTTTAATGATTTTTGATAAATAAGTGTAAGTGGCACTGCAACAAATTTGGCATATTTTATCAGAAATATAGCGGGTATACCATCTGGTCCTGCTGATTTGTGTGGGTCGAGATCTTTTAAAAGTTTAACAACTGTGTCATATTCAATAATAATAGTAGATATGTCGCCTACAGACGTACCATAGACATCGCCAGGGTTAGGGACATCATTTGCGTCGGGTGCCAGAAAATTAGATTGAAAAAAGTCGGAAAAAACCTCGCATATAGATACGGATGAGTTAGCCCTTACATTATTATAATTAATTATATTAGGCAGTGAACTCTTACTTGATTTACTTTTTATGTAAGTCCAAAATTGTTTGGGATTAATAAGTAATAAATATACTATGTGTGGATGAAGCGAAAGAACCAGTGCGAAATACCGCTGATAATTTAAAAAGTCTTACCTGATAGAATATTGCTGTGTCCATAACATCTTGAGCTCACGACCAGAGCTCACGGTGGCCTCTGGAGTTCTTGTGAAGCAGTTCAAAGTCGAAAACCTAAAACAAGGAATAACCATATTATTGTTGAAATAGTAATGAAGGTATCAACTAAAATAATTACAGTTGTGTGATCCTGGTGATAAGGGAGAGGAAGTAGTATAAATTGTAGTACAATGACCGTTAAAAAACTCTGCTGAAATGATACAAACCTTGAGAACCTAGGTAAGAATCGGCAATAAAATATACAAAGGGCATTATGCCCGAATGTAGGTTTTCGATCGATCGTCCTTTCAGAAACAATCAGTTTAAAATATTTGTTCCACGATACTGGTATAAAGACCCCTACACAATCTTATTTTGTAAGTTGTACAATGAATATAATTATATTATATATTATATTATGTTATATTAATAATATATTATATTATTTATTTATTATTACTATACCATATTTGTAACTAGATGACGCCCGCAACTCCGTTGCGCCAAAATTCGTTTATCGCGCGAGAACCGTACATTTTTCTGGGATAAAAAGTATCCTATGTCCTTTACCGGGACTCAAAGTATATTCATACCAAATTTCAGCAAAATCGGCTCAGCGGTTTAGGCGTGAAGAGGTAACAGACAGACAGACACACTTTCGCATTTATAATATTAGTATGGATTCAAGTTTACCTACAGGTACAATTTCTACAGCCACCAGTCGACAGCAAAAATATTAATAATTAGCCAAATCTTTTACCAAATATTTAATTTAATCATAATAATCACATATTTCAAAAATATATTTTGTTTTTTACGATTTATTCTGACATATTCTATCAACTAAGTAGACCGTACTAAGTTTTTCAGTATTTACAGAAATGTATAGTTCCTAGTTCCTGCGTACTTGTTAGGGTCAATTCTGGGCTTGTACCACGAAACGGTTTTGAGACTCAAACAATCGGACGAGAATGCCGCCTCCTGCTCTAACAACGTCATTTCACGTTTGTTAGAGTAGGACGCAATATTCTCGTCCGATTGTTTGAGTCTCAGAACCGTTTCGTGGTACGGGCCCTGACCCCAACGTGACGCGTAGATGCATTTCTAAATTTGTACCTACTGAATTGACAGATTTTAATTGCTTGTGACGTCCCGCAAATCTGTCAAATCCATACAAATTTAAAAATGCATATCTACGCATCGCGTTGCGGTCCTAATTGACCCTTAAACATCACAGTTAATGCAAAAGCCCCCTAACCAGGTATTTTATCAAATCCCTGGCAGTATCGTAAACATGTCATCGGCACGATTACCGGCTCGGCTCGATGTCGGCCATCGGTTCGGCCCATGTGCTCGATCGCGAGATTTATTGTCGGGCCTATCTTTTGTTATGTCCGCGATCTTTTATGGGTTTTTAAGCATGTTTGGTTTGTATTATTTTAATAACAATAAGATCAACTTTACTTTCAATGTTAAACTTGATTTTACTAGAGATCGCTTGGAATGAAATTAAAATTCGTACCTTCCATCCTACCGGGGTAGAAAGAGTATTTTCGTGAGATAATAAAGAGATAATTAGAAAAGTAATTAAACTTTTTGCATTAAGTTGAACTCGCATGCTTCGATAGCGAAACAAGATATCCAAAAAAGTATGGGATTTGACATTTAACACACCGCAAAGTAAGGGACATGCGTTAAATCCCTGCAGTAAGCTCAAAGGTTTGTAAGTTGTATAGAAAGGGTATGCTGTGGGCAATATCACGAGTACGTCTATGTTCTGAGGACCTCTTGGCTCACACCGCACATGTACCTATACTACCTACTTGCGACTTGCCTGGTTTTACAACAACAACAGATTATGATAATATTTGTCAAAACTTGAACTATTATATACATATACAGGGTGCAATTAAACCTTCCTCCCTGTATACAGATTAAATGGACTCTCCTAATGATATCTAGGCCTCTAGGCCCTGGAAAAAATTTGGCAGAAAGGTTTAATTCCACCCTGTATTTTAATACATGGATAAATTATTGCGTAGTAAATAGTAATGTAGTATATGTAGTATTTATGTATCAGACGAAATGTGGTATTCTCATGTGTCGTGGCTGCGGTGTTTTGTTCGCGGCTTGTTTACCTAACGTATTACATTAATTGGAATTAGTTACACTTGCACTAGTATTGCATGTGACTTTACTTAGCCTATTAGGTAAAAGAAATTATAATATTATTCAAAGCGTTTAATCAACAATAGACAGGCGGTCGCGACGTGGTGCATAGATATTTTCGTATGAGGCCTCTCCAAATTGAACCATAGACCAAGCGTCAAGCGATTATGAACACGAAGAGGAGCATATTCATCTATAGCATCAACGTCGATTCTGCATACCATAGACAGCTTTGCGATCATGGTTATCATTTATCAAGAGGCACGACCACATCGGTAATTTTTGAAGTGAAAACTTCTTTAGCGGCGTTGAGCACTTTTGTGGGATGGGTAAAAACTGTGAAAATCGCGTCAGATTCTCAAATCGATTCAAATCGATTAATCGAACAATCGATTGGTTTTTTCGATTGTCAATATTTTTTAAACGATTGTAAAGGTTTCGATTAACTAATTTAAAAAAAGGTTTTTTTAAAAGTCGATTTTCATAAAAAATGGGTTACAAAAAATAATGCACAACGTTAATAGTCAAGTTTTCACTTCTGCCGGCACTCCCGGAGTGCAACCCGTCTTTTTTTAAATACCTACCTGTCAATGTAGCCTGCAATACTTGTTTATCCCGATTTTATACAATTAGGCTCGCACTTAAGTTCTCCTTGTGCAACCCTAAATTCGTAATTTTGTCGAACATAAAACGCTTTTTGTCGTATCGTGTCAGTCTTTTAAAAGTAACAAAAACTTTACAACTCTAATCACGTAATATAACATATTCGTCTGTCCGTCAGTGCCATATACGAAACATTTAACAAGCCCAAGATGCGCGTAGCTGACATCTGCTTACTACATATTTATTATTTTGGTAGGTACCCAATTTACTAAAGAGTTTTTAGATTTTGGTATACGATGTAAATTTTTTAGTAATTATGCTCTACAATCTGTTTTTATTATGAAGAAAAAAAAAACGTCGACCAACACAAAAACGAATTATTCAGAACACGACTAGCATAATAACCACTTCGTCAAATAATAGCCAGAGAGATTTAATTTAAGTACAAAAAGTACTTAAATTAAAAATTAATCTTATATGTCAATTAAATAATGGTTCAATGTATACAGATAGAAAGAACAAAAGGCATCTGAAACAACGAATAAAATGTACGCATCACATTTAAATACATTTTACACGAAATTTTATACCTCGATTCGCCTTTCGGACTTTAAAAAATCTACAGTTAAACATAATATAATCTCCCCCTTTTTGGAAGTCGGTTAAAATACCTTGAGAACCTGTACCTTTGTAGTAACTAGTGAGTACAGTGAGAATCGTTTCCTTCATTACTCCGGGGATAATGTTCAGAAATTACCCGATCATCGGCGTTTTAACAATAACTAATGCCTTCTCGTGGGTGTCTGAAACCCCCGTGCACACTATAGCCTAGCCGCCTTACTAGTTATAATAATATATACTTATAAAATTCATGTCCTGACTGACTAACTGACTGACTGATTCATCATCGCTGAGCTGTTAAAGTTACAGGCACGAAATTTGATGAGTAGGGTTGTTTTATTAAGTAGACACCCACTAAGGAAGGAATTTTGAAAATTGTACCCCGAAGGGGGTGAAATAGGGGCTGAAAGTTTGAATGGAAGTCCGTCATTTCTTGAGTTGAAGTTGACATGAAACTTTATTTTCGGGTTACTGATTAAAAATGAATGGATATGTATTTAAGCGTTTTTGGAAATTGTACCCCCAAGGGGGTGAAATGGGGGTTGAAGTTTGAATGAAAGTCCATTATTTCTTGAGTTAGAAACATGAAATTTTATATTTGGGCTACTGATTAAAAATGATTGGATACAATATGTTTAAGCGTTTTTGGAAATTCTACCCCCAAGGGGGTGAATGAGGTTGAAAGTTTAAATGAAAGTCCATCATTTCTTAAGTTAGAAACATAAGTTATTTTTTGGACTGCAGATTAAAAATGAATGCTTGAACCTACCGTATTTAAGCGTTTTTTGAAATTCTACCCCCAAGGGGGTGAAATTGGGGTTGAAAGTTTGAACGAAAGTCTGTCATTTCTTAAGTTAGAAACATGAAACTTTATTTTTGTGCTACTCATTAAAAATGAATGGATACGTATTTAAGCTTTTCTGATAATGACGTTTGCGTTTGACTTTGCTTAAACACGGTCCCGTTTTTACCCTTTGTATAAGGAACCACAAAAAGGGGAAAACTATCCATCTTTGTTATTATATTATGTTAACGCGGACGAAGTCGCGGGCAACAGCTAGTATCCTATATATTTCATACTAGTGCAATACTGCAATATATCTTACACGGCGTAGCCATTGGAGGTTCGTGTTTATATCTGCAATGTGACTTTGAAAATATGCCAAAAAAGATTTTGTTTATACCAGACTTTGTTTGTATAAATAAGGGAATAGTAGCAGAGATTCTATCTACTGTTGCTAGTTTGAAAAATGTATTCGCAGGTTGTTTAATCTCGTAAAAAATTAATAAAAAATCATGATTTTACAATCAGCTTCATGTAAGAGCTTAAGGACACTTTAAAGTGTTAATTGAAAATAATAATGGTTTCTTGGCATGCTTGTGTTCATTAAAAACTGTGTCGATCTGATAACTTGATTTATTTGATCACAACATATTTCGAAGAAAGCTTTGTCGGGAGTCCTTTAACCACACGCACGCTTACCGATCGGTTTCATATAAATTAATACACATGTTTTGTTGACTTCTTTTATTTAATAGTTTTTAAGGATGCAAGTAAATTTTTAAAGTTACCCCTTTCGCTGATTTTAATAAAACAAAAGATTTATTAAGATTGGAGATATAATTAAGCGCATGAGCAGGGGCAAGTCTCCCGGTCACGACGGACTCAGTATTGAGCACTTAAAATACGCAGGTACCTACCGAGAGTTTTAGCTCTACTTTTTAACATCTCTATTAAGCACGCATATCTACCAATGGACCTGATGAAAACTATTGTAGTTCCCATTGTCAAGCACCGAGTAGGTGATATCTCGGACAAAGCGAATCAGACGAATCTCGTAAAATGGTCCAACAAGCTCTCTAGGGCGTACAGATTGAACTGCGGTGTGAGACAGGGGGGATTATGGTCTCCTAAGCTATTCAATCTGTACGTGAATGATCTCATAGTGGAGCTCAGCAATATGCGTGTCGGATGCAAGCTTGGTGGTGTGAGCGTTAACAACATTAGCTCCGCGGACGACATGGTATTGCTGAGTCCCACTGCGAGAGGAATTCAGGAGATGTTGAAGGTGTGTGAGAGATACGCTGATTCGCACGGCCTGGCGTACAATGTGAATAAAAGCGAAATTATAATCTTTAAGGCCGTCGGTAAATATCCCGAATCCATACCTCCAATATGCCTCGACGGAAAGGAGCTGAACAGAGTATTCAAATTTAAATACCTCGGGCATATATTTACCGACGACCTTAAAGATGATTTAGATATTAAACGGGAGCTTTGGCGGTTCGAGGTAATATGCTGGCCCGCAGGTTCGCCCTTTGTACCGACGAAGTTAAGATCACACTCTTCAAAACGTTCTGACAGAATCTGTACACGGGCGGCCTGTGGATCAGCTATACCAAAGCATCCCTAAACACCCTCCGCATCCAATACAATAATATCTTCAGAATGATGCTGAAACTTCCCCGGTTTTGTAGTGCATCGGAGATGTTTGCGCAAGCAAGAACGGACGGATTCCGGGCACTCATGCGCAAAAAAGCTGCATCTCTCATAAATCGCATAAGGGAAAGTGACAGCAGCATCCTGAGGATTGTGGCAGATGATCCGCATGCACCCATATTGAGGAACTATGTGCGGATAATGAACGAATTCGAAAGCAGACCTCCAGGTTACATCCGCACTTAGTTCAGATTGGGTACATGATTTTGATTTAGATTTAGTTTTTAGATAATATTTAATTTTGAGTTATGTTTTTTTTTATATCAACTAACCCAAAAAAAATTAAGTTTGTAATACTAACCAATGGACTATAGAAGTCTGAAATAAAGATATTTGTATTTGTATTATAAGTATGTCCGTCTTTATTTTGGCAGATCATAATATTTCATCACAATATAAAACAACAGAGGTTTTAATAGACGTAAGACGGCGATAGAATTTCTACGCAAAGGACTTGCAGGCGTCATCTAGTACAGGCTATCAATAACGTTGTAGTCTATTTTTTTTTGACGTGACAACGTCTTAAATTAGGTTGCGGCTGGGAGTCACTTATGAAAAAGTGTAACGCTCGGTAACGTTACGATGAGTCACCGAACGAGAGAGAGGCCCGCCGAATGCCTTGCGTCTCTCTCCCACACGTTGTCACGTAAAATCTTCGCCCGTAAAACCGACTTTACAGGCAACCATTTTTTTGCTTAGGTAATTGTCTGAAAGTGTTAATTTTTTTTTCGCCTCTAGAGGCAACAAACTTTTTTTTTTTTTCAAAAAATCTAGATTTTTTGCGCTACCTATAGTGTGCGTTGTCCAGCACACTCTGCAAGGCAGGCTGTGTAATGTGGTGTAATGATGCTTTATGTGGGAAGTATCTGTTATGACCATTACAAGCGAGTTATTGCCGGCTCACTCGGTGATTTAGAACAAACTAATTTGCGAGAAACATTGTTTATAATGTGTTATCATACTATTATTCTATCAGCAAATGCTTTATGGTAGTAACATGATCATCATGTGAACCTTGTTATTTTATAGGTCTAAAGAATGAAATAATTAGTTATTTCATATAATATCATAATATAATCGGTTATTGCCAGAGCCTTTAGTTATGTTGCTATTTAAAACCAATATTATGACGAAGTCCACAAATTACGTGAGGCCGTTCACAAATAACGTGAGGTGTTATTTTGAATTTTTCCCTAAATACCTGAATACCTCACGTAATTTGTGAACGCCCTTACAAACAAAATGGATATGATTTAAAAAACACCTTCTTGAGCGACATTTCGATATTTGAGTCAGTTAGCTACTGACGCAATTATCAAAATGACGCTTCAAGTAACACCGATAAAATAAAAGCTAAACATGGTGAAGAAAATTAATAGTCTTCATAGATATGAGGATTTTCCATGTTGTGCAATGAGTTGACGCAACGGCCGTTTATAGGACTTTTAGCGTTTAATTAAATTTAATCATAACAGCTGCATCCGTCCTAATATGGATTTTCGTGCACGATTTTTAGATTGTTAACCAGCCATTCGTTGAAGAGACGTACTATTACTACTATTAATGCAACCTTTTACAATGGTCTTCGCAGAAGACCAAGCCACAGTATATACTCAGACGGCGATAATGCTAACGGACCAAACAGTAAAATTATCCTTGCAGATTTTTTATCGTATGCCTGTGGATAAACATCGCCGGCTAACGAGGCGGCCATGTAAACTGCACATTGTGTATCTAATGGGACTAGAGATGTGCATGGGATTAAATCTATCGATGTGATAGAGTTATCGATTCGTCTATATTACTTGAAGCGATAATTCGACTACTAATTTTGTATGTATTTGTGACGAGCTACCAGCCAGTTGCAGAGCCCGTAAGTTGCAAGTAGTTTAGAAACACAGAATTGGTTGCTATAATACTTAACATTTAGAAACACAGAATTGGTTGCTATAATAATTTAAAATTCACCTACGTTAATAAAAATTAATATAATATGTTAGCTTTACTTAAGCTAACGGAGAACGGTTGAACAGATTTGGCTTATTCTCTTGAAATATTAATGGAAGTCCAGGCAGGCCTGTCCCACTCGCGCCTGTAGGCATCGAACTGTAAGTACCCCTCTAGGGGGGCACTTCAGTAGGGACTCACAGGCGAGCGGTGACGCGCGCGCAGGAGTTTATAGTTGATCGTTGCATGCCTACCTGCGTACTTATTCATTCGCTGTCACAGAATTGATAAATTAATCTGATCAGAGATCACAATGGACAATAAAGGGGCAAAGAAATATTGCGCAGTGTTTAACTGTCTTAACACGGAATGTGAACCAAATTTAACATAATTTGGTTTTACTTATTTACTATTTTTCTTATTTACCCTATACAACAAAAAAATAATTTTGAAACACACGGCTACGTTATCATTGAGCATACAAAAAAAAAATACAACCGAACGTAATAATATAACCTCCTCTTTTTTTTCGCTGTTAAATAATAAAAGTTGGGTTTACTAATTTTAATGTGTTTTTAGTTGTTGGCTCCTGGACTATTTGTTCGCTTCTTTGCTATTATAATATTACGTGATGCGTCATGCGAACTATTCGAAACCTCATTTGTTTACAAAAATAACTAAGTTATTACAAACACTTTAAGTAGGTAATATAATACCGGTTTCAATAATTAAGATACGGTACCTATCGAATCTAAGTACGCGTAACTAGTGACACGCGAATTTATGATACTTAATTAAATCTACATAGTACTAAGACATAATATCTTAGATTATTTCGAGTTAAATAAAATGTAGTAAATTAAATATAAAGATTATAATATTATTTTTAAAAAGAGACAACCCTGATTTCTTCAGAAAAGGTACGAGTTATGCGATAGAAAGAGAGCGGAGATGTAGGCAAATATAATTGTAGGCACCTAGCACTGCGCAGTCGGAATTTGAACTTTATAGTATCGTAGCAAGAGTCGTTAATTCTTTAAACGGGTTTCACCAGTGGGAATTCTGTTGGTACAACTAATATATATTCTGTGGTCCAGGGAAGGTTTGTACAGTAAAAAAATATGTTGGGAGGAAAGTGATACGAAATTAATTTTATTGGTTTTTAATTAAAAATCTTGCTGTTGTTTAAAATATACCCTTCTTCTATGCATTTAATAATCACAACATTTTTCATGACGCAAAAACCATGCTACCCGGACAACGGGCCACCGTAAAACGAAAAACGCCCAAAAGTTCGCCTGATAGCTACTATCGAAAATCATCGATATATCGATATACGTAACAACACTAGTCTATCCTGTCTCGATACAGCTGATAAGGTAATTTGAAGCATATTCCGCAGCGATTAATAATAATAAAGTGAATAAGCGCTCGCGGCTTAGCCGGACTAATAGATGGTTATTGTGACAATTATTACTAATCTTGTTAAATAAATTTACATAATCAATAATAGATTCATATTAATAATACTAATAGACTTATTTATGCAGTTGTTAATCACAGGATTAAAAATGTAATAAAATGTATTTAACGCTAGTGTAAAATGTTGTACACCATAACAGTGGCGCCTGGTAGCTTACCTTACTTGCTCATTTTAGACCTCGCTAAGAAAATGGTACTTACAATCTTTCCTTACTATTATTATAAATGCGATTGTGTGTCTGTCACTCCGTCGACCGTTACTCTTCATGTTTAAAACATCTAAATCAATTTTAATTACTTTGTACGATGTAGGTACTTCTGAGAAAAGACAATATGTAAAAATACTTGTTAACCCCGAAAAAATGTAAACTAATTTAAACTAATTAAAGGCGCAACAAACTTGCGGGCAACATTTTTTTATAATAAATAACACCTGTACTGCAGTAACATAGAGTTGTATTTTTAAATATAATATTAATTAAAACATCAGAAGGCTGAAAACATTCTGTTTGATTGATTGGAGTGAACAGCAAAATATTTTAAAATCAGTATTTGCTAAAACACTAAATCACGCAGTTAACTTTTTGCTCGTACTTTAATAATTCAACATGTTATTGTTTTTCGTTCTCAACTGATCAATATAATTGAAAGGCGAACAAAAACGACGTAAACAAGAAAAATATTTGTTCACGACTGACAATATCTGTTTCGGACCAACATAAAAACATTTGATAGAGTAATTTCCACTTAGAACCACAGAATATTAATATCGGTTAAAAATTAAAATGTATTACACCATAAAAGTCAATATTTTTTGTGTTCTATTATATTATTGTTATTCCTAAACAAACCTTTTTTTAATCCAATAAATTCAATTGTTACACGTTTATTACAATTGAATACACACGTAATTTTTTGGAATAACTACATAGTTATTCCAAATAGATACATATCTAGGAGTATATCTACGAGTAAAATCAATGCAATTAGAGGACGCCCGTAACTTCGTTGTGCCAAAATTCGTTAAACCGCGTGAACTATAAATTTTTTTTGAGGTAAAAAGTATCTTTAATCGACCTTTCGCGGGACTCAAAGTATCTCCATGCCAAATTTCATTCCAAAATCGGTAAAATTTGGCATGGAGTATCTAATCTTTCATTGCTAGAGGTTTTGTTGCATTTGTAAGCCTTTATACAAATATTTTCGATGACAGATTAAAAAGTCTACCATCGAATTTAGCTGGAGCCAAGTGGAACCCATCAGGTCCAAGTTAGCAAACGTCCGAGTCTAACACGTTTCTACTTTATTGTATATCCAGCGCTTGTAGTGTTATCACATTACTGAGGACTGAGCTCTAAGTTACATCGAGGATTCTCTATTGTTTTAAACAATTTATGTATCACTATTTACACGATCAATAAACAATGTATTTGACTACAGTTAGAAGTTTTGTTATGTTGTAGGGCTTGGGCTAAAATGTTAAAAGGGGAAAAACTAAAAAACATTTCTATTTTTCCGTCTGTCTGTCACCAGATAATGTACATTTATGTTGCCACGATAGCACTATTAAAATACTTTGGCAATAGTAAGCAATCTTGATATTTTAAAAGAAAATAACTTTTTTTGCTTTCCTTCAGACTCCTTCTGAACGAGTTATATTAGAGCTAAGCTAAGCAGATTTTAATTAGAATTTTATAGTTTATTTCAATCAGAATTACGTGCTATAAAGTTAAAATTTTTATTAACATTGAGTTTTTATCAGTAAGTACCTAATCTGGTCATGACTGTAAATATTAAATTAGTAACTTTAGTTTGTGTAATTTATTCGTGTAAGGATATTTGAATTCTCTTTTTGTTATTAATGATATTGGTATTTATTTACCGATTTCCAAAGTGAAAATCGATATAATATATTAAATAATTTTCAATATTATTATTGGCGGCTGCCAATTATTTAAAACATTAAGGGCCTGTTTCACCGCTTCCTGATAAGGCTATCTACCACTTAATTTGACAGATGGAGTATGGAAAATCTATCAAATAACCCTATCGGGCACCTTATCAGGAAGCGGTGAAACAGGCCATAAGGGCCTGTTTCACCGCTTCCTGATAAGGCTATCCACCACTTAATTTGACAGATGGAGTATGGAAAATCTGTCAAATAACCCTATCGGGCACCTTATCTGGAAGCGGTGAAACAGGCCATAAGGGCCTGTTTCACCGGTTCCTGATAAAGAGTCAAATAGGCTATTTGACAGATAATGCAAAAAATTCTGTTCCACACGTGTCTGATAAGCCAATCAAGCAGATAAAATCATTGATATCCTATCAGCCCGATCATGTGGCTGTTAAAGGTTTTATTTGTCAGATAACAAAACTTTTTTTTTGAGATCGCGAAAATATTTCCAGCCTGCAGCCATCCCGCAGCCATTATATTTTTGCCAGTTATCGTAATGATGCAGTTCAGTGTTGTGTGAACTTTCTTCAAGTTAATATAATATTATAATGATATTTTGAATAAACATGGATCTTTTAGAGATTTTAGAAGATGAATTAGATGATTTTTAGGGTTCCGCAACCAAAAGCCAAAGGGTAAAAACGGGACCCTATTACTGAGACTTCGTCAACGATATTCTATGTTACTAACGTAAGAAACTCATTGGACGTCGTTGTCTGTCTGTATGTCTTTATCTGTCTAGCCAAGTGTGAGTCCGACTCGCGCACAAAGGGTTCCGTAAAAGTAGGCCATAAATTGTGTTTTTTGTATGGGAATGGTCCTCCTTAATTTTTTATTTTATTTTAATATTATTATCAAAAGAACACATATAATTAAACTAGCTTTTGCCCGCGTCTTCGCTCTCATTAAGAATTATAATTATATATACAATCTTTTATCCCCTTAGGGGTAGAATTAATAAAAATCCTTTATTAGCGGATGCCTACGTCATATCATCTACCTGCATGCCAAATTTCAGCCCGATCCGTCCAGTGGTACAGGCTGTGCGTTGATAGATCACCATGTCAGTCAGTCACCTTTGAGTTTTATATATATATATATATATATATATATATATATATATATATATATATATATATATATATATATATATATATATATATATATATATATATTTTGTGAAAAATTCAAGTACCTACCTGTTGCCATTATTTATATATAGCAAAAAGGCCAAAAAATCATGTTTGTTGTATGGGAGCCCTCCATAAATATTAATTTTATATTGTTATAGCGGCAAGAGATATACATAATCTGAGAAAATATCATATCTCTAGCTTTTACCGTTCTTGAGTTACAGCCTGGAGATAGACAGACAGACGGACAGACAGACAGACAGACAGACAGACAGACAGACAGACAGACAGACAGACATACAGGCAGGCAGGCAGACAGGCAGGCAGGCAGACAGGCAGGCAGGCAGAAAGACAGGCAGACAGACGGAATAGCCGGGTGCCGCTTGGGAGTTGATGAGTTTAAGGGTTAATAGCATTTAAGTTTTATTATGTAACAAAATAATGTTTGTGTTTTAAAAATAGAATGTGTCAATAAATTTAAGAGAGAAATAAAAGTAATAATGCAAAAAGTATATATTACTATCCTTCAATATTCAATCACCGTTACAATTGAAATATTTAAAATTAAGTTTTATAATTACTACTTTTTATTTTCTTATTCACATTTTAAAACTAACAGAGTTAACACTTAACTGAAATGGAGGAGGAAGAAAAGCTATTAAAATAAGTATAATATAAAATATTTGAATAGCCTTTCTTCCTTCTCCATTTCAAGTTATCTACTCTTTTTTATAACGCATTTCCATCTTCAACATCAGCTGTTTCTTAAAAAAAATTCCTGGAGTTCTTCCTCAAGAAGGGTTTTTTGTAGCTTTACAAATTCGAACTTTTCTTCGGCTAATTTATCAAAAGATCTTTTTGCTTCGGGTTTACCTGTAAGGAAATACATATTTTTAATATGCAAGTATTTCATAACAAATACTTAAATAATGATATCCTGCAAACTTCAGCTAGGGAGGCAGATCTGCCCAAGATCAACATCAACCAGCTGCACTGAACACAAATACTGGTAGGTAGGTTATAAGACTGGTAGGTGATCAACTTTTAAGTCAGATCAGATACAATAATAATTATGTCACAAAAATGTTAAGTACACTGGGTGGTTGAACTTGTTACCTCTGGGTTATGAGTTATGACTTATGAGTCATTACTAATTTCACAGATTATGATGTTTGAGATTTTAATAATACTGAGTAAATGTAAATGTTCTAAAAGTCCACTGTGGACTCTTGGAAATGCTATTGTATTCTATTGTTGTCGCGGTCACCGGTGTCCTTATGGGGCTTGAAGGATTAAATATTTATTCAGTATCAGGAAAACTTACACAGAGCAGGATGTTTTTTGATCAGTAGCACCTCAATCGTGGGTATCACAGACATAATAGATTTTCATTTGTTATGCAACAGCCGGCTGCCGCTTGGGTGAAAGCTCCACAACAACTATATCATCTTGGCAAGAAGTACTAGCCACAATAATATCTATTCTGGAATCTGGAAACAAACAACATATGTACTTATAAATTTACATTATGTTTTTTTATTAAGGATTTTATCTAATGAAAATATTTACCATTCACTGTATCACTAGCTGTCATTGGGATCAGATAATACAGATTACAGAGAGTTTATTCAAACATAGGTATCAACAGCTGTCTAATCTACAACTAAAGACTGAACTGCATCATGCATGAGACAGAGCACAGCATGCTGGAGAGATTGGAGACACAAATCCATCTTCTTAGTCGTTTCCTTATCATTTCCTTTTTTCGACTTAACCTCAATCTTTAGACATGTATCACTAGTTCAATAGAACTTCCTTGAGGCTTCTTTGATTGTCTTAACTGTCTGTTTCCAACTCAGACCAAAGCAACAAGGTTTCCAACGAAATCGTGTTTTTATTATAGTAGTATAGTATCCTCAATCCCCATGGGAAAATTTACACTTCTCTCGCGATTCTTTCCGTTGTCTAATATAGCGTCTCGTATATAAACATTTTTTAGTCTACATTCTATAATACAAATCACAAAATATTAGGTAAATTATTCAAGAAACTACTTAGAAGAACATAGAACACTGAAATATTTTCAAATGTCTTGAAAGGTGTCACCTACGATTCGTTTTACGTATTTCATATTCCTTACATATTAAATATGTCTGTTGTTGAATCAAAACCTTTTGACTCTTTTAAAACAAATCTTAAGTAAAACTTTAGTAAATCCATCAATACATACGTCAACTCTATTTTTGTTGCTGTTTTTTTCTAATATATTTATGTGAAATTATGAAACTATTGTACTTTTCAATATAAGATTGGGTTAAAATGGAACGTACGACGGAAATTGCGACGTTGCCACTCCGACTGTCAAATAAGGTTAGAGTTAATTATCTGGCGCGTAATTTAACAGAGACGTACGTCGTGGAACCAAAAAAATACATCTGGTGGATTTATATGGCAGATATTTTTATGTGGTAAATAGATAATGGGAGCTTTATCAGGAAGCGGTGAAACAGGCCCTAAGGGTCTGTTTCCCCACTTCCTGATAAGTGCTGGATAGACTATACACAACTTAACTGACAGATATGGTACGGAGTATATGACAGATAAGTTGTGGATATTTTATCCGGCACTTATCAAGAAGTGGTGAAACAAGCCCTTAGGGCCTGCTATAGGATTTCTCGGATAGGCTAGATCTGAAACTTATTTGACTGATAGCAGTATGGAGTATCTGTCAGATATGGTGTGGATAGCCTATCCGACACTTATCAGGAAATGGTGAAACAGGCCCTTATTCTTATGAGACAAAAAATGTTGACACGATTCTTTCTACAGTACAACAGGCGTCTTCTACAAGATGGTGTGACAAGAACCAAACCTTCCACAGAGAAGGGTTGATCGGGGAGAGGGGCGTCTTCCCCTGGCTGGGAGTGCTACGAGTTCATATACGTAAGGCATAATATATTACGATCCAATCAGAGTTTCTATTAGAGTGATCCTCATTATATGTCGTCGGTTCTTTATAAAATTAAAATATAAAATGTAAAATTAAATACTACGAGTTACGATTATTGTCATGTTGAAAAACAAATATTCATATTATGCAGAGTTATTTAATTTTTAATGACGAATAATAATGAAAGTAAACAAACAGGAAATTTTAGTGAAATAAGCTAAAGAACGTTAATGATTGTAGATAAGAGAAACAAATTTAGCGTAGCGCTGACAGGTATTGTTCTGGTGAAGGAGGGCTACGCCATAGCGAGCGCGCAGGATGTCAGCCAGGTGCCAAGAAAACACATCATGTAAGATTCGTAAAAAGTTTATAACGAAACCAGTGGATTCTAGATATTTTGATTGATTACAAGTAATAACGTTCGAAATTTTCAAACCTCAAGTTGTCGGGCATTTGTTTTATGCTACGTCCGCACGTTTGGCGTTTGCTACAAACTCCAAATCGCCACAAATGGACACAAACGTTTGGCTTGATTTCGAAATCCATCCACACGCTTGCGAGTGAGTTAGTTTGTTCTGACGCGGCAAGCATGACGGACGTCGAAGTTGCTGTATCGGCTATAAACATTTGGCAGTTATTTTTATTTATACATATAAATAAAATTAGAGTGTCTGTTTGTAATATTGAAAGAATATATTACATACGCTACATACACCAAAACAACTTTTATCTTTATTTTTGTCTGTCTGTATGTTTGTTCCGGCTAATCTCTAAAACAGCTGGAGCTATTTTGACGGGACTTTTTTTGGTAGATAGCTTATGTAGTAAGGAGTAACTTAGGCTACTTTTCAACCGACTTCCAAAAAGAAGGATATAATGAATAAACTTTGACGCGGGCGAAGTCGCGGGCAACAGCTAGTTATAAATATAAGAAAACTATATATTGAATATAATTAATGTAATATAATTTAATACGTTTTCATTTGACCACCAGTCATTCATTTTTCGAAAGCACACCCAGACTTACTACGTACGTATAGCACGTCTGTTCACTTACAGAGCATCGACAAGAATGAACGCGCACAAACGTGTGGACGAGAGGCAAACGCTTGCGGCAAATTCTCTTTGATTTGCGTTCAAAAACCGACACTGGGTCGGATCTGCTACAAGTCTTTGCAAACCTAAACAAACCAAGCCAAACTCCCTATCCACACGTTTGTTTTTGTGACCGTTTGTGACGATTTGTTGAGGTTTGGCAAACGTGCGGACGGGCCTTTACGCATACACACGTAACTAAACTACGCCACGTCTGAAAAGTGAGGTGTAGTAGTGTGCGTAGCTTCACTACATGCACACCTACAACCAGCTGCGCTTTTTGTTTGATAGAGCTCTGTTTTCATTTTTATCTAGTCAATTTTTTTATTACTCCATGTAGAGCGGACAGCAGAGCCATGTTCGTCGTTCGCGACTTCACGCAGTGGTTCAGTGGTGTAAAAGGTGTGTCAGTTCATCCGGACTTCGAGTACAACACGTTCAACAGTATCGCTCTTCTGCAACTGACTAATAGTAGTTGTGAGTACTCTAAGGGCCGTGCCACACCGGAATAGCAGCGGTGAGGCGAGCACTTTCATTGTCATATGATTTTAAACTTTATCTTCATTATTGATCGTTTGAGAAATCGCGGCCGCCCGTGGCCGCCGGAGGCCGCCGCGCGAAAGTAATCGCCGGGCTGCTGCCATTCCGGTGTAGCGCGGCCCTAAAGGCGCTAAAACGCAAAAGTAAACGCTCATTCGGATTCAATTTTTCAGTCTGATATTAATTATGGATGGATGAAAAATACAGAATCAAATTCTGTTTATCTGTACCATTAACCTTGTAGACGAGAGGTTATAATATGAACATTCTGGTGGTGTTCTAACATCTGATAAGACTAATGGACTAAACTCATCCGAAAACTTTTGTTTGCTTTCAAGAACAAAAATATACAATTTAAATCTTTTATTTTTGAGCAATCTCGCCGATATGTTGGGCGGCATCTTCAGGCAAACTTTTAAACCAGCTTTATGCGATGGGATACACAGACAGTAAGTAGCATATTTTATTGTTCACCTAATAAATATGTAATCATCTTAAATTAAATTACTATGCGCTAAGTTTAAGGTGCCCATGGTTCCTTATTTTTAACAGAAAATAAAATACTGGAGAAGGTGCTGTATAAGATGAACTACGTGAAGCCTGATATGTGTGAAGAATTCTATAATAGAGTGGGGGTAAGTCCATTTGCATGTATTATCAGAGATTTTTTTCCAGCCCAAAGCCCAGCGACTAAAATTGACTTGACTAACATAATCAGACCAAACAATGTGGGCCCGCTATCAGCCTATTTCTGAAGGTATTTAGTTAAGCATCCAATGTTGCTCTAATCTAATAATATAACTCAAAGGTGCCTGACTGACTGACATAGTGATCTATCGACAACGCAAACCGAAACCACTGGATTGATCGGCATACAGGTAGATGTTATGGCGTAGGCATCAGCTAAAAAAGGATTTTGATCAATTCTACCCCTAAGGGGTTCAAACAGGGGATGAAATTTTGTATATTATAATACTTCTTAACGCGAGCGAAGCCGCGGGCAAAAGCTCGTGAAACATAATATTATTTACATGCATCGTGAACATAGGTTACTTTAAATATTAGTACAAAAAGCCGTGCACGGTGTATAGTTTACTTTATATCATCAGTTCAAGCAACCGTTAGCTGACGAGCAAGAGTATGTGTGTGGTGCCGCGCCCACCAACCGCGAACACTGCCGGTGGGACAGCGGCATGGTACTGGCCTCCAACACCACTGGCTATTGGCAACTGGTAAGCAAGTAACATAAATAAATCAAGCAATGGAACAGAAAGTAGAAAGTAAGAGCTACCGCACACCTGAGACACGACTGTCTTAAGACAGACTATCGCATAATAAAATGCACTAGATGCGCACATATTTTGAGACAAAACATCTAATAGACAAAGTTGTCTAATGCGCCCTGCGACAAGTCTGACTAACGACTGTCGGCTTCCCTTTAAAGTATATGCGTACGCGCACATCTACGACAAAACTGTCTAACCACAATATATATAACTACCAGTAGTTCGACTCAAGGCTCGGAAACCTGGTTTATCTTCGCGATCCTGTTCGTTAGAAACGCCATACATTTCCAAAAGAGCGTTTTAATTTGCATTCCGCTCTGAACGGTCCGAAATTATTTCTGGTTTTGAATTAAGAGCAAAATTAAATTGCTCACTGCTCAAAATACCGGTTAGAACCGTTCGCAGTTATGTTCGCCCCGCCCACACACACACACATCACGACCATCACCCATTGTCCACACATAAACAAGTTATGGCCTATTGGCTATTAGATGGTGCACTAGAAAGGGATAGAAGATATCACTCCACACTAGTTACTTTCCGCGAGAAATTAACCATTTCAGAAGCAATACCGCTCGCATCTCTATTTCGCTCCGAACGAACACTTATCCAAAAACCTGGATATAGAGCGTTTTAACCTGGTTAAAAGAATAACGGTTCCGAGGGTTACTTTCCGCGAGAAAATAACCAGGTTAATTTCAGAAACAATACCGCTCGCATCTCTATTTCGCTCTGAACGAGCACTTATCCAAAAACCTGGTTTTAACCTGGTTAAAAAAGTAACGGTTCTGAGCTCTGGACTTCGACTGCAAAGAGACGGACAGGTTTCAATATATTATGTCAAATTCGTCGAGTTTCACTAAGATTATGAATAGAATGTGCCTCGCGCTGGCTGATATAATCTATTTTTAAATACTTATAGATTTCATAATTAGTTTCTGACAATTTTAATCACATGTGCCAAAACATAAACAATAATACGACCAAAAACAAAAACACGTCCAGCGATCCAAGTACTATCTTTCCCGTCGAGTCTTTCCCGTTTATTTTCTAAGTTATTTTTATCCGAATGAGAACTTTAATTCTATCTATATCTATAAATTTTTTCAGAACTGCTCGCAATAGACGTAAAATGCACTCGGTTTTAATTTTATTAATAAACAATTTGTTATTTGAAATACCTAAGTTGTAAATATAAATTATTTCAAATTGAAGTGTTTCACAACCCATTTTTAACCCTAGCGATTTTCGATATACCTACGTCAAATTAAAAAATTTCGAACTTCCAAGTCGGCATACTCTATAATTCTGTCTACTCTGTCCGGGCGTTCTCTACTGTTTAATATTATACAATTGTATGCGTTGCGTCATCGCAGTCAAGACAGTTTTGACTTGGTGTGCGCCACATGATAGACACAACTGTTTTAATTGTGTCGTAAGACTGACTTGTCTATGTGAAACAAGTCCACATCCTGAGGATGCTCCAACACTGGAGCATCCTGAGGATGTGGACTCTACGAACACTCTACGTCACTTGACGGACGTTCTTCGTAGAGTCCACATCCTGAGGATGCTCCGGTGTTGGAGCGAAACGCGCGTCGAGGTTTTCAACCTGCATGGTGGTGAGGGGCCTTGCACGGATTTGCCAACATTATTGCTTGTGTGGTGGTGGTGTTTGCAAGTTCTTGCATGCGAGTGTACGCATAGGCAGTGTAGGAGGAGGGAGGTGCTGTACGCATGCCTATGCGTGCACTCACTCATTTACTTAAAGGTGGAAGTTTATTTCGCGGAATATTGCTAAAAATAATAACAAAGAAATTTTAAGCTATGGATTTCCGCAAAGTAACGCCTGATTCCATTAACTATTCTATGTCCTTTCTCGGGACTCAAAGCATCTGCATACTAAATGTTTTCAAAATCGGTTTAGCGGTTTGGGCGTGAAGAGGTACCAGACAGACAGACTTTCGCATTTATTTATTTATATAAGCCAACAAAAATTACAATTATACATACATAATATTAACAAGGATTAAATATTGATCATGGTTATTGCACTTTAATTGCTATTAAATTGGCTATAAAGATACTAAATAAATAGTGTCTTGTGTCGAACTCGAACTTGACTCGAACTCGAACTCGACTCAAACACGACTCGAACTCGGTTGTCTGTAAAGTCGGTTTACTGACGATAGTTGAACGTGACAACGTCATAGCCTTAAATGGAACGCCTCAGAGCGAGGTTACGCCACATATTGCGTCATGTTTTTTCGTGCGCGCAGTCCATATCGAATTATAAGACGTTGTCACGTCAAAAATTTACTTAAATGAAATTTAACCAAATTTATAATATACACACCGGCAAAATTAGCGGAACATAATAAAATTTTATTTTTTTTGAAAATTAATCGCTGTTTTTTATATATTTATTTATTAATTTAATAATTGATGATTAAAAAATAAAACTTATATAAATTTAGGGCATAAAAACGTGTAAAATTAAAAAAATCTGCAAAAATCTAAAATTAAGAAAAATCTTTGAAATTTCAGTAGTAAGTTTTTGAGTTAAATTCTTCATTTTTACTTAAGAAATGCCATTTTAACAGCGTGTGATGCCTTCTATGGATCTGAAGAGAGTCTGGATACGCCATTACATGCTTGCATTTTGATTGTCAATCATTTCCTGTGGGATATTCTTCTACTCCTCCAGTAGCGCCAACTCGAGCTCCTGAACACATTTTGGAGCTGGAGTTTTAATTCGTACCGTTCACCCATTGATGTTCCACACGTTCTCAATCGGCTCCACATCCGTAGACCGTGCTGACCTCTCCACCTGGGCTACGCTAGCATCATTTAGGTCATAATGCCCGATTTTTTTACTCTATGGACGCGCAAAAAATTGAAGTTACTACCTAAAACTGTGTAAAAGGCACAATCTGCAGTTCTAGGATGTCTGTGCTATTGCCCTGTACTGTCAAAGTACCATCATTAACAATCATCAGCTCTGTGCGGGCTCCAAATCATATGCAACCCCAAACCATTACGAAGCCTGCATGATATACCACTGTTTCCGTTAAGTTTGATGGTCTATAGCGTTCCTTACGATTTATCCACATTTTTTATCGCCTGTCAATAAAATTTGCACAGAATTTGCTCCCATCACTGTACAGCACACGATTTCACCCACTTGTCAAATTTTGATGTTCACGCGCAAATCTTAGCCTGGCTCTTTGGTGCCCTGTCTCAAGTTTTGGTGCCCTTGCTGGCACCTTTGAGTTTAATTTAACTTCTTTGAGTCTTCTTCTTACTGTACAATCACTTACAGGTACATCTCGGACCTGTTCCTATAGGTTTCATCTCTGCAAAGCAGTTTAAGGTCGATTTCTTAAGGCTTGTACCCTTACAAAACGGTTATCCTGAACCTTTGCCACCCGATATCTGCCTTGTTCTCGTCTTCGAACGTAAGATCCAGTCTCTCTGTAGCGTTGAAATTTACGATGGACCACGAAAGCCGACACACCTAAGGCCTGACTGACCGAACGGTAGGTGTGACCTTTCTCTATCGTGGTTACAGCTCTAGCTGTCGTAGATACTGGAAAATCCACTAATTTTGTATCTAAGCAATGTGTTCTTCCAAAAACCAAACAATCAAATGAGCTGGCATACCTTGCACCCCGCTAAAAACGCCATTCTTATCAGAAACACTTACAACGTCAATCATCGAAAAACACTTAGTAGGGCATAATTGCAATAAAAATCTGTCAACTTGCCAGTTTTGTTCAATATTTTATTTCTTAAATGAGCTTAGAAACTATAAAAAAGGATTTCACACAGCCCGACCCACTTGAATTCAAGTTGTGGCCCTTTTTACTTATGTTCCGCTAATTTTGCCGGTGTGTGTATTCGTATGGATACACATACAATACAATAATTAATAATTACAATTTTAGGTCGGTTTCGGTGTCGGTGGTCCCGGGTGTGCGGCTCCTGCCCGCTTCATCTCCACACCTCACTATCTACTGTGGATTGAGTCCGTCATAGAAGATAATGAGCCGACATATTATCATGGATATAATATTAAGTAGACTAATTTTATTATTAGATAAATTTTCATGTTCTTCAATAAGAGGATACGCCAAGAACTATCAAACCTTTTTTGGAAAATATAGATATTATTACTAGCTGCCCCAGCAAACGTTGTATTGCCCTATAAAGTATATTTTCGCCCATATTATTATTTTATTGAAGTGACTAAATAAGTATGTCACCATGGCAACGTCGTCCATCGCTATCTCGTCGCACAAACAATGGTCGCCGTCAGTCACGAGTTGTAATCATTTACAATTATTTATTCAACAAATGCACTTATCAATATAAAAAGTAGCCAGTAGCCGATTCTAAGAACTACTGAATATGCGTATAAAATTTGGTAAAAATCAGTAAAGCCGTTTCGGAGGAGTACGATAACTAACATTGTGACACGAGAATTTTATAAAATACTTATACGATACAATAATATATCAGATATATTTTCCAATAAAGATTAATGTTAAGAAACATTGAAATTATCTCAAGATTTAACATACTAGACATAATAAACTAATTAGTAATTAACTAATTACTAATAGATCAAAATAAAACCGCGAACAAACAGCTACGCGCGTAGCCGTACGCCGCTGTTTGCTACGCGCTACGCAGTAAGCTATGCCGGCACGCGCTGCTGACTGCTGAGTAAAACCTGTTTATTTATTTTATGCTTCCAGAATCATCCATAATACATATTTAACAAAGGTCACATTGATATTATAATTGAAGTCAGTAAGTACACATGCAGACAAATACATTAGAAACTCTGTCTATAACATCTCTACTCCTATATCCGTCTACGATCAATTAAAACTTATTAATCAGGATTTAACGCGACTTATTCAAGTAGTAATGCTTTTAGTATTTAGTTATAATTTTTAGTTGTACTATATACTTTTTTTTCTTAATTAATAAGTCTCGTTAAGTCCCCATTAATAAGTTTTAATTATAATGCAACGCGAAAGTTTAAAATTTAATTCGTTTTCAATAGTTACCAAAATCACGCATATTGACCAGTATCTAATCTAATTTTGAAAGTTTAACAAACATTAACTTCTTGATGTCATCTGTAATGCGTCCTCCAAAAAGGTCAACTGATACTCGTTACAGTAATTCACAGCAATACCTAAAGTTAACGACACTATTAGGCCCGAGATATAAAATTATACGGCCAATAGAATGGTCGTTGGTGACAAACGAAGTATGGCGTTACTGTTATTATTATGTTCCAAATTAAACTTCAATTTGCTTCAACTTTTGGGATCGTTGACTTTCACCCTTGGAGGACTTTGGGGAAGAAGCCACGTTGGTCTATTTCGTTGCGGTGTCGCAGCGTCGCTAATACGTCACGATACGATACTCCAACGTTTAGTTGGATCGCCGTAACGCAATCTAGCATGCGTTGTTCCATTCAGAACGCAACAACGGTTAAAGTATTATATTATTATTTTTACTATGAAAGAGAGTTGGAAAGAGAATTAATGTTTCGGTGCGTTGCTTGCGTATTCGTAGATTTGACGAAAAAAATATATTATAACATAAAGGCTGTTATAATCATCACCCGAATTTGGCGCTAGATCAGCACCGGCCGACCAACGAAATGATGACTAACATTCAAATATTTTCCCTAACACTTGGTGTATGGAATAAATAGTTTAAATATACAGGGTGTTACCAAACTATGTGATAATATTGACCTTATGGGTCTAGAGTTCGCTGGAAAAATAATAGCGCTGAAAGAGCAACCATTTTTAAACTAGCCCATACAAATCACAAAAAAAATATCTTTCAGTGCTGCTACTTACATAACGAACTCTATACAACTCTACACAACCTAAATTATAATCACATAGTTTGTTACACCTGTATGTATAAGAAATTCCGAAAACCTTGTCTCAATAATGATTAATGCTGTATAAACGTTTTTAATCCATAACATTCAATACAAAACGCTTTCTAGGCAGAGGTGGTTAATGTACTTTAAAAATGTAAGTAAAGACTCAATAAGTGAGTAAAAATGTCTCCACCATAAAAATAGTGCATAGTAACTTTAATCCCAAAATTACCATCCATGGAACAAATTTATCGACTTAAATCCATACTTTATAGCAATTTTAAAGACGCTGACAAGGAATTTCCATATTAAACATGCGATAATGGCGATTGTTGCGACGTTCTTTATAAAGTTATTACAAAGTATCTATGAGCGAGGTATTCCAATTGCCTGGGGCACCTTTATTATGCCCGCTGTACACTCTCGCCGAGAGCTCTCGGGCGAGAGTCTCGTGCGAGAGCCCCTTGCCCGAGTGGGATCATGTACATTCTCGCTTAGTTCAATCGCAGTAAAGAACTCAGACAAGATGGAGGAAAACGACCATTCACCATTCACCATGCATCGAAAGATATCATTGTAATCCAAAGATTTATAATCATATTTAATTTTATTTCTCACAAATAATTACTTATAATGTCGTTTAATATTGTTATTTTTCTGTTCTACACTGTCCAACGGCGGGACTAGTACTGAAAGACGCGAGAGTGTACAGTAGTGCGCTCGTTTTCCTCGCGAGACCCTTTGTCTCGGGCGCAAAATACCGACAACGGACCGAGAGGGTCCGAGACAGGCGAGACGAGGCGAGCGCACCCATTTACACTCTCGCACTCGGGCCGCCTCGCTGTGTCTCGGCGAGAGTGTACAGCCGGCTTTAACTTGCTCCGATCTTGCTTCGATAGAGTTTTCTTGTTACTGTTATGGCATTCAAACCCATCGTAGCTTTTGTAAGTAGCATGCTTACGGAAGCACTGTAATTTTATTTTTTTTTAGGAAAAAAATAGATTTGTCATTCTAGAGCAGTGGTTCTTAACCGGTGGTCCGCGGACCGCTGGTGGTCCCTGGAGATATTCCAAGTGGTCCGCGTAGCCATCCTAATATGTGAGAATTCAGAAGTTAGTAAAGAGTGTGCAGTCACAAAAATTACATTCAGTACTAAAATTAAAATCAGTAATTTTTAAATATTTGCCAAACGAAAAGTTAATGAGTGCTAATCAAACAGCTCTAAATTTAGGGCTGGGTAACGAACTGGGTGGTCCGCGGTAAGACAAAAATTTTGTAAAATGGACCATTTAACAAAATTTTCGTGACTAAAGTTAAGAACCACTGGTCTAGAGTGTTAAGTACTGCCATTACATAGCAAGAGAGAGCACTTCTGAGTATGGCGTCCGTACTGCAAAATGAAAATATCTTCTGGACATAATGGGCATTGTCCAAAAAAAATCACATGTACTTTTTATATTTTTTTTCCTTAAAAAAGGGTATTTTAAGAATATAAATTAAATAATTTTGAAATTCATTGGCTAGTTTTTTCTCAATAAATTTTTAAAGTTTCGCTCTGACGTCATCATCGGCGGCCAATTGACCTCTGCAGTATGTTTAAATTTCCTTTCAATCTTATTATAATGGCTGGTTCGTCAAATGCAAGTTCTCATTATGTGAAAACTGATACGAAAAGCTTACCAAAAGTTCTAAACGTAATATTGGTCGAATTTATTGCTAATTTAACGCCATTGAAGGTCAAACTAAGGATAAACATATTTGTTCAAAAATGTAAGTAACTAATGGGTATTTTTTTCGTTTATATACAGAAAAACCATCACTGACCTTATTCCTCGAAATATTTTTGTAATGAGCAAAATTAAAAAAAAAAAAGGGACAATCCCCATTACACTATTTTCATATTTATTATTTATCATTCTTTCCATAACAGTAAAGTATTTGTAAAAAACCCTTATCATAATTGTTATTCTGTTATATTTTTACTAAAGCGGGTATTGAATGAAGAGATGCTACTGCGAGTGCTACTTAAGATGCAAAATATGTCGAAGTACATCAGTCAATGGAGTAGGGTGTCCCCAATACATGATATCCTTGATACAAAATTTTATTTCGTCTTCTTGATAGAATAATGCGAAGGCAATTACAAGTTTATCAAGAGAGAGCTGTTGTAATTAGACAACTACTTAAATATAACCAGCGGATTCCGAAATAAAAATATGTCTTGTAAGAATGACGAAAAGTGTAGAAGGACATGGAAGTATATTTTATGTTGTTTGAATAAAAGTGTAAATGGCATGGACAACTGCAGTTCGATCTTCTCTGTAACATGGTGGCCAGCCTATATCTCTGAGTACAGGTTTACAGTCTCTTATTAGATACGATATTGTATGTACTGTCACTTCTTGGTGGAAATTCATGTTCAGATAAATAATTTGACACTGTCCTTGCACTTATTCCACTTTATTTTAGTAGATTTATTACAAATTTAATAAATACACACCTATTGGGACCCAGCAGAGAGAGGTGTGTATTTATTAAATTTGTAATAAATCTACTAAAATAAAGTGGAATAAGTGCAAGGACAGTGTCAAATTATTTATCTGAGTCTCTTATTATTATATGAGAAACAGGATTTTACATCATATTGTACTTTCCGGGTTCTGCTAACGTGTGGTCACTCTAGCAGCAGGTGTGGTGTTAATTACATTAGTCCTGTGTCTCGAAAACGCCCATCGTGTTGACACCCGCGCCGACATAATGGATACAGTGTAATATTGTTGTAGTGGCAGCACTAAATTAAATTTTGCTTGACTTTTTTATAGTTGCTTGCGTCTTTGTGAATAAGGAGTAACTGTATATCAAGCAGTGAAAGTGGTAAAAATACTTTTATAAAGGACTAGAGTCTAGACTAAATGACCTAGTAGAGACGCCAGCAACTCGGTTGCGTCAAAATTGTTTTGTACACACAAAACTATTACATACAAAAACTCTACGAATAATAAAAATTAAAGAAAAGTAACTCCGTCAAAAAACATGTTCCACAATACGTCTTGTTAAAAATGTGTACCAGGTACACATTTCAATAAGTACATTTGCAATATTTAGGTGGCTTTGAGCGAGCGGTATCAGGCTGACTTTACATGACATTTCGAAAGGTACCCAATTTAAAACGGTAATAACTATTATGGGATACGTTTTCTTGTGAACACGCAACGTGTTTCCTCCGTTGTGAACAGTGTAAGCAATGTGGTGAGGAGCTGCCGGGTCTACATGTACGCCGATGACAAGTGCTTGCTCTACTCGGCAAAGAATATCCAGGAGGCTCGGGCGGTGCTGCAGGCCGACTTTGACCGCATTACCAGGTGGGCTCATGACAACGGTATCATACTAAATATAAACAAAACTAAGGTCATGCATATTTATTCTCCATACAACAAAGTAGCAAAAAAATGTAAACAAGTCAGAAATAAGTATTACAGGACATACATATGAATGCATGCATGAGAATAATGCAAACTGTTTATGTTAAAAATTGGAATATGTTGACAATTTTAAATATTTAGGGCTATGGATAGATACACATATGAATTGGAAGTTACAGGTTGACTCAGTATGTGGTCGGCTACGTTCAGTCTTAAGTAAATTTTATTCATTAAATATGTCATTAAACAAGAAAACACTACGGGTCATATACTTTGCACTTGCGGATTCGCTGCTCAGTTACGGGTTGAGTACCTATGGCCGTACATTTAAAACATATTTAAACGCCATTAAGGCATTACAAATCCGTTTTATGAAGTATCTCGTTACTTCAAAAACAAAGATAGAATGTAAGAAGGATTATAGTAAATTACTCAACATTTGTCAAGTTCTCTCTGTTGATAAAAAGGTAGAATACCTGATAGTACTGGAGTAACTTCATAATGATCAGTACAATACACAGGCAGGACATAACTATAATACAAAAAATGTAACACTAGGCAAGTTGGTAGCACCTTTTATTAATAATTATTATGGAAAAAGAACAAACAAAATACTTAACTCCCACATTATATAACAAATATTCATGGCTAAGAACACACTGTGACACATCAGATAAAAAGATCAATAAATCTAGGGTCAAAAATAAATTAAAAAAGTAATGTTAAAGTAAAGCTAAAATGTACCAACTGTTATTTATTTTATAGCTACGTTATTACAGTGACTTCTTCTTTTATGCATATATTATACGAATGTGTATTGTGTAATACATACAATTTGTATATGAAAGGTTTATAATTTAATACAGGAGTAATGTTCCTTTACTTATTTAAAATAATTTACATATTACTTAATAAAACAATTTGCTACAATAGAACACATACAGTATACAACTAGTAAGTTTGTTAGTGCACTCAAAAAAAAATGTAATAATTATTCAAGCTAGTGGTGATAAATGATAATGCAGAAGTTTGAAAGTAGGTCATTTACATTGGTATGTTTCTTGGGTTTTTAGTTTTTACATGATGTTTTGTAAGGAATATAATGTTATAATAAGTAAAGTATATAAAGCATACAAACATAAATGTATAACTCTTTTTAAGTTATGAATTAGGTATGAGGATTGTATACACAGAGGTTGTTAGTGGGCTTTCTTAAATGTTAATTTACAATGTAAAACTTGTTCAGTACAGTGCAATTATAAAATATCAAATATGTCAATAACTACTGTTTGTTGGGCTGGTTTCTAAGGGTACTTGCTTAGCTGTGTCATCTCATTACAATATTAGTTACATATTATTTATGTACTCAATATAGTGGGCTTTCATAAATGTTAATTTAATTTATAATGTAAAATTTGTTCAGTACAGACTACACTGCACTTTAAAATATCAAATATGTCAATACCTAATTACTGTTTGTTGGGATGTATGCTTAGGGTACTTACTATTTACTAAGCTGTTTTAAGCTCATTATAATATTAGTTACATATTATATAAGTACGTAGTATAGGGGGCTTTCATAAAGGTTAATTTATAATGTAAAACTTGTTCAGTACAGTACAATTTAAAATATCAAATAGGTATGTCAATAATTTTGTTCTTTGGGCTGTATTCTCCGGGTAGGTACTTACTTAGCTGTCACATTTCGATACTTGTTACATTTATACTTAGAATTATTTAATATAGTTACCTATTATATAGAATTATTAAAGTAAAAAGCGTGAAGCCCGCCGACAAACCGCTATGTGGTTTGGCGGGTTATTAGAATAAGTTTTTTTGAATACTTCTAATAAAGGATTTTATTATTATTATTATTAGTTTTTATTATTCGTAGCAAAGTAGCGTAGACATTACCATACAAATGACGGCACGGGAGCTCGTTGCAATTAAGGAGTACAAATAAACAAACTTCTGGAACAATAACCTATAAATATGAAGTAGGAGGTGTACAGGCGGCTACAACCCATACTAATATTACAAAGGCGAAAGTGTCTGTATGTCTGTTACTCTTCGGCCTTCGCACCGCTGAACAGATTTTGCTGCAATTTGGTACATTTGTATGGAAAAACAGTGTTAGCGTATGCTCTTAATGACAAACAAGGTGTTGCTTATTTTTACATCTTATACCTGGTTGTACAGGAGCAAACCTGATGATATCTTTTCTTGAAGGTCGTTTTCTATCTTTGTCATTTAATAACATCTTTAAGAAAATTGGATAATCTTTTAGATTTGTGTACAAACCTTATCTGCTATAGATAAACCATCGACTGATAATCTCATGATACTAATCAAAGTATTTTAAACTCTATAACCATATGGCAATGTATATTATACATTAACAATGTGAATATAGATTACACTAAAAATATTATTAAGGTCGATTACACACTAATAAAATGTATGGTCCTGTACGAAGTGGACATAATATATTTTAATTGAATTTTAATTGAACAATTAAATCAATATTTAGATAATACATAATACCTATCTACTTCTACTATCTTTGTAACAAAAATATTATGTACTTAGTTAAAAATAAGTCGGTACCTAAGTCTAACATGTCTGGTCTCTGGTCTAACTAAATTTGTTTAATTATGAGTTTTTTCAGTGCTACAAGCATCCATTACTAGTGTAAGTAAAGACGCCATCTTGTCAAGTGTCACCTGAGAGACAGCTGATTCAAAAATTAAATTAAATAAATAAAATTATTCTTATCATCAGCTGATCTATTTTTTAAAAGACAATGTGTGTGGCTGCCTTAAATGTGTAATAAGATACTTCTTAACAAAATGCGGAAAATTTTGCAAACATTTTATTGGTGCAGGCGATTCTAGACACAAGACACCGATCATAAAGGCCATTTTCGAGTGCTGATATTTCTCAATGTCACCACTTTATATGGAATTTTGTTTAGTGTCTCAGTTAGCGTTGGGAAGATGTTCTTGGATTTGAGAGAGATGTGTTTTCTGATCTTCTTCTTGATAATGTTGACTTTAGTGTTCTCGTACCTTTATACTTGTGATCTGGTGATCAACAGATTCGTGTTCAAGTTGTTCCGTGAGTATACTTTTAGTATAATGGCTGGTTTACTTCTAATCCTGTGATCCAACACAGCGCTTGCAAATTCCAGTGAATTCCAGTGCATGTTCACACTATTCCAGTAGTGATCCTCACTGGATGGGGTCACTGGATTGAAATATACCCCCTATAATAGTATTGTTGCTGACATTATAGAATATCTGTTGTCAGTCAAGAATTTCATTTTCGTATTTTGACAGTCTGTAGATATTGTGGAATATCTGCTGTCGAATTTCTGTTGCATAGCTATCGCAAATCGCCCTGCCGGTGTATCGAAATTCAAATTGAAGCCTCAGCCCTCAATAAACCCTTGAAAGGCTTACAGCCGCACTCAAAGACGAATATTAATTAAAATGTAATAATGAATATTTTGACATAAGCCCTATATAGTAGCATCTGTCACATTCTTCATTAAATTGAAATTTAATCATGAATAATAATTAATGTTCCTGAGTGCGACAGTTAAAAGTAGAACTTTAAAACAAAACTGTCTAGTTTAACTGCAACATTAGGTTAATTGGACATTTCTAACGTTGCCCAAATGCCTCCCCTGCCTGCAACACACATTTAATTATTATCAAATCTGCCAGTTAGATAACTATTATCACCACTTATTATTTTGTCGATAAAAACGTAACAAAGAAAAATATTTTGTACGAGGTGTCATAAAGATGGAATTTTTGGGTTATTTTGCACCCTTTCTGCTATTGGCTGGAATATATGGGTTGACATGCATCTGTCTGTACTGCTGTGAATTTTTTGGTAAGTCTTTTTGATTTAACATAAACTGTGCTAGTGCTACATGAGTCATTATTTATCTAAGTACGGTCTACTTATAAAAATATAACCTATTCAAATTTTATTTGTTAAAACACTTGTTTATTATAATTTAAAGGAAAAAACAATATTGAATCTTAAATCCGGTGAAATGTTAACAAGAAACTAAGTTAGACCTGAAAAATAAAAGTAAGAAAACAACATTCTAAATTTTTAGGTAAGTAGTTCCGGAGTTCGCGATAGATGGCGCTTAACCAATATTAATGTTTTTTTGTCAATACATAATAATTAGTCTTGGAAATAACACAGGCGTTTGTCACACCTTCAACTTGTTAGTTGCTATCTCTATTGCGATTAAAATGTCGTTATACTCGTATCGTGCTATGGAATTGGAAGCAGACGCAATGCAGTTTCTAGGTGTTTTTGCGACTTTTCTTCTGTTAATCATGTTTATTGGATTAGTTTGCCTCTGTATACGTAGCTGGGAATACTTTGGTGAGCATATTTTAGTTTTTTTTTAAATAGTATAGCTTATGGTTAAGGTATAATGTAATTCAGCCTGTAAATAAACTTAATTTATTTGATTTACGTCTCCTGTGAACAGAATTTAGCAAATTTCCTTAAACAGAGTTTTATGCTATTGCTTTTTAATGAACAAGAATGGTGCTCGAAATAATTAAAAATGTTATCAAAATATTATCTGATAACAAGTTCAACTCTTCGCTTTGTTATTAATTTTAGTACTGCTACTACACGATAGATGACGCTTTTTATGGAATCTGGGTGCACGGTAGTGCACCCGCCGAGACGAGCCAAGCGAAGCGCGAGGGCACTACCTACCTTTTCTCGAAGTGTTTCGCCGTTTTTTGAACCTTCATAATTATATTGGTTTCCGTTGTAGCAAGTAGTTCATATTCTCAGGATATAATGTCATCAATAAACTTAGTAAGCATACAAAGTCTCAATTGAGTAGCTCTTATACTTTAGATTTTATTGATATCTAAAATACGCCGATTTCGTCACTGACTCACTGATGATCATCAAAATGTTTGGCTACTTCCTGAAGTGCTAGAAAGCTGAAATTTTGTATGTAATCTAAGTTTAGTATACAACCAACAATGAAATTCATAAACTTGTAATTTTCGTCCCCCATCCCCTAAAATTGGGGGGAGCGGAAGTTGACCCTTTTTTTTGTTGATTCCGATGTGCCCGATAGTTTATATTCTCAGGATAAAATGTCAATAGACTTATTGAACATTAGACGACGCCCGCAACTCCGTTGCGCCAAAATTTCTATAGCGCGCGAGAACCGTACATTTTTTCGGGATAAAAACTATCCTATGTCCTTTCTCGGGACTCAAAGTATCTCCATGCCAAATTTCAGCAAAATCGGTTCAGTGGTTCGAGTGTGAAGAGGTAACAGACAGACAGACAAACACACTTTCGCATTTATAATATTAGTATGGATTCAAAGTCGCAATTGGATAGGTCTAATACTTTATATTTTACTAGCTGTTGCCCACGACTTCGTCCGCGTCAACATAGTATAATAACAAAGATGGATAGTTTTCCCCTTTTTGTAATTCCTTATAAAAAGGGTAAAAACGGGACCCTATTTAAGCAAACCTCAAACACAAACGTCAATAAACTTTCATGTTTATAACTCAAGAAATGACGGACTTTCATTTAAACTTTCAACCCCTATTTCACCCCCTTGGGGGTAGATTTTTCAAAAACGCTTAAACACGTATCCGATCATTTTTAATCAGTAGCCCAAACATAAAATTTCATGTTTCTAACTCAAGAAATAACGGACTTTCATTCAAACTTTCAACCTCTATTTCACCCCCTTTCAAAAATTTATTTCTTAGTAGGTGTCTACTTAATAATTATAACAACCCTACTCACTAAATTTCGTGGCTGTAACTTTAATAGTTTTTGCTCAGCGATGATGAATCAGTCAGTCAGTCAATAAGGACATGTAATTTTATAAGTATAGATTGAAATCTAAAATACGCCGAAATTTGGTTATACGCCGTAAAATAAGTTTAGGTAATGAAAGTTCAAAAATATCTTTACCAATTTTATGAATAAGGACATGAAAGTTTACACGGGATGGACACTAAAAACCTCTTAATAAAAAATAAAAAAAAACACTAAAAATAATAAAAATACTGCCTAGCAAGTAGCAAAATACCTATAAAAAGGACTGAAATCCCACCAAAAACATTTCATGTAAAAGTTACCTCGACGACCACAAAAGGTTTGCCCTGTGAAAAAGACATCTAATGTAGAGCCAAGCTTCTGGAGGCCTACCACGAAACCGTTTTGAGACTCAAACAATCGGACGAGAATGCCGCGTCCTGCTCTAACAATGTCATTTTACGTTTGTAAGAGTGGGACGCAACATTTTCGTGCGATTGTTTGAGTCTCAAAACCGTTTCCTGGTACGGGCCCTGAATCGACGCGGCCTGTATGTATGACTTGGCTGTTTCGTTACTTTCTTAATCAGATCAGAAACTAAATATTCGCCTCATCTCCACGACGACGGTAGCGAAAAGCGAAAGCCATACATACTTATTTCTTACTTATATGTAGAATTTGTTGGAGTAAGGGTCGTTAGAGTTAGGCCGCGTCGATTCAGAAGCTTGGCTCTACATTAGATCTGATGTCTTTTTCACAGGGCAAACCTTTTGTGGTCGCCGAGGTAACTTTTACATGAAATATTTTTGGTGGGATCTTCATTTTTAGGGTTCCGTAGTCATGGAACCCTTATAGTTTCGGTCTGTCTGTCCGTCTGTCTGTCTGTCTGTCCGCGGTTTTACTCAGAGACTATAGGACCTACAAAGCTGTAATTTGGCATGAGTACACATATTAATGATGGCAACAAAATGGTATGAGAAATCGTAAAAAAATATTTTTTTTATGGCCTACACATCAAGCGGGGATGAATATTTTTTTTCGCGCCCACCCCATCGTGCGGGGTGTCGTTGAATTGTTTTTTTAAAAATATTGCGAGTATTCATAGATCATTTTCCGATTTAGGGATCCGTTTGTGAAATATTAAGTTTTAAAGTGGAAAAAATCGTTAGAGTCCAGTGTTCCCCCCCTTCTACCAGCGAAACGGTTGGTTCTGGAAATGTGAAAAAATTCACGGGAGTAGAAAATATGCTGAATTTAAAAGGAAAACTATCACAGCTAAGAAGACGTCATAAGTTATTGAGTAATAGTCGATCAACTAAAAAAATGTATTCGGCGAAGTATAAAGGAACTTTTCGTTTAAATTCCTTTGAAAGTAAGTGAGATGATGTTGTTAATAGTGTAAAATACGCTATAAATGTACGTTCATTGACCATAAAAAAATTGTTAAAAACTAGCGGTACTACTACCCTGTATTGCGCGTGGCCCGACACGCACTTGGCCGGTTTTAAAAGTAAATAAAAGGGACAACAGACACGGTTAACTTTTAAGTAATAATAATTAAGAGCGTCCACCGTTGAAAAGCCACGTCGTCCAGAATCCATAAGGAGGCATGTATAAATGGCGAGAGACTTAAGAAATTTAAATGGTCCAAAACGTCTCTAGTTCGTCGTCGTCTCGCTGGTCACGGGTTAAAAAAACTGATCAAAGATCGTCAGACTGTTCTCGTGTACCATCGAAGAAATTGATTCATAGGTAAAGGACGGACCTACAATGATAGTTGTGATCTGTCGGATAAGTTTGACTTAACGCGACCAAATTACTTAGGTCCGTCATCACTCATCTGCCTATGAACCAACCTCTCTGATAGTACATAATATACGAGAATGCACAAAATATAGTCTTGTGACCTGTCAGGTCGGTCTGCGGTGAGTCAGAATGCATCGATCAGACTCCCCGTATGTCTTCTTAAAACTCAGAAATACCGCGATAAAGTTACAGCACTGCTTAAAACTGCAAATTACTGCCGTAACAGCAGTTATTTGCACAATACTCAATAGGGCATATTAATCAAAAGGCCAATTTTTATTTTTTTATTAAATAAGGGGGCAAATGAGCAAACGGGTCTCCTAATGGTAAGCAACTACCTTCGCCCATCATGGACGCTCGCAACATCAGAAGAGCTGCAGGCGCGTTGCCGGCCTTTTAAGAAGGCATACCTACGCTCTCTTCTTGAAGGTTTGTCGTATTGGTCCGGAAATACTACTAGTGACAGTTCGTTCCAAAGTTTTACAGAGTCTTTTGTATACATAGTGTAACAAAACAAAGTGATAATACTTTAGGGTGCTTATGAGTAACCTTATAATATATTGTATCCATACTAATATTATAAATGCGAAAGTGTGTCTGTCTGTCCGTCTGTCTGTCTGTCTATTTGTTACCTCTTCACGCTCAAACCGTTGAACAGATTTTGCTAAAATTTGGCATAGAGATACTTTGAGTCTCGGGAAAGGACATAGGATACTTTTTGTTCTGAAAAAATGTACGGTATCCGCGCGATAATCGAATTTTGGCGCAACGGAGTTGCGGGCATCATCTAATACTGTATATAAATGAAAATGAAAGTAGCAGCATCGGACACTAAGTTGAAAGTAGACAACAAGTTTAAAACTACTGAAAACAGAATGAAATCTTAAAAATAGTGAACAAAATCTTAGCAAAAGTGTGCCACTTTTCGTTGCGTATTTTTCCACACTTTTCGACGCATGAGAAAATATTTGTTTAATGATAGTGATCATTATAAAGCCATGCCGTTTGCTTCTAACAAGAAGTTTTATTATCGTCGTATTTACGATACAGCGAGATTATTAATTTGCTATAAATACAACGTTATTATCAAACCTGCCAATAGTGCTGGAGTGACCGCGTGTGAATTATTAAAATGTGTACATTATTACATTGATTAATAATTATTAATAATATATGTAAATAATATATTGACAATGGAATTGGAGTTGAGTTTAGTTGACTTAGTAGCTGCGTTTTTTATGTTCGTAATATTTTGCGGTTTTACGTGGTGTTGTTACAGTGGTTTTGTTTATATTGGTAAGTTTTTTGTTTTTCTTTTTTAACGCTGGCTATTAGTATTAGTTAGTAGAAAATAAAATAGATAAGTATTACCTTATTTTATTTTCTAATACTATATAAAAGTGAAATTAAATACAATATTATAAATAAAAATGTATAAAGTAAAAATGATAAAATAAAAATGTAGTTTTAAATATTGATTGAGCAAATGAGCACATAATATAGGCACATGATTAAATACTAAATAGTTAATTTGTTAAAACAGATAGACTACGTTTACAGCTTACAAAACAATAATTAATAAAAAGCACTAAATCTTAATTAACTTAATTGTAATTTAATGAAGATTTTGACAGATTATGAACGGGGTTTATGTCAAAATCTTTATTTAATTACTTACAGTTAAGTGATTAATATTCGTTTCAGGCAGTTAAGTACTTTTTTGATTTATCAACAAAATAAAGATGCGTCACAATTCACATAGTTCAATTTCAAATCAAAGTACCTAGATAACCACTTAGGGTGGGTTGCACTAACTTTCTTTAAAGTATAATTTACACAGAGCCAGTAATGGCTGCCAGTAAGACTAGGAGTCAGTATTGGCTTGGCATATGCCGCGTGTGAACAGTTTGCCCTGGCTTGAAAAACCGTTCACACGCGACATATACCAAGCCAATACTGGCTGCCAGTTTATTGGCAGCCAGTACTGGCTCTGTGTAAATTATACTTTACTGTAACTTTAACTAAACAAAATGTCAAATGAACAGTGGAATCTCTGTTTAAAGTCAATAATGGACGCCATGTTTGACGATAACCTTAACCGCTCAATTTTGCTCGGTTAAAGTTAAATTTCACATAAGGCTCAAAGTTGTAATGGCAAACCAATCATTTTTTGCTTAAATAATTCATTTTTTATACTCTCAACCCCATTAACTGCAGCAACATCAGCCAAATTCTGTGGTCATGGTTATAGATATTAAAGTTATAACCTTAACTTTGCACCATAACTGTAATTATAACAACGCTTGTTGTGCAACTCATGCAACCCACATAATATTATTATATTGATCATTGATGTTATTTCTTTTTAATTTTAACCCATCTACTACTTCATAGGCTTTTGAAACTTAACGCCTATACCGATATTAATAGCAAGGCCAAAAAGTTACATTGCTAGTTAAAGGTGCGAATGGAGAAGGGTCACTATTAAATAAAAAAATTAAAAACAACCCTTCGATTGAATCTCTAATAGAAAACTGTTTTGAACTAAATGTGCGTATGTATTATAATTTATAACAGAACCAATAAAAAAAATACAAATCTTAAAAAAAATTAATGAGTCCCACCTAGGGCATGAACGATTACCGGTAGGTAATCGTTATTACCGGAAAACCGGTAATACCGCACCATTTAGGCCGTTTTTAAATACCGGTGTTACAGAGAAAAATACCGGTTTTTCGGTATTTTAGCTTTCATGTACTTTTGTATACGCACACGTGTTTTTAACACAATATGATTTATGAAACAATTAAAAGTATACCAATACACTCAAAATCAACTGCTAGTAAAATAATAGTGTTGTTGTCACACTTATTATTATAATAACATAATTCGTACACTCTCTGTCACTCGTGCTGTTTTGTGATGTTTAGAAGCTGTATGAATATATTTTAACTAGACGTTCGTCGTGGTTTCGCCCGCGTAAATTAGATATTTCACAGACAAATTAGTCCACAAAAAATAGCCTATGATCCTTCACGTGGTCTACTTCTTATCTGTGCCAAATAACAGAAAAATTCTCCAGTAGTTTGTGAGATAAGCCCTCTATTTCTTCGCTCCTATTAGTCTGAGCGTGATTAAATATAATTTATTCCTATAGCCTTTTTCGGTAAATGGGCTATCTAACACTGAAAGAATTTTTCAAATCGGACCAGTAGTTCCTGAGATTAGCGCGTTTAAATAAACCCTTTCAAATAATTTTCCCCTTTTTCCACATTTTCCTCTATTTCTTCGCTCCTATTAGTCTTAGCGTGATAAAATATAGCCTGTAGCCTTCCTCGATAAATGGACTATCTAACACTGAAATAATTTTTCAAATGGGACTTCCTGAGATTAGCGCGTTCAAACAAACAAACTCTTCTGCTTTATAATATTAAAGTATAGAAGCTAGTATAGAAGTATAGATGAAGTATAGATGACGGTATCTCATACTAGCGTTGAATCAGAGAGAGCTTTTTCAGTAGCTAATTATATTATGTGCAATAAAATACGATCTTCATAAAATGACGATACTTTAGATGCCATATTATGTTTCTTGGTGACACTTTACCAACAGCAAATAACAAAATAATATAATTACATAATATTATTACAGATTCAGAGAGGATGTATGTTTTAAACTTTAGTTTAAAGAAATATCTTATTTTTGTTGTATGTAATTCAGAGGTATCCTTTGAGTTTTTTTTAATGTTGACTAATAGATATTAATTTTATTTTCTTAGTTACAGAACAGATATTTTACTTATATGTAAATAATAGGCGCTTTTTTAACGTTTAATTTGTTGGTTATTTTAAGTATACTAATTATAATGGAAGTTTTTTTTAGTTATTTGTTTAGTGTAAGGAACTGAACACTGTTTAACTGTAAAACATTAAATAAACAAGTTATTTTTTTTGTTCATTCGATTAAATTATAAAGGATTTAGCGCTTTTTAATGAATTTTAAGAAATATACCGCAAAAATACCGAAAAACCGGTTTAAGAAAAATCAATACCGGTACTATACCGGTATTGCAAAAACTACCGCCATGCCCTAGTCCCACCCCACCCCACCTATAAATAGGCGCTTATTATTTTTCACAGCGTGCAGCAAAACAAAGTGAGAACACTTTAGGGTGTGTATGAAAGAAATAGCGTTGAAAAAGTTACTTTTTTAAAACATTTGTATGGTCAAATTCATGACGCTGCCGCGCTGGGACGCTTGGCCATAAAAATAAAAACATATTTTCCAGCACTGCTTCTTTCACAGTCAACTCTATATCGTGGGTGTATGGCCCTAGTGTTATCACTTACTTTTGTTTCAGCTTGTATATGAGAGAGTCACAAAGTAATGAATTATCAGTTTGTTTTGTTATACCGGGGCAGTGACTACATACCTTAAACTCTAAACTATTACGAGTATCACTTTGTTTTGTTACATCCTACTGAGACGAGTAAATGCCAACGAATATTGGGCATCATCAGTGGCTTCATGAAGTTTTGGCTATTTCCCCCCACCCAAGCAGCCCCAGATTTATAAATAGGCCGTTATAGGCCACGGCCCAGGGGCAGAAGCGTTCATACGTCCCTACAGATTACGTACAATTCGGCACTTCACCCAAGTCCCTACTGCCTAAGTCCATACATGCGCAGCTCTATAGCTCACGGAACTGCAGCTTGTTTTGAAACGAGCCGGCAGAGATAAACTCAGCAAATATAATTAACTCTGGAGGTTAAGTAAACTCATTTAAATTAATACCTTACGTAGGAAATACCCGAAACAAAAATATTTAAGGCATTTACTGACTCTTTGAGTTAGCTGATATGGACACTTATAAAATAAAGCTATTGCCTTCTTATTTTCCCGGGCACCCGGGAACTTCCGCGGTAAAGCATGGCATTTTTTTCATATGTCTAGTCGCACGCACGCAAACACCTTGCCGAATTCAACCTTAACTCCAGAGCGTAACGCATACATTACTTCTGCGAGGCTAATCAACGTTGGTCGGGCGCATTCACGCGAAATCGCGCAGATGTACCTGACGATGGGAGCGTTAGGCGCAGCGCAGATGACACACTATCCGTGACGCACTTTTTGTCTGTGGAAATAGAACCTATGCAATTATATGCAGTAACGCGGCGGACTTTTTGCGCGTCATGTGCGTTACTGCATATAATTGCATAGATCTGTTCTATTTCCCACAAACTAAAAAGTGCGTCACGGATAGTCTTGTTTGAAATTATACTTTTTAATTGTTACAACAACTCCTTACTATCTATTTATATTATACCGATAAGCCTTGTTATTAAGTACATAATATGTATTTTTAATTGGTGAGCAAAACAAAAACATTGTTTTTCACAAAGAGGTTTCATCTAGATAAACAAAAAGATTTTAGTCTAGACATTCTTTTCTTGTAAGGCTTTAACTGGCAAAAACAATTCCAAGAACATAACATTATAATCGCATTACAAACAAAAACAACTTCCGACATTGTTACGTGCGTGTTACAAAAATTTGTGAGGTTTATCAGAGAGGTGACGTAAAATAATGTAACTGCATATCTTATGTACACTAACCGCAAGGCCTTATGTGCTCCAATTATGAAAATAAGAAATTTATATAATGTTTTTATCATATAGTAGGACTAAATAGAATACAAATATGTTTATCAAACAACAAAGACACTTAGGATCACGTAACAAGGAACTGTTCTGTAAAATTTCCACACGACCAAGTAAAACTTAAGGTCGACTTACGTACATCCGAACTGATAAATATACCAAATTATGACGTACTATCTGTTCCGCGCGGCTTCGTCCGCGTAATTTAGGCATTTCACGCAACCGTACATTTTTCCGCAAAAATAGCCTATGTGGTCTATTCTTCAAGTTTGCCAAAAATAGCTCCAGTAGTTAAGATAATAAGCAATTTCATATAATTTTCCCCGTTTTCCTCTATTTCTTAGCTCCTCTTATTCTTAGCGTAATAAAATATAGCCTATAGCCTTTCTGGATAAATGGGCTATCTAAGACTGACAGAATTTTTCAAATCGGACCAGTAGTTCCTGAGATTAGCGCGTTCAAATAAGCCCTTTCATATAATTTCCCCCGTTTTTTCACATTTGCCTCTATTTCTTCGCTCCTATTATTTGTAGCGTAATAAAATATAGCCTATAGCCTTTCCTCATCAATGAACTATCTAAAACTGAAAGAATTTTTCAAATCGGGCCAGTAGTTCCTGAGATTAGCGAGTTCAAATAAGCCCTTTCACATAATTTCCCCCGTTTTTTCCACATTTTCCTCAATTTCTTCGCTCCTATTATTTGTGGCGTGATTAAATATAGCCTATAGCCTTTCTAAATAAATGGGCTATCTATCACTGAAAGAATTTTTGAAATCGGACCAGTAGTTTCCGAGATTAGCGCGTTCAAATAAGCCCTTTCAAATAATTTTCCCCCGTTTTTCCCACATTTTCTTCTATTTCTTCGCTCCTATTAGTGTAATTTTCCCCCGTTTTTCCCACATTTTCCTCTAGTTCTTCGCTCCTATTAGTTAGCGTCATAAAATATAGCCTATAAGCCTTCCTCGATAAATGGGCTATCTAACACTGAAAGAATTTTTCAAATAGGACCAGTAGTTCCTGAGATTAGCGCGTTCAAACAAACAAACAAACTAACAAACTCTTCCGCTTTATAGTATAGATTAGCTATAGCCTTTGTCATTTATATACTTTCACAGTTTTTTATAGATGAACGCAACGGCGAAATGATACTAATAATTATGAGAAACGAATGAAAATTAGTTATCAAAATTCCACCCCTCTGGAGATGCAAAAGTCCCCGTTTGGCCTAAAATAATATTTTTTTTTATATTATTTTATTATACGTTACACTATATTTTTATTTATACATATTATATTTTGCAGTTCATGCTACTTTTACAATAAACTCTACATATTTTATAACTACACACCCTAAAATATTGTCACTTTGTTATGTTCCAGCCTATAGTGATGATATAGTAATTGTTGAGTTTGCGAAAAGTGACAAAGGATACTTATACGTCATATCTCAATATAATTAATCACCTCATTAATCATTATTAATGGCTTAATAATATATCTAAAATATCCCCTTCTATTTCTGTACACAGTACCGCTATCGCGTGTCAACAGTATCTATACAAACGTCAGGTACGATGATAAAAAATTAAAGATTAAAAAATTTGGATAAGTAATCGAAACAATGGATTTCGAATTTTTTTTACTTTTATGACCTTTCCTTACTGTTGACATTTGAAACATATTTTAAAGGACTCCACTTGTGACTTGACTAGGACAACCCATTCTCCAAAATTGTTAGGTACTTTTAAAACCTGACGCTTCCCCGAAGGCATAGAATTATTACTTAGTATAGTTTTCCTCCGAGAAAAAATTAAAAGTTTTCTTAGACACACTTTCTGCACTTTATGGCAACAATATAGTTAATGTTACTGTGTACTAACTAATTAACAATCTATAGGGTGTAACAAAACTAAGTTATAATACTTTATAGGTGTGAATGGGTCCCCTATACACAATATAGACTTCGCTGTGAAAGTAGCAACGCTGAAGGAGCAAAATTTTTTTTGTGTTTTGTATGGGCAAGCGCTCGAGAGTCGAGCGTCATGAATTTTCCCATACAAAAGTTTAAAAAAAAAGTTACTCTTTCATCGCTGCTACTTTGACAGTGAACTCTATAATATTAAGGACATGCCTACACACCCTAAGAATTAAGATATTATCACTCAGTTTTATTACATCTTGTATATTATTATATTAGATAAAGGCCTATACAATGGCAATAACATTTTTCTTCAGCTATATTAGTGCTAGTTCTGTCAAGCCAACTTGAACTTGGCTTCAGGGCCCCCGCTACCATATAATATATGCGATGTGTGCAATGCAAACGGGCGCCATCCTCTAGGGGCGCCAAATCGCCATCTTTAGGGGCGCCAAAACCAAGGTCCCAAAAAATTTGCCTAAAGGGGGCCAAGATCATTTTTTGCACACAGGCGTTAGTAGCTCTTACTAGGGCCCTGTTTGGCTTGGACATGCTGCCGCGTGTCTATAAGATAATAATATTGCTTATGACGACGACGTTGCCAGGTAGATCAAGAGATAACCCAGCAATGACATCGCGCGTACTTAATATTATCAGTCCAGCTAAATCTGCCTTTAATTTTCGATATTCAAACTCTTTAAATGAAATTAGACTATCTTAAGCTATTTATATAGGGTGATATCGAATAATCTGTCAATGAATGGTATATTAAAAATTAAACTAAGCCTTGTATTAATGAAGTTAAAACTCATGTTCCAAAATTATTTTGAAATGTCGAATTTGAAAACCGTCTGCAAACTACGTCACTCGAGACTATCATCGTTTGATAATCACAACGTGATCGTGTGACGTGATGACGTGATCACAGTTTGTGAGTGATCACCAGTAGGATTAGCCTGGTCACCATAGAAGCGGTTTTTTTTTCTACGGAAGAATAGACAAAGTGACAAATTGACAAAGATAATCCGTCATTTTATCAATAAAATCTGTCAGTATATCGATTTTTTCCCGTTTCTAATGTTGTTATGCTAAGCTGCCTATAATGCAGTCTGTTAGCCTGGTAACAGTAATAATATTATGTTTTATACTTCATTAAATTAAAGTTAAGTAATCATTAAAAATATTGATTGCGGCGTAAGACTTTTATATATACCTAGTGATAATCACAACCTGATCAGTAACGTAATCGGGATCACAAGTGTGGTAACTGGTAAGCGATCAGTGATTAGTGATAATCGCTAATCATCGACGGAGTTAGCTGACCTCTACTTCAGTCTGCAATTCTGGTAGAAACAGTCTGCTACGTCATACATTCAGACTTATACGTTTGATAATCACAACATGATCAGTAACATGACAACGATAATAATTATTGTGGTGAATGATTATGGACAGAGTCCGCTAACCTCTACCACAGTCTGCTATCCTAATAGAAAAAGTCTACAATGTCATAGATCACAATAAGTCATACGTAAGTCTGAATGACTTACGAAATAATTACTATCATCATCATCTAGTGCCTTCTTCATATCGACGTTCGGAAGTCAGCTTGTTGATTTCTTCCGGTCCTGGAATAATTGTTACAAAAAGGAGGTCTTTTTCCAGGAAATCTACCTTCTATGATTCGTATTGGGATCCTCTTTGCACTATATCGTTTGATACATAATCAGCGACTAAGATCACAAATGTGGTGAGTGATCCCTATCCATGTACTATTTGCAGTCTGCTATCCTGGAAGGAACGGTCTGCAACGTCATAATGCATTCAGACTTATATAATTTGACTATCACAACGAGATCAGCGATCAAGATCACAAATATAGTGATCATATAATCACGAAGTCAGCTGACCTCTACCCTTAGAAACAGTTATGCTCCGTCATAATACATTTAGACTTACGAGATTATTACTAACGTTCTAGTATCGTTTGATAATCACATAATCAGTGACCACGTTCACAAATGTGGTGTGTGATCACTTATCTGAACTGAACTCTGATGCACTCTGCGATAATTTCATGCATGTGTAGTGTGTACTGTAGATAGGTACGTTATTTTACTAGGTAACAGGTAACCGTGACACATGTGAGCGTTCACAGAATACTCAAGTTATTTCTTTGTCTAAATTGTAAAAGAGTCTAAGATATTATAGATACGAGGCTTTCTAACCGATAGCAGATTGCCTCTGCTATCGGTTATTAGTAATACCTAAGCTATAAAATCATAGACTTATAATATATACTGTCGATAAAATGCTTGGATCAAACTTTTATCTAACTTCTAATATAAAATCTTCAATTTTGTAGATACATGATTGTAAGTACGGTAACAGTTGCATGTGATTTGTGATTACTGATTATGATTACTCACCGACAGCTCCGATCAAACCTTTCTATAACTTATGATACGGTGTAGACCGATAGTATAGCTCTATATTTTACAATCTTGTAAATAAGTGACTATTCTTAGCAAGTGCCATATTTTGCCACTTAAATATTGACCTCTGACACAAGCCAAACTTTGGTCTCACTTTGCAGTCTCCACTTCTGTAGATACTAATTATACGTTATTACTTAATATACTCAGAATCGTAGCAAGTAATCATTTAGCGATGGTTCAAAATTTTATGTAACTTTGATACAGAAGATGTATTTGAATTTTGCACTCATGCTATACCAATTCTAGTAGATACTAGATAGAGATAGAGTACACGAATGTAATGGCGCATTTTCACTGGTCGATAGGGACCGCATGCGGAGTGCGGGAGATTTCTGAAACGCATGCCACGACCAATAAAAATGCGCCAATGTGGTTCGCGTCCGCGCGACGAAGCGGTTTGGTCGTTACATCGTGAAATCACAAGCAATTGGATCGTTACATACATGATACAATTGTTTTTGATCTTTTTTCTACTACTAACAACATCAACAATCATAATATCCGTTAGAATTCATAAATAGAACTTGGGGAAGGTTGACTCTTCCCCACCCTGAGCGCAAGGCTGGCTACGCCACGCAAACGCATATAAATCCAGACTAAATCGTTACATACAAGATGTTTGTGTAAACACCGTTGTCCTTGAAACCATCAAATGAGCCCGTCAAAATGAACAACTTTTTCTATAAGAACAATACTGGGAATTTAAAAAAACTGTCTTCATACCCATACAAATTGCCGATCCGGGCATCCGTATGGGTATGAAGACGGCATTTTTTTTTGAGTTCCCAGCATTGTTCTCATAGAAAAATTTGTTCATTTTGACGGGCTCATTTGATGGTTTCAAGGATAACGGTGTTTACACAAACACACTGTATACAATTGTTTGTGATCTGGTTGTGTAGCGGCAAAACCGCTTGTTCCCGCGGATATAAACTGAGATTAGACCCTATAGTGTGCACGATCAATACGTGAGAGTATGAGTATACTGTCTAAATTGCTATACACCTTGAAATGAAGTTTAAGGTCAATCATTTAAACTATTTAAAGCATATTATAATTAGTATTCACGCTCATTATTCAATTATAATTATGTCAGTTTGAATTCTAAATTTGTTGCTCCAAATATAGTATTACCACGGTCATAGTAGACAATGACAATCATTTTTCATACAATAAACCTTAGTGGAAATACACAATACCTTTTAAATATAAACTGGGATTTACGAAACCTTTGATCTACGTTCAAAGTACAGCTTTTGCTTACAATTTTTTGACTTATTCCCATGTTTAAGTTAGGAACATGTTGCTACGCAAAATGCTGTTTCAAATCTGATTGTCATCATGTAATTTGTTGTACATTATTCTATTTAAAACTGCTGAAAAATCCAGCTGCTGCTGGAAAATCCATAGCTTATCAAAAAATTAAATAAATATTTAAGTATTACTTAATAGGTTTACCAAGTTAACACTTTAAATTTTGAGGAGTTCCCTCGATTACTCATGAATCCCATCATCAGGTCACCACTTTTGTAAACATGGTACCAAATTGGGGTAAAACCCTATAAGTACAGCAAAAGAAAAATTTAGAAAATCGGTTCACAAACGGCCGAGTAATCGTTGATTGAGAAGTTCTCGGCTTTGAGAATTTTTCGAATGAAATGATTTGAGATGATTATATCAATTTTAAATTCAGTCTTTAACTAGAAGATATGGCTCTAAAAATTCAAATTACAATAAATTTTAATGACTAAAAAAGGTGATTAAAAAAAAGTCTTACAAAATGATCACCGAGATCGACTACGTCTCGTTGTTATGTGAACCCTGGTAACTACAATTTAGATTTGAAAACTGTATTGTAATACTGAAAACGAAGCCAAAATTATTCGATAGTGAAATTTATTTTACGTATAATTTATATAATTTCATAGAAAGCCTTGCAAGGCGGGTGTGTGAGCATCTGTGTTGTCCCAATTAAAAACGATCCGATCATCGTGTTCGTAGGGCCCTACTGCACATTTTTTATGGTAAAGACCTAATAAATTACTATTTCCCGTTCAAAATGTACTGTTGTCTTAGAATATAAGAGTAATTTAGTAGAGTTTATTCCTTAATTAAAAATTGTGGCCTTAATTTGTAAACACCTACTTTTTAAAGAAGATTTCTTAGTACATGCTCGATTTTCCACGCTCATGAAAAGATTAGGTAATTATTTGGCGTGATGTTAACAAAATTAAACCAATGAATAAATTCATATTATAAAATTAATATAATTTGAATCTGTTTGGTACAAAATATTTTCAAAAAATCAATTTAATTTTCGAGCTGCCTGATACTTCGAATTTTGTTGGAAAACGCGGCACCGGTTTTTCAAAGACATTACTAATTATTTTTTTCAGATATAATTTCTCTGTTAATGCGGATGAAAAGTTGTTTCATCTGCACGCTTTTTTTGAAAGAGCAGCCTTAAGTTATAAAGCTTATCATATTATGCATTTTTAAGAAGGTTACAAAATATTATTTATAATAATAAAATTTTTACTACTAATGATGCTTTGCTAGCCAATTAATTTGATTACTTACTATATTTTAGCACTTTTTTGCACATTAACGGTATAAATCATGTGAACTACCTATTTCTAAAATTTATAAAACAATTTTAAAGGTATTTCACACTTTTTTCAGAAAAGATAATTTATAAATAATTTATTTTCTCAAACATACTATAAAATCGAATTAGGCAATTCCCCTGTAAACTATGATATGTCTTACATACCATAAAAAACGTTAAAGAAGTCCCCCGTATAGTATAGTAAGTAAACGTTACAATATTTTAAAAAGGAGAAATTTCAACGGAAACTGTGGTAAGTGTTAGTTGCAATAATTTTCGTTACAGATTTTCCAAAGAATAATATCGCAACAACAATTTCAGCTAAACCAAGCTAATAATATAGTATTTTATTGCATAAGTTATTACCTAACACTATTGTTGTTGCTCATGCCAAATTTCATAACAATCGGTTAAAAAATGAAGTCGTGGTTCAAATTTGCAACTTCAAACGCGCCTCCTGTAAAGTTGTGTTTTTGATGTTATATTAGTCTACCTAGGAGCAGTCGATTTATAGCTCTTGTGTGTCAGCAGTCAGCACAATATGTAACAGACAGCTTCCTATCAGGTGATCAGTCTGCTAGTTGTGACTTTTATTTGTATAAATGACATATTCCTACCGTCTGTTTCACCTTTATACTCCAGACTTAAGGACCACTCTGGTCATCATCATCATCTTGGAGTCTCCAAGGTTAAATAACTCCGAATGGACTAAAAATCTGTTATTGATCATTATTAGTATAACCGGGATCACGTGAAGCCTATCACATGACCACATATTTTACCGGCCTTCGGTATTTTTGAGCAGGGCTCCTTAATTGTTGGTGCTCGAAAGAGTTTAATGTGATCAAAAAGGTTTAACTGACGTGAGTGTTATTAAAATGTAGAAAAGGTTTTTTTTTTTCATATGAAAATATTGTTACTTATTATGAAAAAAATGACTGCATTTTATGGTGTGTAAAGTCGTGTATAAAGTTATAACAAAAACCGAATTTAACATACTTAAGTCTTATTTTATTCACATTCGTTGGAATATATAAATCTCAGTTTATGCGCGATTAAAATATCGGTACCGAGCGTGCATATCAATGCAAAATACACTACGCTTTATGTTTTATTAGCCTGCAGTAAATATTGATCTTTTATAGCAATTATAATGAAAATATTTCTTTTTATCAGGCACTTATCAAAATATATTGATTCGCGCTGATTGCTGTATCACGACAGTCATAACGATAACTGTCCGTAACCTTGTAGCTATGTTGTTACTTGTTAATTATTGTAATAATATAATTAAAGTCATCTAGTTCTATTTATCGTGCATTGAGCTTAAAAATCATACATTGCTCTAAAATATAAGAGGTTCATTGAACTATTTGTTATTTCTTAATCCTGTCTGGTTACTGGTGTAAAAATTATCACTGATATCTTTACTTTTAATGTAAAAAATGGGTCATATCATCACTATCAAATAGCCATCAGGGGAAGTACACGTCGAAACGCGAAGATGAATCGCGTGACAGATAAGAAAGCAATAATAAAATCACAGATATTTTATCAGTTCCGATACACTAAAATAGATTTAAAGAAATTACTGAATTGATTGAAATAGTACATTATTCACCTAGGGTAGGAAAATAAGAAATGTCTCAGATCAGAATTTGTAATTGTTGGCCGAAGGGAAGCCGAGGTCAACAAACATGACGTGATCTGAGGCTTTCTTATTTACTGCCCATGGTGCGTATACTATTTTTCTTATCGACGAAGGCGGAAAACGGCATCATCGGTAAGCGCAGCGGGAAGAAAGTCGACGTTTTCCGCCCGGAGGTGAGAAAATATTATTTTTTTCCAAAAAAAGGTCATTATACACCGTATATAACTTATTTTTTAAATGTCACGACAGAAAAAGAAAAGATATTGTTACGAAAAAGGACACGTAGTGCCATCTAGCGTCAAGCTAGCGCAACATAAAACGCAAACGAATCCCCTAATCGACACAAAATGGCGCAAGGTGTACGATTGCATGCTCGAACATTCCGCACATGTTTACGTAAACAAGTGTTGTTTACGTGTTTATGCGAATGTTCTCGTACAGTCTAGCGTTCGATCCGGCCCGTATAAATAGTCGCAGACAGTCGAGCCGGCAATTCAGTTTGATCTGAGCTATCTTCGAGGCGACTTCGGAGCGAGAACAAGTGATCAATAGTGAGTGATTGTGATTGTGATAGTGACTCGGCTACGACCTAGGACAGTGATAGTGCTCAGTGATTTGGATCTAGTGCTTAGTGTTTGGACTCAGTGATTAGTGTGAGCTAGTGTTTGTGAATAAAGTCTTCAAGAGAGTCACCAGGTCTTTTTCTCCGAATCCAAAGAACCCTAGCACGTAACAACTGGTGTCAGAAGTGGGATACGGAGATGCCATTGACTCCAAGAGAGGACTTCAAGGGGAGTGTCAGGACAAGGGCGCAGCGAGCTGCTGCCATCGACTCCGAGAGAGGAGTTGGAGGTGGAGCTGCGGAGGCCACACCCACTAGGGACCAAGCTCCGCCCACTGCGGGGCAGGCCCCACCCGTTGGCCCCGCCCACCAGGCTCCGCCTACTGACCACGCCCCCCAGGCTCCACCCACTTCGGGTGAAGCCACGCCCACTGGCTCCGCCCACCGGGACCCGCCCACTGACCACGCCCCTCAGGCCCCGCCCACTCTGGCCATGGCCACGCCCACTGGCTCCGCCCACCAGGCCACGCCCACTAAGGCCACGCCCACTGGCCCCGCCCTCTGGGCCCCGACTGCTCAGGCCCCGTCGACTAGCTACATCCACCCTGCCACGCCCGTAGGTTCTACGGCCGCTCAAATGGCTCCTCAATTGGAAAGCATAATTGAGTTAATTCAGGCTTTGCAAGATGCCCAAGACCGCAAGCTCGGCGCTTTACAAGATTCTCAAAGGGCAATGATGGAGGCACAAGACCGCAAGCTCGGCGCTTTGCAAGAATCACAAGACCGCAAGCTCGGCGCTTTGCAAGAATCACAAGACCGCAAGCTCGGCGCTTTGCAAGAATCACAAGACTGCAAGCTCGGCGCTTTGCAGGAATTTCAGAAGGCGGAAATCAGAGCGATTCGGGAATCACAAGAGCAACAAAAAGACCTCCAAGAGAAAGCACTTGGAGCTATAAAGGATGTAAGTGACACGGTGGTTAAGCTCCGAAAAGACGTCGACATAATGGACGAACGAGTTACGGGGTTAGGATTGGATGTGGAAAATGTGAAAACCGGCCTCACTGAACTTCAGAAGAAAGTAGTGCGCCTGGAAACCACAGGAGTGGCGGTGTCTAGTGGATCTACCGGAGTGGTGCAAGTGATACAAGGACCAAGAGTTAAAGTGCCACCATATGACGGTACTACTTCTTGGAACGCTTATCGTCAGCAATTCCAGACGGTTGCTTCTGCCAACGGATGGACTGACGAACAATGCCTGACCGCTCTCACTGTTGCGCTCAGAGGGCAAGCTTTGTCGGTCCTAGAAGCACATACAGGAAAGGGGTTCCAAGACCTGATGGAAGCCCTTGAATCCAGATACGGGGAGCGACACCTGGAGCACGTGTTCCGTGCCCAACTTCGTGACAGAGTCCAACGCTCTGGAGAGGGACTACAACAATGGGCGTTGGAAATTGAAAAACTGGTTAAGAAGGCACATCCAGGAGCAGACTCCAAGATGGTTGACTCGAACACTATTCAAGCCTTTGTCGACGGAATCAGGGATCTGGAGGTCAGAGCTGCAGTAAGGCTACGTCACCACACCTCGCTCAAGGAAGCGTTGGCGCATGCTCTAGAGGTCGAGGCTGTCCGGCGTGACATACGGCAGACCTATAAGATCCGCGAGGTCTCGGAGGAAGTCAAGGAGGTCAAGGCTCCTACGAAGAGAAGTTTTGGAGCCATGTGCTACAAGTGCGGCGAGAGGGGCCATCTTCAGCTCAACTGCCCCCAGAAGGAGACTCAGATGGCAAGAATGAAAAGACTCGAGGAACGCATTGAACAAATAGAGGAGCTGAAGAAGCAAGGGGCTTCGTCCCCTGCCCACGATCAGGGAAACGAATAAAAGCCAGGACTAAGGGGCGAGTACTGGCTAACGCGGAGGAAGCCCCGATAACTGTTATCTCCCAAGCATGCAGCGGGAATAGTCTTGTGATTCAGGGGACTGTTAACAGGACGGATTGCAAAATTACTCTAGACACAGGAGCCTCTAGAACGATAGTGAACCCAAATCTGGTAAAAGCCGCAAGGGGACAGAAGAGGAGAATTAACTGTCGGCTTCTTACTGCCTCCGGTCAGCCAATACCCGTCCTGGGAGAAATGTCAGTTACGATTAATGTAGGGGGGTCCTCATACCCTCACGACGTTATCGTGGCTGAGATTATGGATGATTGCATCTTGGGTTTGGATTTCATGAAGAAGCATTACTGCAGGATTAATGTCGCTGACGGAGTTTTCAAGTGCGGTGAAGAGGAAATTTTCATCCTTGGAGGCGCCTGCGGGAAAGTTGAATGTGTAAAGAAAGTCATTATACCTGGACGTACGGAAGCTCGGGTGCTGGTTAAACTACCGCCAGCTGGAAAGAAAAAGTCAAACAGATGCGTGTTGATCGAAGACACGGCTACCAAGACATCTGCGCAAAAACTGATGACGGCGAGAACCCTTGTTAGTGGAAACAGTAACGCTGTGGTCAGGGTTTTGAATCTTGGCGATCGCGAGATCTGCTTGAACAAAGGTGACGTCATTGGAAAGTGCGAGGAAGTTGTCTGGATGAGAAAGTGTAGTTCGATCACAGGCTCAGACTCAGCAAACAGCAGCAACTATGGAATAGTGACTGAGCTACTCGATGACTGCAAGAGTAATCTGACTTATTCGCAGAGCATGAAAGCTAAGAAGTTTTTACAACGCCACGCGAATATCTTCTCCAGTCAGGAAGGCGACCTTGGAAGAACGTCGATGGTTCAGCACAGGATAGATACCGGAAGCGAGAACCCAATTCGTCAACGAGCAAGACGGATACCCATTGCAAAGGAAAAAGAAGTTGAAGGCCTTTTGGAGGACATGAGAAGGCATAAGATAATTGAACCGTCTGCAAGTCCGTGGTGCTCACCTGTTGTGTTAGTGAAGAAGAAAGATGGCAGCACAAGATTTTGTGTGGACTACAGGCGTCTCAATGATGTCACTAAGAAGGACAGCTATCCATTACCTCGAATCGACGACACTCTGGATACATTGAGTGGCATGAAATGGTTCTCGACCCTGGACCTGAAATCTGGATACTGGCAGGTGGAAATTCATCCAAAAGACAAGGAGAAGACAGCTTTCTCCACCGGTAAAGGTTTATGGCAGTTTAACGTCATGCCCTTTGGATTGTGTAACGCACCTGCCACATTTGAGCGACTCATGGAGTGTGTACTGGCAGGCTTAGTTGGAGAGGCTTGCTTAGTCTACTTGGATGACGTCATCATTGTTGGCCGCGATTTCGAGGACCATTTGCGAAACTTAGAACGAGTTTTCGCCAAAATAGAGGGGGCCAAGTTAAAGTTGAATCCGAAAAAGTGTCGTTTGTTCAGGAGTAAGGTCAATTATCTCGGCCATATTATCTCCAGTGATGGAATCCAGACGGACCCGGAGAAACTGGAAGCAGTTCAAAATTGGCCAACCCCTAAAAACAAAACCGAAGTGCGGGCATTTCTCGGCCTATGCTCCTACTACAGGCGTTTTGTTAAGGGATTCTCAGAGATAGCCAAGCCATTACATCAGCTGACAGAAGATAAACGACAGTTTATTTGGGACAAGACTTCTGAAGATTCTTTTCAGAAACTGAAGAAACATCTGTGTGAAACACCAATCTTGGGGTATCCACAACCTGAAGGTCAGTTTATAGTCGACACAGACGCAAGCAACACGGCCATTGGAGGGGTGTTATCTCAAAAACAGGGTGAAAGAGAAGTTGTAATTGCATATTTCAGCAAGTCTTTATCCAAGCCAGAGAGAAACTACTGTGTGACAAGAAGAGAACTCTTGGCTGTTGTAAAGACGCTACAACATTTCAGCAAATATCTCATCGGCAGACAGTTTTTACTGCGAACTGATCACGCAGCCTTGAAGTGGCTACTGCAATTCAAGAACCCAGAAGGTCAAGTAGCACGATGGATTGAACAGCTCCAGGAGTACGACTTCAAGACCGAACACCGCAGCGGAAAGTCGCATGGGAATGCTGACGCACTTTCACGAAGGCCGTGTTCAGAAGACTGCAAACACTGTGTTAAGCAGGAATCTAATGAAATTACATTAAAGTTAACGAAAACAAGTCCTTTGGGTCCATGGGAGAATGATGCTATGAGGGAGGCTCAAGAAAGAGATGACGACCTTCGGCACATCATCACATGGAAGAAACGGGGTGACGTAAAACCAATCTGGGGTGAGGTTGCACCCACTGGCGCTGCCACTAAGGCGTACTGGGCGCAATGGGACAGTCTGATACTTCAAAATGGAATACTTTACCGGAAATGGGAGAAGACTAACGGCAGAGAGTTCCATCTTCAGATAGTTGTCCCAAGGACAAGAGTACCAGATGTTCTCCGTGAAATACACGATGGCGTATCAGGAGGTCATCTAGGTGTCAAGAGGACGCTAACAAAAGTGCGAGAACGATTCTACTGGTTGCATTGTCGAGATGATGTGCAGGATTGGTGCCGCAAATGTACTACTTGCGCTGCGGTGAAGGGACCACAGACAAGGAGCCGTGGGAACCTGCGCTTGTATAACGTTGGCGCACCGTGGGAACGAATTGCAGTTGACGTAGCTGGGCCATTTCCTGTAACGGAATCGGGAAACAAGTATTTTATGGTGGTCATGGATTACTTCACAAAATGGCCCGAAGTGTTCGCCATACCAAATCAGGAAGCTACAACAGTTGCTTCTAAGCTAGTCGAAGAAGTGATATCTCGCTTTGGTGTGCCTCTAGAAATCCATTCCGATCAGGGCAGGAATTTTGAATCGCAGGTCTTCCAGGAAGTGTGCCGAATTTTGGGAATGCATAAAACGAGGACCACCGCGTACCATCCACAGTCTGATGGAATGGTTGAGAGATTTAACCAGACCCTTGAGAAGCATTTGGCGAAACTGGTGGATGACAAACAAAAGGATTGGGACAAGTATATACCGCTCTTCCTTCTGTCGTACCGTACCGCCGAGCATGAGAGCATAAAAGCTACCCCGGCGTATGTCAATTACGGTAGAGAACTGCGAGTACCAGTAGACCTCTTAACAGGAGGGTCACCGGAGGAACCAAAGACCTTACCAGACTATGTCTGCGATTTAAGGGAAAAGATGCGCTATATACACGCCACGGTTCGGGAAAATGGGTTACAGTCAAGTGAGAAGATGAAGACCAGATACGACCGGAAAGCGAACACAAGCGGCTTCGAAGAAGGGTCACTGGTGTGGCTGCATAACCCAACTCGCCGAAAAGGGAAATCTCCAAAGTTACAGACCAAGTGGGACGGCCCATACAAAGTGGTTACCCGATTGAATGATGTGACTTACAGGATCCAAAAGCAACCAAGAGGGACATTCAAAGTGGTACACATAGACCGTCTGGCGCGTTACCATGGCAGTAACAACGATGCTCGGGACGAGCATCTCTAAGAGGGGAGTAGTGTTACGAAAAAGGACACGTAGTGCCATCTAGCGTCAAGCTAGCGCAACATAAAACGCAAACGAATCCCCTAATCGACACAAAATGGCGCAAGGTGTACGATTGCATGCTCGAACATTCCGCACATGTTTACGTAAACAAGTGTTGTTTACGTGTTTATGCGAATGTTCTCGTACAGTCTAGCGTTCGATCCGGCCCGTATAAATAGTCGCAGACAGTCGAGCCGGCAATTCAGTTTGATCTGAGCTATCTTCGAGGCGACTTCGGAGCGAGAACAAGTGATCAATAGTGAGTGATTGTGATTGTGATAGTGACTCGGCTACGACCTAGGACAGTGATAGTGCTCAGTGATTTGGATCTAGTGCTTAGTGTTTGGACTCAGTGATTAGTGTGAGCTAGTGTTTGTGAATAAAGTCTTCAAGAGAGTCACCAGGTCTTTTTCTCCGAATCCAAAGAACCCTAGCACGTAACAATATGATTATTTCTAAACAAAAAATTAAAACCGACTTCCAAGGTACCGACAATATTAATATTCTTAAACTAGCTGTTGCCCGCGACTTCGTCCGCGTTAACATAATAACAAAGATGGATAGTTTTCCCCTTTTTGTGGTTCCTTATACAAAGGGTAAAAACGGGACCCTATTTAAGCAAATGTCGATAAGGTCTTTATTATCGCTTTGTTTTATTACATTAAAATTTTGGCTTTGATTTTAAATTGCTTTTATCTTTTCTTTCTCATTATCTCCTCCCTTACAGGAGATTTATATCATATATATAAATCTCCTGTCACGATGTTTGTCCGCGATGGATTCCTAAACTACTTAACCGATTTTAATGTTTTCTTTTTTTTAATTGTGTGCTTTTTTCCAACTTGAGAGATAGGATAGCTTAGATCTTTAATTATAGTCGCAGTTTTATTTTATTGCAAACTAGCTGACCCGACAGACGTTGTCCTGTCTTAATGACGATTATTTAATTCGAATTGGTATAATTAAGAAAACAATAGATTACAATTAGTATCTTCATGCCAAATTTCATCAAAATAGATTAAATAGTTTAAGCGAAAATCATAAAAGTTTATTGTGCAGGAACCGTACATTTTCCGGGACAAAAAGTATCCCTTGTCCTTTCCCGAGACTCAAAGTATCTCCATACCGAATTTCATAAAAATAAACTGAATAGTTTAGGCGACAATCATAAAAGTTTGTTGTGCGGGAACCGTACATTTTCCGGGACCAAAAGTATCTCTTGTCCTTTCCCGAGACTCAAAGTATCTCCATACCACTAATTCAATAAAATAATACGGGCGATATACTTTATAAAATATGGCAAAGAAACGTTTGCCGGGACAGCTAGTACTAATATAAAGAACTAGATAGCGCCCGCAAATCCGTTGCGCCAAAACTCCTTTATCGCGCGGGAACCGTACATTTTTCCGGGATAAAAACTATCCTATGTCCTTTCCCGGGACTCAAAGTATCCCCATACCAAGTTTCAGCAAAATCGGTTCAGAGGTAACAGACAGAAAGACAGACAGACACACTTTCGCTTTTATAATATTAGTATGGAAGTATGGATATTGTTTCGAAAATTCCATAAAATGTTTTGGTATGTATTACTACAAGTATTGCGTATTTTTAACCATGAACCTGCTTGGTGTAGTTGTGAAATAACCCGTTTCGTGCATTTCCATAAATTGTTGTTGCTAATACAAGAATATTCTAAGACCAGCTACTCAACCCGGGGCCCGCTGGGACTTTATCAGTGGCCCACGTGAAGTTAAACCAATTTTAGGGTTCCGTACACGAAGGGTAAAAGCGGGACCATAGTACTGAAACTTCGATGTCTGTCCGTCTGTCAGTCTGTCTCCAGGCTGAGTCTCAAAAACCGCTATAGCTAGACTTATGAAATTTTCACAGATTGTGACGTGTATATCTGTTGCTGCTATAACAACAAATACTAAAAACAAAATATAATCAATATTTAAGGGGGGCGCCCATACAACAATTTTTTTTTTTTGCCTTTTTTGCTCGATATCAATACCTAATAGTAACAGGTTCAGGTAGGCCTTTGAAATTATCACAAAGTCCTTGATTATATGTGTTGTTTATTAAAAAAAATAATAAAATAAAATAAAAAATAAGGGGGATTCCCATACAAAAAACACAATTTTTGGCCTATTTTTGCTTTATAACTGTACGGAACCTTTCGTGAGCGAGTCCGACTCGCACTTGTCCGATTATTAAATTCACGCCTACTGGCAAAATATTGCTACAGTGCACTGCTAGTCGTGAGATTCGTGAAAATGTTGCCACTTATAATCGATAGAAGAATGTAACCTTTTCGCCTAAAAATGTTGGTTGCGGCCCTCGACACCAAGACCAAAACGTGATTGCAGCCGGTTTAAAAAAAGGTTGAGTACCACTGTTCTGGTCGCATGTAAAGTATTTTACAAATGACAAGGACAGGTATAGCCAGATTTTGACAAAACAAAGACATCGAAAAAGATTAACATCTAGGTATACTAGTATTATAAAGCGGAAGATTTTGTTTGTTTGTTTGATTGAACGCGCTAATCTCAGGAATAATACTGGTCCGATTTAAAAAAATCTTTCAGTACCTATTAGATAGCTCATTTATTGAGGAAGGATATAGGCTATATATTATCATGCTAAGACTAATAGGAGCGAAGAAACAGAGGAAAATTATTTATAAAGGGCTTATCTCACGAACTACTGGAACCATTTTTATGTTATTTGGGACGTAAAGGGACATGGGCAATTTTTTGCGGGAAAATGTACGGTTTCCGTGAAATTTGTAACGTTATTAATTAATTAATAAGTAATTTTATAATACTTTGAGAGACTTTGTTTGAACGCGCTAATCTCACGAACCAGTTGACCGATTTTAATGATATTTGGCACAGATATAGAGTAGATCACAGGGAAGGACATAGCTACTATTTGCGGGATATTATATTATTTTTTCCGCGAAATTCCTTAATTACGCGGGCGGAGCTGCCCGAAACACCTAGTATTCATACAAAATTTTAGATGGTAACATACTAAAGGGCATAATATTGATAATTATTGAGTATTTTCGTAATTAAATGTGTTTCTCTAAAATTTTAGCGAAGCTATTGTAGTAATTTAGGTTTTAGCTCTATTTACCAAAAATTCGTGCTAATAATTTCTTCTTTCAAGGCAACTTAAGATAATAACGAGCTATAAGGTCATCTTAGTAGACAATTAACGAATTAGGTATAATTGTTTTAACGAATAATTAACAATTGATATAACCTTTACAATTAAATTGAACAAAAATGCGAATTGATATCGTAATAGCGGATCTTAAACAGGTCTTCTGTAATACTTAATTAGGTCTTAGGTCATACGTCATACAAAAAAAAATACGGTTCCTGCGCGATAAACGAATTTTGGCGCAGGCGTTATCCAGTATTAAGTAAGTACTTAATACTGGATAACGCCTGCGCCAAAATTCGTTTATCGCGCAGGATCCGTATTTTTTTTTGGGATAAACAGTATCCTATGTCCTTTCTCGGGACACAATATATATCCATACCAAATTCCAGCAAAACCGGTACAGCGGTTTGGGCGTGAAATGGTAATAGACAGACAGACAAACTTTCGCATTAATTTTGCTTATTCAGCATGAATAAGCAGATTCTTATTACAAAGTCTATATCCCAAGTCCAACAAAAAACAAAATGCGTAATATGTCAAACTTGTTCTAGAATTTGTAACATAATATTATTTGTGTTTGTGTTAATGTCAAGTATAACAATAATAAAGACATGAGCCCTGGATGAACTGAGTAACTAACAATATACAACATAAGAGCTATTAAATTTTTTTTGGGTTCGCACAGGCGTACCCAAAGGGTAAAAACGAGACCCTATTACTAAGACTTCGATGTCTGTCTGTCTGTCTCCAGGCTGTATCTCAAGAACGGGAATAGCTAGAGTGTTTAAATTTTCACAGATGATGTAACTGTCAACTGTGTATTTCTGTTGCCACTATAACAACAAATAAGTACTAAAAACAAAACAAAAATATAAATAACTCATTAGCCTGAGCAAATTAAGGAATTCAAACCGAATAATTCGTGTTATTTTGAAAGTTTGTACAGTTGTTCCTAAAGGTAAATCCAGATGAATATACTAAAAGCCCCTGAGGGTGGGACAAGAGCCGGCAGTGGGGGAGGGGGGAAAGGTCTCTTTTTCAAGGTTTTTGCTTGTGACTCGAAAAGTATTAATAATATCTCTTTGGTGAGTTCTACATCAATTATCTACATTAAATTTGCTATAAATTACGTCGAAATATTTTTACTGTACCATCATTACTTTAGAAAACACAGAGTATTAAAAGGGTACGCTCGCACTGTTTTTCCATACAAACGTATTCCCCAATTTACTACCTGGACAATGCGTTTAGACAACTGATTTTTATACAATATCATGATCTGTTAAAGCTACGTTCGATTTTATCTAAATTTACTAATAAATGAAAAATATGACCCTTAAAAATAACAAAAAATTTGTGCCCCGTACCCCGCCAATCGACCGACTATAAAACAAATTTGAAAGATCTGTAAGATAAAATAAAAACGTGGAGGTGTAGACTCACTCTTCCTGATAATACTAAAAAATAAATAAAACTAGATAGACTCTATTTTGAAGGAGGAATCAGGGGACTACATTACGCCGATTTACTGTATCTGTCTCTAGATACAGTAAATCGAGGTTTTTTTTTATTGAATAAGGGGGCAAACGAGCAAACGGGTCACCTGATGGTAAGCAACTACCGTCGCCCATGGACACTCGCAACATCAGAAGACCTGCAGGTGCATTGCCGGCCTTTTAAGAGGGAATACGCTCTTTTCTTGAAGGTTTGCAGGTCGTATAGGTCCGGAAAAACTGCTGGTGACAGTTCGTTCCAGAGTTTTACAGTGCGCGGCAGAAAGTTACGCGAAAAACGCACTGTGGAAGACTGCCACTCATCAAGGTGATGAGGATGGTATGTTTTTCGCGTGGGTCGATGGCGAAAAGTTGCAGGTGGTATGATTACGAACAATTTCTCAGAGCACTCCCCGTGATACAACCGATAGAGGATGCAGACCGATAGAGGTAACGTATTCCCGTGATTCCGCCTTCAAAGTTGATCCTATCTAAATTTATTATTTTTAAATATCTACAGGAAGAATGAGTCTATACCACTACGTACTTATTTTATCGTAAACATCTTTCAAATTTATTTTATGGTCGGTCGATTGGCGGGGTACGGGGCATTAATTTTTTTGCAATTTCTAAGTCATGTTTTTTATTTATTAGTAAATTTAGATAAAATCGAACGTAGCTTTAACAGATCATGATATTGTATAAAAATCATTTGTCTAAACGCATTATTCAGGGAGTAAATTGGGGAATACGTTTGTATGGAAAAACATTGCGAGCGTACCCTTTTAATACTCTGTATTTCCTAAAGCAGTATTTCCTAAAGTGTGGGTCGCAACCCACTGGTGGTTCGCGGGTAGATTTTGGGTGGGCCCTAAAACTATAAGACGATTGTCGTACTTACGTACGTTTCTTAATTGAAATGGGTGTGGGTGACGAGCTTTAGAAAAGACCCAAGTCCAGCAGTGAACGTCAGAATGAACGGGTAAATGTTGCGGCAGCAACATAACGCTGCTTTTATTTACACAAGGTGGGCCGCGAACTTTAAACTTTCTTGTAGATGGGTCGCGGGCCCGACAAGTTTGGGAAACACTGTCCTACAGTAATGATCGTACAGTAAAATTGTTTAGACATAATTTATATCAAAATATTTAACGTAAATAATTAATGTAGAGCTCACTAAAGAGATATTATAAATACTTTTCGAGTCACAAGCAAAAACCTTGAAAAAAAGACCTTTCCCCCCCTCCCCCACCGCCGGCTCTTGTCCCACCCTCGGGGGCTTCTAGTATATTCATCTGGACACCTTTAGGAACAACTGTACCAACTTTCAAAACTACACGAATTATTCGGTCTGATCGTCGATTTTGAAACTAAATTTCTTTACATATTAAGATTTTTTTTTTATTTTCCCAAGATACTTATTTGTATTCCTACTTCAATAATAAATAAAAATAAAAAAAATATGAAAATATTTCAGTGCACATACGAAAATCGCCATTTTACGGCACGGAACCCTTCGTGCGCGAGTCCGACTCGCACTTGGCTGATTTTAATCTCTTGAATTTTGAACACACCTTGTAACTTACCTACCATAATATCATCTAGCTATACATAGAACTCATATTTTTTTGACTTTAAAAATGTTTCTAGTCCTAAAGCCTTCATTAATGCAAAAACACGACAATTTTCCACTCTTGTCTTCAATTAACAAATATACGTATGTATGTTTTATAACAGTTATCAAAAAATAAACTGCACTGATCAGAACGTTTACATCCTAAAATTCGAGCGAGTTCTAAGTCAACTTTCAAGATAAGCGACTGGCATGGCGGCCGACTCAACATTTACAATTCGAACCGCACCGCCTTGGAGACGTGTGAATCGTAGCTTCATTAAAAAAATCAGTTCCATTCGAAATTTAAAAAAAAAATCGTTCCATTCAAATTTAAAAAATAATTTTAATTTTTTTCTGCGACAGTAAAAAGTGTCCAATGAGCGAGTGTAAAGACAGTAACTGTATTTTTTTTACTTTAATAATGGACGACAAGTCGGCCAACAGTAGTGAGAGTGACGACGTGTTTTATGTGGTCAAGAAAGAGATAAATGATGTACACAAACAGATAAACGATGAAAAACTTTTGGGACTTCTTCCTGTTTTTATACTGCTTGTGATAATATTTGTGAGAATCGTATTCGTCATTTACAAAAGTAGAGGTAAGCTTCTTTAATAACAAACGTTAACTATATTTTTAATGCAATAATTTTCTTAATTAAGTTGTGGTACACAGCTTAGATTTAAATAAATTACTCAACCTAACATAAACACATTTTAATCAAACACATAATATTATACAACATGCCTATTAAAAATATATTTAATAAATTTTTAAACAATCGTATCATTTCAATCAATCGTGTCTAAAATTATAATGAAAAATCGGCCAAGTGCCAGTTTGACTCACGCACGAAGGGTTCTGTACTAATCCGTACCATTATTTATTATGTATAGAGCAAAAATAAGCTAAAATTGTGTTTTTTGTTGTGTGGGAGCCCCCCTTAATTATTTATTTTATTTTCATTTTGTTGTGAATATAAAATTATAAGTGCGATTGAGTATTTTGTGAACATTTCACGTGCCCATAATATTGATCTCATATGAGCAAAAAGGCCAAAATAAATAATCGACCAAGTGCGAGTCGAAATCGCCCACGAAGGGTTCCGTACCGTTATAGAGCAAAAATAGGCATTTTATTTAAATATTATTATTAATCATTAATAAACTAAGGCTTTTGTGAAAATTTCAAGTGCCTACTACCTAATGTTTGAAAAATCACGTTTGTTGTATGGGAGCCTCCCTTAAATATTTAATTTATTTTGTTTTTAGTATTTGTTGTTACATAACATATTTATGTTGAAATATCATATTTCTGTTGAAATACATAATCTGTAAAAAATTCAACTCTCTAGCTATTACCGTTCTTGAGTTACAGCCTGGAGACAGACGGACAGACGGACAGACGGACAGACATCGAGGTCTCAGTAATAGGGTCCCGTTTTTACCCTTTGGGTACGGAACCCTAAAAATAATGTACTTTGTTGTATGGAAGCCCCCCGTAAATATTAATTTTATTTTGTTTTTAGTATTTGTTGTTAAAGAGGCAACAGATATACATAATATTATGTGACACTTTAAACTCAGTAGCTATTAACGTTCTCGAGTTACAGCCTGGAGACACACAGACGGACAAACAACGAAGTCTTAGTAATAGGGTCCCGTTTTTACCCTTTGGGTACGGAACCCTAAAAACTAGCAGGTTCTATTTTCTTCTACATACATTTTTGTTTATGATTGCTTATCGTAAAAATTACACAGGCTTACATTTTACAATCAAGAACTGTTTATTTAATTTACATTTTATGTTACAAAATTCCCAATCTTCGGTCGTCACAGAATAGGTACGACATATTAGTAGGTACAAGTACTTTAAGACGAAAAACTTTCTGGCAAGTCGCATGAAAATGTTTCGGAATAATTCGGTTCATTCTTATTACAATTTATAGTAGACTTACATAAACATAAGTAATTTCCAGCATAGGATCAAATCTTAGAAGATATTTGCTTTTTTTATAGAAAGCTGAAGTCTGTAAATAAAAAAAAACAGTAAATCTAGTACTTAAGTACAAATTGCGCCAAGATATAGCGCGGGAACCGTACAATTTTTCTGGAAAAAATATACTCCTCCTATCTTATATTTCCTACTCCTCCTATCTTCTTCTGATTAAATTCGTTGCGGGTCCCAAGAAAGCTTTAGCATGTCCCTCGGGCTCCCTGAGATCATATCAAAGGGTTTTCGTGGTTGGATACCGCTGTCGATCCTGGCGACACAGGAGATACAGTGGTGGGAATGTGTGGTGGGCCAAAGCCCGATTAAAACAAAAATATACTGTGAGTCCCAGGAAAGGGTTCAGCATGTACTCAAAGTATCCACATATACATAATTTCAGCAAAATCGGTTTAGTCGTTTGGGCGTAAGAGATCATGATGATGATAATCAGAAGTCCATTAAGGGATTAGCGGTCCGATGATGGCGATATAATGAGTTTATCTCAAGTGCCCGCGGCCGTCGATCTCACGATAACGCCCGTCTAGAATGCTCGAAGGGACAACACTCTTGACTGGTTTACTTTTTTATACGTTTTTATACGGGCATTAGCCCACCAGTACTATCAGCTGTGAACCAGGATCCAGGACTATCAACAGGAGATGAAAACCTAAATGGCACTAGAATCAAACTGACTGTCAGGCGCCGAATGTCAGCGAACGTTATAATATTATAGTTTATTGTATTTCCATACATACATATTCACATTTTCGTTCACACCTAACCGACAATACGCCATTACGCTAGGCGTAGGCGCGGACATTCGATACAGTATAGTTTCACGTTCACACTGGGGCTCACAGTGAGCTCGCTCACATTCGGCGGCTTACAGTCAGTTTGGTGACAGGTGAACACAGCCTGCGAGTTTAAATGCGAGAGTTTGTCTGTCTGTCCTAAATGCGAAAGTTTGTCTGTCTATAATATCTAATCTCTGTCTTTATTATCTAATAATAATATTAAAATAAAATAAAAAATTAAGGGGGGCTCCGATACAAAAAAAAATTAGGCCAAAACAATTTTTGGCCTAATTTTGCTCTATAATGGTACGGAACCCTTCATGCGCGAGTTCGACTCGCACTTGGCCGATTATTTTAACAATCCCCAACCCAATGCTGCTCATAAATTGAAGTTTGAACAATGTGGTTGGGGTTGGTGCCTCGAATTTCCTTTGCAGATGAGTATTCGTAGCGCCCAAAGTGCCTGTTCCTGCTCTGTAGTAGAGCAGTCAAAAAGGCGAAGAGGTGTCTCGTCCTTCTCCTCGCAGAATCTGCAAGGCCTTTCGCTACTGCCTACTAACAACTATTCTGTTAATTATCCATCCATGAACCAAACTATGTCTTTTGGGCGAGATTTTTCCTTCGCAGTCATCCCTGGAAGGTATTCAAAAAGCTGTGCGCCTTGATAATGACATCTGAGTTATATTTTTCACTAGACTATGTTGCAAATTACAATAATAATAATTAATTAGTCGGTGATGATTATATTGAACACCTGTTTCATGCAACAGCTACTTTATAAATCAATTTATCTATAGATTATATACTTAATGGTCGTTATTGTCATTTTCTGAGATAAATTATTAATGCAAAGGGACATTAAAATGAGCTAACGACTGACGAATTCCTTTGTTTATAATAGTTCCATTATCAACAGTAATTGTTGATAAGTTCTATTTTATGGAAATTTTTAAAGCCATTTTGAAATGCACATCATTTCCGTTTGAAATTATATTTTCAAATTCGTCAAGGTATCTATTTGATAACGTTAGGAAAAAACAGTATAAAGAGATAGGTTCAAAAGGAACAAAAGTGTACGCAAATACTACATTTTAAAACGACGAAAAGCAAATGCGTCACAAATATCAAGAGACATACAAGATCGTAATAGTCGCCCAAAAATCGAGATCACATCAAATCACACCATTAGAAGATGTAACAAAACAAAGTGATAATATTTTAGGGTTTGCATGTGTCCTTAATAATATATTTTATAGAGTTCACTATAAAAGTTTTTCTGTCTCTTTCGCCCATAGAAAAGTTTAAGTAAACTATATAATATAAAAGACACACACACACACACCCCAAAGAGTTATCACTTAGTTTTGTTACACCCTGTATATTGTTCTTGAAGATTCACACGGTAGACGTGCCCCCGCCAAGACGAGCCAAGCGAAGGGCAAACTACTTACTTTCGATCACAAACTAAATATTCGCATTCTACGACGGTAGCGAAACGGCGAAGCCATACTTATTTACTGATATGTAGAATTTATTGAAGTTAGGGTCGGTAGAGTTACGCCGTGTAGATTGAGATCTGATATCTTTGTCACAGGGCAAACTGTATGTGGGGGATCTTGGAAACATTTTAACCCTAGGATGGTAACAGGGGTGCCCCAACACCCCACGCAAGCAATCACGCGCCGATTTCTCGAAAATTATTGGCTATTTTGATCTAGCATTTTGTGTATTCTTTTGTTTTACTGTAATTCATCATTAGCCGTTGCGTGGTGGGAGCAGCAACACGTCAATTTCGTTTTGCAGGTATATGTGGGGTGATGCGGCACCCCTGTTACTTTTTACGTAGGTATTTTTTTTTTGTTCGCGTATTTTGTTTATGCATTATTTTCAGTTAATAATGACGTTTTGTAATGATAAAGAGCTTGAACAGTACTTAAATACTATTGCTGAAGATGATGAGAGTGAAACAGAGCCGTTATAGGCCGAGCAACCTTCTGAAAATGAATATTACGTCTCGGTGCATTCCGACCAAGATGATATTGTTTCCGATTCTAATTATATGATTCTCTATCTAGAAGTAAAACATCCAAACAAATTTAGAAGCAATGTCCTAAAAAAAACTAGTAATACAGCTAGCCGAGCCGCACATGAAACGACGTCTAGAGTCGAATTTACCTCGACTACTATCGAGAAATATAGAGTCCATTCGAAATATCCCCGAAGAAGTTCCAGCAAGCGAACCCCCGCTAAATTACCAAAGCTTGCTCGAAACTCGATTACTCTGCGTCCTCGAATAAATGACAAAAAAGTAAATATTTTTTGTTCCAAATCCAAAAGACCTGCGTGAACTGAACAACGCTTGGAAATTTGTATTAATTGTGTTTTATTAAGAAAAACTAAATAATTTCAAGATTTATTTCGTGTAGTTACAGATTGATATCCAGAAAAGTGTTGCTTTATTTTGTTTTTATATTAAAAAGTATTATTTTTCATGAAACAAAAGTTTTTTTATTTATTCATAACAACTGGGGTGACCTGGCACCCCTGTTACTATGCGCGGTCGTGTAAATTATGTTACCATCCTAGGGTTAATTGGTATTGGTAATGGCAATTAAACTAAATTTTCTCGTCACTTCAACGACGGTAGCGAAACGGCGAAGCCATACATATTTACTGATATTATGTAAATTTTTTTGAAGTTAGGGTCGGTAGAGTTAGGCCGTGTAGATTCAGAATTTTGTCTCTACATGAGATCTGATATCTTTTTACAGGGCAAACTTACGTGATCATCTTGGCAACATTTTACATGAAATGTTTTTGGTGGCATCTATACTTCCAGAAACTTGCAATAATGCAATTTAAATCCATCAATCCGAATATTGATAAGACAAATCACATGACTGTGACACAGCGTGTTGAGGAGATAGTGCAAGTGGCTCTTGAGGTAATCCGGCCGGTGCTTTGATCTTTAGCATTCGCCAAAATAAGGGAGAAGACCTAATGGCAGACACTTTAAGGAAACATGAAACATTCGAATGTTATAAAATATATAATTTATGAAAATAAAGGATTGATAACTTCTTCCATGTCTTCAGTAACTCTTACAAAATAAAACTATTATAATTATTCTCTGACAAATCAATAAAAAAATATATTATTGGTCTTTTTGTAAACTTAGTCATAAGTACTAATAGATGACATCACAATAAGCGAACAACACTAATAGTAGACACCAATATGAACTAATAGTTGACATAGAACATTAAATTACATTTTACATTTTTCATATTATTAGGTCTTTATTTGCCGTTTTTCAAAGGATTTCATTTACTTTATCATAGTAACTACATGCATCAGAAATATTATCCACGTTTTATTCTATTCATTTTATTCTATTCATTCTTCTTCCATGCTGAAACTATCTTTCCTTTTATTTTTATTTTTCATATTTATTCCCAGCAAATTTATTTTTAGTTTTAAGTCTCCATGCTTCTTTTGCCTCTTCTTTTTTCTTCTTTTTGTTTTCAGTTCTCCTTTTTCTTCTTTTTACTGCTAGAAAACTAAAGCATCGATTTTTAGATCAGTGCAAGGTCTAATATTAGACACCATGTCCATTTTAGGTACAGTAGTTCTAAGTTCTTAGTTTGTTAATAGAATTATATTTTTAGAGAATAGTGATGATACTTGCAGTAGAATAAAGTACAAAATAACTTTAGTATGTATTGAAAAACTAAAAGATAAGATCCATGTCATCTATTAGGTTTTTTTACATTTTCAAGAACTAATAGTAGACACCCTTTATATTGTTAGGGAAAATGGATAAAAGATCATAAATAAACATTAATTAGTGTAAACAACATGACCATTAATCCAATGAAGTCAATAGAAATTACAAAAAATCTAATAAATGTATTCAAAACTTACGTGCAAAATTTCGCCTTCCTTAACCTATTTGCTAAGAAATTGCCGGGTGCGTGTTGACGCGGTCACATCATTTACGAAAACTGATCCCATTTTAAAATTTTGTTCCCGAAGGCATCCCTAATATATTTTTTCACATTAACAGATAGCATAAGAAGCTTATAAAATTTACAGTGTTGAGAATTAATAAGAATAATTCTTATTTTTATGGCATTTTTGTCGTAAGTGTCATCTATTAGTTCAGTGTCTACCATTAGCGCCTTTCCCTTAGATGTTTATTAATAAAATTCTGGTTACAGGAAAACAAACTTTTCCTCGTCACATGCAAGAAACGATAAGCAAAAACGGCCCATTCACTATCCTGCATTGCAGTCCTGCTGCAGTCCGCCGTGCAGGCCTGCAATACCATTCACTATCCTGCGTGCAGTCCGCCGGCTTATGCAGGATAGTGAACGGTATTGCAGGCTTGCACGGCGGACTGCAGCAGGAATGCAATGCAGGATAGTGAATGGGGCCTTTTAGGCCGTATTTTTGGTAAGTACTTAAGATGCATCTGGTCTCAACACACGGTTCAGGCTCTGTGATTGGTTGGCTGTCAAAATTTGGACCAATCACAGAGCCGAACCGCGTCTTGAGACCGGGTTGCATCTTAAGTACTGACCAAAAATACGGGCCTTAGACAGTGAGTCATGACTCATGAGTCAACTCATGACTCATGAAACGTTATAACTTATGAGTTATAACCTGTTACCAGCGACAGCCATTTCCCTACAGAAAATAACTATAGCGCCGAAACCATGTCAAACATATTTTATACAATGATTATATTATCATGTTTCCAGAATACATTTCCTAATAATTGGTCTAATCGATAAATGATATCACGATAAGCTTTCGCGAGCTTTTGACTTCGCACATCATTCCGTATACAACTAGACCTCAGTCAATTAAAAAGTTCATAACATAATTTTAAAAATATTTTTTTTTTGGATTTTGTAAATAAAATCTGTGCCTTTTGTTCGCGCGTTAAAAAAAATATTAATTTGAAAGCTGTGTTCTTTTTCGCGCTATAAAAAAACAAAATGGATACAATAACGAGCGAAGAAGAACACTATGTAGCCAAAATGATTTGGTTCAGAGTGATTGTGCTGCCTCTCAGCACAGCGTTCATAATACTGTTGTGTTTATTGTGGAAATGTTACAAGACGAATAAGAGAATGTGAGTATTTCTATCTTTAATAACTCCAAAATTCATAAAAAGTATTAGGTACTAGACGTTCCGCGCGGCTTTGCCCGCGTAAATTAGTTTCGTAGACAAATTAGTCCACAAAAAATAGCCTATGATCCTTAACGTAGTCTACTTCTTATTTGTGCCAATAACAGAAAAATTGCTCCAGTAGTTCGCGAGATAAGCCCTTTCGAATAATTTTTTTTCACATTTTCATCTATTTCTTTGCTCCTATTAGTCGTAGCGTGATAAAATATAGCATATAGCCTTTCTAGATAAATGGGCTATCTAACATTGAAAGAATTTTCAAATCAGACCAGTAGTTCCTGAGATTATCACGTTCAAATAAGCCCTCTCGAATTTATTTCCCTTACGTTTTTTTCCACATTTTCCTCTATTTCCTCACTCCTATTAGTCTAAGCGTGATAAAATATAGCCTATAGCCATCCTCGATAAATGGGCTATCTAACATTGAAAGAATTTTTTAAATCGGACCAGTAGTTCCTGAGATTAGCGCGTTCAAACAAACTAACAAACTCTTCCGCTTTATAATATTAGTATAGATTGTATTTTTTATATATAAAAATGCATCTTCAAATGTGTTAGTCGAGCTAAAACTCGAAATCGGCTGAACGGATTGGGCTGATTTTAGTCTTAAAATATTCTTAGAAGTCCAGGGAAGTTTTTAAAGTGACACGAAGTTCACCGGGACAGCTAGTCTTATATATAAAAATAGATTTTCAAATGTGTTAGTCGCGCTAAAATTCGGAAACGGATGAACGGATTGGTCTGATTTTGGTCTTAAATTCTTAAAATATTCGTAGAAGTCCAGGGAAGGTTTTTAAGTGACACGAAGTTCACCGGGACAGCTAGTTTTTTTTATAAAGATTCTAATGGACACTTATCGGATAAAGAGTTTAGGCGCTACGGTAGAACAAACATACATAACCCTTTCTTTTGGCTACGCCGTAGTCAATAAGTCAGTTAATATTATGATCTATACTAGGTGTACCGAAACAAAGTGATAATAATATAGCGTGTACGTGTACCTATGTATCCCTTATAATGAGTGTAATGTGAAAGCTTCCATCATACGGGCTACCCGAGAAATTATGTAAGTGGGTCACTGGTTTCTTAGCAGACAGAAGCATAAAGGTCGTAGTTGACGGCGAATGCTCGGAAACTCAGTCTGTTGTTGCTGGTGTGCCTCAGGGCTGTGTGCTATCGCCTACTCTATTCTTACTGCATATCAATGACATGTTGCAGACCAGCGGCATTCATTGCTATGCGGATGACAGCACAGGTGATGCTGTACATAACGGCTCCCCCAATATTTCTCGGCAAAATGTCACTGAGAGTCGAAACGAACTTGTGTCTAAGGTGGAGAATTCATTGGAGAAGGTATCTGAATGGGGTAGACGTAACTTGGTCCAATTCAACCCCGCCAAGACACAAGCCTGCGCGTTCACCACTAAAAAGTCACCAATGGTCGTATATCCTCGTTTCGAGGGCACATCTTTAACCATCTCCCCTAGCATTGAGATACTTGGCGTCAACATATCGAGCGAAGTCCAGATCCGATATCATCTAGAGGGTAAGGCCAAATTAGCCTCGAAGAAGCTTGGTGTTCTTAACAGAGCGAGACAGTACTTCAGTCCGGACCAACGCCTACAACTCTACAAGGCGCAGGTTCGGCCTCATATGGAATATTGTTCTCATCTCTGGGCAGGGGCGCCAAAATACCAACTGCTCCCTCTGGATCGTATCCAACGAAGGGCCGCTCGAATTGTTGATTGCCATAGTGTTTCAAACAGCTTGGACCCCTTGGAATTAGGCCGAGATGTAGCTTCGCTCTGCATCCTCTATCGGTTGTTACAGCTTTGTAGGTTCTATAGTCTCTGAGTAATACTGCGGACAGACAGACAGACAGACAGACGGACAGACGGACAGACGGACGGACAGACCGAAACTATAAGGGTTCCTTGTTGACTACGGAACCCTAAAAATGGATTTTCAAATGTGTTGGTCGCGCTAAAACTCGAAAACGGCTGAACGGATTAGGCTGATTTTAGTCTTATAATATTCGTAGAAGTCCAGGGAAGGTTTTAAAGTGACACGAAGTTCACTGGGACAGCCAGTTATATTATAAGCATTATACAGTGGACTCCACACTCTAAAGTATTATCACTTTGTGTTGTTACACCCTATATAATTAAAAATGAATTTTCAATTATGTTAGTTTCGCTAGAACTCGAGAACGGCTGAACCGATTTGGCTAGTTTTAGTCTTGAAATTTCATAAAGGTTCGTACGAGTATTAGGTGGTAAACCGTAGTTCACCGGGTCATAAATAAATAAATAACATTTGTACATTTAGACCAGGTTCAGACGCAGCGGGAACCGCGCGGTTTGGACACGTGCGTTTTCACCGCTCGCACCTTATATTTAGTTATTACAAAGGCGTTGTTCACACGAAAAACGCGCGGTTTCTTAGTCTGAAATAACACCAAATAGGGATGATGGCAAGGTCAAAGATTAGCGAATTTTGTTAATAAAATAAAGAAATCACGGTAAAAAATAAGTGTTCCCAAAATTTCAGCTCGATAGCATTTGTATTTTTTTTTTGTTATGCGCCTTCAAAGTTGGTTAATCAAGTCGATTTTTTTTTCAATTAAATTTCTTAATATTTGTATACCATTCGATTACTTATGCAAACTTTTGTCATTAAACCACTTTCATAAACGCAATATTTAATATATTATGTACCTATCGAACAAAGTTCTCTCCCGATCTGTACAAACTACGAAAGAGTGACGTCAGGCTTTCGAAGCACTTTGTATGGAGCGTTTCGGGCAGGTCTATTTTGTGAGATGTTTGAATTGATACTTATATCTTGGTGAATTTTTAAGTTATCAGAGTCATTCTTTCAGCGATTTTTCAATTTTTAAGGGTCTTATAATTATTACCAATAAGAAAAAAAAATAGTCATCAAGCCTATTATATGTGCAACAAAAACTCATTGTTTTGATGTTGTTGTCGCAATATACCCAATTTACTTTACTTCAAGTGCATTTTTTGTATCGCGATCATACTGTAGTTTTTAGGGTTCCGTAGTCAAGAAGGAACCCTTATAGTTTCGGTCTGTCCGTCCGTCTGTCTGTCTGTCTGTCCGCAGTTTTACTCAGAGACTATAGGACCTACAAAGCTGTAATTTGGCATGAATACACATATTAATGATGGCAACAAAATGGTATGTGAAATCGTAGAAAAATATTATTTTATGGTACCTCCCCTACACATCAAGCGGGGATGAATATTTTTTTTCGCGCCCACCCCATCGTGTGGGGTGTCGTTGAATAGGTTTTTTAAAAATATGGCAAGTATTCATAGATCATTTTCCGATTAAGGGATCCGTTTGTGAAATATTAAGTTTTAAAGTGGAAAAATCGTTGAAGTCCAGTGTCCCCCCGTTCTACCAGCTAAACGGTTGGTTCTAGAAATGTGAAAAAATTCACGAGAGTAGGAAATATGCTGAATTTAAAAGGAAAACTATCACGGCTAAGAAGACTTCATAAGTTATTGAGTATTAGTCGATCAACTAAAAAAATATATTCGGTGAAGTATAAAGGAACTTTTCGTTCAAATTCCTTTGAAAGTAACTGAGATGATGTTGTTAGTAGTGTAAAACACGCTATAAATGTACGTTCATTGACCATAAAAAAATTATTGTCAAAAACTAGCGGTAAAAAAAAGGTACTACGGAACCCTATATTGCGCGTGGCCCGACACGCACTTGACCGGTTTTTATTTTTATCAGCGCCATCTAGTACTGAGTAGCTTCACTAATCACAAGACTACTTGATGTACGCAGAGCCCTCTCGTGGACAACTGCAACGTTACTTATTGTTTTTATTTTTAATCACCATCTTTACGTCTATAAAAAATAATTATTATCTAATCGATTTTTCATTATCTGTACAGATTGTTCTACTTCCCTTCACTTTTATATTTACACAACAAGTATCACAAGTTTCTTCGTAAAATTTTTAACAAAAATGGAATTGACATTTCAATTTGTCGGCGCCTGTATTTTGATTTGTGCTTTTATGATTTTCTATCTGATGATACGCTTTAGTGGTAAGAAACATAGGTACATAGGATACCTATGTTCCTCCTTAAAATGTAAATTACTAGAAGTGGCGGGGCAAGACTTGAATGTATGATGTGGGCAATAAATGTTTTGCGAGGCCCCCTGATGGATGACACAAGAGGACGGATTTTAGTAAAAATTAACGCCTCCGTGGTCCAGTGGTTTAGAGCGTGGCTCTTAAGGGGGTTCCGTCCAGAGATTCCGTAATTGACCGTATTTAAAACCTTATAAACTCATAATCTGAAAGCTACAAAGTTATAATAAAAATACAGCAATAATCAGTATACCTAGTATATCAGTATTCCTTTTGTCGTTTTAAATTTTCTATTTTTGTTTATTATACTCATGATATCAGCTTCCAAAGTAATACCAATTTGTTGAAATTCAAGCATACATTCAGCATCTCCTTAGGATTTACAAATTACTTTTATTTGAAATTCACGCCAATAGATCGACAATATCATAAACTACATATTCGCCGTTTTAAATTTTAACTAAGATAAGTAAAAATAATAGGGTTTTGGCGCGATCTCGGCAACGCGGCAAATGTATGGCCAAGGTCGTTTGCTCGGGGGACGGCCTTAATCTGGGTGTCGTGTGTTCGATCCCCGCGTTGGAAACAATATGTTATTTCCAAGTTTGGTTAGGACAATGCATGAATGCAGGCTGATCACCTGATTGTCTGATAAGTAAGATGATCCATGCGTCGGATGGGCATGTAAAAAGTCGGTCCTGCGCCTGATCTCTCGCCAGTCGTGCTGGCGTCCGTCCCACTGGGTTATGAGAGTAAAGGAATAGAGAGTGCTCTTTTGCACTGCGCACACACTTGGGCACTATAAAATTACTCCTGCGTAACTGGCCTGGTTTTAACGAATCCGGCCACTGTCACCAAAACCGGTGTGGGAGCTAATATTACAGGTCCGATTCATAAAAAAAGTTATTTCTTGGTAATACAAGCATCTTCTTATTAATAAGTAATAACACATATTATTTTAGACACTGGAATACGCTATGTAATGTTTTGTCCTTCTCTAGTCCATTGGAAAAGTCGGTCGGGTAAATCTTATTAATAATAATTGTGATTAATTTTTTGTATTTATTAAGATTAAAATATACCCTACTATAAATTATAATAGTATAAAATAATTGATATTTAAATAATATATAATTTATCATTGCTTTGATATAGGTACTTAGTGTTGCCAATAATTGTCATCTATTGACTATTTTACAACTTTTAATTTTGGTAACCACCACTACTATAATAGATTAAACTTTAAAAATAAGCTCCAAAAGCATAGACAAATAGTAGTATTAAGTATTATGGTAGGCAGTACCAGTACTTACCTAGTTACAGCTACTAGTACAACACAAAATATATTGAGGCCAATACCTAATCAATGCTATCTTCGATATAATACATATTTTCAATAAATATGAATAACCTACTTGATAATGCATTAATTAGTAATATTAACAGTAATATTAATAGTTTTAAACTTCGCTGTCTTTCTGTCCGTCTGTTTCAAGGCTTTAAGAACCGCAATAGCTAGACTTCTGAAATTTTCACAGATTGTGTATTTCTGTTGCCGCTACAACAATAAATACTAAAAACAAAATAAAATCAATATTTAAGGGGGCCTCCCATAGAACCCACATGATTTTTTTGGCCTTTTTTGCTAAATTTCAATTAAGTATGGCAACAAGTAGGCACTTGAATCAAAACTTTTATAAAAATACTTACTTTTTACAATATTTTTATTAAAATACTTAATATTATTTAAAAAATACATACTTACTTACTTAATAATTAAATTAAGAAATTAAAAAAAAAACCCCGCCAAATACTTTAAAAAGTAATGAAATAATATTCACTGCCTTTAAGTTCAAATAATTCCTAACTTGTGTAAAGTAATATTCTAGTCCATAATGGGCATTGTCCAAAAAAATCACATGTACTTTTTATATTTTTTCGTTAAAATAGAGTATTTTAAGAATATAAATTAAATAATTACGAAATTCATTGGCTAGTTTTTTCTCTATAAATTTTTAAAGTTTCGCTCTGACGTCATCATCGGCGGCCAATTGACCTCTGCAGTATGTTTTTTTTCCTTTCAATGTTATTTATAATGGCTGGTTCGTCAAATGCAAGTTCTCATTATGTGAAAGCTGATACGAGAAGCTTACCAAAAGTTCGAAACGTAATGTTGGTCGAATTTATTGCTAATTTAACGCCATTGAAGGTCAAACTAAGGTTAAACATATTTGTTCAAAAATATAAGTAAGTAATGGGTATTTTTTTTAGTTTATATACAGAAAAACGATCACTGACCTTATTCCTCGAAATGTTTTTGTAATGAGAAAAAAAAAATGGACAATCCCCATTATTGTTGTCACGGTGTGTCGGGGGACCGCCAAGTAAACTATAACATACAACCGCCAAGTCGCTGACTATCTCGATTCAGTTCGCTATGAATTGATTGTGAAATGAAATCAAGCATCTACATTAGCGGTCCCCCGACACACCTTGACAACAATTATGGACTAAAATATTAGCGTTCCCTAATTTGGTGGAAGTCCGGTCCCTGTGAGGTAGACCGGCCGGTCGTGGAGGGAGTCCTGTGTTAGACAGATCCAGGATATCTCTCCGTATACGGCTGAAGGCAAACCGCAGGTGGTTTTAGTGGGTAAACCCGGAGTCGGGAGTCCCACATACCCCCGGGGTGCTTCAGCTTAACTGAGGCACATCCCCAACCCGGAGCACCCATAAAGGGTTTCTCCTGCGCAAAAAAAAAAAGGCTGATGATGATGATTTATAGCTATGAACACTCCCGAACATGTCAGCTTTCAAACAAAAAAAAACTAGATCAAAATCGGTCCACCTGTTTGGATGCCACGATGCCACGGACATGAACCAGATAAACCCTGATTGTCCAGCACTGAGCAGGCTGATGATGATGAAGTATAGCTAAGAACACTCTCGAACATGCCAGCTTTCAAACAAAAAAAACTAGATCAAAATCGGTCCACCCGTTTGGATGCTACGATGCCACGGACAGATACACACACAGACAAACAAACAGACAGACAGACAGACAGACAGACACGTCAAACTTATAACACCCCTCTTTTTGTCGGGGGTTAATAAATAAAATGTATTTTACAATGAAACAGCGCCACCTATTTTTAGTAGACAACAAAACTTATCGTTGGATATCGTTGTTGTTTTATAATGTTTACAACAGATGGCGCTGTGGTATCAAAATCATTTTCCTGCACTGATAAAATTCGAATTATTATTACCTATTATTTATTGAGGATTATTTAGAAACAGTTACCAGGATCATTTAGATTTTAGTTAGTTTTTAAATATTTGCATAATAATGCAAAAATATGCTGTAAATATCTTAAAATAGTGAAATACAATATATTATTGAGTTGTGTATACGGTACAGTAGTTATATATTGTGAAATAAACTGATAAAATAAATTTCTATTAATTTACAAGCTTCTGATTGCAAATCTTTCAAAGTAAGAATGGACTATCTTAAGGGAGGGCTGTTAGCGGTGACACCGGTGATTGGATTGGTGATATTGCTTCTCATATGCTTTTGCGATGGTAAGTACCCAATTTTTAACCCCCGGGCCCCGACATAAAGAGGGGTGTTTATAAATAACACCCCTCTTTTGTTTTGAGTTTTGACGTGTTTATCTGTCTCTGTCTGTCTGTCTGTGTGTGTCTGTCCGTGGCATCGTAGCATCCAAACGACCAATACTCCGATCAATTTAGACATCCAAGGTTACATTAATTCCGACAAGGCTGAATATTGGTAGGATTGTTCAATACGCTATAATAAAGGAAATGTGAAAAGTCCTCATCGATCCGGCACGTGCAAAAAAAATACTAGGGGTCAAAGATTACAAAAATGGGTTTCAGCAAAACGGTAAGTTTTATCATAAAATCCGTTAAGACAAAATTTGTAGATCAGATAATTATCTATAAAAATGTTTTAATACTTTTTTTCCTAAGAGCCACCATTTTTGAGATATAACGATTCAAAAAGTTGAAAGAATTTGAGTTATAAGTGTACTTTTGTCTACGACGACGCAACCCATACATCAGATTAGGTACACCGCTAGACAGTTTTGTCGTTGATTTACACTTAAAAGGTGTAACTTGAAAAAAAAACGCGCTAAGTACACTTATACCTCAAACTCATTTAACTTTTTGAATCGTTATATCTCAAAAATGGTGGCTCTTAGAAAAAAAAGTATAACGACATTTTTATAGATAACTAGCTGTTTCCCGCGACTTCGTCCGCGTTAACATAGTATACCTATATAATATAGACTAATTTCATTTAAACTTTCAACCCCTATTTCACCCCCTCGGGGGTAGAATTTTCAAAAACGCTTAAACACGTTTCCAATTATTTTTAATCAGTAGCCCAAACATAAAATTTCATGCTACTAACTCAAGTCGAAATATCGGACTTCCATTGAAACTTTCAACCCCAATTTCACCCCCTTGGGGCAAGAATTTCCAAAAACGCTTGAATACGTATCCATTCATTTTTAATTAGTAACCCAAAGATAAAGTTTCATGTTCCTAACTTAAGAAATGACAGACTTTTCTTCAGACTTTTAACCCCTATTTCACCCCCTTCGGGGTAAAATTTTCAAAATTGCTTCCTTAGTGGATGTCTACTTAATAAAACAAACCTACTCACCAAATTTCGTGGCTGTAACTTTAACGGTTTTTGCTCAGCGATGATGAATCAGTCAGTCAGTCAGGACATGTAATTTTATAAGTATAGATTATCTGATCTACAAATTTTGTCTGAGGTGATTTTATAATAAAACTTACCGTTTTGCTGAAAATCGCGGAAAACCCGTTTTTGTAACCTTTGACCCCGAGTAAATTTTTTTGCATGCCGGATCGATGAGGACTTTTCACATTTCCTTTATTATAGTGTATCGAACAATCCTACCAATATTCAGCCTTGTCGGAATTAATGTAACCTCACCTCTATTTTTTAGTCTAATTAGACCGGACTACTACGGGTGGACCAATTTTGATCTAGTTTTTTTGTTTGAATGCTGACATGATCGAGAGGATTCTTAACTATAATTATTCATCTTATCTGGTTCATGAAAGGCCGTTAGCGACTTGCATTCGTTTGATGAGTTTTAATATCACCTCCTCTGTGGCACCAACATCCCACCAGTTGGTGGGCTGTTGGTAGCTCAAGCCAGGGGTCGCAGGTTCGAATCCCGCCGACGGAACAAAAAGTTTTTCAAAGTTCCTGGGTCACGTATTTTTATTTTAAAATAACTTTTGAATTAAGTATTGCGAAAAACAATAAGAGAAAATAGTTTTGTTATAAAACTTATATAATTAGATCTTGTTTCTATGATCTTTCCATTTATCACAAAAATTTTTTTTGTTGAAATACCCAATTTCGTTGGATAGCGTTGTTGTTTGATATTTACAGCAGATGGCGCTGTGGTGTCAAAATAATTTTCCTGCACTGATAATAATTACCTATTAAAATAACTAAAATTATTGTTAATGACTAATGAGGATAATTTAGAAACAGTTACAGTCTACGGAATAATTTAGTCAGTTAGTTTTTAAATATTTGCAAAATAATTAAAAAATATATATAATTACTTATGCTGGTAAATATATTTTATTAAGTAAACTTACTTAGTGAAATACATTTTAGTTGAGTTATTAATTATAATATATTGTGATATTTTGATACATCATATTATTACAATGAATTTCTATTAATTTGCAAGCTTCTTATTGCAAATATTTCAAAGAATGGACTTTTTTGATGGAGGGCTGGTAGCGATGACGGTGGTGGGGTTGATGCTATTGCTTCTCGTGTGCTGTTGCTGTTGTAAGTAGCCAATTTTTATCAAACTAGATAACAGTTAAAGTGGGAAATAAAACACCTCTGCTTTCAATCTGTGTCGATTTTTATGCATAGGTATTTTGATTAGCTGTTGATTACATAAAAAATAGGTTATTGTTGTAAGTATGTAAGTACGTTGCGCCAAAATTGGTTTATCACGCGGGAACACATTTTCACGTTTTCCTCTATTTGGACATGATGGAGAAAAAGCGAATTTGTTTTATAATATTATGTACATAGAAAGGTAAAGAAGATTTCAAAAATATATTTAAATTAATTAATGTTTTTGACAATAGAACAGCGCCACCTATTTTCAGTTGACAAAAATTATTATTGTCTTTGGGTGGCGTTGTTGTTTAATATTTACAGTAGATGGCGAGACCAAAATCATTTTCCTGCACAGATAATAATAATTAATAATTATTATTACCTATTGAGGATAATTTAGAAACAGTTACAGGATCATTTAGTTTTAAAATATTTGCAAAATTGTAGAGAAAATAATGCAAAAATATGCTGTTAATATAATATCTAGTGAAATACATTTTAGTTGAGATATGAATATATTGTGAAATAAATTGATAGAATTAATTTCTATTTATTTACAAGCTTCTGATTGCAAATCTTTCAAAGTAAGGATGGACTATCTTGGGGGAAAGCTGGTAGCAATGACGGTGGTGGGATTCGCGATACTGCTTCTCATATTATTGTGCTGTTGCGATCGTAAGTACCCAATTTTTAACCCCCGACAAAAAAGAGGGGTATTATGACTTATAAGTTTGACGTGTCTTTCTGTTTGTCTGTGTCTGTCCCGTGTAGGTACGTGGCAACTGGTATCGTAGCATCCAAACGGGTGGACCGATTTTGTTCTAGTTTTTTTTTTGTCTGATAGGCGATAGCTGACATGATCGAGAGTGTTCTTAGCTATAATTCATCATCATCAACCTGCTCAGTGCTGGAAAATCAGGGTTTATTTGGTTCATAAAAGGCCGTTAGCAACTTGCAGTCATTTGATGGGTTTAATATTTTATTTTAGTTCGTGAAATTTGTGAATATACAATATACGTACCTATACACATTAATGGAAAGTTAACCTGGTGCTGCAGCATCACCCGGTAATCAATAGGATATCCAACTCCTCGCCAACTTAGAGCAGAGGTTTCGAAAGTGCAGGAGGTTTCATGTTTGGGCTCATAATAACGGCCTCATTGAAAAGGACATTGATAGATGGTAATCATGGGAATATGATCCTGTTTATAGGAATCATTCTGCACTATTATAACCAACACAAGTTTAAATAGCATGAAATAAAATTAAATTAAGAAATTAAAAAAAAAACCCCGCCAATCAATTTTAAAAAGTACTTAATGTCATAAATAAATAATAAATTAATTAAATTTTCTATTTTTGTTAATTATACTCATAATACTATCAGCTTCCAGAGTAAAACAAATTTATTAAAATTCAAGCATACATTCAGCATCACCTTAGGATTTACAAATTACTTTTATTTGAAACACACGCCAATAGATCGACAATATCATAAACTCAATATTCCCCGTTATAAATTTTTAGGACAATTATTTTGAACTAAGACAAGTAAAAAAATAGGGTTTTGGTGCGATCTCGGCAACGCGGCATTTGTATGATCAAGGTCGTTTGCTCGGGAGACGGCCTTAAGGGCGTTCCGTCCGGAGATTCCGTAATTGACCGTATTTAAAACCTTATAAACTCATAATCTGAAAGCTACAAAGTTATAATAAAAATACAGCAATAATCTTCAGTATATCAACATTCCTTCTGTCGTTTTAAATTTTCTATTTTTGTTTATTATACTCATGATATCAGCTTCCAAAGTAATACCAATTTGTTAAAATTCAAGCATACATTCAGCATCTCCTTAGCATTTACAAATTACTTTTATTTGAAACTCACGCCAATAGATCGACAATATCATAAACTACATTTTCGCCGTTTTAAATTTTTTTTAGGACAATTTTGAACTAAGATAAGTAAAAATAATAGGGTTTTGGCGCGATCTCGGCAACGCGGCAAATGTATGACCAAGGTCGTTTGCTCGGGGGACGACCTTAAGGTGCAGTGGTTGTTGCAACTACGTAAAATGGGTTTTTTAAATAACGTTTTTTGTAAAGTAAATGTCATTATTTAAGTATAAAAAAGTACCCTGTTAAAATTGAGAAAATTTCCTATACGCAAAGGTATATCAGAACACAATTTGAAAAATTCTGCTCGATAGAAAAAAATCTCAAAGATGACTATTATAACGCTGTTTTTCATAATTAAATCATTTTATGGCTAAATTACACACTTTCTAGAAAAAACAAAAATTGTAGTACATTTGTCATAACCTAACCTAAACGGTTTGATATATTTGATTTGTGTAATACTAAAAACAAAAGGTTTTTTCTCCTATTTTCTATTATCAAGGCACGCGGCGAGCGCGTAACCGCCACTGTACAAGGCGCGCTGATATGAATGTTATTATAATGTCCTTTAGGTCGATATTCGTACTGACAGACATCGACCTGCTAATTTTCGGGACTACTGGGCCTTAAGGATCAGTTCACAGCGAACCGAATCGAGATAGCGACTTGGCGGTTGTAGGTTGTAACTTGTAGTTTATTTAGCGGTCCCCCGACACACCTTAAGGCCGTCCCCCGAGCAAACGACCTTGGCCATACATTTGCCGCGTTGCCGAGATCGCGCCAAAACCCTATTATTTTTACTTATCTTAGTTCAAAATTGTCGTAAAAAAAAATTTAAAACGGCGAATATGTAGTTTATGATACTGTCGATCTATTGGCGTGAGTTTCAAATAAAAGTAATTTGTAAATGCTAAGGAGATGCTGAATGTATGCTTGAATTTTAACAAATTGGTATTACTTTGGAAGCTGATATCATGAGTATAATAAACAAAAATAGAAAATTTAAAACGGCGAAAGGAATGTTGCTATACTGAAGATAATTGCTGTATTTTTATTATAACTTTGTAGCTTCCAGATTATTAGTTTATAAGGTTTTAAATACGGTCAATTACGGAATCTCAGGACGGAACGCCCTTAACTATAATTATGGACTAAAATATTACCTTACACGTCGGAATTATTTGAACTTAGAGGCAGTAAATATTATATTACTATCGTTAGTCTTTAAAGCTGTTTGGCGGAGGTTTTTTTAAATTTCATAATTATCAAACTAGCTGATAACAGCTGTAATGGTGAGAAAATATAGTTACAAATTACAATCACGGAATATATTATATAACCACGTTACAACTTACAATCTGTGTCGATTTTATTTACGCATTTGATAAGTTAATTACTTACATAAAAAAATACGTTATTGTTGTGTTTGTACGTTGCGCCAAAATTCGTTTATTCGCGCGGGAACCGTACATTTTTCCGGGATAAAAAGTATCTTATGTCCTTTCCTGGGACTCGATGTATGTCCATACTCAGCGAAATCGGTACAGCGGTTTGGGCGTGAAGGGGTAACAGATAGGCTGACACACTTTTACATTTATAATATTAGTATGGATGTTTATTAAACAATGAGTAACTAATAACCATTAGTTACGTTGTAAGAAATTCAACTCTTTCTTTTGTTTTTGAGTTCCGTCGAATTCCGTCGTCGTTTTGCGTTTCAAAAGGGTTCTGTCGTCAAAAAAGTTTGCGAACCACTGGCCTAGACTGTAGGTAGGCGTAGGATTTCGCTGGTAGTTGAGTATTTTCGCAATGACAAGCTCGGGTCGGGTGTCAACTGGCAATTGAATAAACGCATCCTGTGTACTGTCCACAAAAAAATAAATAAAAAATATCCACAGCCGAACATAGAACATCCGCCTTTTTTGGAAGTCGGTTAAAATTAAGATACAGTACGTTGTGGGTGCACAACCTTCTCGGAATTATGAATCAAGTCTGAACTCTATATCATTGAAGATTAAAACTTCTAGTACTTATTTTTTTTCTGCGTATTTTCTATTAAAAAAAAAAAACAATTAAGTACATAATAATATAATAACTTAAAATATTGGAAATACGTGACAATATTGATTGTTAATAAGTATAATGTTATATTAAACTCAAAATATTCTTAATAATATAATAATATTGTAACTCATTTTCGGTCAAATATCCTATTTAAGACATTATCGATATACATAATAATATCAATCTATATATATATACAAATGGATTTTCAATTGTGTTAGTAACGCTGTAACTCGATAACGGCTGGACCGATTTGGCTAATTTTAGTCTTAAAATGATTGTGGATATCCAGGGAAGGTTTATAAGTGACACGAAGTTCACCGGGACATCTAGTATTATAATATAAGAGGGTTTTCTTGATACAAATAATAGTCTATGCTCAAATAAGGCCTGTAGTGCGGACTGCGCGGAAAAGTATGCATAAGGACATACACTTTTGAAAGGCACATTTGTTTAGACGCTGATATATACTAATATATTATAATACATACGAAAACTGGGCAGTTTTGTAAATATTACATGCATACGGGTCGAATTGATAACCTTTTTTTTTAAGTCGATTTATAATAATGCAAAATGTAATACTCTGCTGACCGTACAATGTACATTAATTGCACGAACATTAACAACATTAGACAGCTCATAAAACAGTAGGGTCATGTTCAAATGATAGGATTTTTTTGTAATGAGAAAAAAAATTAGGTAAGTACGTGAGATTTGCCGAGACCCCACTCTCTCCAACGTAATTAGATGAGATTTGACTCGAACGCCCCACTCCTCACGTAATTTGTGGACACCCCCTTATGTTGTAAAATGTTAATTATCTGGCTCTTCCACTGACGACTTTAATTATTCCGATAGTACTTATCTACTGATAACAGCACAGTAACAGAGGGTGCCCCAAAGTATGAACACTTTCCAGGCCTTTCTCATATTGGCTATTTTCCCTACGCTCGTTATGTTTATATTTGTTTTGTTAATCGCTGCATGTGCATTGGTGTACTATCGATGGAACAAATGTAAGTTATTTTGTGCATTTAGAAAAAATAAGTGGATATTATGCTTCTGCAATCGACCGTGTTGTTTTTTTTCCCGCGGCTAGCAACTGCGCGCGACTCTACGTCATCAATTCATCACTCATCATGAACCGATTTTGTTGAAACGTGTGTAGCACTGACCTCTATAATATGGAGGTCAGTGGTGTGTAGATACTTTGAGTCCCAGGAAAGGACGTATTATAGTCTGTCAAAAGAGTGAAAGATATTAAAAATGGCAACATCGTAGTGTGATTCCTTTCAAATCAATCTATGAAAAAAGGGACGACACTACGATGCTGCCACTTTTTAATTTCTTCACTTTTTTGACAGACTATACTCGTATTATTAGGATATTTATTATCTTGGAAAAATGTACGATTCCCGCGCGATATAAACGAACTTTAACGAGTTGCGGGCGTCATGACGTCATCTAATCGATTATTATTATTTTTCTGATAAATCTTATCTACTGATAGTTCTACATATTTTCTAACAAAGGGCGCCACAAATACTAACTAACATGGATTCCTTACACTGGCCAACTTTCCTTATTCCTATGTTCGTTATGATTATAATCATTTTGTTAATCTTAACTTGTGCAGTGGTGAATTACTATCGATGGGGCAAATGTAAGTTTTTTGATGCATTTAGAAAAAATACAGTGGACTCAAAGTATATTCATACCAAATTTAGTCAATATTGGTTCAGTGGTTTGGGGGTGACAAGTAACAGACAAGCAGACTTTCGCATTTACAATATTTTATAATATTAGTATGGATTTTGGTGAACTGGGTCGGGAATTTACTTATTACGGTGATATCTGAGACGTAACTAACAAGTCACGTTAAATCACTCCATCCTTATTAACAGGCTCAGTGCACGCTCGTTCGGTCACTATAACGGAGACTTTTAAGCCGCGGCCGCTTAAAAATTAAAAAAAAAACGGTTGCGCCCTTTTTAACAATATAATTTTTTTAAATTAGTCTTTTGCACAATATTTTATTTAGTTAAGCCATAATGTTTTGTGTACGGATAATAATTTCTTCCCTGGTTTTATCGTAGATTAGTTGTGATAAGATTGTTACAAACATAATTTGACAGTGTGTAATAAAACTGCAAAATGAATTTAGTGTCGGTGTTGATGTCTGGCTGTGGTTCTGTTTTGGGACGTTTGCGAAGAGACGTAAGTTACCTATATTTTTTTTAACTATAATATCACAGAATATGTACATAATATTAGTAACAGACTATATTATTCAGTAGATTTTTTTTGATTTTGTTAATTTCCTACCACAATTCGCTCTATTTGGTTTTCCTTGTCTCCAAAATATTATCATAGGCAGGGTAAATAAACCACAGCGTAAACCAAAGTTGAATTTTGCTATCATCCCATCAAAAATTAAACGTTATTAAGCTGCTTACGGCCATGTTTTTATGCATTTAGTCGACCCAAATCAATATTATTAAAGTGTAGTTTCAATTGATCCCACTTGTAAAGAAATATAGTATTTCATTACCATCACCTGGTGGTGATGATAGTGATGAATTGATGATATTAAAAAAAATCTCCCTTTGACCGCTAGATGACTCTATAAACTATTGGTCTAAACTCTAAAGACTGGATAGAAAATTTACGATATATCTATACTGTAGCACAATCTAATTCTTCTGTGAGTGTGTATGTCACTGAACTTCTCTCAAACGACTGGACCGATTTTGATGAAATTTTTTGTGTGTGTTCAAGGGGATCTGGGAATGGTTTAGATTCACAATTTTGTCCGCTGGACAATGTTTTTTTAATTACTTTTTAATTTATTAGTAGTTGTTGATTTTGGAATGTTTTACATTGGATCCGACAGACGGCGCTACCATCGCAGTGTCAAATTTTAAATAATGTTCGAATTCGAATTTTAATTTTAGTCTGTCCCGACAGTTAGCGCTGCGATCAAATTAAAAAAAAAATACTTAATATACTTAATATGGCAAAGAAACGTTTGCCGGGACAGCTAGTATGTCTAATAAATAGAAGTTTCGATTTTTGAACGCCAGTTGCCAGCATTTTCTTCTGTATATGAAAATGTGCAGGTGTCGAATAAATAATAGAAAACAAGTTTCGGTTTGGCGATACCAGTTCGCAGTGCCATCGATGTGTACATTCCCTTTAAGGATTTTAGACAAAAAGCAAGAGACGAAATAAAGGGATGCTAAGCTGATAATACCTAGTTACAATAATGTAATTACTTATCAACAAAATAACTTTCCTATCAGGCAATAGATGGCGCTTTAAAGTATTTATTCAAAATGAGGAATTCAAAAAACAAGGGCGATAGAAGTTATAAAAACACGGAATGTTATTCGGTTTTATCGTTATCTTAATGGTATAATCGATAGCGACTGATTGCGTTTTTTGCGATACCACTTGTTGTTCTAATTTTGATACAAAATGGCGAATTTAATGTCGCTCTTAGTGTTTATGGCGTTGAATATACTGCTGTTTTGGGGTCTGTATGGTCTGCTTATTAAGTTTTTCGGTAAGTTTTCACTCAGTGAATTTTTTAGCGATGTTAAGATTCTTATTTCTAACTTCATAGTGCCATTGTTTGCAACAAATCTAAACAATAATTATTTTATCTTTTTATCTAATATACAGTAATATATTGTATTTGTAACAAAAGTTATAACCACAGGTTATTATGCAGGGTGTACAGGTACTTGTACTAATTATGTATTCTGTGGTACAGGTACAAATGAAAAAATAGAAACACTGGCCCAGACTTTTAGGGGCTTAAACGTAGATTTCCTTTATAAATCTGTCACTTTGTCGGATGGAACCTTTTGTAGAGCTCTACAAAAGGTTCCTTCCGACAAAATGACAGACTACTTAGCTAAGCTTGCTAATATATAATAAATAACAATAATATAAGTTTTTAACAACACATTAAGTACATATTTACAAAAATAATAATAATTATAATATCTGTAATACAACATTAATAATTATATTATACTTACAGTCTTACGCAAGAGTCAAGACCATCTTAAAACGATATAGGTATAAAAGTAGCATAAAAAAATGTATACATCACTAACAGGATAGGACAAACAAAAAACAGAAAAACAAAAGAATCTGATAAAAACACAGTAGGTACATTGAACATTTTTAAACATTCCACTTTGTTCTAATCAACAATACTTAATCGATTTTGATAAGATTCATAAAAACCAATTATCAGGCTCAGTGATACCGCTAAAGCTTGAAGTGTTACGACATATTAAAAAATATTTTAAAAATGTATCCGTCTTTATTGTTCTGGTCTATGGTGCTGTTGATTGTTGTAATGATGATTATATATCGGCAAATACGTAAGTACTGTAGCATAAATATATAAGTACAAAAAACAACATAAAAATCGTATTTTTCCAAAAATTTTCTATCAAATTATGTCATTACGTCGACTCAATTGATTAAATTTTGAATAAAATTTACTAATCAAAATATAATATTATATTTTAAGGGGTTTCAATATTTCTTTTGCCACTAGAGCAGACCCGATTCACACAAAGCGCCACCTGGCGGTTTCGTGATTTCAAACATTGTCAATAAGACTTTTCTGACACTATTCACGATAAGTGGGACTCCCCAGGTGCTGCGGTAGAGCACCCGGGTTTACCCACTAAAACCCACCGGTGCCTCCTCCTCCGCTTGGTGCTGGACCGCCTGACCCGCCAGGGGCGAAACTGCAGCACTATTCACCTGCCACTGTGCAATGGTGTCCTTATCAGCAACAAAACAGCTGCTTCATGACAACTTAAAAACCCTAATCACAGTAGATTGTACAATAGGACTTTAAAAACCGGCCAAGTGCGAGTTGGACTCGCCCATGAAGGGTTCCGCAGCAGCAATAAGAATTATTTCTATGAAATTATAAGGTTTTTGATTTATTTTATTTGATATAATGAATGTTAAATTAACGAAAAATTTAAACCGACTCCCAAGGTAAAAACAATAATAACATTAATATGAACTAAAAAGTATTAAATAATTTTTACTATCTAATAGTGCCTTTTTCCGAATTCGGCTAAACCTCAACTATTTCTGTACTCAATCTTCATTATTTTGAAGTCGGTGCCAGTTCCAAAAGTATCAAATATTCTGTCAGAGGACTGAAGATTCAGCTATCTGGTATCAATATCCAGTGTGTTTCTTAGTAAAAAGACTACAATGATGTTCTGACAACAAAGTGTGAATATTTTTTCCGTATCGATCAAGATAGCTGTGTCACTACACCTTAATCTGCAGCTTAGTATGTACCTATTGTGGGTACAATCACAAATAAAAATCAAAATAAAAATTTCAAGTTTTGGATGTATAGCTAGTCAATAAAGAGTAGATGTGTACACAGACACAATTTTTAAATCACATAAAAAATATGAAAACCTTATTAAATTGAGCTAAAAATGTGCAAGGTAATAATATTTATGTTTAAGCGTTCTCTGTGGAAATACAAAGAGAAAAAACCACCTTTTGAGCGTGATTTTAGAAACGTTTAAAATTTTTTTAACTGCAGCTGCTTTTTCTTGACAGACTGTATTAATTAAGTATTGCTACCCTAGTCAGGCCTGCCGCCTGTCCCACTCGCGCGTATAGGCATCGAGCTGTAAGGCCTGTAAGTATCACCCGCGGGCGGCAAATCATAAGGGACTCACAAGCGAGCGCCGAGCGTGACGCACGCGCAAGATTTTTTGTCGCGTATCTACTGCATACTGATCAAAGAGGAATTTAATACAATATAATACTGATTTAACCGCTGTGAAAAAATCGTTAAAAATCTTATGAAAATGAACAATTAAAAAAGCCAATGAAATATGTACCTATTATATTTTGAATAAGGTATTTAAATACAAATAGTACTATAAAAACTGTACAAACATAGCAAATAAACCAATTGCATACAAAAAAACACACAAACTACACAGAAATAAACACAAGGTACTATGTTTAAATTGTAAATTTAGATTAGAATATTGCAGGAAAAAATTCCTGCAATATTCTAATCCAATATAGAACTACTATAAAATATAGGTTGTTTTACTGAAATTTGATATTACTATAAAAAGGTTTGTTATTCATACCAACAGTAAATTAAAAAAAAATGTTTTCTAAAAGGCGAAAACCTTGATTTCTTAAGAAAAGGTACGCGTTATGCGATAGAAAGAGAGCGCACTTGTAGGTAAATTTATCCGTAGGCCACTTAGCATTGCGCGTCGGAGTTTCAACTTTATAGTATCGTAGCTTGCGTCGTTATTTCTTTAAACGGGTTTCGGGAGTGAGGAATCTGTACTAAACTAATATGTATTCTGTGCCCTAGTCTCAAAAAACTGCAAAACTTATTTAATTTAATTATTTTAGGACAGTTTTAACATGTCAGACTTTTAAACCTTAAAATATAATATAACTAGCTGTTGCCCGCGACTTCGTCCGCGTTAACATAGTATAACAACAAAGATGGATAGTTTTTCCCTTTTGTGGTTCCTTTAAATACAATAGGACCCTATTTAAGCAAACGTCAAACGCAAATGTCAATAAACTTTCATGTTTCTAACTCAAGAAATGACGGACTTTCATTGAAACTTTCTACCCCAATTTTACCCCCTTGGGGGTAGAATAACCAGAAACGCTTAAATATAATATACGTATTCATTCATTTTTAATCAGCAGCACAAAAATTAAGTTTCATGTTTCTAACTCAAGAAATGACGGACTTTAATTCAAATTTTCAACCCCAATTTCACCCCCTTGGGGGTAGACTTTCCAAAAACGCTTAAACACGTGTCCAATAATTTTTAATCAGTAGCCCAAACATAAAATTTTATATTTCTAACTCAAGAAATAACGGACTTTCATTAAAACTTTCAACCCCAATTTCACCCCCTTGGGGGTAGAATTTCCAAAAACGCTTAAATTAGTATCCATTCATTTTTAATCCCAAAAATAAAGTTTCATGTTTCTAACTCAAGAAATGACGGACTTTCATTCAAACTTTCAACCCCTATTTCACCCCCTTCGGGGTAAAATTTTCGAAATTCCTTCCTTAATGGGTGTTTACTTGATAAAACAACCCTACTCACCAAATTTCGTAGCAGTAACTTTAACAGTTTTTGCGCAGCGATGATGAATCAGTCAGTCAGTCAGTCAGTCAACCAGTCAATCAGTCAGGACATGTAATTTTATAAGTATAGATTTACTTATCACTTCGGTACCTAATAGAATAATTTAGCACCAAAATGTTCCGCCAGCTGTTACAAAAAACAAATTGAAATTTGTAAAAATATTTTTGTTCGCTTATGACTATCGCAAAAGTACTTTTCCGTTTCATAATACAGATGATATTCATTTATCTTTAATACCAAATCTGACATTTTAAGATTATCTTGGTAGAGATCAGCTCATGCAAACATGTGCTCTACCTTCAACACGTCAGAGCCGAAAATCGAATGAAACGATATGTAGACTAGATTAAATTTAAACAAAAATCAAGATAATAATAAAATCTATATTCGAAAAAAGTCTGTTGTACATTTGAAATTAAGATTATTTACCAAAGCGTTGTATATTTTTGCCCTTTTAAAATGTAGACATTTTTTAAAATTTTTATCGCAAAATAATAACCAGCGAGTTTAAAATTAAAAAAAATTTGGACTTTAGTATTTACTTTAACCGTTTTTATACATAAAGCCGTTTTAAGTAAGCAAAACACAAACGTATCAAGTCAATTTATTTTCAAATAAATTCGAAATTGGAACAAAAGTGCAGTGTAAACTGAAGTATTCTAAAGTGTTATTAGTAATTGCAAATTAGAAGTGTAAGAAGTGGTTTTTAAAATGGCTGCCAAAGATTACACAGAAATGGAAGTTCCTGCGACCAACTCTATCTACACTGTGGTGTACATCTCTGTGTTTGGTACACTACTAGCAATGTCTTTTCTTATATTGTGCATGAAAATGGCATCTTTAGGTAACATTTAACTTTAGTTTAATTTTTATCTCTTAACGTATCTTTATCTACACTTTATCACTATCTAACACTACTCTAAATTTTTCTTCTGAGTATTAGAAAACATAAAAATATATTTTAATGCTAGGAGATTTTATGGTGTATCTATAACTATCATCTTATCATAATTCATAGCGAATTTTCGTACTCTAAATCTTCAAAAAAATATATTGAACCAGAGATTTTTAGGATTCCGACTTCCGTGCCAAGAGAGTAAAACCCTATTACTCAGATTTCGATGTTTGTCCGTCGGTTCGTCCGTCTGTCTGTCTCCAGGCTGTATACACAATATGTAATCTATAACGGATCTTGAGAGATCCGTTATAGATTACATATTGTGTATATCTTATTACAGATTATGTATATCTATTGCCGCTATATAATAAATACTAAAAACAAAATAAAAAAAATATTAAGGGAGCCCCACACATCAAACGCGATTTTTTGGCCTTTTTTGATCGATATCAATAATGGCAACAAGTAGGTACTTGATATTTTCACAAAAGCCTTAATTATATGTCTACTTTAATAATTAATAATAATATAAAAATGTAAGGGAGCTCCCATACAAAAACACAATTTTTGACCTAAACGGTACGGAACCCCTCGTGCGCGAGCCCAACTCGCACTTGGCCGATTTTTCAACTAAGTGAATAATAAAGTCCTTGTAATAAGTACTCAAAAGTATTTCAAAATAGGAATTCGATAACACAGCACCAATTGTCGTTTGGAATTATATCTCAAAGAGATATGTCAACGTATCACTGATAAAATAAAAATACTGCAGTTTGTTTTATACTTCTGTGAACAAATACAGAAAAAGTGTTCACTTGTAACAAATTAATTAAAAATGAACAATAAATCTTAAATCGTCAAGTGAAGTTTAGTGATGTTCCATAAAATTGCCAGAGTAATTTTATAGGGAGCGTTTACCGGATTGGTTTTAAACGTTTGTTCATTACGTGAACAATACTGTTTGGGATCATGGCGCCGATGTACGGAGTTCCGAGTTACGACTTTCTCGATCAAAGTTCTGAGTCCTCTGAGGAGTACGATGTTACCGAGGAAGTGAAGGACGTAGGGCTGACAGAAGTGACTTTCTGGTACATGATAGTGCTGCTGACGTTGCTGGTCACGTGGTTTCTGGTGTTTTTCTGCTTGCGAATGCTTACATTGAGTACGTTTCATTTTTATTTTTCTTACAAAAACGACACAATAAGAAAAAAATGTATTTTTCAAAGTATATAATTTTATATTATGTTCGGATGATATCGAGACGCCGTCAAGTGAAAAACCACAAGTAGCTTGATAAAAATATAAAAATATCGTGCAGTATCATATATCATACATAATAATATTGCTATATTTGTCAGTAATACGATACAGTAAACAAATCTGCCTGCTTACCGCAAAATAAATTATTGATATGTAAAGTAGACAATTATTATAGTTATACGTATATTTTCCTTATAGTCCGTGCGCAACTAGTTGGCCGCTCCGCCCATACACTCTTATACCGGCAGAGCGGCCAACTAGTTGCGCACCGACTAGTCTATGGTTTAACTAATACCTATAGGAAGGTTTAATGTAGAGCTCTCCGTGTCAAAATGCAATGTAAAGGGAGAAAAGCGATACAATAATAATAATTAAGTTAACAATAAGTATAACTAAAACGCTTATAAATTTCAAAAAAAAGATTTCTCCAGTTTTATTTTTCTTATCTAAATATTATACTTAAGTACATCAAAGATTATTGAGAAAAGTATAGTCAATATTTTATCTCATTATGTGAATCACCAGTTTTCCAAATTCAAGTAATGCTAATGACAAACTAAATGAGTGAAGTGATGTGCAAGAATTTTTTCCAGCATTGGGAAAGATTTTTGCCAAATTATACCGCTAGGTGTCGCGGTTACTATAATCCGCTTCGCTTAAATCCATGATTAGTTGTTTTGACGACGGTACCTCAGTACGACATTGTAACATTTGATCACATTATAAAGGTCATATAAATAGCACTCTTTGGTTTTAAAATCTTCCCTATTCTTAGCGCTTATTTGGAGAGAGAACAAAATTAAATAACTTTGAGTAATATTAAGGAAAACATACGAATATATCATACTAGCCAATATATTGAATTAAAGATAATACTAGTTGTCCCGGCGAACTTCGTGTCACTTTAAAACCTTCCCTGGACTTCTACGAACATTTTAAGACTAAAATCAGCCCCATCCATTCAGCTGTTTTCGAGTTTTAGCGCGACTGACACATTTGAAAATCCATTTTTAACCCCCGACAAAAAGAGGGGTGTTATTGTATATATAGAATATGTATAATATCTATAATTAAATAATATATTGGCTAGTAATATTCAATGCCAGTTGCATCATTTCATGATAATTAACTTTAAAATACTTTCAGGTATTCCCTGACTCACTATTTCTAGTCACTCGAATCTTCGAATCGTAATCTTGGGTGAATAATTATTGTTCAGTACATAAACACTGCATTTTATACGGGAAGTCCATTAATTTATTTGAAGTTGTCAAATGCATTTAAAAATGGAATCTCACTTTTTTGACAATTCTAGTGATGAGACGTTAGTAACTAGTTATCGATTTTTAGATTTCCTTTGGTATATTTCTTTATCGTGTTCTGGTTTAGTTGTGGCAATGGCTGTGATTGCAATTTGCCGACGGCTGCAACTGGGTATTTTTTGTACATTATTTTTTTTTTACTCACTCCTATTTACTTTGGCTAAATAAGTTATAAATATTATGATTTATAACTTGTGTAATAATACGACAGAATTTATTGATTTACGTCAAAAAAACATTTTTAAAAATTACATCATAGGATTTTATGTTAAGTCAGCCTCTTGATTGTCTAATCTATTTGATAAAGCTAATATTATATAAGATTATTTGTTGAGCATTTAGCCATTCAGTAGGAGTGTTTCGTCAGTTTTCTTACAATTTTCAGTTTAATTAAGTAAAAAGTGTACGAAAAAAGTGTGACAAAATAACAAAATGACTTCTCACACACCTGATAGTGATCTGACAGTGAATAAGTGTAAAACTTCCTTCTGTCCGGACGCCGCTTATTATTTGACTCTAGCAACGTTAATATTTGGCATCATGGTTACATTAGTTGGAGTAGGAAAATTTGTTAAAGAAATGGGTACTTATTTACAATTTATTTTTTTATATAATTATACTGTACCTATTTTTATATTAGTAGGCCATTAGACGAAAAAAAAAAAATTATTGAAAAATACTTTTAGAGAAGTTATTAAATATTACCAAAAAAAAAAAAAATATCTATAAGTACGTGGATACTTATCTAAAAATGGAACGTCATGTAGGACGCGATATACGTCATCATAGTGATGCCAATACATGAAAAAATATTTATTTTATTTATTTATTTTTATTTCTTCGGAAAACTTACAGCTATCAAATAACAAATTCACTTAACTAAATTGTAACTATAAGCCATTTAAAAGTTTTCACAAATAGTAAAAAATGAAAGTACAAAAAAAAAATATTGTGAAGTTTATCAGGCTAAAAAACAAACTGAGAAAACTTAAATACATTTTTTCTCACATTGGATCTACTAATCATGGTTTAAGCAATTTAATAAAAAGTAGTCAATATTAGTGTAAGTATGTATAATGTTAAGTATATATAATGTTAATAAACTTAGTCTACGCTTATCGCTAGGCAAAACTAAATTAGATTAGTATCTAGTTTAGTGACAAATCCTCAACTTTGAAAAAGGAGTCAGTTACAAACTTTCTAATCTTATAAGGCTTAGTAGAAAAAATATCAAAGGAGGGATTTATTTTCAAAAATTCATTAAGTCGAGAACTGGCCCTTAGTAGAAACGAATTACTGCGATAGTAAGTATTAAAGATAGGTACATCTATTGGAACGAAATTTCTAAAATACTTGGTGGGGATACTGAAGTTTAATTTCTCTAGTAAATATGTGCTGTCAATGTTACTATTGATTATTTTAACTAAATAGGATAGATCAGTTATATTTCGTCTAAGTTTTAATGGTAAAAAGTGGAAATGTCTACACCTGTCTTCGTAATTAGATAAATAATAATTACTTCTAAATTGTAGGTATTTTAGAAAACGCTTTTGAACAGATTCAATCCTATTGTTATATACTTCATATCTGGGGTTCCATACCTCCGAGCAATACTCGAGTACACTGCGCACAAGAGAGCAAAACAGAATTTTAATAACCTTAAGGCTTGTGAATGTTTTGCTCATTCTTATGACGAAACCAAGTGCCTTCGAAGCTTTATTTACTATATGGTCAATATGTTTGTCGAAAATTAAAAATGATACAATTTTCTTTGCTTTGCCTACCATAATTAAAATACTTTTTTATTTAATTTAATTTTCTTTTAAACTATTATAAAAGTGGTAGGCACATTATAAAGTTGTTTATTAAAATAATTTCAAAATAAAGCATATTACACAGTCAAATTAGTCAATACAAAAGTCGCAAACCAAAAAACTTTTACGGTTGTTTTAGGATGGCGTCCATTAATTGATATGGAAAGCTATAATTTATAGAGATAAACTACGATAACATGGCGCGCCCCTCCAAAATTAGAAACGTTTGAAGGGCGTTGTCAAAACGTTTGAAGTGCGTTGTCTTGCGCGGTCGGCTAGTTATGATGAGTTGACCAACAAATCTTGGTAATTTAAGTGACATTAAGTGAAATATTACGAGTACTAGTTGATTGGTTGAATATTACTAGGTACATACAAACTCTTTCATAAGGATGTACACACATTGAAACAGTAATTTGGGGGGGCGCGCCATGTTATCGTAGTTTATCTCTACTATCAGAGAAGTTGATTCATAGGCAGATCCGCCATCTACCTACGTAAATTGGTCGCGTTTTGTCAACACAATAATATAATTAACACTTAACGGATCACGAATTACATTGAACTGACATAGTTCGACCAAATGACGTTGGTCTGCCAACTGCCTATGAATCAATTTCCTCGATGGTACTTTGAATGAACCCAATGAAAATATCGTATAGCCAGGTTATACATTGGTCGTTGCTAACCGTGTGTTTTTGTGTTACAGGGCAGAAGACGCGCAGTCAGCAGCAGAGGCGGGCGTATACGGGCTCGCGAACACGCCCTTCCCTGTCTCAATCAGAACCGACTATCTACGTCAGCCCCGCCAATTTACCCCCGCCGCCTAAATATGGTAAGATGTTTTAACTTTTTGAATTAAAACTTCTTTACGCACGCTTGACTAGGGGAGTAAGCTGGCAAATGCGTGACGAGAACGTTACGAAAAGTGTGATCGGGTGAGGCGAACGGAGAGGTGCGCGCGCACATCTTTTTCTTTCAATATACAATTATACATCTATACTAATATTATAAAGCGGAAGAGTTTGTTTGTTTGAACGCGCTAATCTCAGGAACTACTGGTCCGATTTAAAAAATTCTTTCAGTGTTAGATAGCCCATTCATCGAGGAAGGCTATAGGCTATATTTTATCACGCTAAAACTAATGGGAGCGAAGAAATAGAGGAAAATGTGGAAAAAACGGGGAAAATTATATGAAATTCCTATTTAGTAAAATAGTTTGAACGCGCTAATCTCAGGAACTACTGGTCCGATTTGAATTATTTCAGTGTTAGATAGCCCATTTATCGAGGAAGGCTATAGGCTATATTTTATCATGCTAAGACGTCTTATAAGAGCGAAGAAATAGAGGAAAATGTGGAAAAAACGGGGGAAATTATGTGAAAGGGCTTATTTGAACGCGCTAATCACAGGAACTACTGGTCCGATTTGAAGAATTTTTTCAGTGTTAGATATCCCATTTATCGAGGAAGGCTATAGGCTATATTTTATCACGCTAATACTAATAGGAGCGAAGAAATAGAGAAAAGTGTGGAAAAACGGGGGAAATTATTTGAAAGGGCTTATTATACATTTTTGTAAAATAATACTTGGGACGTGATCTACTATGCTAAAGCGTACGAAGTCGCGGGCAACAGCTAGTACAATATAATATTAAAGATGGAGCCCAAGAAGTTTTACTTTAAGTGTGTGGTCTAAAGCATACTTGTTTTTTTTTCATTAAACATCCGAAACATTATCATTTAATGTGTGAATCTTACTTTTCATAAACCTAAAAAGGCTCATACGCGTTTAATTCAGAACTTGGGACGAAATAATTATATAATAGAATTTTACCTTAAATATTAATCTCCCTAACGTGACAAATTAGTATTTTACTACTTGCTGTTTGAATATTTGGAATTAATAGCATCGATACTCATTCGAGTGTAAAATTAATATTACTTATGTTAACTCTCAAGTTCGTTGCAACATTTCTTTATTACATGCATTCAAGGAATGATATTCGCTAGAGTGAGGAGTTAATTAGTCTCCTACTTGCTGTTCTTCCTAATCCAACTAGTCATTTTAGGTAACTAGAATAAAATTAAAACCTACAGTGGTGAGAAAGTAGCACTGGTGTTGTATTCCATAGTTACCTATTTCCCTTTCCTGTATAAAACACGTATGAATAATTTCCCATTGTTTATTATCATTAGCCTTATCAAAACAGATAATGATAAACATGCGTCATATCACGTATTTTTAAGACGGTGATAATATATTTCAATCAAGTAAATCCTTACACAAAGTATCAAATAAGTACAATAACAAAAATGTATTTCTTAAAAATCTTTTTGAAGTCATATTCAAAATTTGTTTTTTAAAAAATCTTATGGTATGTGTCGAGTTTTGTATAAAATCTATATATATAAAAGAAAGTTGTGTTAGTTACGCCACTTATAACTCAAGAACGGATGATCCGATTTGGCTGAAAATTGGTGGAGAGGTAGCTTAGAACCAGCAATAGGACATAGGATACATTTTGTCCCGGAAAAATGTACGGTTACTTCACAATATACTTTTATGATTATGTTCCCCTAAACTATTCAATCGATTTTGATGAATTTTGGTATGGAGATACTTTGAGTCTCGGGAAAGGACAAGGGATACTTTTTGTTTCGGAAAATGTACGGTTCCTGCACAATAAACTTTTATGTTTTCGCCTAAACTGTTCAGTCTATTTTTATGAAATTTGGCAAGAAGATACTAATTTTAATTAATTGTTTTCTTAATTATACCAATTCGAATTCAATAATCATCGTTAAGACAGGACAACGTCTGTCGGGTCAGCTAGTTAAAAATATAATCAAATGTACGACTAACAAATACTACGGAAGAGTAACTGAGTCAAAAATGGTTTCACGAAATGACATCGAATATCTAGGCGAAATGCACACCTACGTTGGTTGTCACATGCGGTTCGGCCATACAATTTTAGTTAACCCTACTATTAGAGACAATTTTTGAGCGGACTTAATTCCAATGCATAAGTTATTTTTATAAATTCTATTTCGATGAGTCTATATTACTAACATTTTTTTTTTCAATTCCAGAGGCCATGGCGCCACCTAGCTACGAGGAGGTGGTCGGTATCCATTACCCTCAATACCAGATCGCCGTGCAGCCAATCACGGTGCCCATCACCACAGCACTAGCACAGAACTCCACAGACGTCAGCCCCAGCGGTTCCCGAAATGACGGTTCCAGAACTGACGGTTCCCGAACTGACGGTTCCAGAACCGAGGAACCCCAAACCGTCATTACTGTCACCACCGACGACAGAACGGTCACAGTCGCCACATCATAGTATTCTAGTCAAGGAAAATGTTTTTTCGAAAAAATCGATTAAATTTGCAGTTTAATCGATTTTTGTCGATCACTAGCTGGGCTAGCTTAATGAAATACGGTAATATGTAATATCGATACGCACAACACTAGCTGGACTAGTTAGGAATGACAAAGTATATTCCATTTTTTTATTGTCTGTTATAAAAACTACTTTTAGCGTGTAGGTAACACAATAACAATAAAAAAATGTATTATTACGTAATAATCAGATATTCACCGTACAATAATAAAATCGCGTTATAAAAATTATTGAATACCAAAATTCTTTATAAAGATATCAAGTTAACAATAATTTTCAGTCTTCTGTGAGGACGTAAGACTGATTTTTATTCGTATACAAATTAACTTAGAAGGGGTGGTTTTTTTAAAACTACCATAACTACCATTAGTAGTTGTAGGCTTAATTTTGTACCTACCAAAACGTTTTCTTCAAGAAGCATTTAGACAATTTGTGATACAGTAGGTACGTCAATGTCATAAATACTTAAGTATTTGTTACATTTGTGTTTTTGCCTGTACTTCTCGTTAGAAGTACAGACAAAAACACAAATGTAAACCGCATGTACACTGACGCCGAGAACTGCTAAAAAGCGATAAAGCAAGACATACGGCGACAGTGTGCAAGCAGCCTAAGCGACTATTTTTGTTACGTCCAGTCGCGGGATAAAGAGAAATTCGCCCTAGCTGTATATTAACTATATTAAGTTATTAGTATAATATTATAATATACATAGTAACTTATTAACTAGAACTGTACATGAAAATATTGGTATCCGGCTAGCAAAACATGTGCAAGAAAACGAGACACCAATTTTTTCGTATGCAAAGGAAAGGAATAAGCAGTTATAGTAACAAAACTAAGTGAGCTAAATACTTTAGGGTGTGTATGTGTCCCTTGTATAAAGTTCACTGTGAAAGTGGCAGTGCTAAAAGAGATATTTTTTGTGATTTGTATGGGAAATCGCCCGAGCGTCATGACCTTGCCCATACAAAAGTTTTAAAAAAGTTTACTTTCACAGTAAACTCCACAAATGGGTCTAGCATACACACCCTAAAGTATATATTCACTTAGTTTTGTTACACCCTGACTTTTACTTTATCCGGCGACTGGACTATAGCATTTGCACTGTTATTCGTTATAATATTGTAATGACAAATATTTGTGACGACTTAAAGTCAAATTAAGTACCTAAAGTTCGTTCACTTTTATTTTACCCCGGAGTTTCTCTTATGCCGTCGTCATAAAGGTGATAATTGTAAAATAATTCGGAACGAACTGTAAGGGTTAGACCTCATCTGGCAGCACGGAATCGCCTTTTTCCGTCGCCCTTTCTCTTTCTGTCGCTTAGAACTGCCATTTGCTAGACCGAGACAGAAAGCATAATGCGATAGCCTCGAGGATTCCGCCGCGTGTAAATAGAAAGAGCGACGGAAAAAGGCGATTCCGTGCTGCCAGATGAGGTCCAACCCTAATTAGTCATATTATTATCGAAGTGTTCACAAAGACGCTCCGTATTTTGTTACTATATTAATAGCAATATGTATAGTCATTTTGTAAATATATTTAAAATAAATTGATAGTTTTAAGACTTATTCCTTTTATTTGCAGTCTCTTTACGCCTATTATTTTAAAGAAGTTTTTTTCTGACCTTTTAATTAAACAGCAATAATGATTGTAGAGTAGTGGAAGAATCGAACAAGTAACATTTCGTAACATACGGACAATAACTCATTTTTTCCCTATTTATTTTAATATAACTTGTAACTTATCTACTTCATAACCAAGCTAATATATCTGGATACACATATAATTCATAGTTTATCTATTTCAAATATTTTTTCCGGCCTTTAAGCCTCCATTTAAGCAAAATTTCAATTTCATGTTAATAACCTTGTTCTTCCACTCACGTCTTGAATTATAGAATACACCTGAATAAATTAAAAGCCTAGAAAGCAAAGTATGTATTCTCTAAAACACCATCTATGTTATAGTTTGTTCGTTCTAAGATGATATGGGTGACAGTTCTCATATTCCTTGCTACGGATTTTTTTTACAAGAAAACAAAAAAAATCAGAATGTAATAAATTATATTCCATCTACAAAAATAAATGTTTCCTGTAATTGTAAATGAATAAAAATGAAAAGTTGCTAAATGCTAACTTATTGATATAAAATTATAAATATTAACTTTGAAATAGGAGTATAAAATTATTGTTACGAAAATATTTGAAAAATGTCAGATGCATGAAACGGAACTTATGTCAATAGAGATTGACACAGTTGAATCGAAATCAAATCGATAAAAAAGGGCGGCCATCTTAAATCGCCGGCGTCACTCTGAAACATCAGTACGAAATCGATAATTTCGATTGCAATTCCTTTACGAGGAGATTCGATATTTTTAAATTATTCGATTAATTTTTTAGGTAACTTCCCTACTATTGTCAATTATAATGTGTCACGCATATCATCATAAAACGAACAAACTATAACAAAGAAATATTAACGTTTAAAAAATAAAAGTTGACATTCATTCCAATATTGTGCGCAAGTTTATTGGCACAAAAATTTGTTTATTGTTTACAATTTATGTACACCTAGTAAATGTTTTATTAGGGTTCCGTACCCAAAGGGTGAAAACGGGACCCTATTACTAAGACTTCGTTGTCTGTCCGTCTGTCTGTCTCCAGGCTGTATCTCAAGAACCGCTATAGCTAGACTTCTGAAATTTTCACAGATTGTGTATATCTGTTGCCGCTATAACAACAAATACTGAAAACAAAATAAAATTAATATTTAAGGGGGGCTCCCATACAGCAAACGTGAATTTTTTTGGCCTTTTTCGCTCTATATCAATAATGGCAAGAAGTAGGCACTTGAATTTTTACACATTATTTTGTTATATGTGTACTTTAATATTTTATAATAATATTATGATAAAATAAAAATTAAAGGAGAGCCCTCCCATACAAAAAATACAATTTTTAGCCAATTTTTGCTCTGTATTGGTACGGAACCCTTCGTGCGCGAATCGGACTCGCACTCGCACGCTGATTATTTAAACTTTATTTTGTTTCCAAAAAAATCTTTAATTATTAAAATTTTCAACATGGAAATGTGGACTAGCGCCATCTATGAGTGAATAGCAGTGCAACTCTACACAAACTATAGTTTGCTCATGGAGTAAGACACAATGTCTGGTCTCTGTGGTGTATGTCTGGTCTCTGGTTTGCTTCACTCGTCTCGCTACCTAATAGGCATGATTGATATGATGTGTTAAATAAAATTTTACTGTGTAAATACTATTATTAAAATAAATATTTATTTATAGTAAGTTTATAAGTAAATAAAACAAATTCATGGGTAAATAGACCTTAAAGAATAACGTGTCGAACTGTAATTAGATAAAAGACATTTTAAAAATAAACGTTTAATAACAGTATAAAATATCACATAATATTAAAACCACCATACTATAAAAATATAATCTCCGTATTTTATGACACCTTATAATAACAAAATATAAAATTAGTATAATTACTTATACATAACATATTACTACCCGATATAATGTTTTAGCTAAAAATATGCTTTAGCCATTACGTATTTAAAAAAATATTAAGACATGGAATGTTTTTCTATACCTTAGTTAAACCTAAACACTTTTATAAGCAATATTATACAACCTTAACATATAGGTAACGTATATCCTTAAATAAGTCTTACGTGATTCCAAAACCAAATGTAATACCCGAACCGCCATGTTAAATGCCACATTATGTATCCCGTCCCGTGTACGCCTACAGCTTAGAGCTGGGGACAGGTACTTGCAAACTTTTGCTCTTATAACGCCAAATCTCCTGAAAGTTTCAATTAATTTCAATAAGTTTATTTTTATACTTAAGTACGTTCATACGCAGTAAGTTGTAACACAACCGATTTTTGTAAAATATTTAACAACTCGGTAATGTAAGTGGTTAAGTTTTTAAGGCCTGGTTACATGTGCGCGACAGCACACAACTAAATAACAACGCAGTAGAAAAATAACGCAGTAGAAAAATAACGCGGTAGAAAAATAACGCAGTAGAGAAATAATGCAGAAGAGAAATAACGCAGTAGTTACTGGTTACATGTGCGCGACAGCACACAACTAAATAATAACGCAGTAGAAAAATAACGCAGTAGAAAAATAACGCGGTAGAAAAATAACGCAGTAGAGAAGTAACGCAGAAGAGAAATAACGCAGTTGAGATATTATAAAGCAGAAGAGAAATAACGCAGTGTTCGATTTCCCTGTTATTTTGGTGAAGCAAGGCGGGATGCACGTGCACAAGGGAAGTTCATTAAACGCAGAGTTCCAAAAGTGCCATCAAGCGCTCGATAGATGAAACTACCAAAATATTCGAGACTTAAAGTTCAAGTACGTTTTGTTTAATCCAGCAATGTAAAGTTTTATAAAACACCTTTCTGTTTCATAGAAGTGTGATGCAGTAACCATGTTTATAGAATATGTAAAAATCGTGCAGAAACGTGGCGCGAATTGGTGTCGTCAATACGAAATGAGGTAAATGAGGGTTGTTGAAATTCTATTTGCCATGAGTTTCCGCGATATAACGATAATATTAAGTCTATAATCTGTATTTTGACAGTCCCTGAGGCTACATCGCGACATCTAGTGGCGAATAGAATAATTTCTACAACCCTCATTAAATTGTACTTTTACTTGACATGACCTGCCACCATTTTAGCCAGTTCATGGTCCTGATTGCTCACAAAACGAATGTCAAATAGAAAATACACGTACCTCGTAGGTAAGATCGTGGCCGCGTCGTTTCGACTCATTGACGATATCCTCCGCGACTCTCGCCTGCGGGCCGGAGCTGACGTCCACGTATACACACTCCTCGCTCGCGTAGTGCGCCGCTAGCGACTTGCGGTAGTTCTGTAATTATTAGTCATAAAACGTTATTCTGACGTACATTTGTATGTACCATCGAGGAAATTGATTCCTAAGCAGTTGACGGACCTACGTGACGTGATCGGCTTATGTCATTTCAATGTTGGATGTGATAGGTCAGATGGGTTTGACTCACTGACCTCTATACACTGGACTCGCTATGCCGTACAAAATGACAGCTATTTTTGTGCCGATTTGAAGCGCCCCGGTGAGCGTACTGTGAACCAATTACATAGAAAATTGCAACGGCCATTTGCAAAATAGTAGTTCCAAGTACACTCACTACTGCTTTCACATAGCAGTCAGCGCCAATATGGCGACTTTCAAATAGGAACATTTTATTGATAGTGATCGCCGGTCCAGTGTATTATAGAGGTCAGTGGTTTGACTTAACGCGACCAAATTACTTAGGTCCCCCATCTGCCTATGGATCAACTTCTCTGATAGTACCTTAAGATACTATGATGCTGGATTGTAAAATATATACAACTATATGACGCCCACAACTTCATTGTGCCAAAATTCATTTATCGCGCGGGATCCTTACATTTTTCCATGTCCTTTCCCGGGACTCAAAGTATCTGCATACCATACTTAACAAAAATTGGTTATTTTTTGGGCGGGAAGGGGTGACAGACATACACTTTGGCATTTTATAATATTAGTAGGGTTATCACATTGGACACGTTAACCCCCGAGCCTTGTACTACAGTAGGGGGTGGACGAACACGGTGTCTCCCGGCGCCATCTCAAGCGGCGCGTAGATAACTTAGTAGTAGACCTTTAGGGCCCTTTTCCTATCATGCGTGGCCGTATCCTATCATTTCATAGGTATTTTTCTTGTCATAAGGCCTGCATGGCGATCCACGATTCCCGTTCGACACGGATTTGAAAACTTTACCGTGAGGTCATTGGTCAATGCCTGGCGCGGCGAGCGTTTGTTGAATGTCCCTCGATGAAGTCTTCGAAACCATGTGGAATTACGCATTATGAATTAGGCCATAAAGGTTATACGGGCAACTAAAATTGCTCCACTGCAACTTTGATGAACTCGTCAACTTTGACGTCACGACTACATCAAGCAATTTTCGGCAACAAGCAGCAATATTGCGCAATACATCGCGATACAATTGAGAGATATGGCGCAACTTCATCAACTAGTTATTAGGCAATACTGTCATACACGACCCCATCGGATATTCGTCAAGTCGTATCGGCGACATTGAGCGATATGAAATATCTGGAGAATATCTCCGAAATAATTGCCGAAATAATTATTGGAATTGCTCCATATTGCTCCACTAATTGCTCCAGATCGGTCCATTCGTGTCGCCGGGCAATTATTGCCGCAATTGTTGCCCGTGTAAGCGCTTCTTAAGAGTATGCTGTCACCCGTAATTATTCGGACAACATGCATAACAGGAAAATCGTCCTTAATGCACCCTGGATACCCCTGCCGTATACCATCACACCACAGCGGCCTAGAAACCCCTGCTTTATACCATACCTTAGTGACGTTAGCCCCAGAGCCGTGCACTAGCAGCGGGTGAAAGAACACGGTGTCGCCCGGCGCCATCTCGAGCGGCGCACGCGGCCCGCTCGGACCACCGGACAGTATGCCGTGGTATAGCTTTAGCGCACCCTGGAAATGAGAAAGTTATATTTTACTAGCTGTTGCCCGCGACTTCGTCCGCGTGGACTTCAGTTTATAGCGCGCGATGTCAACAAAATTGGTGTCAAAAGCTTTTATAAAACAATCCTGGTACTTACCACTTAAATCAAAACATCCAAAAATAGCTGTGCAGTGTGCACATGACTTATTTCATTTTTAAAATTAAACTTTGTTTATGCCAAATTTTAAAGTATATATTTTACTATTTAGCCCCCCCAATTACACAACTTTATCCATAAACTATTAGATAGATAGGTTTAAGAGGCCGGGTACCCTTGGAATTTTTCATACAAACGTAATACCAAAATCATTTTCTCATACGAAAATATTTAACATGTTTGAGTTATTTTTCAGTTTAGAATAGTAATTACCTAGGTTCCTGCACAAAAATTTACTTCAAAATATTTAAACACAAAAAAAAAATTGTTTTAATTTTTTTTTAGTATATTTACTACTCAATATTGAAACACTAAAAAATAGAGTAAAACACTAAAAAATATATAAATAAATAGTAAATTTACTACAAAAAATTTAATTTCTAAAATTATTTTTTAGTATTTAAATATTTAGTAGTAAATTTACTATTTATTTATATATTTTTTAACCGACTTCTAAAAAACGAGGAGGTTATAATATGTTCGGCTGTGGATATATTTTTTTTTGTATGTTCAACGATTACTCCGCCGTTTGTGAACCGATTTTCGAAATTTTTGTTTTGTTGTATTAGGTTTCACTCCAATTTGGTACCATGTTCACAAAAGTGGTGACCTGATGATGGGATCCATGAGTAATCGAGGGAACTCCTAGAAATTTATATGGAAACATATGGTGATTTTGGTTTTATGTGAAGTGTACTAAGAATATGCTACCAAAAAGTCAAATATTGGGTCAAGGTATACCATGGTTTCGAAGATGCTGAGAGAACTCCTGACTCCTTATAGATACACGTTTGGGAGTTTCGGCGTTGTTTTAAGAACAGAAAGCATATGCTACTATGCAATTAATATTCATCATCATAATCATAATCATCATCATCGTCATCATCATTACCACGTCGTGTTAAGGTCACCAATGTCTCATGGCACAGAATAGATAGTAGTACAAGGCATAGGTATGGATATACTAACTCGTAATAATAATTATGTATTGTTACATAACAACACCTGTTTGTTTAATACACGGCGGTCGGCGCTACAGAGGCGACGGTGTCGCGCGGGCGGCGCGTGGCGGCAGACGACCGAATATTTTACTACTTTATATTATACAGACCGAATACTTTACTAACTACTGTTCACTTCACTGATAATATATTATTTTGTGAGTGTGAGTTGTGACTCTTAATGTAAAGAAAAGACGTCATACGCCTAAAACTGGTCTTATGGTTCTGTAGGGTTACCCTGGGACGTTAATCCCTCTGGCGTAATATCAATTAAGACAACCAGTGAGTGTGAGCGAGAAGAAAAAATTTATTGTAGCGAATTAGTTACATCAAATGCTGTCGAGTAAGCGATACCGCGATGCAGATGCTTAACAACGACATCTGTTGTTGAATTGCGGAACTAAATTTTCTTAGAAAATATAAAGTTTACAAATCTCAACACTTAACAAATTGTAATAAAATACGCAAAATATACGCGAAGGTTTACGTACTAGTGTAACTAAAAAGAGTGAAATTATTATTATTTTTAACAAAAAATTAAAACCGACTTCCAAGGTAAAAACAATAATAACATTAATATGAACTAAAAAGTATTAAATAATTTTACTATCTAATAGTGCCTTTTTCCGAATTCGGCTAAACCTCAACTATTTCTGTACTCAATCTTCATAATTTTGAAGTCGGTGCCAATTCTAAAAGTTTCAAATATTCTGTCAGAGGACTGAAGATTCAGCTATCTGGTACCGACTTCAAAATAATGAAGATTGAGTACAGAAATAGTTGAGGTTTAGCCGAATTCGGAATAAGGCACTATTAGATAGTAAAATTATTTAATACTTTTTAGTTCATATTAATGTTATTATTGTTTTTAGTGTTTTACTCTATTTTTTAGTTTTTCAATATTGAGTAGTAAATTTACTAAAAAAAAATTTTAAACAATTTTTTTTTTTTGTGTTTAATTATTTTGAAGTAAATTTTTGTGCAGGAACCTAGGTAATTACTATCTTAAACTGAAAAATAATTCAAAGATGTTAAATATTTTCGTATGAGTAAATTATTTTGGTATTACGTTTGTATGAGAAATTCCAAGGGTACCCGGCCCCTTAAGGTTGCGTGATGCGTCACTGCATAGATAAAGTACTGAGTCATTTAATAACGTAAAAGAGTACATAATAACAATCGAAAAAATCGGAACTCTAATACAAGATGATACCAGCTCTTATAGAAAGACGTTTGTGTAAGCAATAGCGCGATGTAGGAGCCGCACAGCGCCATCTATTATGAATTTTTGGAAATAACTGAATTTGAACAAATTTGCGCATTTTCACCCCCTTACAACCCCTTTGTCTAGTTAAAAAGTAGCCTATGTCCTTTCTCAAACTTTAGACTATCTGTGTACAAAATTTCATTACAATCGGTTCAGTAGTTTTGGCGTGAAAGCGAGACAGACAGACAGACAGACAGAGATACTTTCGCATTTATAATATTAGTATAGATATAGATTAGTATTAAAAAAAACATAAAACCGACTTCAAAATTGTTCTTAATTAAGAATTAAAATTCCTTATTTAAAAAAAAATGCAGAACCGATTTTGATGAAACTTACAGTGTTCCCTAAGTTGAACAATACCCAAGACAACAAAAAAGAATTACTTAAATCGGGCTTGTAGTTTCGGAGATATGTGAATACAAACATACACTTGAAATTTTGCACATTTATTCAGACGCTGATAAAGACTAATAAACAAAAACTGGGCAGTTCTGCAAATATTACATACGTACGGGTCGAATTATTGATAACCTCATTTTTGTAGTCCACCGCCGTCCACGTCGCCGTGATCATGTGCGCCGGCCGGAACGGAAAGTACGCTAGGTCCTGGTTTAAGTCACCTAACTCACCGGCATCTGGCCGTGCTCGTACAGCGTGTCCGCCCTGTGCGACCCGGGTATGACCCACAGCGCGCCGTTGTCCACCGTCACGTGGTCCACCGCCGTCCACGTCGCGGTGATCAGGTGCGCCGGACGGAACGGGAAGTACGCTAGGTCCTGGAAATAGGGATGTTGGTCAAAGATCAGCCGATTTTTGACGTGATAACGTCTTATAAGTCGTTACTACGGGTTGCAGGCACAAAAAAGCTGGCGTCATTGTCCCGTTACGTCAGCGAGAGCGCGGCACGAACGAGAGGAGGAATGATCGGCTCGAGCGATAGCGTTCGTAGTTGTCACGTCAAACCAACTGGCGACTGGTGGCAAATAGAATATCATCAATCACCTTCATTAGGTTTTAACTTAGCCTCTTACCTGATGCGGCGGATGCTCCCCCGTGCCAGGCGGTTTGTTGATGAACATGCTGTTGGTGCAGCGCAGCGCCGGCCCCAGCAGCTGCGAGACCACGCGCAGCAGGCGAGGGTGCTCCGTGTACCCGCTGAACACCGAGTCGAAGTGGACCTCCTGCATCTGTGTGTGATAGAGACAGCACGATGTTATCTATGAGGGTGCGATAGAGACAACTAGACCCAACAGCTGCGAGACCACGCGCAGCAGGCGAGGGTGCTCCGTATACCTGCTGAACACCGAGTCGAAGTGGACCTCCTGCATCTGTGTGTGACAGAGACAGCACGATGTTATCTATGAGGGTGCGATAGAGACAACTAGACCCAGCAGCTGCGAGACCACGCGCAACAGGCGAGGGTGCTCCGTGTACCCGCTGAACAACGAGTCGAAGTGGACCTCCTGCATCTGTGTGTGACAGAGACAGCACGATGTTATCTTTGAGGGTGCGATAGTGGACCTCCTGCATCTCTGTTTGACACAGACAGCACCATGTTATCTATGAGGGTGCGATAGAGACAACTAGACCCAGCAGCTGCCAGACCACGCGCAGCAGGCAAGAGTGCTCCGTGTACCCGCTGAATACAGAGTCGAAGTGGACCTTTGGCATCTGTGTGTGACAGAGACAACACGATGTTATCTATGAGGGTGCGATAGAGACAACTAGACCCAGCAGCTGCAAGACCACGCGCAGCAGGCGAGGGTGCTCCGTGTACCCGCTGAACACCGAGTCGAAGTGGACCTCCTGCATCTGTGTGTGACAGAAACAGCACGATGTTATCTATGAGGGTGCGATAGAGACAACTAGACCCAGCAGCTGCGAGACCACGCGCAACAGGCGAGGGTGCTCCGTGTACCCGCTGAACAACGAGTCGAAGTGGACCTCCTGCATCTGTGTGTGACAGAGACAGCACGATGTTATCTATGAGGGTGTGATAGTAGACCTCCTGCATCTGTGTGTGACAGAGACAGCACGATGTTATCTATGAGGATGCGATAGAGACAACTAGACCCAGCAGCTGCGAGACCACGCGCAGCAGGCGAGGGTGCTCCGTGTACCCGCTGAACACAGAGTCGAAGTGGACCTCTTGCATCTGTGTGTGACAGAGACAGCACGATTTTATCTATGAGGGTGCGATAGAGACAACTAAACCCAGCAGCTGCGAGACTACGCGCAGCAGGCAAGAGTGCTCCGTGTACCCGCTGAATACAGAGTCGAAGTGGACCTCTTGCATCTGTGTGTGACAGAGACAGCACCATGTTATCTATGAGGGTGCGATAGAGACAACTAGACCCAGCAGCTGCGAGACCACGTGCAACAGGCGAGGGTGCTCCGTGTACCAGCTGAACACCGAGTCGAAGTGGACCTCCTACATCTGTGTGTGATAGAGACAGCACGATGTTATCTATGAGGGTGTGATAGTGGACCTCCTGCATCTCTGTTTGACAGAGACAGCACCATGTTATCTATGAGGGTGTGATAGAGATAGCCAGACATGACCCAACAGCTGCGAGACCACGCGTAGCAGGTGAGGGTGCTCCGTGTACCCGCTGATCACCGAGTCGAAATGGACCTCCTGCATCTGTGTGTGATAGAGACAGCACGATGTTATCTATGAGGGTGCGATAGAGACAACTAGACCCAGCAGCTGCGAGACCACGCGCAGCAGGCGAGGGTGCTCCGTGTACCCGCTGAACACCGAGTCGAAGTGGACCTCCTGCATCTGTGTGTGATAGAGACAGCACGATGTTATCTATGAGGGTGCGATAGAGACAACTAGACCCAACAGCTGCGAGACCACGCGCAGCAGGCGAGGGTGCTCCGTATACCTGCTGAACACCGAGTCGAAGTGGACCTCCTGCATCTGTGTGTGACAGAGACAGCACGATGTTATCTATGAGGGTGCGATAGAGACAACTAGACCCAGCAGCTGCGAGACCACGCACAACAGGCGAGGGTGCTCCGTGTACCCGCTGAACACAGAGTCGAAGTGGACCTCCTGCATCTGTGTGTGACAGAGACAGCACTGTGTTATCTATGAGGGTGTGATAGTGGACCTCCTGCATCTGTGTGTGACAGAGACAGCACGATGTTATCTATGAGGATGCGATAGAGACAACTAGACCCAGCAGCTGCGAGACCACGCGCAGCAGGCGAGGGTGCTCCGTGTACCCGCTGAACACAGAGTCGAAGTGGACCTCCTGCATCTGTGTGTGACAGAGACAGCACGATTCTATCTATGAGGGTGCGATAGAGACAACTAGACCCAGCAGCTGCGAGACCACGCGCAGCAGGCAAGAGTGCTCCGTGTACCCGCTGAATACAGAGTCGAAGTGGACCTCTTGCATCTGTGTGTGACAGAGACAGCACCATGTTATCTATGAGGGTGCGATAGAGACAACTAGACCCAGCAGCTGCGAGACCACGCGCAACAGGCGAGGGTGCTCCGTGTACCAGCTGAACACCGAGTCGAAGTGGACCTCCTGCATCTGTGTGTGACAGAGACAGCACGATGTTATCTATGAGGGTGTGATAGTGGACCTCCTGCATCTCTGTTTGACAGAGACAGCACCATGTTATCCCAGCAGCTGCGAGACCACGCGCAGCAGGCGAGGGTGCTCCGTGTACCCGCTGAACACAGAGTCGAAGTGGACCTCCTGCATCTGTGTGTGACAGAGACAGCACGATTTTATCTATGAGGGTGCGATAGAGACAACTAGACCCAGCAGCTGCGAGACCACGCGCAGCAGGCAAGAGTGCTCCGTGTACCCGCTGAATACAGAGTCGAAGTGGACCTCTTGCATCTGTGTGTGACAGAGACAGCACCATGTTATCTATGAGGGTGCGATAGAGACAACTAGACCCAGCAGCTGCGAGACCACGCGCAACAGGCGAGGGTGCTCCGTGTACCAGCTGAACACCGAGTCGAAGTGGACCTCCTGCATCTGTGTGTGACAGAGACAGCACGATGTTATCTATGAGGGTGTGATAGTGGACCTCCTACATCTGTGTGTGACAGAGACAGCACGATGTTATCTATGAGGATGCGATAGAGACAACTAGACCCAGCAGCTGCGAGACCACGCGCAGCAGGCGAGGGTGCTCCGTGTACCCGCTGAACACCGAGTCGAAGTGGACCTCCTGCATCTGTGTGTGACAGAGACAGCACGATGTTATCTATGAGGGTGTGATAGTGGACCTCCTACATCTGTGTGTGACAGAGACAGCACGATGTTATCTATGAGGATGCGATAGAGACAACTAGACCCAGCAGCTGCGAGACCACGCGCAGCAGGCGAGGGTGCTCCGTGTACCCGCTGAATACAGAGTCGAAGTGGACCTCTTGCATCTGTGTGTGACAGAGACAGCACGATTTTATCTATGAGGGTGCGATAGAGACAACTAGACCCAGCAGCTGCGAGACCACGCGCAACAGGCGAGGGTGCTCCGTGTACCCACTGAACACCGAGTCGAAGTGGACCTCCTGCATCTGTGCGTGAAAGAGACAGCGCTAGCTCGATAATTACACGGTGGTTGGCTTAAAAAATGTTTTGTCTTCTATCAAGCAGCTCTTCAAACGTATTAGACAAGGGAAAAGATTGTCTAAGCCAGAGGTCGGCAACACGCGGCCCGCGAACGTCTTACTTGCGGCCCGTGAATGTTTTGTGAATAAGTTATGTGTACTTATCAAAAATCATTGTTTTCTAATACTGCCAGTAGTTAACGCCACTTTGGAACGTAGCGGTTTGTGCCATTTCTAATAAAAATATTTCCTTTAATTATGTAGGTAAATTGAGCTTCTAGGGTTAAAACGAGTATGAGGTCTGCGGCCCGCCTTTAGTTTGTATTCCTTCCTTTTGCCAAAAGGTTGCCGACGGCTGGTGTAAGCTAAAGAGTACAGAGTATGTAAGTTTTTATTACTTAATGCATAAGAATATAGCTATATAACTGAAAATTTCCGGAATACCTTATTAATAACATCCTCGCCCTTCAGCCCTTTGATGGTCAAGTTGGGATCCTTCACGATCGTGATGAAACCTTTCTCTGAGGGATTCTTGCTGAGTTCAATAAACCTTTTCCTGGAAATAATTATAATGACCAATGAAAAAATAAAATGAAGAAAACCCTTAAGTAATTATAATATTAGTATCTAGAACTTGGAATTTTTAATATTGAAATGTCATCCGATCTGTCATTGTTGTCTAAAATATAATAATAACTGACCGAAATAAGCAATTTTCTGAATATATTTTCTTTTTCGAAACTTTATAATGGCCGCAGATACTGAATCCACCGCTACCTATTATGTAAAAAACCTACTAGGTCTCCATAACGCTCGAGTGACTACAAAATTAGCATTAAATATTTAATAATAATATTAAAATAAAATAAAAAATTAAGGAGGCTCCTATATAAAAAACCAAATTGTTGGCTTAATTTTACTTTAATGGTACGGAACCCTTCGTGCGCGAGTCCAACTCGCACTTGGCCGATTTTTGTGTATCGTGTGATGGTTGAAATTTAAACTCATTACTAAATACAGTTCTTTTTGCCGCGTTCTGTCAAACCCAGCAAACAGAGGTCGAGTTACATTAAACTGTCTATGAATCAATTTCTTCTGATTTCTTTGAATGCCGAATGGAAAAAATAAAGGAAACAATATTAACACCATAATATTCTATAGTTGTGTAATATATTTTCAGTTATTACAATTGAGATATTAATATTATGAGAGATTGATACGAAAAAGAGAGACTGTACAAAACTCTTCGGCGGATCAGACTCGCACTTCACATTTTTTTTAGAAATGTTTTTGTTTCTACTAAATTAATGTTAATTACGTTGTTGACCTTGCATGAATAAAATTAGCAATAAAGTTGTGAGTTACAAGAATACTGACATCATAGCCTGTATAGCAAAATTATTTATGACAGTGTTTTTCAACTTTTTTTTATGATGCGACCTCTGTCCTCTGGTATGAAAAAATATTTCGCAACCCCCTCCAAGTTCCGTAGTCAGCAAGGAACCCTTTAGTTTCGGTCTGTACGTCCGTCTGTACATCTGTCTGTAAGTCAGTCTGTCCGCGGTTTTGCGCAGAGATTATAAGACCTACAAAGGCGTTTTGTAGGTTAAAATTCAACATGAATGCATCTTTAAAAAAATCATATTTATGGTACCTCCTCTACACATCAAGCGGGGATGATTTGTTTTCGCGTCCACCTCACCATATGGGGTGTTGTTGGATAGGTTTTTAAAAAAATTACAAATGATGAACACTATCACGGCTAAAGAGACATCGTTGTTGAGTAATAGTTGACCAACTAAAAAAAATGTATTTGGAGAAGTATAAAGGAACATTTATAAGTTATAAATGTACATTCGTTGACAATACAATAATTATCAAAAACTAGCGGTACTGCGGATGACGTAGCCCTATACAGGGTGCAATTAAACCTTCCTGCCAAATTTTGATATATTGATACTTGTTGAAAATTAAAATACACGTATTTTTTCTTTTATAATCACTCAGTACTAAAATGTGGAGCAAAAGCTTCCGAAAATTATCCTAAAAAACACTACAATTAATGGACACGACGCGTCTGCCGCGCGCGTTCATTCCCCGCGCCACTGCAACTCTGCAGCGATTTTAAATGGGATAAAATATTATGTCATGGACTCTCCTAATGATACCTAAGCCCAGGAAAATTTTAAGTGCACCCTGTATTACGTGTGGCCGGTCGTATGATTCATATTATATCCTTTTGTTAAAATAATTCCAATGAATAAATCAATCTTTTAAATCTTTATTGTCTTTTAATGAAATAGTTCTCTCAACCTCTGACAAGTAGGTATGCGCAGCTCACAAACCCACAGGTTGAAAAACACTGATTTAAGGTAACAATTTATGACAATTTTAGGTCATGTTTTATTACTTTTTTAAAAGACATAAATGTATTTTTTCCATGAGCTAAAGGAAAAGGTTTAAGTACTTACCCTTCTTTTGGACAACAAATAAGAGGATCTAGAAACTTCTATATCATCATCATTTTGCCCCACCATCCCCTAGTTATTATTATATATTATCATTATACTATGCGGATTTTTAATGTGTACTTATGTGTGTTCTTTCATATTTTATTCTTTAATACTTAACCTATCAACCCCCATAAGGCCTCCGGCGACCGAGACAACAATAGAATAACAATAGATTTCCAAGCATCCGCGATCGAAGGATTAAAATTTTACTGCAATAAAAAACCACTATGCAGCACCAAAGATGATAAATAAATACTTACTTAAATGTATACAAGCTCTCAAAGTCAATGAGTTTATTGATCACTAGGTATCCATTGTCATCATAGAACTTCCTCTGCTCCAGAGACAAGATGTAGTCAGTAGCCATAATGCTGAAACAATACAGCTTGTTATACTGTGTAAATTAAGAAGGTTGACGGCTACAGTCAAAAACATTTTTCTTATATTAAGTTTAGGCGTGGCCCCATTGCATCAGATCTTTTATCAGCCATCAGATTTTTTAGATCTGCATTCCGCATTCTCTGTAACCTATGTGGTAGCATAGAACCCTACAACTTAATGAAGACTTGACAGAGGATAGCTTAAATAATATATTATGATTTTGTTAAAATATTTATTACATTGCAGCTTATTAATACTTGAATATCTCTGAGTTGTGTTTCACTAAGATTAGATTATATTGTCTCGAACCATTCCTAAAATTAAACAAATAATAGTATTTTTAAAATTATAGAAAGTATAACAATCTACCAACAATGCACAAACATTAAAAATCTATAAAAACATTGGACCAAAAGTGCCATTAGTATATAATACTGATAGAGAGGAAATATGACCCAACTCACAAACAGTCTACTCCTTGCAAAGTTTTGTAAAAAAGTGGTTTTGTCTTTTTATAACTTTCAGGCAATTGTTGAAATTGCAAGGTACTTTTATTTGGTATGAAGAGAATACTAGGATGTAGTATTACTTGATCCTAGAGAGAATATTAAAATTGAAAATACATTGTGTACTTACCTACCTACAATGTCAACGTACTTACCAGCAAATATCAATAAGCACTTGTATGTTTTTGAACTCCTGTCAACTCAATGAACTATTTAAAGATAAATTCTTACTATAATCAACAAAGGAACTGTTATCTTTTTAGTTTATTTCCTTTTTTGTGCTGTAACCGGAATTTTATGTTTGCGACTAACACTAAGAGTAACGAAGTGTTTCGAGATAAGAAGTAATATAATTACCTTCTGTGAATTGCGGAATATTATAATAATAAATAATATCTGAATACGAATTACTAAAACCAAGTATAAAATCTTTTTGAAATTTAATGTTTTGAACTTTGACAAGACGGCGACCAGGTGGACGAAACTTTCCGAACAAAAAAAAATTGGGTTCCAAATTTAAACGTAGCAACTGGACCCAATAACATAATCTGTGCTTGATCTTTGCAAGATCGACTGTGATTGGCTGATAAAAAAGACCATAAAGAATTTAAACTACATGAGAAAAAAGACGAAGAAGGAGTTTAAAACTCAAAGTTCGATTTTCATTTTGTGAAAATTATTTGTAGCAACTCATACAAAAATTGTAAATTATGTGGATTAATTATTGAAAAACGAAAGGTAAGCCATTGTAAAATGTAAATGTAACCGTAAATTGATAAATTGAAGCAAAACATAACGGTATCATACCATGTTCTAATACAAAGTATGTCGTAGTATTATTTGCATAATTGTACAAAAATTTACAACTTAAACTATATTAATATAAAAAAGATAGATTATTATTTCATAGAAATTATTATAATGTATATCAGTATGCAGTTAATTTGGAAAATGATGAAATGTGTATCATGTGTATATTGTTTTATTGTAACTATACATAAGGTTATTAATTACTATACTTACTATTATTTATGTAAACTGTATGGAAATATTGTAGTAAATGAAAAATGTTTCATTAATTTCAGATTTTTAGGTCCCTATACAGCTAGTTTGCAACATTTTAGTCTGCAAGCAATAGATGTTAACTCGATCGCGGATTCTAGGAAATCTTTTGTTCTCGCGGTCGCATGCGACCGCTTGGGAACGAAAGCAGCAAAGAGATTCAAAGCAAGGAGATTTTAGGAGAAGGAAGGTATGGGATTATGAGTGGTACGGCTACCAAGGAAAAATCCTCTGATCAAGTGAGGTGGTATGCAGCTGGCCTGAACCCGCGCGATAGATTTCAGCTGTCGTATACAGGGTGTAACAAAACAAAGTGTGTATGTATAAAGGCGCGGTCCACTGGATCGGAATCGGAGCGCAGGTACGCAGTGGACGGATTTGTTGCTTTGTATGTATGGTACTGACTACTATGAACTGCACTAGAAGTACTGGAACGTCATTCTGCGCCTGACAAGTATATGACGACACGTGGTACTACCGTCCGCACCGTACGTCCCGATTCCAACCTGGTGGACGCGCAGCTTTAATCCCCTCCGTATATACAGTTTACTGTATAAAGCGCTTATTCCACTTATCCTAGCTAGGTTTCTAGATCCTAAATCGTTTCCGATTTAGTCAAGACGTGGAACAACATTTAGAAGCTAGGATCCTACCTAGGAACCTAGCTAGCCGCTAGGATAAGTGGAATAATGGCTTAAGCCAATCAAGTAGTTAGTAGAGTAGTATAGACAGCTATTCTATCATATTTATAAATAAAATACATAAAACTGTACTGTAATAATATTATAATATTTAATAATAGAAATCAACAAAAACTTGTGGATTAAATGTGTTTTATTGTTTAATTTACCTTATTAGCCTATTTATTTAGCCATGTACAATAATTTTTATTGAAATAAAACATTTATTTGAGCTCATTTCTTTTTATTTATTTTTTTTAAATTTTTGGTATGTTTAGAGTGAAAGGTTTTGCACTTAAATTTTTTTCGTTTAGTTTCAAATTAAAAAAATAACGAATGTTTATTTTTTTTCTTCTAAGTCCGACCTCTTGTTACGTAGTATACAGTTTACATCCTCTTTGACGGCGACTGCGGACTGAATTATCAGCTGCTATGACATTGACAGTTGACTTTTTATGCATTCAGGCTATGTTCCTACATGTACTGCGACCAATGCACAGTGCTTACCAAGAAGTTTATATGAAAGATTACTTGTAATAAAAAAGTGAAGACAATTAATTTGACCTTGAAACGCTGTCTCACTCTTGGTGTGGATGCCTTCTTTCTCTAACATAGGGTATCCATAATTATCAATGTTTATTGGACATTTTTCTGTATCGATGGGTATTTTACAAATTAGTTTGATAGTTTTACATAATATAGGGAATGATTTTTTTTTTGAAAATAACACTTTCTATCTGTATAGAATTGCATTATTTTTATGGAAATAATGAATTTTTTTCCTTGAACTGATCACCCTTCTTCAACAAAGTTCGAATTAAGAGTCATGTAAATTTTCACAAATTCACAGACTCATTCAGTTTCTGTCGTGGATAGAACAAAAGTATTGAAATTATGATTCTAATAATTATGAAGGAGAAGGTGAGTCTAAAAAGGAGAAGACTGTGCTGGGAACGTAACAAACGTAATAAACTACGACACGATGGAGATTCTTCGTGATTCGTGGTGGATTGAATGTAATTGTCGCCCATGATCAAATGAAGAGAACCATTCCAAAACATCACGAGATTTTAGCTACGGGGGGGACATACTAATGTCGTGACTGACTTTTACCAGTGAAACAAAATAAAACGCCATTTAGGTAACTATGAAGTCTTTTATTTATTTAAAAACAATATCCAAGCCATGGACGTATAAAAAAAGGAGGACGGAGTCCCACCATACACAAAACGTGTCGTTCAGAGTCGGCCAGCTGGCTGTATGTACAAGGTCCATACACCATGCCCGCACACATTCTTGCGCTATTCCATACCATTTGACAGGCGTCAGAATGTGTGCGTGGCCGACTCTGAAGAAAAGTGAAGACACAGTTTTGTATATTATAACAAGACTCAATCCGCTTTTTTTTCTACGTTCATGATCCAACCCTTAAGACTTACGAATTTGTGTAACCCTTTAGTATTAAAAATTGTAAAACATGCATCACCAAACAAATAAAACAAGATGTTGGCATAATAAATAATAAAGGGTAATAGTGATCGATCAAAGATACATGCGCACTTTTTACATTATTTTACATTTCACATACACTTACTACTTACATTATTAATGATTTTTCAATATAACAAAAGAAACTAAATTTATTTCAAAACTCTTAAAATTTACAAGGTTTTTATACACAGCTGAAAAGTACAGTCTTATGTAGTTTTTGACGCTTGCCCCATGGCTTAGTGATTTATCAGTACTAATTGATTTTAATACAGCGGGGCTAAAATGGTCACATAGCAATATCAATTCACAAAATGAATTGTCAAAACTGTCAAAGTCCCGAATCTCAAATTAGTACGAATTTAGACCAATTGAATTGGTCAAATTCACGAATGTCAAATTAGTACATTCGTGAGTTTGACAGTTTTGACATTTTATTTTGTGAATTGATTGGGAGGAATTGCTATGCGACCATTTTAGCCCCGCTGATCGTATCCGCAAATTAAAAAATGAATTGGCTAAATCTTTAATAATTTTTGTCTCGTGTGAATGAAGTTTTTCGTTTGACAGCTTGATATAATACCTTATTTCTTTTTACCAACAAATTTTCTCGAACAGATCTTGCATGCTTTTTTTACGTACGTAGGCCTCATGGTTTCAATATTTTCCTTAACAACCTAAAAAGAAAAAAATATGCAATTACATACTCCTATGCCACTATCATCTCGTACAGTGACCTCCAACCTTTTTTTCATACGGGCCACAAAATATTTACGATCTTACTACAAAAGATTTAAACACCTGTTGAACAGTTGATTAGAGAAAAATTCAGTACAAAATGGTCTCAAAATGACTGTTCAATAGATGTTTAATCTTTTGTGGTAAGATCGATTATGTTTTGATCTTGACGTGTCGCGGGCCGGCGGGCCGCAACAAAAAATTTTTAGGGTTAAAAAGTAACGTTTTTCAAAATTAACGATTTAAAAGTGGAAAGAGATTCACGACTTTAACGGCGACTTTACATTATTTTGCCGTCAGCGTGAATTTAAAAATGGTTTCACATCACGCGGGCCACACTATTATTATAAAGTCCCGGCTGATCTATTATATTGACTTTTGTGTAGGTAAAGACGAGAACCTGCATAAAAGCTAATCACAACAATACAACAGAATTGATCAGAAAGTCCCAGATGCCATATTATCTTAGAAGCAGGATGTTTAAATGCACCTAGCGGCCTTGAAGAACACTACATTCAGAATCATACATTCGGAATAAAGTAGGTCATTAAAATGATTTAATTGTCATGAGAATGAAGTTTAATTTACCTGGCTAATGCTTCTTTGGTTCTCTACATTTTTGTAAAATACGTGGTCTGTTTGTGATTTGAAATGAATCAGAAGGTCCACATAATCGTTTATAATATAACTCCTGGCTGTCCTGTAAACAAAAACATATATTAAAGTTACTCGTATCAACACATAAACACTCTAATTTTCCAAAATATATAATATTTTTAATGGTTTATACTTACAGGAAATCCAGAGCTAGTACTAGGCATGGATAAGGTCAAATTCTCAGATGGTTTCTTCAAGTAACTTTTGCTGCACCTGAAAATTTAAATTCTAATTAATTGTGATGTTGCTAAAGGCATTTGTGTGTCGCTTGAAACATAATATTCATTGTGAATGCTACAGCTAGGCGAAGACATTGCTAAGGCAGATGTATTATTTATTTCATCTTGCTCCTGAAAATGTCACGTTCAACATTTAAATGCCTACTTTGACTATGCAATACAACATAATATTATGTGCATATAACTCTAGAAAAATAAATTGGTAATGCACAATTATTAACATTATGCATGTCTCATGATCTCATCACATCATTGCATTGAAGTCTACAGCCAGATGTATGCCACAAGATATTATTTGCCATTTCATTAGTAGCTGTGAGTTATTAGTAATTAATTAATCTGATAAGAGATTATCCAGAACAGTAAACCTCCTTCCACTTGCTCTTTAAATGTCAGTATAAAATTTGAGTATAAATTCATGCATACCTATTCACTTACCATCACCAAACTTTTGTCTTCAAAAAAAGGTAAGTTTGATGTAAGCGTCTGCCAGTGTGGTCATAATCACTTGTTTTTAAATGTAGACTGCAAATTTTTGCCTTTTCCTGAAATTGACTTTTGAAAGGCATGATGGACAACCACATGTTTCTACGTGTTATTTCTTTCAGAAATCTAAAACAATAAAGTTCTAAACTGGATTTAATGTTCATAAAACTTTCTACAGTCGATAATTTCTTATGTATGTATAAAAGCCATCGGATATGTCCTACCTTTTGCAAATATTATGGTTACCCTAGCACTTTTCACAATAATAAGCAATAATGGAAATAAATTAAAATTATTCATATTTATCACCACTTTATCACATTAATAGCTTACGGAACATAAAACCAGTGAATTATTTCTGGTATTTACATAGCGAAACTTACAATATTAGTTAAAGAAGTGACCGAAAACATTGAAAATAAGCAAATGTAGAATCAACAACAATAATTGCAATTTGTGAACTTACGCGTGAAATTTTACGGCACAGCCTGGATACCACTTACTTCCACATCCATGTACAACACATACATGCACCATTTATTATTCTTCATTTAAAACTTTCACAAAAAAAGCCGTATGAAAACCTGAATCGACATAAACATCCGCCATTATACACATCACGTAGAATGACGTTTCTATTAAATGTTGCCAGTAAAATAACTCTGAAGATATCAAATATTAGGGTAAAATAGGTAAATCGGAGAACTCTAATTTCAATTAAAAAAATACATAATATACTGCCTAAAATATGTAAAGTGTAAAAATACAGTTTTGTTTTTCATGAGATTAAATTATGATCACAAAACGAGCGATGGTTCTAATGTACAATATTTTTCTTTATGTTTTTTATTGATTACAGGTTGTTTTTTATTCTAGGAGGGTATCCATAGAAAGAGATGGCATACACACGTCGGGTCAACAGAGTTCAATTTTATTGTCTTCACTTCAATGTTTGAAGTTCGCACTCCACATTTACCTATAAACTTCTTGGTGCTTACCCTTTTTTTTTTTTTTTGTTGACGCAGGGGAAATCTTCAAAAAGATTCCTGAGTAGGATATGTGGGATTTTTACCCACTAAAACCCCTGCAATTGACAGACTTCCGCACATAGCAGAGCAACGGGTAATCTGTCGAACAACTTCCGCTGCTCTCCTAGCACAATGCTCTAACAGAGCTCTTCACGGAATTACACTCGGAAGCATTCCCGGGGTACTAATGTCCCCATATTATAGTGTAGCCCTAGTAGTAGGGAGCAAAACACTCTGTTGACTTATGGCATTGCCACGATGTCGACGAGAACGTCGAGCTCCTGCTCGACGTTCTCGTCGACATCGTGGCCGTCAGATCTCTCTTGATCACGTTCAGCAGCCTCCTTTTGTGCCATGGTTGACTCACAAAAGGAGACTACAGCCGACCAAGCAGACTCTCTATTCAGCGTTGCAGATAAAACAGCTGGAAGAGAAAGGTCTGTCCCAATTTCGTCAACAAGGTTGCGCCTCTCTGTATCCCAAGCAGGACACTCTTCTAAAGTATGTTGAGCAGAGTCTGTAGGAGCCCCACAATGATGACACACTGAAGTAGGTTCGCGCCTGATATTACACAAATATTCACCAAAACAACCATGGCCTATAAATACTTGTGTAAGTCGATACGTCATTTTATGATTACTTTTCAACCAGTCATCAAATGACGGCAAGACGGCCTCTACAATGCGTTTGTGAGCTAAAAACGTAGTGATTATATTCTCTTTGAGCTAAGCGCTCCTCCATTAGAAGTGACCGCCATTTATCTAAGGCTCTGGCACGTTCTTGTCTTTTAATCGCGTTAGGAACAACGATATCATTGACATCTCGAAAAGAATGTAAGCGATCGTAAACATTTGCATCCATCTCCGCTAAAATATCTAAGGGCGGAAAACGCGCTAGTATAGTCGCTGCTTCGAACGATATCGTTCGATAGCCCCTTATTATTCTTATAGCGACTCTTCTTTGAAGGCTGCGAACTCTGTTTCTATTACGGCGAATACTTGACAGTTTCTGATACCAAACTGGTGCACCATACAGAACCATGGACCTTATTACTCCAGCGTAAAGACGCCGAACTTCTTCCCTAGGACCACCAATATTAGGCAGTAATCTATGCAAGGCACCCACCACCTTCTCAGTTTTGGGGATTAGAATATTAAAGTGTTCCTCAAAACGCCAATGGCTGTCGAGTGTAATTCCAAGGTACTTCGTGTATCTTCCAATGGGGATAAGAGAGTCTCCAACTTGAATATGCATCTCAGGAGGATTTCTACTTCTAGGCAGCTTGTGAAACCACATAGCCTCTGATTTATGGGACGCTATACGTAGACCAAGACTCTCTATCCTACCTATTACAATAGCCACTGCGATTTCAGCCAGCCTTTTAGCCACGTTAAAGGAGTTTCCAACCACAAATATAAAGGTATCATCGGCAAAGCAAATGATATAAACGCCAAAGGGAAGTGCCACTCGCAAAACTGGATCATAAGCTAAATTCCACAATAAAGGGCCCAGCACAGATACCTGAGGAACTCCGCAAAATACCTCACGTTGACATTTTTGTTGGTTCTAATCAGTATAGCTTATGAACCTATCTCGTAATTAGTCTCTTATAATGGCTTGTAAATATGACGGAAGGTTATGGTAAGCAAGAGCTTCTTTAATAGCATCCCAACATATCGAATTGAAGGCATTAACAATGTCAATGCTAACAGCAAGCGCCACTCGTCCTCTGCTTACAGCTTGTTCTGTTAAAGACTTGACGAGCTTTATAGCATCCACTGTAGAACGACCTCGACGGAAACCAAATTGATTATCCGAAATGTTAGGACCAAATCGAAGGAGGTGTTCATTAATACGATCAGCAAGAATCCGCTCAAAAAATTTGCTTATGTCATTTAACAAGCATATTGGTCTAAAAGCAGAAGGAGAATCCTCAATCCTGCTGTTTTTCCTTATAAGAACCAAATTTGCTTCCTTCCAAGCAGTAGGAAATCTCCCCGTACGTAGACATAGATTAAATACTCCCTTAATATCATGTGCTAGAGCTGAAGATGCCAGAACCCAAGCGTTTCCTGGAGAATTTAGGGGTGGGGGGAAAAAAAATTATACACCAGATGTTAAGTTGGAAGAAGATAAATATATCTGCGAAAACCGCATTCAAATCGGATCAGTGGTTTTCGTGTGATGCTGGAACAAACATACAGACAGACAGACAGACAGACAGAAAAAAATCTAACCATACTTTTGGCTTCTATAGCGATGTAGTGACACCCCCTACTTATTATTTTTTGAATATCTTTAATGTACAGAATTCTCATTTCTTCAGTTTTATTATATGTATAGAATATAGATAAGGCACTATTAAATAAGAATACTTTTTTGTTAATTATAATAATAATTATTGTTTTTACTCTGGAAGTCGGCTTTAATTTTTTATTAAAAATAATAATTTCGCGGATGTTTGCGCTGCGTATGATGCGACAAGTCGAGCGAGTGCCAGCCTATTGAGAGTTGAGACTAGTTCGGTGACCGGACGCTTGCGTTTATCATACCTAAACTCGGGAGTGAGACTTCTGTACCGTAAGGTACTAGGTATTCTGTGTCATAACTCATAACTCATAACTCATAACGATACATCATCATCATCATCATCATAATTATCACTAGACAATGATGATGATGATGATGATGATGATGAATGTAATTTGCATAGTAGCGTATGCTTTCAGAATTCAGTTCTTAAAACATCGCCGAAAGTCCCAAACTTGTATCTATAAGGAATCCGGAGTTCTCTTAGTATCTTCAGAACCATAGCATGCCTTGGTGTAAAATCTTACTTTTTGGTAGCATATGCCTAGGATCCTTCACATAAAACCAAAATCACTATATTATGTTTCCATATAAATTTTGAGGAGTTCCCTCGATTACTCATGGATCCCATCATCAAGTCACCACTTTTGTGAACATGGTACCAAATTGGAGTTGAACCCTATACAACAAAAGAAAAATTTTGAAAATCCGTTCACAAACGGCGGAGTAATCGTTGAACATACACAAATAAAAAAAAATATATCCACAGTCGAACATATAACCTCCTCCTTTTTGGAAGTCGGCTAAAAAGTAGTTAGTGTTATCAGTAACAAGAGATATGAAAAAATTACCCACGGATCTAATATTATATTAATGCCAAGTTAAAAACTTTCAGTAAATATAAATGTAAATAGTCTTTTACATTAATATTATGTACTTACTGAAATTTTTATATTATTATTCGACACCAAAAATATTATAATATTATTGTGACATTTTTTCCGTCGTAACTCGTAAACTACATTACTTCAAAGTTCAAACTATTTATTTAGATATAATCTATATCTTCTTAAATTTTCAAATATGTTAGTCGCGCTAAAACTCGAAAACGGCTGAACGGATTGGGCTGATTTTAGTCTCAAAATATTCGTAGAAGTCCAGGGAAGGTTTTAAAGTGACCTGTGACACGAACTTCACCGGGACAGCTTATCTTATATATAAAAATGGATTTTCAAATGTGTTAGTCGCTCTAAAACTCGAAAACGGCTGAACGGATTGGGCTGATTTTAGTCTTAAAATATTCGTAGAAGTCCAGGGAAGGTTTTAAAGTGACCTGTGACACGAAGTTCACCGGGACAGCTAGTCTATATATATAAAAGAAAGTGGGGTTAGTTACACTACTTATAACTCAAGAACGGATAAACCGATTTGGCTGAAAATTGGTGGACAGGTAGCTTAGAACCAGGAAAAGGACATAGGATACATTTTGTCCCGGAAAAATGTACGGTTACTGCACAATATACTTTTATGATTTGCGCGTAAACTATTCAATCGATTTTGATGAATTTTGGTATGGAGATACTTTGAGTCTCGGGAAAGGACAAGGGATACTTTTGGTCCAGGAAAATGTACGGTTCCCGCACAATAAACTTTTATCTCAAGAACAGATAAACTGATTTGGCTGAAAATTGGTGGAGAGGTAGCTTAGAACCAGGAAAAGGACATAGGATACACTTTGTCCCGGAAAAATGTACGGTTACTGCACAATAAACTTTTGTGATTTTCGCCTAAACTATTCAGTCTATTTTTATGAAATTCAGTATGGAGATACGTTGAGTCTCGGGAAAGGACAAGGTATACTTTTTGTCCTGGAAAATGTACGGTTCGGAATATTGATGTATTTTGGTATGGAGATACTTTGAGTCTCGGGAAAGGACAAGGGATACTTTTGGTCCCGGAAAATGTACGGTTCCCGCACAATAAACTTTTGTGATTTTCGCCTAAACTATTCAGTCTATTTTTATGAAATTCAGTATGGAGATACGTTGAGTCTCGGGAAAGGACAAGGTATACTTTTTGTCCTGGAAAATGTACGGTTCCTGCACAATAAACTTTTATGATTTTCGCTTAAACTATTCAGTCTATTTTTATGAAATTCGGTATGGAGATACTTTGAGTCTCGGGAAAGGACAAGGGATACTTTTTGTCCCGGAAAATGTACGGTTCCTGCACAATAAACTTTTATGATTTTCGCTTAAACTATTTATATCTATTTTGATGAAATTTGGCATGAAGATACTAATTTTAAACTATTGTTTTCTTAATTATACCAATTCGAATTAAATAATCATCGTTAAGACAGGACAACGTCTGTCGGGTCAGCTAGTCTTATATATAAAAATGGATTTTCAAATGTGTGAATCGCGCTAAAACTCAAAAACGGCTGAACGGATTGGGCTGATTTTAGTCTCAAAATATTCGTAGAAGTCCAGGGAAGGTTTTAAAGTGACGACAGCTAGTATATTATAAAATTAATCATGATTTATTGCATTAAAGACCAGCAATCTATTAGAATTATACGCGGGTGAACCCGCGGGTAAAATCTGGCATTAGCCATTAGTTAAAAAAACACAATTCAATCATCAACATATTTATTTCACATAGTAGGTACATTAATTGATATGCTCTAAGCCCTGTACAATATCTGTCAAACTCTTCATTTATTTGAAGTATATTAATCATTAAATATTTCTGAGTACGGCGGTAATTATTTAAATTTTAAAGAAGTATTTTTTATCGGGCTTGGGCCCACCACACTTTCCCACCACTGTTTCTCCTGTGTCACCAGAATCGACAGCGGTATCCAACCACAAATACCCTTTGATATGATCTCAAGGAGCCCGAGTGACATGCTAAAGCTGTCTTGGGACCCGCATCGAAATTAATCAAAATAAGATAGGAGGAGCAGGAAATATTCCCATTTTCCCTCCCCATACAAAGCGGGAGGTCTCACACGATGGGTTACCTGATGCTTTGCTCTTAGAATCTGGGAGCTGTAATAAAAAATATTAATTTAATTTCTGTACACAGTTAAGAAGTACCTAATTAATTATGAATAAATTACCTTGACAGGCACAGAAAAAGAAAATATGTTTTCTTTCCAACATTTAAGTAATACATCTCCTTTATTAAAATGTCTTCTTCTTCTACTGTATATTCTTGAACCACGTGGTGGGTCCCAATTTAGTCTATTTGTTGCAGTTCTCCATAATTTACGGATTCCAGAGTCATTAGGAAATCTTAAAAAAAATCGGTTGTCTGTAAAGTCGGTTTACTGACGATAGTTGAACGTGACAACGTCATAGCCTTAACCCCTCAGTTCCGAAAAATTTGAAAATATTTATAATGAGTAAAATAAAATATTCGCAATGCAAAACGCTACATAAATTCGTGAAATCCAGTAAAATCTTTGAACAAAGCACAAGTCAAACCTTGACACGTAGGAAATAGAGCACAATTTTGAATAGCCGAAATAATACTAATAGCTCATAGATTGTTTATTTATTTTTCATTCAGAGTGTGGTCAATGTATCAAAGGTCATAACTAACTAAACTTCTTCATACAAAAGTATTCTCTAAGTCATCGAAATACGTAATATAATCGAAACAAAGAGCGCGGCCCAGGTGTGCCTTACTGAGAGCTGTCAGCGAGGTAACGCCGCATGAACTGTCATGTTTTTCGGGCGCGCACCCCATATCGAATTATAAGACGTTATCATGTCAAAAATTTTTTGGATAGATATATTTAATTGTATTGAAATAGTATTTTAATCCATCAAGCCCCATAAGAGCACCGGTGATCGCGACAACAATTATAGAATACAATAGCATTTCCAAGAATCCGCGATCGAAGGATTAAAAATATAAAACCGACTTCAAAATAATTGTACTTAATTGGGAATTAAAATTACGTTATCTCAAAACTACTAGACCGATTTTTATGAAACTAGCAGTATTCCTTAAGTTGAACATTATACCAAACTGTACAACAAAAAAAGAATTACTCAAATCAGACTTATAGTTTCGGAGATATGCAAACACAAACATATATACATACATACACTTTTGAAATTTGTTTGTATCCGATATGCTATCCGCAAGTTATCTGGCAGATACTTCTGTCAGATAAGTTGTGGATATAACGGGCTTTGGCCCACCACACATTCCCACCACTGTATCTCCTGTGTCGCCAGGATCGACAGCGGTATCCAACCACGAAAACCCTTTGATATGATCTCAGGGAGCCCGAGGGACATGCTAAAGCTGTCTTGGGACCCGCAACGAAATTAATCAGAAGAAAATAGGAGGAGTAGGAAGATTCCAATTTCCCTCCCCATAAAAGCGGGAGACAGCACAAAGTTGCAATGACCGAAAGTCAAAGAACTTAAGGGGGAGCACCACGGAAATAAGGTTAATAATTGTGACTCCTAAGCTAAGCTAAGTTAATATTGGAGTTTATTGTGTTTGACTGTTGCCAATAATAATTGTGACAAAAACGCTTGAAGGCACGGAAGTTCCTAGCGCTGTCCACGAGATCACCGTAGTATGCGACTCCAGATGTACAGAATAGGTTGTTTAGCATAGTAGTTCTTTCGTTCTGCCAGAGACTGCACTCCTAGAGAACGTGATGAGCGGTTTGTTCAAACATGTTGCCTTCGGTCGAGCACTCGCACATGGGTGAAGGCACTAGTTTAAATCCGTAAAGTTTGGCCTTAAAATTTCCATGACCGGTCAGGAATTGAGAAACGCAGTGATCAATATCCATCCACTGTTTGGATAGCCGTTCACGAATATTAGGGAAAAAATTATAAAGATGACGCCCTTTGGTGGAACAGTCCCATCGCGACTGCCATTCGGAGATTAGGCTTTGCACAGAGTTTTCTAAAGGTTCAAACAATCTTGCTATTTTAATTTTATCGCGAGCGCTTAAAAAGAACGGGTTGTCAATGTTTTTGTTATGATAATACATTGTCGCACGACGCTGAATCTCAAGGTCAACGGGTAAAACTCCGGCTAACACAGGCAAGGCTTCGGTGCTTGTGGTCCTGTAAGCTTTGCATAAGAATATAAGAGCAAGACGTTGGCTTTGTAGCAACTTGCGACGAGCCGCGCCGATAGTTGCTCTGTCGGCCCACACGGGGGCCCCGTAGCAAATGCTGCCTAGGTAAGTAGCGGTGTAAATTAATTTTAGCGTTTTGAAAGAGAGGCCCCATGTCGATGTAGATATTTTGGTAAAGGAGTAAAAATTGCGCTTCGCTTTCTCACCAGTTTGAATTATATGTTCTAAAAATGTAAATTTATGTTCCAAGTAGAAACCAAGATAACAGATCGACTGTTTGCGTTTAACGTTAATATTGTCAAGTTTAATGCTAGGGGAAGATATAAGGGAACCTTTTAAAAGGATTTGGTAAGTTTTATGCGCGGCGAATTTCAGGCGATTACGTTTACCCCAGCTCGATATTAAATTGAGACTATCATTGGCTTTAGATTCAGTTTCGGAACGTGAATTTGCTTGAACGATGAGAAAACCGTCATCGGCGTAGCCAACTAGTACGCACAGCGGTGGTAGGGGAAGACTTAATAAATCGTCAAATCCTAAATTCCATAGTTTTGGCGAGATAACAGAGCCCTGAGGGCAGCCGCAAGTTAAATCTTTGGCGTGTGTACAATGGCCAAGTCGAAGCTTAGTTTGACCATTAAAAAAGTAAGAACGTATTATGGCATAAATATTAGAGTAGCAACCTCGATTTTTTAGTTTTAATAATAATATCGGCCACCAAGCATGATCGAACGCGCCGGAGATATCTAATGAAATGGCGACCACGTATTTGGATTCCGAAAGATTTACTATTTTTCTAACTTCCATAGCCGAGTCAACAGTCGATTTCCCGGAGGTGAAACCGAACTGGTGACTATGAAATTTAGGGCCACCGGGTAGCAGGCGAGGTACGATGAGACGTTCTAGTAATTTACCTAAGCAAGGCAGTAACGTTATCGGACGGTAAGATTTTGGGTCGTCTGGAGGTTTGTTTCCCGCTTTAGGTATTAATTTTAAGCAACCGGTGCGCCAAATTTTTGGAAATATGCCTTCTGCGATACATCTGTTGTAAACATGTAGAATCGATGAATTGGCCGCCAAGCACGCTTGTTTTATCATAATATTCGATATTTTATCCTCGCCCGCAGATTTTTTTATAGGCAAAAGGTTTACTATTTTACTAAACTCCTCCGAAGTTGGTAAATCTGAGACCGGTGTATGAATGGGGTCTAACATTCTACTCCTTATGTCGCGGTGGTGTTCATCATCCAAGGAGGGCTCGTCGTCTGGGATGAGAACGTTTAGATATGCCTTCGCCGTTTCATCTAAACTACAAGTGTAAGAGTTGTTAATTTTAATATTTGAGAAAAAGCTTGGCTCATTACTACTACTGGGTTTAAGCTCGTGATATAACGAGGACCAGGGGCCCTCTTTATCTAGTCTATTCGCGGCATTCTTCAACATATTATTTTTTGCTAACGTAACGGCGGCGCGATAGCGTGACCTTGAGATGCGTAGGTTATTTAAACTAATTATGTAAGTATCATCCGAACGATTGAGGCCAGATTTACGAAGATTATTAATTTTGCGCCTGGCCCTTCTAAATTCCCGACGAAGATTAAGAAGTTTACTGTTCCACCATTTGCAGTTGTGATCTTTTTTCAGAGGTCTACGACCCAAGGCTACATCGGCACAGTAAACAAATGTGTTTGTCATAATTTCCGCGCACTCGTTAACGTTTAAATCCGGCCGAGTGAAGTCTCCGGCATGAGCGGTAATGAGGGAGCGGAATAAATTCCAATCGCCGTTCTTTACATTGTATTTATAGTCATTTGAATTGACTACGGTATCACTCGGGACCGCACGAGAAAACTCGTACACCAGTAAGCGGTGATCACTACATGACGCATCGGGAAGGACACGCCAATGCCTAATCTGGACGTACGCGCTAGATAGCGTGACGTCAATTGACGATTCTCCCGTTGGGCTACTATAAGTAGGTGGTGCATCGGGGGTGTTGTGAATTTGGAGGTTAAACTCCGCAATAAAGTCTTCGACGGCGCAACGTCGGTCGCGATCGGTGTACCTTAGCTGGCCGTGCCATAAGGGCGAGGATGCATTAACGTCGGCGCCTATAATGATTTTATTGCCCGCGAGAGTCTGTAGTACGTAACGAAGTTGATGTAGATGAGGGCTAACAGGATCCGCGTACTGGAAATAGCAGCTAACTACGTAAAGCTTAAACTGAGGACACGAAACCTCGGCTACTGCACAGTGCGTTGTCGATAGGTTAGTTAGGGCCGTGATTGAAAATCTAGACTGAGGTGTGTAAATACCCGCGCGAGCTACGTTACTAAATTGTATCATTTTCGGCCGTAGCGACGCGAGTTGATATTGTTCTTGAACTAGTACTAAGTCTAAATTATAATCAGAAACTAACTTCTGTAATTCTAACGTCGCGTGCTTGCTATTATGGAGGTTTAACTGTCCTATATTTAAACTATCCATACCTAGTTGTTAAAATGAGTTGCTCCATTTTGCTCTTATATGTTGGACAGTCTGGGGAGCCCGTGGAGTGGTCGGAGGGTTTTTTATAACGAAGGCAACTACCACAGACCGACTTAAAATTGTCTTTGTCTTTGTTGGGGCACGATAACGAGCTATTTTTTTCGGCACAGTGATAACAGCACGGATTAGGATCACGACAGAATTTAGCGACGTGCCCGTATTGTTGGCAGTTGCCGCAGCGGACCAGCTCAACGTCGTCCACGAAGCGACACATCGCCCAATCGATGAATAGTTTTTCTTTGGAATCGATCAGGTGTTTACGAACAAGAGGGTCTAATTCAATGCCTATCCATTTCCTGTTGTTATAATCTTTATTTAAATTACGGCGCCTCACTATTTTTGTAGTGCGCAAAAATTGTTCTTGTGACATATTAATTTCGCCGTTTATATTTTGGTTGTAAAGTGCGACTAGGAAATTATCGTCCGTCATATGTTGCGGGACATCTTTTACGAGAATGCGCGGGTTACGACCTTTAGGCGACTCGAGTCGCAGACCGGCCGATTTAAGTGCTTCCACCGATTTTAATTTATTGACTTGCGACTCGCTAGTAAGTCGCAATATCACACCCGAATTGGAGGTTTTTTTGACGCCGTGAAATTGGAACCCATCGGCCGGGTTGATGACTAAGTTGTGGATAGCCTATCTGAAACTTATCAGGAAAAGCCTTATTGAGTATCAGACGAATAAAAGAAAAAAAATCCAAGCGAATGGAAAAAGCAGCTACCATCAAGAGGCATTAGAATAATACGGTATAACACAAGGTGTATTTACAACCATTAACTATTATAGGTTACAGCTTATTGTACGGAAGTAAAGTAGCTATTATTTTAGCTGTCTAGCAGACAGACATACGGACGGACAGACGGACAGACGTGTTAAAAGAATGCTATATCTATTCCCGGGACTCAAACTATATCTCCATACCAAATTTAAGAACAATCGGTACAAGCAGTTTGGGCGTGAAAAGGTAACAGACAGACAGACACACTTCATAAAGTCACCTTCTATTCATTTCCTAAAGTTTTTCACTTTACAAATAAATATTTACGGGGAGCTCCCATACAATGAACGTGATTTTTTGGCCTTTTTTGCTCAAAATCAATAATGGCAGCCGGTAGGTACTTGAAATATTCACAAAATCTTTAATTATATTTTTACTTTCATAATATATTATAATAAAAGTAAAATAAAATAAATATTTAAGGGGGGTCCCCATACAAATAACACAATTTTTGCCTAGTTTCGCTCTGTCCGACTCGCACTTGACCGATTTTTTTTGTTTTCTGATTTTTCCCTACGCTTTCACACCGAGCTGGATTCCAAATTTCAGCCTTCTAGGTCATCTGGAAGTGGGTTAGAATTTTGATCTATAGGTCAGTCAGTCAGTGATAAAAATGTAGATTTTCGGGTGTTAATACCTTAATAACCGTTTAAGCTGTGCTCATGGAATTTAGAGCATATAATTATCTCGCAAGTCTCATTACATGAGCCAAATTTGAAACGTTTATGTGAAATAGTTTCTGAATTATGAGGGGGTCAAAAGTAGCTGCAAATGGTTCGTGTAATATTACGCACGGTGCGGCTCGCTTCGCTGGAACTCGGCTTGACACGCTACCGCGTGTCTAGATTAAATATATTTCCGTTGTCTGGTACCCGTAATACTAGACGTCCTTCAGGTACTTAGCACAGGGCCATATTGACGTGGTGTGAAGCGTCCATAGATAAAAAAAAAACGACGTATATAGCCGTGTGATTGAATGGGCGTTTGCACACTACACCAAAACTAAGTTAATGTATATACATTCACCATACAAAAAAACAACTACTGTACCTAATGTGATCGCCCATGACCATGATTGTATGCATAAAGACAACTCAGTAAACTGTACTTGTTTACCACTCGAAACTGTGAAAGAACATACTTACCTAGGTCTTGTGATAGACCATAAGTTTAATTGGGGTCCACATGTGGACTCTGTATGTAATAAATTAAGGGCCATACTATCTAAATTATGTATACTTAAACATAAGTTACCTTACAAAACTTGTAGACTACTTTATAATATGTCACTGGCAGATTCTATTATTAATTATGGACTGTCTAGTTATGGAAGGACGTTTAATTCTTATCTAAAAAATATTTATAACTTACAAATTAGATTAGGTACTGAAAACGATTGTTCCATTTAAAATTAAACTTAAATACAAAGACAACTATAATAATTTGTTTCACTATTGCAAAGTTATGAATGTGTATGACAAAGTTAAGTTATCAATTGTAACTGAGTACAGTAATAATTTGAATAAATTAAATATTAAAATTAAACACGCTCTGCCAATTTACGAACACTGACTAAATTACCATTGTATGAAGTACCTAGATGTATAAATGAATATGGGGAAAGGGTCTGGAACTGTGTACTACCTAAAATACTAAACAGTCTACCAAAACAACTAGTACCTAAGTTAATATATTTATTAACTTGGGTACTAGTTGTTTTGGTAGACTGTTTAGTATTTTAGATTGTTTCAATAAATTTCGTATTCGATGCCTTTGCTTATTGGAAAAGGCATCGAATACGAAATTTATTGAAACAACATTTTATGCAATATCTGTAGGTAATTTAAAATTGTCATATTATAGAGTAGTAATGTAAATGTAACGATATTTAAGGTAAAGATAATATTACAGCATAGAAAGTTATAACAGTTATTTAAGTATGTAAAATTATTATATTCTGTCACAACTAACAATTTAAATTATTGTATTATTATACAAATTAAGCAACTCCTTAAATACTTATGTATAAAATCTCACATGAGATTACAATCCTTAGTTTAGTATTGTTGTATTGTGTTTAGTTACCTACTTGTTTCCTGAAATAAACAGATTTTTTATTTATTTATTTATTACACTGCACGATAATGACACGACACGATACCACAGAATAGAGGGCCACCGCACATATTATACAATTTCAAGTTGGCTGACTATCGTACAAACTAAATTGCGTAGTGTCACAATTTAATTGGACAACTTCATCGTGACGGTCCCGAATCACATAATAATAAAAAAATATTAGTATGGAAATATGGATTATTATCACCTTTTTATCTGGATTTTTTCATTAAAATTTATCTGGATAATATGGAAGTTTAAAATACAAGGTATGATCAATGATTTTGTTTAATTAAATTGTGACACTACGCAATTTAGTTTGTACGATAGTCGGACAACTTGACATTGTATAATATGTGCGGTGGCCCTTATCTATTCTGTGGTATCGTGTCGTGTCGTTACGGTCGCAGTGTGAAAACGCCCAATGGCGTTCTTCAGTCAAAGGGCTATCCGTTTGATCGAACGGCTATTTTAACCAGTGGGCTGCGACACATATACTACATACTTTACTAGTATATATTTAGGTACCTACATTAGAAAATATTGGTACTTTTGCAGAACTGTGATTGCTATTAAAATGGTTATAATGATTCTATCGATATTATCTTATATCTTTAAACGAGCAATTCTTGTATATAATTGGAATCTCGGAATCGGCTCCAACGATTTTCATGAAATTTAGTATATAGGGGGTTTCGGGGGCGATAAATCGATCTAGCTAGGAATCATTTTCAAAAAATTTCATTTTATGTGTTTTTTTGAATTTTTTGAATACCGAGCAAAGCTCGGTCATATAGCTAGTTTACTATAATAAGTACTAATCTATACCTATCTAATATATTATATAAATCTCCTGTCACGATGTTTGTCCGCGATGGATTCCTAAACTACTTAACCGATTTTAATGTTTTCTTTTTTAAATGTGTGCTTTTTTCCAACTTGAGAGATAGGATAGCTTAGATTTTTAATTAATTATAGTCGCAAATTTATTTTATTGCAAATTATTTGTCTATAAAGAGCGACCATTGTTTATGCGACGCGACGGTCACGACTCACGGGATAGCGATGGACGTTGCCATGGTGACATACTTATTTAGTCACTAATTCAATAAAATAATACGGGCGATATACTTTATAAAATAAGGCAAAGAAACGTTTGCTGGGACAGCTAGTATTATATGAAAATGGATTTCCAAATGTGCTAGTCGCGCTAAAAGTGCTAAAACTCGAAAACGGCTGAACGGATTGGGCTGATTTTAGTCTCAAAATATTCGTACAAGTCCAGGGGAAGGTTTTAAAGTGACACGAAGTTCACCGGGACAGCTAGTCTTCTTATTATATAAAAATGGATTTTCAAATGTGTTAGTCGCGCTAAAACTCGAAAACGGCTGAACGGATGGGGCTGATTTTAGTCTTAAAATATTCGTAGAAGTCCAGGGAAGGTTTTAAAATGACCTGTGACACGAAGTTCACCGGGACAGCTAATCTTATATGTATTATATATATATAAAAATGGATTTTCAAATGTGTTAGTCGCGCTAAAACTCGAAAACGGTTGAACGGATTGGGCTGATTTTGGTCTTAAAATATTCGTAGAAGTCCAGGGAACGTTTTAAAGTGACACGAAGTTCACCGGGACAGCTAGTATTTTATAAAATATTAATTTTGGCCGCAGTCAGAATAATGTTACTTAATTACATTATCTAGAGTTTAACCGAATGGATATTATTAATATCAGTATCATAGTAATAAAACAAAAAATAAACGCAACAGACATCAGCTGTCAAATTGTTGTCGAAGTTAAGATTAAAGTTAAATTAGCCTTTAAACCATAACTTATACCATAACTGTAACCATAACCACGTCTTGCGGCTTGCGGTGTGTTAATCGTGCCCGTGACTGTGCCTAGGCGGGGAGTGGAGCACCATTTAGTGGGTACTCGGAGAGTCCCACATACCCCGGCCGATGTTACCAACCGCCGAGGATGCGCAAAGGCATTTCCCCGTGTAAAAAAGGGTGCAAGTTGCAACCCACCCTGAGAAGTAATAATAACATTAACTCGAGTTTATATTACTTTATACTAAGTATACTACGTCTTGTTTTGTCTACTCATTAGTACCTACCTTAAAAATCTTCAAATGAAAGATAACATACCCGCTAATGTACTTATATTATTTACTGGTAAGTATTTACTGATATGCAAGAGGATAGAGGACCTTAGCAAATTCAGTTTTCCTCAATTTATTCTTATCACCACAATCGTCTGCTAACATTTAATTAAAAAATTTACATAGTTCTAACTTGTACTTAGTGCTAACGATAGGTAGTAGGATAGAAACACAGCAACGAAAGTGCTTGTTTAGTTCAACACAAAGTACCGTTAGTGAGTGTGGCTGTGGTAAAGCGCGCCACCCCGGCAAGTGCGCAAGATCACAGACTAAGAAGAGATACTACGGCGCAAGATTGAAGATCTCCTATCAGCAATATCGGCGCACTTGTGAGGAAGGCGTGCCTTGCCACACGAGCACTATAATATTCAAATATCAATTTATTATCTTGCAAAACTTGTACCTGCAATCCCACAAAGATGGCGCCACTACAAATGTTTTCTGAAGCTTTAGATACCAATTTGGTTTATTCGGTGAATTTTAAGCAAACTTTGTAGTAATGTACAGTCCGTGCAAACCACAAAGACGCGCCCCACCACTTTTTGGGTGAGCATTTTTCCCTTTGACAGTGACGCCTTAGTAAAAGGAGGATACTATGGTGACGCTTTTTCTTAGTTGGTCTACTTATTGTAGTGTGAGTGTGCACTCGACATAGGTAATTACAATTAGTGTGTACCGATAACACTCAATTTTACATTGGCGAAAGCTTGCACACATAATATTATAGGTAAGTACTATGAACGATTAGGAGGAATAGTTGGACGCGTCTTCGTGGATTGTACGGACTATAGGCTAAATTAATTTATCCCGGCATTCCTACGTATACTGGAACCACCGCGCGCTGTAAACTAAAGTCAACGCGGACGGAGACGCGGGCAACAGCTAGTGCTATTATTTGCCAACTGGAAAACCCCTGACGTCTTTACTGATATTTGAGGTCAAAGGGTATAAGGATGCCTCACACAGAGCTGCGTTACGAGGAAGGTCAACTCTGGTGAATGAGGTGCCACTGCCCGGGTAGTTTGGGTTCTTTATTTACCTCCAGTCGTCTTTGGATCCTGACAGAGATACCAGCTCCATCATGATCCAGTGTTTTAGAGCTTGGCTCTTGACTCAGAGGTTGTGGGTTCGATTCCCGCGTTGGAAATATGTTATTTCCAAGTTTATTTAGCACCATGCAGGCTGATCGCCTGATTATTATCTAACAAGTAAGATGATCCATAAGTCGGATGGGCATGTACAAAGTCGGTCCTGCGCCTGATCTCTCGTCAGTCGTGTCGGTCTTCCGTCCCACTTGGTTATGAGAGTAACAGGAATAAAGAGTGCTCTTGTGTACTGCGCACACACTTGGACACTATTAATTACTCCTGCCTAACTGGCCTGGTTAATGAAACCGGCCACCGTCACTGAAACCGGTGTATGTATACCTACTATAGATATACTTACCTGAAGTCAGGGGGATAGCTTGGGAATTGGGATACTTGGTCAGTCCTGGACCCTGGTGAAAGACGTGACCTGTGTAGCCTGGGAATCCCGTCCTCCCTGTTTGATTATGATTTATGATACGGCGAAGTAGCTACGCCTCGCTTAACTGGAAAACCCCTGACGACGTTGTGTACTGATAAAGAAACTTGAGGTCTAGAGAAAAATAATAATATTGATAATACATTATAGTAATTTACTTGGTAGGTATACTTTTTTATCTCACAGGCCTTTCTGGATGTTTCTGGCGTTTTCTGATTGGGCGGTTCGGTTAAAGCTGCACGTCCACCGGGTCGGAATAGGAGCGTACTGTTACATCCCTTGAAAGTTAATAGAAACGATGACAAGGTGCTGATGCAGCATCAGCTCCCACTCATTCCATTCGGTTAGCCAGACGGGAGCGCAGTTCAGTGTCAACCTCGGGCCAGCGCGGACGTTTTCTTAACTTCGTAATTTCTTAGTGTAATAATTTTCAAAGTGTGTTTTACAGATAAAATAAATTTCCTTTTTTTTAAAAAGGTTTTTGAAAATCCCGTATTAACATTGGTGGCAGCGGTGGGATTCGTAAATCCCCGATCCGCCCGAATACGCGTCCGAAAATCCTAAAAATCCTAAAAAGTGAAAAGTGAAAATTTTAGCACTAAAGATACGTAGAATAAACGTTTATCCGTATCTCCCGCTTGTTCCCGTGATCTGAACTCATTTATTTCCAAAAACATTTAAATTCCAAAATAAATAAAATATATTTCAAAAAAATAAAAATTTATCCAAATCCTAATCTTAATCGTGAGTGTGTTCCTGTCATCATCATCACCCCTGTGTCCACTGTGTCATAAGTGGTACCTAGCTGCGGGCCAAGTCAGCCCGAGAGCGGTATCCAGCACCGACCAGTGAGGTGACGAGTTTCCTGTCGACGATCCAGAAAAAGTGTGAAGTGGAAAGTGTTAAAAAAAATAAATAAATCCATAAGTGCATAGTGATTAGTGATATTAATCCAAATATTCGTTATCCCGATCGAGACCTCCGGTGAGCATGCAACGAGTCGTCCCCGTTATCATCGCCGCCTACGCACTGTGAGTCAGCTTGAGTTATTGTTAAGGTTCACTGAGACATTCTAATTTAGTTTTAATTTACAAAATGTCGAAAGCTACTAAAGACGGTCTGTCATTAAATATTCCTGAAGCCGGTACGTCCGACGAAACGAGACCTAGTTCCCCAAAAGGGGGCCGGAAAGGAGTTGCTCCGAATATAGAAAAGGTTGAGTTAGACCTCAGCACCTTATTTAAATTTATTAAAACATTCGATGGATCCAGAGAAAATGTAAACTCTTTTATAATTAATTGTAACAACGCCTATGATTTAGCAACAGAAAATCAAAAACCAATACTATTCCGCTTTATTTATAGTCAACTACAAGGCAAAGCCGAAATAGCCTGCTCCATAAAAGATTTTACTAATTGGGGTCAACTTAAAGACTTTTTACGGAACCAATTTTGTGAGCGCAAACATCACGCGCACATACTGATGGACCTCCAAGAGTGTAAACAAGGCTTAAATGAAAGCGTAACTCAATACGCGTTACGAGTTGAGACTTACCTATCTCAATTGCTTACAGAAATAACTTTATCTCAATGCACCTTACGCGAACTCCCTGGTCGTTCAGCGGCTATGGAAGACTTGGCGCTCCATCATTTCTTGATAGGATAACATCCCCGTATCTCCAATATTGTTCGATGTAGAGATCCCAAAAATTTAAACCAGGCCGTAAATATTGCTATTTCAGAGGAGCGCATACAACAAAGCATTTATAAACGTCCTCAGACAACAAATAACTGTAATGCTCATTCGAACAATAATTATAAGTCATCATCATCACAATCCTTCCGACCATCAGACACATCTCGTAGAGTTTCTTTTAGGAATGATAATTTTAGGCCTAAACCACATTTTAATAATAATCAAAATTCTAATTCATCATCATCAAAAGATGCACCATTTTGCCGTTATTGCAAAAAATCCGGTCATGTACTAGAAAATTGTAGCCTCCGAGAATATAACAATAATAGGAGGATGCAAAATCAGCCATTTACTCCGAATAATAACCAACGTCCAAGAGTTAATTATGCTGAAATAAATAGTGATGACCAAGGTACTGACGAAGTAGACGGAAATTTAAACTAACTTTTGTCCCGTCTAGGTATCGCGCGGGGCAAGTTCCTTCAGCCAAAGTCGATACAAAATTTAAAAAGACCAATGGACAGGGTAACCAGCCCCAAATTCACGGTCTCTCTTCCCATATCGAAAAGACCAATGGACAGGGTAACCAGCCCCAAACTCACGGTCTCTCTTCTCATATCAAAAGGACCAATGGACAGGGTAACCAGCCCCAAACTCACGGTCTGCCTTCTAGTATCGAAAAGACCAATGGACAGGGTAACCAGCCCCAAACTCACGGTCTCTCTCCTCATATAGAAAAGGTCAATGGACAGGGTAGCCAGCCCCAAACTCACGATCTTCCTAACCAAAAAAATAAATCCTGCGAAAAAGAAACTAATAAAATTTATGAAATCCTTACTAATACGAGATACTTACCTTATATTAAACTGAAGACATCTGTAAATGAAAAAGAACTTACCTTCCTCGTAGACTCTGGAGCATCCTTATGTTTGATAAATAACAGCTCTATTATGCTTAAACCAAATATCTGCAATGAAGAAAATGTCACGGTTAAAGGAATTGATTCAGAAAATAATTCATTAAAAAGTATTGGTCACTTTAATTTACAATTACAATTTAATCCTAATGTAAAAATTGCACATACCTTTCATATTTTTGATAATATCGATATCCCTTATGATGGTATAATAGGTAATGATTTGTTCCTAAAATATGATTGCAAAATAAATTATAAATCACAGTCATTAGAAATTAATAATTTTAGTGCTAAGTTATCGTTTGATGATCCTTCTTATGTTATTGAACCCCGATCAGAAAAAGTAATTGAATGCTCAGTTGATAATCCGGAAAATCTAGAAGAAGGAATAATATGTGATCAGCACATTTCCAATTTACTTCTGATATCAAATTGCTTAGTAAAAGTAAAAAATAATAATAGAGTAAATTTAACAGTCCTTAACATGTCCGAGAAACCTGTAACTATAAAATCAAACTTGTTATTAAAAATATATAAAATTAATACAAACGAAATAATAAATATTAGCAGAGATCAAAGTAGTCTCGAAAGGAAACAACAATTATTAAATCTTTTACGAACTGACCATCTTAATTCAGAAGAAATAAATTGTATACATGACATTTGCAGCCAATATTCGGACATATTCCACTTACCGGGCGATCAATTAACTAGTACAAATTTAGCTCAACACGAAATTCGTACATCATCTGACCAACCTATCAATGTAAAGTCATACCGTTTTCCGGAAATACATAAACAGGAAGTTGAAACCCAAATAAATAAAATGTTAGATGAAAATATTATAAAACCTTCTAATTCACCATGGTCCGCCCCTATCTGGGTTGTGCCAAAAAAACTTGATGCCTCTGGAAATAAGAAATGGAGAATTGTAATAGATTACCGAAAGCTCAATGATATAACCATTGGCGCAGCTTATCCAATTCCACAAATTAATGAAATATTAGATCAATTAGGCCAGAGTAACTATTTCACAACCCTTGATCTCGCATCAGGCTTTCACCAAATTGAAATGAAACCTGATGACGCAGCAAAAACTGCTTTTAGCGTTCCACAGGGCCACTTCGAATTTAATCGAATGCCTTTCGGCTTAAAAAATGCGCCAGCAACTTTTCAAAAGGCAATGAATACAGCTTTATCGGGCTTGCAAGGACTGCACTGCTTTGTGTATATTGATGACATTGTAATATATTCACACGACTTAGCAAGTCACATAAAAAAATTATCTTTAGTGTTTGATAGGCTCAGACATTTCCATCTCAAACTTCAGCCTGAAAAGTGTGAGTTTCTCCGTAGGGAGGTATGCTATTTGGGCCATATTATCAGTGATGAAGGCGTGAAGACAAACCCTAAAATAATTAAAGCTGTAGTTAACTTTCCAATTCCTAAATGTCCCAAAGACATTAAAAGTTTTCTCGGATTGGCCTCTTACTATCGTCGTTTCATACCAGATTTCTCAAAATATGCAAAATCCCTTACAAATTTATTAAAAAAGGATGTACCCTTCGTATGGACTAATACCCAACAATTAGCTTTTGAACAGTTAAAATCGAAATTAGTTTCTGCTCCTGTCCTTATATATCCTGATTATACAAAACCATTTTTGCTAACGTGTGACGCCTCAAATTACGCCATTTCCGCCATTCTATCACAGGGTGAAGTTGGTAAAGACAGGCCAATTGCCTATTCCTCAAGAACGTTAAACAAAGCAGAAATAAATTACACAGTAACCGAAAAAGAGTGTCTAGCAATAGTCTACGGAACAAAAGTATTCCGCCCGTATTTACTTGGTCGCCGTTTCAAAATTATAACAGATCATAAACCGCTAAATTGGCTTTTTAATTGCAAAGACCCAGGTTCCAGATTGGTCCGCTGGAGATTAAAACTTGAAGAATTTGAGTATGAAATCCATTATAAGAAGGGCAAGATGAATACCAATGCTGATGCTCTGTCTCGGTACCCCGTAAATATAACCCAACCTAAAAATTTTATTAATGTCCTAGGAGATAATGAAACACCTGAGGCCCCTCTTGTCGTACTCCAACCTGAAAATATACCTTTACCTGAAAGTCCTGGCCTACCAGAACTCCCAGACTTAGATGAATTCTTTGAATTACCTGATGAAGTCCTTCAAAATCCTGAAATTCCAAATGAAATAATCCCGAGTCCTAGTATAGACTTACCTTCACCCGACGGATCCTTGAGCCATAGGGATACGTACTCCGAATACTTGAAAAAAATAAATAATACATTATCTACGTCCAATGTTAAAATCTTAGAATATAATGAAAATTTATTAAAAACAAAAGTCAAATCAATTATTATACCTACCTCTATAGATCTTGATGAGTCCAATACATACGTTGAAGAGATCTTTAGTAATACACCAGAGTCAGCTCTAATTCGAGATCGTGAAAGAACTTTACATTCATTTTTAAAATTTACCACTAATGATATTGATTATTATTTTCTATTTGTAAAAGTTTATTACTATGATAAAAATACTTACGAGGACATTTTCATGAGCCTTCAAAACCTTAGAGACGAGTTAGTTGTCAAGGGTATAAAAGAAATAAGTATTACTGACTTTAAAAATCCCTTCGATAGTCATAATTTTTCCAAAATTTACAATATGTTCATGTATCTTTTCAATAATAGTGATATAACTATTCATATATACAAAAATATTTTGATCTATCCTACAATGTCTGAAATTCCTAAAATATTAAAAGAAAATCATAACATCCCTATCTCCGGTCACTTAGGATCGAATAAAATGCTAAAACGCATTCAAGAGAAATATTATTGGCGAAGTATGCGTAGTGACGTAGAAAATTACGTTAAAAGGTGTGAATTGTGTCAAAGTAATAAAGCTCTTCGTAAATGTAATCGTGCACCCATGCAAATTACCACTACGTCAACTCAACCATTTGAAAGAGTAGCCTTAGATATAGTAGGCCCACTTCCCGAGGCCGGTCCCGCTAAATTAAAATACATACTCACCCTTCAAGACGACTTAACAAAGTACTCAGCTGCTTATCCAATTTTTAATACTACAGCCGAAGAAACATCAGAATGTCTAATACATTTTATTTCTCAGTTTGGCATCCCAAAATCTATCCTGACAGACCAAGGTACAAATTTTACCGCCGAATTATTTAAACAAACTTGTACTTTTCTTAAAATAAAACAACTGTGGTCAACGCCATACCACCCGCAAACCCAAGGCGCCCTGGAAAGGAGCCATTCTACTCTAAAAGAGTATTTAAAATCATTCATTAATGAAAATCAGAATAATTGGCATAGATATGTTTATACTGCAATGCTAACTTATAACACTTCTACTCACTCAACAACAAATTTCACTCCGTATGAACTCGTATTTGGTCACAAAGCTATTATACCAACATCTATATTTGAATCGTCTTTGGAGCCGACTTATAATTCTTATGTAAGAGTTTTACAACAAAGATTAAAACTTTCCAGAGAAAAAGCTATCGAAAATATCCTAAAATCAAAAAATATATCCAAAACTTATTACGATAAACATTCTAGACCGGTGAAATATAAAGCAGGTGATATGGTATATGTTAAAAATCATCTTCGTCTCCGTAAAGCATTATCACCAATCTGGAAAGGTCCATATAAAGTCGTAAAAATAAATGGTAACAATACACTTACCTTACTCGTAAATCGAAGACACGTTAAGTACCATTATGATGAGGTCAAATTGGCTGAAATCGATACCTTATAATAATAATAAATATTCCTATCTTAAATATAAAATAAAATATAAGTAGCCTAAAGAAAATTATTATATTCCAGGTTTGGCGTAACAAGGTAGATGGTTCTGTTTTCAATAATAGAACGGGTTGTGCGATTGTATCGGATTTTAACAATTACAAGTACAGACTACCAGATTTTTCATCAATTTTTACATGTGAGGCTTTAGCTATATTAAAGTGCTTGGAAATTATTAAAAACGATCCTAGTAATTCCAAAAAATACATTATTTTTTCAGATTCTTTATCATGTCTAACCGCCTTATCAAATAGTCAAAATATTGATCCATTAATTAACAACATAAAAGAAAACTTAGTTGATTTGATAAATAATAACTTTTTCATAGAAATAATTTGGATTCCCAGCCACCAAGGCATTCCAGGAAATGAAAAAGCTGATGTGCTAGCCAAAGAAGCTACAAACATTGATGAATGTAATCTTAAAATTTCTAGTATGACTGATATTAAAAAATACCTAAAATTTAAAGTAAAGAATATTTGGAACGACTATTGGGTTAGTAACAATACTAGTGCTTTGTACAATATAAGAAAATCTGTTTTTGAAAAAAGAAAATTAAAGTTTAGCAATAGAAAAGACGAAATTGTTGTAAATAGGTTAAGAATAGGTCACTGTAATGTCACACATATTCATCTTATCACTAAAGCCCCTGTAAATAAATGCACAAGGTGTAATAGTTATTTAAGTATAAAACATTTACTAATTGACTGTCCATTGTTTACTTCAGAAAGACGTATTGTTAATTTGCATAAAACGCTTAAAGATTGTTTAAGTGATTACGAAAATACTGTAAAATTCTTAAAGTTGATTAGTTATTATTCCTTGATTTAATATTGTATTTACTGTAAATTCTTGTGGTCGCTAATGACCATAGTTGTTACAAGCGACCTTTAAATAAATAAATAAATAAATAAAAGTATCGGTATGTACTTCGATCCTGTCGGTACAGTTAAAGTCTCTGACGATCAGCTCCATGTCTTGGTCCCTGTAGATATTGGCTATATAAAGCCGCATATTGAAAATATTAAAAACTATTTAGACTCCGCTCAGACTTTTTGTAATTTTAATTATAGTTTTAATTTTACTAATTGTAAAAATCATTTAAAACCTTTGTTAGTTCGCTATAATGGTATTCTGAGAGATTATAGTGCCATCTCTCACTTAACTTCCGATAGAAATAAGAGGTCAGCATGGTTTGCCGGTGTCGGTACTGTGTTTAAACAAATAATTGGAACTATGGATGAAAACGATGCTATTCGATATAATAACGCCATTCAAACATTGAATTCTTCGAATAAAAAACTTGCATCCTTATTAAAAGATAATATTTTAATTACTTCCTCAGCCCTCGAAAAATATAATAAAACGTTAAAATCAATCGCTGAAAATGAGTTCCGTTTGAATAGCGTTATTGACTATTTAAGTAAAAATATGATAAATGTTGAATTAGAAACTAAGTTTAATGAACTGTATGAAGAACTGTCTTCTGCTATTTTTACTTTGTCATTTAAAGTAGAGAATTTAATTAATTCTATAATGTTTGTGAAAAGCCACTCGATTCACCCATCTATCTTAACTCCAAAACAATTTTATAATGAACTTGGAAAAAATATTAAAAATCTTCCAAGAGATCAGGAATTACCCCTGAATCTAAATTTGAATAATATTCATAATATTATCGACATGGCTAAATTATCATGTTATTATGTAGAAAATAAGATTGTTTTCGTTATAAGAATTCCTTTAGTTTATAGAATAGAATATAGTATGTATAAACCGTTTCCGCTACCAGTATCACATAATAATGTCTCCCAATCATATGCTATGATTGCACCTACTTGTAAGTACATAGCCATAAGCAAAGACAAGAGTTTTTATATATGTCTTAAAGATTTTAGTAACTGTGTAAAAACCATAAATTCTTGTTATATATGTGATCATACAGATATAGCTTCAGTAGTAGATACACCTATCTGTGAAACCGAATTATTATGTAAAATTTATAAGACACTTCCAAAACAATGTGAGATCAGGTTTATTTATGGACAAATTGATATTTGGCAAGAGCTTGAAAACAATAAATGGCTATTTATTGAAACTCAACCAGTAAAAGTAGACATTGAGTGTCCATCTCAAATTTCCCAACGTAAAATAATTGGAACGGGCGTATTAGATTTACAGATAGAATGTAAAGCCTATTATAAAAACAAAGTATTTACATATAAACCATATTTAAATTTAACTATTAAATCAGTTTCACCAGATTTTAACCTCATTGATGATCCTTGCTGTAATTCTGAAATATTAAATAAATTAAAGTCTAAATTAGTTCCTTTAAAATTACTTGATGTTAATTTAGAAACACTCCCTGACATTGCTAATAAACAAATAATTACCGAATTAAACAAAATTATAAATAAACCTGACCCACTCTTACAATATGACTCCCATTTACCTGTCTTAACGTATTGTATAATTTTTATTATTTTAATTTTTATTATTTTTAAGCTATATCAAAGGTTAAGAAAACGTTCACCGCGAATTAAAAATCGTGAAAATGAATCAAGTAACATACAGACCGAATCTCCTGATTCTGTCTCTGCAACGGAAGAAATTCCTTTGCCTCAGCTCAGAAGAGCCCTTTAAAACTTACCCTTACCGGTAAGTTTTATCTTACGCGGGGGGTTGTTACATCCCTTGAAAGTTAATAGAAACGATGACAAGGTGCTGATGCAGCATCAGCTCCCACTCATTCCATTCGGTTAGCCAGACGGGAGCGCAGTTCAGTGTCAACCTCGGGCCAGCGCGGACGTTTTCTTAACTTCGTAATTTCTTAGTGTAATAATTTTCAAAGTGTGTTTTACACATCGATTTATATGTAAGGATATGCCTACTAGAACATTCTGCTAATAGGTTTTTCATACAAGGAAATAGAGAGTCATCTATGAAAAATCGATTGAACTACGTAGTGCGACACAATATGCAGGCGTACAATGTAACCTTGTATGAACGTACAATAAACACACTTTTTTAATATTAAATATTGACAATTAATGTAAGTATATTAATTTAGGCATAGGGTTTTTGATTAACATACAAAAATAAGTAAATAAATAAATGCATTTATTCATTCTTACTCAACTGTAAAGGGAGGGTTATGTTTAGTTACAAATTGATATTCCAATATATGAAATTTGTTTAATATAAATTTGTTTAATATTCCAATAAATGAAATTTGTAACTTAAAATTAAGTAAAAATGTATTTTAGCAACTTTATACGTGTAAACCAGCCATAAGCCACTTTGGCTACAAACTAAGGGGTTTTATGAAAAAAAAAGCTGGTGGCCTCATTTCATCCATACATCTATTATAAAGCACATACCATAGATTATGGCACATACCTAACGGCAAATCTTAAAATAAATCTATTTTCTAAGAAAAATAATATTCATGCAAAATGACGTCCATGCAAAGTCACACAGGCTATGAAGCGGCCGCGTGTGAATGCTGTTTTACCGACGTTGCGCCATTACTCGGTAAAACAGTAGCCATGGCGGACATCGGTGGTAAAATTATAAATTAATTATTTCTTTACTTAGACAAACAGTTTGTGTTGTGTGATATTCCATGTGCTTTTTTAACTTTTTTGACGTAATTTTTGCAGCCTTTTACCACACAACTAGGCATTTTTATGGCAATGTATACACATACGATGACACACCCGATTTGTTCTGCGGACCACAGACGACTAAGTCACGTCGGTGTCAAACGAAGTGTTTTGACACCGACGAATCGGCATCATTGCAACGCGCGGTTGACCCGGTCCTTACGCTAGTAATATTTATGTCTATGGTTTTACAGATAAAATAAATTTCCTTTTTTTTAAAAAGGTTTTTGAAAATCCCGTATTAACAGTACGATGCGTCGTTTATTAATAATAATATAAATATAATAATAATATCTATGGATGCTTCACACCACGTCAGTCTGGCCCCGTGCTAAGTACCTAAAGGACTTGTGTTACAGGTACCAGACAACGGAAATATATTTAATACTTTTATATTAATATTTAATACACGTCGAGACACGGGAACATTGAAAAACTTTTTGTTCCGTCGGCGGGATTCGAACCCGCCTTGAGCGTCCAACGCGCTTACTACTGAGCCACAGAGGTCGTCAAATGATGTTCCAGTGCAGGAGAAATCAATACAAAGCAACAAATCCGTAAGCTGCGTACGCTCCGATTCCGATCCGATCATCCGGTGGGCGCGTACCTTAAGCAGGGGATTTTTGGAACAAGTCGAAAGTTTGGAAGGGTCAACCTATACTTTAACTAAAACCATCCGACTGGTCTGCTGGTCTGATAGGGAGCATCCCTGCAGTTGATCTGTTTATCATAGAATAATCCCCACGGCTTTTCCGGGACCGGACTAGCACCAATCTCCAATACTAATAATTGGAATACTAGACAATGATGACAATGATGCCAAGGCTTGCTGCAAAGGTTAGAGAATCTACAGTAAGATTTGCAATATAATACAAAGGTGAAAAAAAAACAAAACGTATTAAAATATATATATTTCTATTTTCTTACGTGGTGTTATAGTGTAATATTCAGTTTGGCACTGGCAAAATGTTTACTACACTATCAACATTCACACAAACATGGAGCTGAATATCAGAGCATACCTAAAATTCTAAATTTACACTGCTAGAATTTCTGCGTCTTTATCTTACAAGTATTGTGAATTATTAAAACATGAGATACTCCAATCTAGAACAACGATGGCTTGGAGAAAGCTCCTGTGAATATCGGTATATCGTTGCTGTTGTCGACTATCATGAACAGGAAGGGTCTGTTGGCGTTGAACTGCGTCGGTTTCGTCCTCGACACGAACTCGGCCGCCGACGCCGCAGACGCCGTCGTTCCCTGCTCGTTCACCTCAATCTCGGCCTTTTGGATCAAGGTCGATATGTAAATCTCCGAATCGGAAATGATCGGGAAGCTGGCGACGGAGCTGTCAAAGGGAGCCCTCAGGCCCATATCGCTCAGCAGCTCCTTGAGGTTGCTCAGATCTGACGAGACCTTGAACCTCGGCAGCTGCACGATAGTCTGCGAGGGGCCGTACTTAGCGAATGTCTTCCTGATCGCCGGTAAGCTGACGTACTGAAGGCTGTCTATCACTGTCGATAAATACGCTTCCATCATCGGCAGGAAGACGAACATCGAGAACCGCCTGTTCTGTCCGTAGGGCAGCTCCAGCACCTGAGCTTGCAGCTGGTCCAGAAACGTAACGTTGTACTCTTCCATGCTGTACATGAGCTGGACGTCACCGACCTGCACGTTCAGGTCGTTGTAGAAGGCGCTCTCCTCGGTGTCCTCCTCCGAAAACGGCTTGGTCCACGCGCCCTTGAAGAACAACGCGTCGATCATTACCAGCACCACGTTCTCCAAGTCGCTGGGCGACACGATATCTTCTATCGTGTCGTGCGTGGCCGTCCGGACGAATTCGTTGATCGTAGCCGCCGACTGATCGAGATTTTCGAAGGAGATCTCCTCGATTTTGCTAATTTTGCTCCTCGCCACCTTGTTTTTGTAGATGTCCGTGATGCGCGCCTCGTCATTGGCGAATATGACTGCGCTTCGCTCGAGGAACGAGCCGTCCCTCTCGTCGACCGAGGTCACCAGGTTCGCTATCTCGAGGTACTTGTTGTTGAAGCATTTGTTTCTGCTCAGGCGCAGCACCTTCTTCATCTCGCTGAGCGTCTCGTCGGCGGCGCCGAGGGAGGCGCTGGCGAGGAGGGTCCACACCGACAGGGGGGAGGACACGAAGTGGTAGTCCGTATCCTGCGCGGTCCTCTGGAGGAGATCGATGGAGAACTCGTAGATCGCTCTCCTCAGCTGAGGCTCGGCCTTCTCCACCGTGCATTGGGCGTTTATCGTGGATATCACCGCACAAAATAATAATATAAGTCTAGCCATGTTGGCAGCTCGTCGCCGATGTAACTTAGTGACTGTCCGGCGAAATTGGTCCCGCGCCTTATCGAGCACCGACCACGAACCCGGGTGATAAACGAAAGGTTAACTTACAATATTATATTTAGGTACGATACGATAACATTAAAAAAAACAATGCGCATCTGTTAGAATATTGGAAAAGATGAAATTGTTATTATTTCATCTTCGACAAACGAGGACACGTTTGATGTGTGCATCCTGTTTATTTAATCTACAGTAATATCTGTCTCTGGCATCATGGCTTCTGGTCGCGAGTCTAAATATTTGCGATGACGATGATATTTTATTTAAAACCTGCATCATGGCCAATTTATGTCAACATAGTTTTAGCATTGAAGCAAATAAATTACTATCATTACTACATCTATAGGGGAAGATATCTAAGGAACATACCAAAAATACAGTACAATCATTACGTTTATTATGCTTACTTATTTATAGCATAATGGCTTATTTATCTAACTACAATTTAGCCATAGTCTTTGGGAGATGAACTTATAGCATTTTTATAAAATAAATGATTTAATAGGACCTTTCGAAAAACCATCTTGCCCCTTACCATGGGGTAAGATGGGGTTATGAAAATGGGGCAAGATGGGGTAAGCTTATCTAATCACAATAAATACAAATATGAATTTCTTGTACGTTTTCATCATCCACATCAGTACAACCATTGTGAGCCCAACGTTCATAAAGCTGACAGCCTACCAAACCTTCGGATGATTTCAAAAAACCCAATACCCCGTCTTACCCCAAAGGCTGACTTAGAAAAAAATAATTTCCCAAAGAAATAATATCAACTGAACTTTTGTCCAACTATACCACAACAAAGTAAACAAAACTAACAACCACATACGAGAAAAGACATAAATTGGGTAATCATAATTACCTAACAGTAAGGACGTTTTTAACTGCGTAAAATTAGATCGACGAGACACTCAACGTGATTTTAGTTTGTAAACAAAAAACGCGTGAACGGGAACTCACAGTTTTTGTCGTGCTGATGGTTGATCGAGTATGGCTTCCTATTGGCTTGTTGCTTTCTGTTCGCAAGAGTCTAGTTTCTTGTATATTGCGTCACCCCGTCTTACCTCGCGTCCCCGTCATGTACTATCAGAGCATGGGCGCCGGCAGGGGGGTGCCAGGGGGTGCACTTGCACCCCTTGGGAATCTCGGGAACAACAGGAATTATTGAAATAAAAAGCATTTTGTAACCCAAAATACCATGCCGTACAAAGATAGTTCGTAATGTTTTGATAGCACTAAATGCATTCTTTTGAAGTAAATAGACAGTCACTGTTGTTCGTAAAAAGTAAAAAGAAAAGAAAGGAAACTAAAATCTGCACCCCTTGGGAATTATTTCTGCCGGCGTCCATGTATCAGAGATGAGAGATGTTGATTCCTAAGCAGCCGGCGGACCTAAGTAATTTGGTCGTGTTAAGTCAAACCATTTCCGACCGATCGCAGCCAGACATAAGCCGACCACATGGCGTAGGTTCGTCAACTGCCTAGGAATCAATTTCCTCGATGGTACAAGATACCTATATATTATATAATATGTCATAGCTATTTATTTTGTTATTTTAAATGCCCCATTAGAGATCATGATAAAAGTGAACTCTTTACAAGAAACACACCCTAAAGTATTATCACTTATTTTTGTTACACCCTGTAATCTGTAAAGTGTATACGTCCGCCCGAACGCGTGATTTATGCTTTGCACAAACCTACGCGACCACGCGACTGCGAACTGGGAAGCGGCAGCGTCAATACAAAATAGAGCAGGCTCCAAGGAGATGTTCGTTTGCAAAAATAGCGGACCGCGAAATGTTTTGTGATTCTTCTTCCTGATACTCTAGACATCGTAAAAAGCCATGTTGCCGCGCGCGCTCGCGGTCCCCCCCCCCTCGCCCCTTTACCGCTGTTCTAGACTCGCTTCGTGCGCTTGCGACGTTGCCAGCTCGTGAAACCCATGTCAGTCGTGGCCAAACGTTGTGTATAACTGTTGTTTTAGATTGTTTACGCTAGTTTAAAATCAATTTTAGTGTAAATTTACGGGTTTTTGTGTAAAAAATGTCACTCGAAGTCGTGAACTTAAAAAGAAAAAGACATTTTGAACTCGTTTGTTTGTTTTGTGATTCGCCAGATCAGTTAGTGATTAATCCAAAGCCAGAGTCATTTCTCACTATAAAACGGGCAGCAGAAAGACGTAAAGACGAAGTAAGTGTTAAGTTCGATAAACTGTACGATCCAGAATGCAGTGGTGCTCAATGCTTTTCCTGGCATAGAAATTGTATGGCAAGTTATGTAAGTGAGGAAAAAGTGCGGCGACGAGAATTAGCATTAAACAAGGAAGAACATAGTGCACATTGCAGTTCTGAACTCCGCAGATCTCAGAGAAATCCTGAAAATACCGTGCAAAGATTAACTTGTTTAATATGTGGCCAGATAACAAAAAATAAAATCAAAAGCCTTCATACATGTTCAGAACTGTCGGCGGCTCAAAATATTTTTAATACCGCACACATAAAACAAGATAACGTTTTCACAGCAATAAGTACTTGTCAGGTACCTCAGGATTTGTTAGCCAGAGATGTAAAGTATCACAAGTCTTGCTACCGGGATTATGTACGGATGCCGAGAGTGACTGAAAATAAACGAGGGCGCCCTTCTTCAAATATACCCTCAGAAATATTACAGGCTTCCTTTGAGAAATTAATGGACGAAATAAAAGAACAATTTTGTACTTGTTCCTTTGAACTGTCTCATCTGGCAACAAGAATGGCTGAAATCACGGGGTTGGAAGATGCAGTCGTGGAAAATCGAACAGTTAAAGCCTTGTTAATTGATAAGTTCGGTGAAAAAGTATTGTTTTCACATCCTGCTGACAAATCCAAATCGTCAATGGCATTTTTGTCAAATATCTCCCTAACTGAAGTAGTAGAACGTGTCCGTCAATTGGATACAGATAAAATAAAATTGTGCGCAAAACAACTAAGAGTTGAGGCAACAGCTGCTACACTTTTACCGGACGAATATTTATGTAACGAGACACTACTGGAAAGCGCAATTAATAAAACTGAATTGCCTCCAACATGGGTTATTTTTATGCAAACATTACTCGGTGCGAAGAACCAAAAATTGGGACAAAGATCTCTTCAGAGGGCCAAGTCAATATTTTGTGACATTGTATACTGTATCACAGAAAAAAAAACTCCTAAACACGTAGCACTGGCAGAGTCTGTTCATCATCTTTCCAGATCGAAACATTTAATTACAATATTAAATAAATTGGGGCATTGTATTAGCTATCAAGCAGTAAAAGATCTTGATACAGAGATTACAAGAGCTATTTTGAGTGAAAATGAAAACAAAAAAGTGATTGTACCTAAGAACATTGTACGTGATCCATCATTGTATTTACATGGAGCTATAGACAACAATGATTTTAATGAAGAAACGTTAAGTGGTAAAAACACTACACACGTGACAGCTATGGTTGTATATCAAGAACAAACTTCTTTACAGAATGACAGTTTCCTTCAAATTAGGCGTGCAGCTGTCGACGAAAATTGTGACTTAAAACACTTGACCTGTCAAGAAATTGATCATTACGAAACAAAAAAAACAAAACCGATTACCACAACAAATTATGTCGAAACAAGCTGTTTGTTAGATACAACGAAAAAATCACAAAGTGTTAATCTTTTGTGGGTCTTGTGCAGACTGCAGTACGAGGAAGATAAAAATATGTTTGTGAGACCCTCTATCAACGCTATTCCTGGATGGACTCCTTTCCAACAACTTCTGTCATCAGAAAATTTACCCAGGTCAACTGTTGGGTTTTGTCCTATTATCCCTTTCCCACCCACCTCACGAGATGTTGTGTATACCGCAATGAAAAACTTTATTAACATATGTCAGTCACTTAATAAAGAAACTGCAGTTCTTTCGTGCGATATGTCAATATACTTGCTAGCCAAACAGATTCAAATGTCCTGTCCCGAGTTTTCTAAAATGATATTACGAATCGGTTCCTTTCATTTACAAAAAAACTTTTTGCGATGCTTGGGCCAATTTATTGATGGAAGTGGGCTTGATAGGATTTTAATCGAAGCAGAAATATATGGCGAAAATACTCTTGCTTCTATTTTAAACGGTGTACAATACAACAGAGGCATAAGAGCACACAAACTTGTATATGAAGCACTTAGAAACCTACAATTTGCTGAATTCATGGATCAAAATGAGTTTTCCGATGGGAATGCTACAAAATTGTGTCTTCAAGATATAAGAGAGGCTATAGTAGATAGAGACCACGAGAGTTTGTTGGAAAAATATCAGCGACATGAAAAAACTATTGAAATTTTGCTTTCCAATTTTTCTTCTTTTTTAAAAAGTATGTGCAAAGAAAGCGAAACATTCAAGTTTTTTAATGACTATTGTGAAATGGTAGAAATACTTCTGAATTCAATAAAAGCGGACAGAGAAAGTGATTATGATTTACATTTGCAGACTACAAGGCAAATGCTGTCTTATTTTTTTCCAATGAACCACACAAATTATGTCCGTGGAGTATCACTCTATTTGCAAGACATGATTCAATTACCGAAAGATGTTGTGGATGAGTTAAAACGAGGAATGCTTTCAGTAAAGCGAGGAACTGGAAAGTTTAATTCAGTTGGCTGTGATTTGGCTTTGGAGCAGTCTCAGAACCGGTCTTCAGCTGTTACTGGAGGTTTAATTGGTATTACTCAAAACATAGAAGCCATGCAGCGATGGGTCCTTTTGTATCCGTTTAAAAACTCAATTCATTCCACACTACTATCATATCTAGAAATGCAAGCAGATGCTACAGGTGATATTGATTCAAAAGTTCACACTGAATGGAGTGACTCAAGGATTGCTAAGGATGAAAAAGATATCAAAAATCTTATCTCGAATTTGAATGATTATAATCCATTCAAGGCAAACGACGAGACCAATGTACTCTACAATATCTATACTGGTGCACTGGCTGAAAAAACAACCTCACAATGTCTCCTGAATATCAAAGAATGTGGCGAGAGTTTGCTCAAAGAATTTGAAAAAGAACGTTTGGAATTGAAACAGAAAAGTGTATTTGATACTATAAAAAGAAATCAATTTCTAAACTTCGGTCATCGTCAAAAACAGTGCAAAACCACAAGTTCTAACAAACAATTAAAAGATACAAAAGATGTCACGGATATTCAACAAGCTTTTATGTTAGCTACACAACGCGATTTTGATCTAAAAATACTGGCTTCTCACGAAATACTGGAATATCCAAAATTTCTTTTTGATGAAGATGGTTTTTACAAAAAGTCCGTGAAATCAAGTTTGGTTCTTGAAATTGAAAAAAAGCATGAGTGTGGGAACTACACTTCACAAGACATAATAAGCTCAAAAACTAATGCAAAAGTTTATATTGTAGATGGCATGGCGCTGGTGCATCAAATACAACTGAAAAGTTTTAGTACATTCGGAGAATTTGCAGCTGCGTTTTTCAAAAAAATTATGATGTTGTTGTCTCAGGATTCTGTTGTACGACTTGATGTTGTATTTGATCGCTATGATGATATATCTATCAAGTTTCTAGAATCAAAGTTACGAAGTAAAGGACAAAACCCAACACAAGTTGTCATAACTAGTCCTTCGACAAAAGTCCCAAATTGCAAAGACTTTTTCGTGAGTCCTGAAAACAAATTACAACTAGTGAAATTTCTATGCAAGAATGCCTTGGCTTATACAGAAGTCAATGAAAAAAGTGAGCTATATGTATGTGGTGGATTTGATGACCCCACAAAATGTTTTAAATTGCAAGGCGCAACTTTCACTGAAGTTACCGATTTGAAATCTAATCACACAGAGGCTGATTCAAGAATGTTCTGCCATATTTTTCATTCTGTCAAACACATCGACAGTGCAGAGATAATTATTCTAAGCCCTGACACCGATATTTTTGTATTAGGCCTTTATTTCTGGCATAAACTTGAAAATATAGGTTGTCGCGCTTTGTGGTTTGAGGGATCACGAAAGAAAACCCGTTTTCTGGGGTGCCATTTAGCTGCACGAAGTCTTGGCGAAAATATATGTGACATTTTACCTGGGTTGCACTCTTTAACTGGCTGCGACACCACAAGTCGCATAGGTACAAAAACACAAATGTTGAACGCCGCGAATCTGGATTTTGTTCAGGATGCAGTTTCTGCTATGGGTGATGGGCTTTTGACTAGTAAGCAATTTAAAGATCTAGAAAAAGTTTGCAGTTACTTAATTTCTAAACAACAAACAACAGCAGATGATCTTCGACATAAATTGTTGTGCCAAAACATAGGTTTTGCCTTAAATTTGACAAGAATTATATGTACCTCTGATGCATTGCATTTACACTGTTTAAGAGCATCAGCTCAAGTTTATCTATGGAAAAGCTCTTTTGAACCGATATTTGACCATATTGATTTCCTTCAGTTTGGTTACGAGTTACGCGAAGGAAACCTTTACCCAAAGCAAATGTCAAAAAAATCTCTACCTGACTCTTTGATAAAACCGTGTAAATGTCAATCCAACTGTCGCACAATGTCGTGTACCTGCAGAAAAGCAGCACTGAAATGTATATCCTTGTGTAAATGTGTAAACAATAATTGTAAAAACTTGTAACAAAATCAAACTGTTACTTGCATGTGTAAGCATTTTTCTCCGTAAATTTCGTAAAATTGCATCAAAATAAAAAAAATCTATTAGTTTACTACCTTGTATTTTATTTATAACACAAAATTACCAATAATTCCATAATTCAAACCAAAAACTTTGTAATTTATCAATAATATTTGTGATGGAGGGGAGGGGGGAGGGGGATCACAAAACTGGTTGGCAACATCTGTTTATAGGATGTCTGGGATCTATATAATATATATCAGAAGTCAGATTGAGGTCCGCAATTTTTGCAAACGTCTCCACTGAGTCCGAAATTTTAAGAAATATATTGAAATATCGAAACTCGCCATCTTTGAATGCTCCCCCCGCTCCCCCATGCAACTTTTTCACTGTACGAACTATTGAATCGTAAACAATGGACTATTGTTAATTATTTAAAATAATAATTTAAAAAATATATTCATGAGTTTTCAATCTATAGTGGTTTAAAGTTAACCCAAAAATGGAGCATTTCCGTAAATTTTCTAAAAAATCTTAGAGAAAGTGTAAGAAATGTTATAGTATGCTATATATTCGTGATCTACTCAATAAGCTCTTTCATTTGATACCCCACACGGCATGTTTTGGAAAAAAAATTTTTTTTCTTTGTATGCCATATTTAATTACCGGGGTGGGGGGAGGGGGACCACAAAACTGGTTGGCAACATCTGTCTATAGGATGTCTGGGATCTATACAATATATATCAGAAGTCAGATTTAGGTCCGCTATTTTTGCAAACGAAACTCCACTGAGAGTCCGGTCTAAAACACACATTTGACAAATTATCAAATGTGTGTTTTGTATTGACGCTGCCGCTTCGCAGTCGCGTGGTCGCGTAGGTTTGCGCTAAGCACGTAAATGACAGCGCGACCGCGCCGCTGATTAAGGCTGCTCTCTCGAAAAAAGCGTGCAGATGAAACAACTTTTCATCGGCATTAACAGAGAAATTATATCTGAAAAAAATAATTAGTAATCTACATGATATGGTACGTAATTTGGTTTTGCCATATTTTTTCTATCGGTATCACATAATAAAAAAAAAACCAAATCACCTCCAAATCGTTGAATGAAACCACTTTACTCCTTCATTATTTATCAAAAGAATATATAAAAAATATATACTGCTTTGCAATACATAAGTTAATTATTTGTTTTTTTTTTACTTTCTTGAAATAATATGTATTATATTAAGCCTTAAAAAGGTTGTTTCTCCTATTTCGCCCTATCATGGACACGGCGAGCGTCGTAACTCGTAACCGCCACCGTACAAGGCGCGCTGTTATGAATGTTATTTTAATGTCATTTACGTCGATTATCGCACTGACAGACAATCGACCTGCTAATTTAGGGAGAGAGGGCCCTTAAATAAATGTTTAAATAAAATGCTTGTGATCTCGCGGTATAGCGGCCAAACCGCTTGTTCGCTCGGACGCTTATAAATAAAGCCAGAGCCGGTCCACACGGCGCGTTGCGTCAGCGTTGCCTCGACGCAGCACTGCCGTTGCGTTGTTTTACATACAAATAACCAAGGTGTTCACACGGCGCGCTGCGTCCTCGCAACGCACACATGACGGACAGCAGCCCCCGAGTCGAAGCGGGAGGGGGTGACGTTCAGCACAGCGTTATTACGAAGACTGCTTCGTAATAACGCTGCAATAGCTTTGTCTACGCTGGGCCTCTTTTTGTTCATCAGTGCGTTAATATAGCGCAGTCAACAGCGAACGTGAGGCATGCCCGTGACGCGCGTTGAGATCGAAGCGCTCGCTATGACACTTTACTTTCAACGCGGGTGGATTTTGACGCATTCAATTATTGAATATGCCAAACGAAAGTTGAATAAAAAGAAGATGACGAAAATTATTGAAGATGAAATAGCTAATGAGTGATTATGCAGCGCCCGTGTGGCTGGCCGGTGGGGCCCTTAAGGTCTCGCGGCTCGCCTCAATGCATTGAGACGTCGCTGTACCCGCATTACGGACACGTTTCTCAGGGAAAATGGAAAACAATTTTCTTCTATTCTTCTAAAATACTTAACGCTGTATTATTCATGCCTGACCCACAGCTGCCTTATAAATATTGTAATACTAAGCGGAACAGATACGCAGCATATAAAGTTACGAGTTACGACCCGTAAGCGGTTCGCGATAACAAACAAAATAGATTTGAATTTGATCCTATCCTTTTGCTTGCAATATAAATTGTTACTAAACTGCTAAAAAAGGAAAAATTGAATTAGAATGGTTAATGATACCACAACCTAATAAAAAAATGACGCTCAATACTTCGATTTGGTACCGAGTGTGTATTACCCAACATACGTGCGAACTACGTATACACCATAGAGGTTGTAACAAAACTAATAGTGATAATTAGTTTTGGTTGTATAAGTATAATTCTTGCAATCTACGAGTGCGCGTCTCCTTTATTTGTAGTTGGAAATGTGAATAGACATTTTCGTTAGTGTGCGTACCCGACGGAGCAGCCATGTACGCGTGTATAGATATGGTCACTCAAAAACTAAGGGCGACGCGCACTCGTAGATTGCAAGAACTATATCACATAAAAAATCGGTTGTCTGTAAAGTCGGTTTACTGACGATAGTTGAACGTGACAACGTATGACGTTGTCACGTTCAACTATCCTTAACCCCTTAACCCTCACTTTCGAATCTCTATAAATAGAAACAAACTTTTTCGACTGTAACCTAAAGTTATTTCGATGTATTTCTTTCAAATGATTGTCTAAAAATATTTATAATGAGTAAAATAAACTATTCGCAATGCAAAATGCTACATACATTTGTGAAATCCAGTAAAATCTTCGAACAAAGCACAAGTCATACCTTGACACGTAGGAAATAGAGCACAATTTTAAATAGCCGAAATAATACTAATAGGTCACAGATATCTGTGACCTATTAGTATTATTTCGGCTATTTAAAATTGTGCTCTATTGTTTATTTATTGTTTATTTATTTTTCATTCAGAGTATGGTCAATGTATCAAAGGTTATAACTAACCAAACTTCTTCATACAAAGGTATTCTCTAAGTCATCGAAATACATAATAATAATAGCTCCCACACCGGTTTCGGTGACGGTGGCCGGTTTCATTGAAACCAGGCCAGCTACGCAGGGGTAATTTTATAGTGGCCAAGTGTGTGCGCAGTACACAAGAGCACTCTCTATTCCTTTACTCTCATGACCCAGTGGGACGGCAGACCAACACGACTGGCGAGAGATCAGACGCAGGACCGACTTTTTACATGCCCATCCGACGCATGGATCATCTTACTTGTCAGACAATCAGGTGATCAGCCTGCATTATCCTAACCAAACTTGGAAATAACATGTTTCCAACGCGGGAATCTAACCCACGACCTCCGAGTCAAGAGCCGAACTCTGTACGAGTACCACTGGACCACGGAGGCGTTAAATAATATAATCGAAACAAAGAGCGCGGCCCAGGTGGGCCTTACGGTTGTTGAAAGACTTGAAAGTGTAAATGGAACGCCTCAGAGCTGTCAGCGAGGCAACGCCGCATGAACTGTCATGTTTTTCGGGCGCGCACCCCATATCGAATTATAAGACGTTATCACGTCAAAAACCTGTGATTGGTGAAATTTGCAGCGCCAAAAGCATGCCAAAAGTGACTTTTGACTTCTGCAGTTTCTATGATCAATGCCACAATGCGACGCGACGTCACGAATTTTCCCATAGTTAGTATCCCCATATTTAGTTGTTAGTATGTCCCATAGTTAATATTTTCAGTGCTGCTATTTTCATAGCATGAATGAATTGAACTCGATATGAGGGGCACATACACATTACACACCCTTAACTATGTATTATCATTTATCACTAAGTCCTGTTAGAGTTTGTCTAATTTGAAATGACGCGCCCCACCACTTCAAAGTTGATATAAATGAAACATTTTTGTACTGTGAATACAAGGGAGGGGCGCGTCATTTCAAGTTAGACAAGCTCTACACCTGTATAATATTATTATGTTGCAGCTGTCCAGTGAGCTTACCTTATTTAAGTTATTACCTACTTATTAGTTATTACCTACTACGTTATCAGATACTCGTAGTAGTAATATACTCAATAAAAGATACCTAGTAGAACCTTCAATGTCATGTGAAATCGTACACCTAATTTCTATTTCACCTAAAATTTTAATGTTATAATTCATTTCATTATTTCTTGTTACGATGAGTAATAAGTACTTAGTAACTTTATTAATATTATCTTAATATATATAATTCTTCTGTGAGTGTGTATGTCACTGAACTTCTCTCAAACGACTGGACCGATTTTGATGAAATTTATTGTGTGTGTTCAAGGGGATCTGGCAATGGTTTAGATTCACAATTTTGTCCGCTGGACAATGTTTTTTTAATTAATTTTTAATTTATTAGTAGTTGTTGATTTTGGAATGTTTTACATTGGATCCGACAGACGGCGCTACCATCGCAGTGTCAAATTTTAAATAATATTCGAATTCGAATTTTAATTTTAGTCTGTCCCGACAGTTATGGCTGGTTTACACGTATTAAGTAGATAAGTAGTAACTAAATTTTAACTTAATTTGAAGTGACAAGCCCCGCCTGCCAACTTAACAGAAAATAGTCAAAATTCTAATTTCCTCGTTTAGTACTTAACTAAATTTTAACTTACTACTTGCTACTAAATTTTGTGTTTACATGTAATAAGTACTTAACTTAAAATTAAGTAAAAATTTAGTTAAATACTTATCTACTTAATACGTGTAAACCAGGCCTTAGCGCTGCGATCAAATTAAAAAAAAACTTTATATACTTAATATGGCAAAGAAACGTTTGCCGGGACAGCTAGTAATTTATAATCTTTTCGTTAAGCAAGGGTTTACCTGACAAGAGTCAGGTCTTCGCGACTGTACACTGACAAATGGCCAATACAATGTTGTATAATAGTTATTTAGACAATGTTTGCTTATCAACTCATTGTCTGCCAAGATCGATGATCCATGCTTCGATTGGACATGTAAAAAGTTGATGATCTGTCACACCCAGTTTCGAGAATAAGGGCCGGGACACAAAAACACGGCACGACGTCGTACGGCGCCGTGTCGTAGGAATCCACGACGCGCGACGTAAAAAACCACGACACGGCGCCGTAGATACTCATCTTGAATTTCTACGTGAGTTTCTACGGCACGACGTCGTACGACGCCTTACGGCGCCGTGTCGTGGTTTTTTACGTCGCGCGTCGTGGATTTCCATGACACGGCGCCGTACGACGTCGTGCCGTGTCCCGGCTCTCAAGGAAGAGAGAGTTCTGAGGGTAGTCTTGTATACACTTGGACACTATTCCATAATCATTGCCCTTGCGTTGCTAATATTGCATAATCACCAAAATTAATATTAATCCTTCGATCGGGGATTCTTGGAAATGCTATTATTGTCTGATATTCTATTGTTGTCGCGATCACCGGTGCTCTTATGGAGCTTGAAGGATTAAAGGCATCGAAATTACTGAATATGAAATAACAGTAATTCCTTCTTCTATTTTCTTCTAAATAAGGCGAATTCAAGAGAGCTTTACAATACTCGAGCATTCCTGAGAAATTGTTTGTGGTTGGTTTAACCGCTATTAAACCTGGCTTGACGAGGAAGTTATAAGACTTATAAGAATCTGTGGTGGACAGTGGCCATTTTAATATCTTATCCATACTAATATTATAAAATATGTGTAAGTGTGTCTGTCTATCTGTAACCTCTTCTAACGCCCAAACCACTGAACTGATTTTGCTGAAATTTGGCATGGAGATTCTTGGATACATGGAGTCCCGGGAAAGGATATAGAATACTTTTTGTCCTGGAAAAATGTACAGTTCCCGCGCGATAAACGAGTTTTGGCGCAACAGAGTTGCGGGCGTTATCTAGTATCACAATAATTATTACTGTATATCACACAAAATATATTATCTGTGATAAAATGATGATTGAAAACATTGATGATATTTAATCATTCATACCTAAGTCATAACAATGTTGTGTAAAGCTGGGACTATACAGAATGTTTTTTGAAACCCTAAAATTGCCCAAAATTTAAGTGTTTATTAAGTCATTTCTAGTATAAAGTCAGTACTTACCAAAAACCCGGTGTTCGATTATTACTGCACTCGGCAAAACGAGGCGGTAGCGGTAATTGGCTTTTTAGTCTAGGCGCTAAATTAAAAATGCTCGCCTGTATTTAGAATATTTCAGAATAAAATTGACCTCTTAAATTATTATTTATTACTTACAGATTCATCGAAAAACGTCTTGGTAACTCTTAGAATGACAATCTCTAACTTTTAATGAGTTCGAAGTGATATGCTAATTATTCAGTTCACACCGAGTTACATACAAACGATATCGCCCGACTAGGAACATCAGGCTCTGACACTAATTCATTGTCAATCGCGGTTTGTATAGAAAATGACAAGTTTTTTGATAGGGAGGCAATGACCGCTACTGTGTCGATTCCCCGAGTAGGAAAGTTTACCGCTAAAATTAGTGTCCAGTCAAATGTGACAAGTGTAAAAACACAGACTAGGTACAAGTTACAACATAGTGTTACGTGCTAGGGTTCTTTGGATTCGGAGAGAAAGACCTGGTGACTCTCTTGAAGACTTTATTCACAAACATTAGCTCACACTAATCACTAAGCCCAAACACTAAGCACTAAGTCCAAACACTAAGCACTATCACTGTCACTCACTATTGATCACTTGTTCTCACTTCGAAGTCGCCTCGAAGATCGCTCAGATAAAACTGAACTGACTGCCGGCTTGTTTACCTTTTATATGGCCCGCGACGCTTTCTGGAACGTTCCATTCTGGATTGTTTCGCAATTCACATAAACAATTGTTGGACTTTTCTAGAAAGTAGGCGCAGAGGTAAAAAACTGTCCGTATCCGTAACACTACTCCCCTCTTAGAGATGCTCGTCCCGAGCATCGTTGTTATTGCCATGATAACGCGCCAAACGGTCTATGTGTACCACTTTGAATGTGCCTCTTGGTGGCTTTTGAATCCTGTAAGTCACATCATTCAATCGGGTAACCACTTTATATGGGCCGTCCTACTTGGTCTGCAACTTTGGAGATTTCCCTTTTCGGCGAGTTGGGTTATGCAGCCATACCAATGTCCCTTCTTCGAAGCCGCTCGTGTTCGATTTCCGGTCGTATCTGGTCTTCATGTTCTCACTTGACTGTAACCCATTTTCCCGAACCATGGCGTGTATATAGCGCATTTTTTCCCTTAAATCGCAGACATAGCCTTGTACGGTCTTCGGTTCCTCCGGTGACCCTTCTGTCAAGAGGTCTACTGGTACTCGCAGTTCTCTACCCTAATTGACATACGCCGGGGTAGCTTTTATGCTCTCATGCTCGGCGGTACGGTACGACAGAAGGAAGAGCGGTATATACTTGCCCCAATCCTTTTGTTTGTCATCTACCAGTTTCGACAAATGCCTCTCAAGGGTCTAGTTAAATCTCTCAACCATTCCATCAGACTGTGGATGGTACGCGGTGGTCCTCGTTTTATGCATTCCCAAAATTCTGCACACTTCCTGGAAGACCTGCGATTCGAAATTCCTGCCCTGATCGGAATGGATTTCTAGAGGCACACCAAAGCGTGATATCACTTCTTCGACTAGCTTAGAAGCGACCGTTGTAGCTTCTTGGTTTGGTATGGCGAACACTTCGGGCCATTTGGTGAAGACACTAAGCACTATCACTGTCACTCACTATTGATCACTTGTTCTCACTTCGAAGTCGCCTCGAAGATTGCTCAGATAAAACTGAACTGACTGCCGGCTTGTTTAAATACCTTTTATATAACCCGCGACGCTTTCTGGAACGTTCCATTCTGGATTGTTTACGTAAACACGCAATCCACATAACCAATGGTTGGACTTTTCTAGAAAGTACCTACGCGCAGAGGTAAACAACTGTCCGTATCCGTAACAATAGTTAATAGATACGTAATTGTGCAGGCTAAAAAATGAGCATTAAAGGTGAACGCAGATTTGGGCCGCACCGCACGCACCGCAGTCGCCGCATTCGAATTCTTTAAATGAAGTTATAGGCAAGCTCGCATACCTACCCGCGCCGCAGTGTTCGCAACTTCATATAAAGAATTTGAATGCGGCGACTGCGGTGCGTGCGGTGCGGCCCAAATCTGCGTTCACCTAAAATTTCCATTGACAGAATGTCAATTTACTCCAGGCGCAGTGTTTCCAATTTTATAGTTTTAGCCTAACATCGAACCTCTTCTTATCAGAAGCTGCAATGCTAAATTATTTAGCGTGGTAAATCTTCCTATGACCTCCAAAACGGCCAAATTTCGAGGTTCTTTTAAGTATGTGGCCTCTCGCTGTTGGAACAACCTCCCACCTCCTCTCCGGGCGCTGAAAACCAAAAAAACCTTTAGTCTACATTACAGACGTCACTTACTTTCTATTCAACGTACATTGTTAAATACCTGAGGTGTATGCACCACTTGCTTGTAGTGAAGGTTGTCGAACTGCGTGAGGCACATAACTATACAATACCTATCCCATAATGGCCAGTCGCTTTTTCTCGGTGTCCTGTATATTATGTTACTCCTATACTCGTAATTCGTAACTGCTGAAGTCCATATAAAATTATTTTAAATACTTCCACACTTATAGTTAAGTATTACATACTGTATTATGTAGCTATATTATTATTTTCTAATGCCACGTCAAACCACGTTTTGCGTACCTAGACGTCAAACCACCATGATTATTTATTTATTTCTTTTTTTTTTACGTCCTGTCAAATCTGTTTTTTTTTTTTTTCTTCTCTCTGAATTGTAAAAGCCAACTGCACATAAAAAGTTAGTCGATATAATTATATCTGACATTTAGTTGTATTTTATAAAATATGTATACAGTTTCTTGTCATTATTATTTTTATTTTTTTCATTCCGTATATTATGTTTAGTGTTTAGTTTATTAGTGTTGTGAAGCCACTCATTGGCCCCCGCAGAATATCAGTGCAGCGGGCTCGCTTGCTGCGTTTGCTGAGCTGGGGCCAATTTTTGGCATCACACAGCATTATAATATTACGATATTAATGTAACTAGATCACAATAACTGTACCACTCAATACTGTTTATTATTATGATGTTTCGTGTGATGCTGGAAATAAAAGTATTCTTATTCTTATTCTTATTCTTATTCAATGTGCGATCGCTGTTTGCACCTTATATCTGTAATCATAAGGTTTATAATGCGGTAAACCATTCAGTCCTAGAAGCCCAAACGCAAACGTTATAAAGGTGTGTCACACATTCTTGATAACATCAGTCGTTAGTAGCAAAAATGTTGTAAACACCATGTACGGAAGAATTTTAAGCCTTAATTAAGTTAGGGAGCTCACAAATCTTAAGATCTTAAGCGTATAATATTATTTGGTAGAGACAAGGTCTTAAGTTACTTTTAATCTAACTTTTAAGTAATTTTTGTATTTCAGCTAGACTAACTATTGAGGTAAGTGATGAAGAAAACATGATTAAGTATTATCCCCAATAGGCAGTAGAAAGCTTAGGTCGTTAGGTCAAGAAACAATGACACTAATTTCCTGACGTGAATAATTTGTAAGCTTTAATAGCTGGAATATTAGCAGTAAAATTACAACAACACTATTTACTTATTTAAAACTTTGTGATCTAATGTAAATTATCTTTTAACCCGAAAAAAGGGCACCGTGAGATAGAGTCATGCAAACAAAATGCGAACCACTCAATATTTTCTAAACCAAAGCTGCAATTTTTGATCAAAATTCACATATTTTATGTATGCTGAAAATGTATTAAAAAATATCTGGAAGCATGTTTGTGACTCTTATCGATCCTAAAAAAATAGTTTCCGCTGTATCGACGGCCGACGTACACCGCGCGCGAGACGCTCGCATCATTCAATAAAAATAATCGCAAGCGCATGCACGGGTGTGACGGACGGCAATATGATTCGCGAAGTGATTTTGTGTACGTGCCTAGTGACAGTGTACGGCTACAACTTCTGCAGCACCAACAACTCTATTGCCGCATTCAAGAGACCCACATACGAGTTTTCCTTGAACATCCTGTGTAGAGTAGCCGAACAGGAGGACTACCACTTCGTTTACTCCCCCATTTCTACTTGGCTCCAGCTGGTCACATTAGCTCTAGGAGCCCGGGGCGAAACGAGGTCGGAGCTCCAGAACGTTACAGGATACATAAAAAATAAATGCTTCCAACGCAAATATTTCCAAGAGAACCATCGCCTCAAGAAGAATTTGGTCGCGCTCACTGAAAAATCTAGTTTCGTGGTGGTACACAAGTTAGTGGGTGTTAAACGGAAATATATCAATTTGATAAACACCTGCAGAATAAGTAAAGTGTTGCCGGTTAATTTCGACGATCCCGAGCAAGCAGCAGACTTCACCAACGGCCTGATCGAGAGGAACACCAGGGGCGTAATCACGCAGGGGGTGTACGTAGATGATTTTGAACACAAGCTCCTATTTTTGACCGACAATGGCTACTTCAAGAGCAACTGGCTACATCCGTTTGATCCGTTATTCACGAGCGAGGAAACGTTCTACTCCGAACGCAATGAAGACATCGGAAAAGTGAGAATGATGTCTCAACTCAACTATTTTCGAGTGACAAAAATTCCGAAAATCAACGCTGAAGTTCTGGAGCTGCCCTTTAACACTCGTCGAAAAATGTCCATGTTAATCGCTTTGCCCATCAACGGGGCGATTGGAGACCTACTTTATGCATTCAAAGGATTAACTCTTCGGACAATATTCAATCTGAACAGGCGCAGAAAGGAGCTCGTCCTAGTCAAGTTGCCGAGATTCCAAATAGACACGGAGCTGTCCAATCTTGCGGAACTCTTGTACGATATGGGCTTGCAGAAGATTTTCTACCCCGATGTATCTGACTTTGGCGGAATAAGTAATACCAAATTGTTCGTGTCCTTGATTGCTCAGCAGACAAGAGTCGAAGTGACGGAGGAGGGGACAAAGGCGATGTATAAGTCCCCAGAGTTATTGGTGAAAGGGAACCAAACGCGGAAGTTCGAAGCCAATCGCCCCTTCGCGTTTTTCATCGTGGACAAAGTTACTGAGATAATACTGTTTGCGGGAATGTACAGTAACGCGTCGGTTTATTGAGGTAATATTAGTTATTAATGTCTGGAATCAACTTTTCATTATATTAATGTGATATACTGCTGCTACAGTTATCTTTGCTTTTAGTCAGATAAGACATCGTAAGCGACTCTTTATGTCAAAACATAATAATAAGCAGTTTTGACTTCTAACTTAGCTTAGATCTATTATCATAATAATGGGCATTGTCCAAAAAAAATCACATGTACTTTTTATAATTTTTTTCGTTAAAATAGGGTATTTTAAGAATATAAATTAAATAATTTTGAAATTCATTGGCTAGTTTTTTCTCAATGAATTTTTAAAGTTTCGCTCTGACGTCATCATCGGCGGCCAATTGACCACTGCAGTATGTTTTTTTTCCTTTCAATCTTATTTATAATGGCTGGTTCGTTAAATGCAAGTTATTATTATGTGAAAGCTGATACGAGAAGCTTACCAAAAGTTCGAAACGTAATGTTGGTCGAATTTATTGCTAATTTAACGCCATTGAAGGTCAAACTAAGGTTAAACATATTTGTTCAAAAATATAAGTAACTAATGGGTATTTTTTTCGTTTATATACAGAAAAGCGATCACTGACCTTATTCCTCGAAATGTTTTTGTAATGAGCAAAATTTAAAAAAAATGGACAATCCCCATTATCGAATACAAGTTGTCTCATTTCCCAAATAACTTTCTTTAATATATTCATCAAATACATAATATTATGTAAGTGCGAGAACTTGCAATGATACTCGAACACAACTGCAAATTTACCATAATGTTAATTACGATAGAATGTCTGTCTGTCTGTAAGCAGCTGTGCAAAAAATGTAGCTTACGTAGCTAACTAGACGCTGCTTCTAATTTCGTTACGCGAAAAAATAGTTCTGTGAAGTGTTCTTATGCGTCGTCCAAAGTGTCCATAAAATCCATACTTCCATACTAATATTATAAAAACGAAAGTGTGTCTGTCTATCTGTCTGTCTGTCTCTGTCTGTTACCTCTTCACGCCCAAACCGCTGAACCGATTTACCTGAAATTTGGTATGGATATACTTTGAGTCCCGGGAAAGGACATAGGATACTTTTTTCCCGGGAAAATGCACGGTTTCCACGCGATAAACGATTTTGGCGTAACAGAGTTGCGGGCGTCATCTAGTAAGCCATAACGCCTCAAAACGCTCATCCAAATTTCTATTTAAATAAGCAGATAAATGCCCAAAGAGACCTAAAATTCCCGAGCCACACCCATCTATGACATATCCAAAGAAATAAAGAAATTTTAAAACGTTAGGAACTTAGTTACTTGATTGTATCTATTCGATAACGGTTGTTGCCCCAATAACTGAGCTATTACATTGAGTTATGTGCAAAATGTCCAGTTATGTGATCAAAGTTCACACGGGTCGTGCCGCGTCTAGTTATTGGTAGAGTTACGAGCAATTTTTATAATAGTTACCTTGATTTACTATACTGTGCAGATTTTAAATTGGACGACGAACTTACGGTTAAAGTAGCATTATTGGCACTCTGAAATATTAACTACGATATCAACGACCGCAAAACTTAACTCTAATTTAATGAAGTGTTTGAATGAATTTGTTTAAATATTTATTGAATTAAAGTTGACTTTAAATATTTACGGCTATGTCATGCCAAATATAGCTATGGTTTTTGCTGGTCAAATAAAAGTACAAGGAAACCGATGGCTTATCAATATAATCTATTTTTTTTTTTAGATATAAATATAGATGATATCAAAGGCTACCAACAGAATTTGCTGGTGCCAAGCCTAGTTTTTTCAACTTGAAAGCGTTATTTACTAGATGACTCATATTCTATAAGTTATAACAAACGCACTCAGTAATTAATTTTTTAACCCTGAAGGCATAGATCATGACGGGGCGATACTAGACTCTCCATTGATGCTGTCCTTGGTCTATTAATAGGCATTTTAATAGACCACAGCATAACAAATAGAAGTAACCTATCGGTTACGCGTCGCTCACGACTTTTAGATGGCTTGGCTATGGCTTATGATAGAGGGGGAATACGCATTTTTCGATTTTTAGGTCTCTTTGGTGGGACGAGGGATGAGAGGGGTACCCGCATGGGGACACGCTATTAGTAGATCACTGATCGGATCGATTTTTATTGGCTCATTGCGTCGCGATCAGATTTGCGATTGTGACACATGTTATTGGTAGCTATTTGAACGTTTTTATAGCAGATTCCATACTAATATTATAAATGCAAAAGTGTTTCTGTGTGTCTGTCTGTCCGTCTGTCGACTGTCTGTCATTCTGATACCTCAAGCCCAAACCATTGAAACGATTTTGCTGAGGTATATAGATACTTTGAGTCCCGGGAAAGGCTTAGGATACTTTTTATCCCGGAATTTACGATTCCCGGGCTATAAACGAATTTTAATATAAGCCTCAACTACTTTCACAATTAAACTAAAAGTTATGCGTAATCTATAGTTATGTTTATGTACAAGCGTAGTCGTAACTCTCAAGTCGTAGTAACTAGTAACCTAGAGCATTAAACGTGGTTAGCATAGCTGTTAAAATGTACACAGTTATCTATGTGGCTCACGTCACTGACCTTCAGATAGTAAACAAACATAGTAGTAACATAGTAAGAGTACCATAGTAACTAATACTAGTTTTAAGAAAGTTGGAGGTCGCTCACCAAGAAAACTGGAGAAAATCGTCAAAGCAATGCTTATAATCTTTCATTGCATTAGACGTTTTAGAACTTAGAATGTGCGTACAAATGAGTTTAAAAACAATCTTGTGTTTTTTTTCCTCGGCATTATTCGCGGGAACCGTACATTTTTCCGAGATAAAAGTATTCAAACTCAAACTCATTTTTTTTGTTCAGAATTAGGGAATGTTATTATTCGACAAATTTACTATTCAAATTATTCGAATATTTTTCAAAAGTTTTCGAATAATTCGAATATTATTTGAATAGTTCAAAAATTTTTAAAAATGCTTCGTACAACCATGTACAACCTATTTTGAATACAAAAAACAAAAAGCTTCGTACAACCATGTACAACCTATTTTGTTTATACTATGAAGTAAGCCATTCTTATTTTTACTTTTATCAACATAAATCTTTGTTAATAACATAGTTAATTTTTATTGTTAAACACTTTAAAAATGTATATTTTAAGGTTACAGCTGGGCAATAAAAGAAAGGCTATAAAGTGTAAACCGTTTTCGATCGTAGCACCTTTTACTTTTCTCATGTGATTATGCTTAGTCTTGCTAAGCACTAGGCAGCAGTTGAGATTAAATAATAATATGATATTCGACGTTATGATATCTGTTCATTAATATTTAATACTAAGCCAGCTCACCCGTATTTTTGATATTTTCGATCCACGTTCACCTAGTTCCCCAAGTCGGCTTCACCTGTGTCAACGTAGCTCGAAATTCTAAAAAAGGGCCAATAGAAAACAAACACCACAACAAAGAAAAAAATTGCAACGAAGCCCTGGGGGAGGGTGAAACAATCCTAGAGCTAGTGACTTTAGTAACTTGAAATTTGATAACGCCAATAACAAAATATTAAGGAGCCATCGACATTTTTTGATATTGTACTGTTTCAGTTATCACTTAAATCACTTATCAGTCGAGGACTGTCGCGGTAAAGCTATTGAATAGCAAATTTTTATCAACTCGTCGAATCATAGATCACATATCGCGAGCTTCAAGCCAGAAGAGCGTATAAAAAATGATCTTTTGTAAATTAACTACATATTTTAAAACTCTCAATATTGCACTTACATTTATTATCTTCATAAAATCGAGTTTGTTTTATATACACCCTTCTGGCGTAAAGCCCGCGATATATAGTTATCACGGTAGACAAAAAAATTGAGAAAACTTGAAAGAAGTTAATGGATACAGATCGTGACGATACTGAAATCCATGACTGAAAGGAGTTTATATCTTCATTTGCATGTCTTTAGGCAAAATAACGTCTAAAACATGGTCAACCGCAACGATGAATGGTCGTACACTCATTAGTTAATAGACTAAAAACAGATTTATTATATCAGTTAAGATGTACTCGTAGAATATTCATGAATAATATTATTTTTCTGAAATAAACTAAATTATGTTCTTATTCCATGTTAATTTTATGTTTGATAGCATTTTAAACAGAGATAAAAAATATTTTTACTATTCGAATTATTCGAAAAATAATTTGGCGAATATTCGAATAATAAAATCGTCGAATATTCGAATAAAACGAGTATTCGAATATTCGAATAACATACCCTATTCAGAATAGATTTTCTTTCTGAACGTTGGTACTATGGTGCCTACCATTGTACGTCAGATAAAAATAGCATAATATTTTCGTAGCTCTCCCCAATATTGCCCGATTAGAATGTCACACGTGTGACCTTAGGGGAGGGCCCTGAGGCCCCCTCATTGTTTATCTCCAAACCAACTAGCAACAGACTAGTTATAGCCACGATTAAACAACCATGGTCTTAACCAAACCAGTAGCTTAGAGCTTTAGACCCTTTCGAAAAAAATGCCTACCATTCCATGTCCTTTCCCGGGACTCAAAGTATCCTCATGCAACATTTCAGCAAAATCGGTTCAACGGTTTGCGGGTGAAGAAGTAACAGACATACATACAGACGAACACACTGTTTATTCCTATTTCGGTATCGGTATAGACTATAGTAGGTATATTTTGCCGTGACATAAACTATTCTATATTATATCCTGTCTTGGGGCTCAAACTTTAAAAAACCTCCACGCGACAAGAAGTAACAGTCAAATAGACAGACAGACAGTCGCACACTTTCGGAGTATTACATTATTAGTACGGAAGTATGATTTATGAATTACTTATTGATTCATAGTAAAAGCTCTTATCAATATCTGTTTAGTGTACAATATACAAAGTATCATCTATTAAGGACTAGACTGTGACTCGAGTGCCTTCATAATGAAACTCAAGGTCAAATCCTGTTAATTTCATAGGAATTCGTTATTAGAAGTCATTAGCAATCAGAGCAATTAGTTATACTCAATGAAACTGCCTCATGGAGTCATAGTCTAGAAATTGAAATGTTTAACATATTATTTATAAGTTCTATACTATGGTTCTTTATTAGATTTTTTTTCACTAAAAGCGCATTTTAATTACTATTTTAACGATGACAAAACATTTAATTATTAAGGGGTGGTTTCATCAGTTATCATTCCCTGCCTGCCGGCACTTATCAGTAATGCTTAGCACAAACCCACGCGACCACGCGACTGCGAAGCGGGAGCGTCAATACAAAACACACATTTGACAAGTTGTCAAATGTGTGTTTTGTATTGACGCTCCCGCTTCGCAGTCGCGTGGTCTTGACGCTCCCACTTCGCAGTCGCGTAGGTTTGTGCTAAGCAATACTGATAAGTGCCGGACAGGCTATCCACAACTTATGTGACAGATAGAGTATACTCTACTCTCCGGCACATATCAGCGGGGCTTAAAATGGTCGCTTTGGAGAGTCGTAATAATCTATGAATATAATATGATTCATTTTTTAAAATCGTAACATGGCCACTCTGCTTGCAATTCATGTCTAGCAATTCCTAATTTGACATTCGTCAGTTTGACAGTTTTGACAATTCATTTGCTGAATAGATTGAGAGGAATTGCTAAATGTGACTATTTTAGCCCCGCTGTAGGTCAGTGGTATAATTATAAATGTAAAAATCAGTCTGTCTGACTGTTACCTCTCCACCGTAATCCACTATACTGATTTCGATGACATTAAAGGTAATGGGGATGCCTTATGTCCTAGGAAAGACATAGTTTTTATTCCGGAAAAGTGTGCGGTTCCCGTGCGCTACGAAGTTGCGTGCAACATCTATGATCTAGTTTGTGTTTGAGTCTGAATGTATAACATTAAACTAAACTTCTCATAAGTACTATTAATTTTTATAACAATTAAACTGTAAATTGATATTTTCGTTTTAAATTTAATATAACAAAAATAATTTTATTATATTCATTAGATCTACTTAGATATAGAATTAAAATTAGTATTGATTGTAAATATAATAAGTTATAAACTTATAACCTTTTGGCATTTATTAACATAATATTGCTATTAACTCTTCGATCACTAATATACAAGATACACAATCCGCGGCAAAAAACGACCTCACCAAAAGAGCACCAAACTCAACATTCTGGTGCACTTTTGATTTAGTAGTGCTCGAACGCTCCGCCGGGAAACATGCCTCAGTGCGCGTTTAATAATTGTAGAAATCATACGTCTAAAACCAAAAAAAAGGATGGAATTTCATATTTCCGGTAAGTATTAATTTTATCCTAATATATTTCTTACAATTGTATTGTAAATATTGGTATTTCTTTAAGAAATCACCAAAAGACAGTTTTAAAATTAAGTTGTAAATAAATCAACACCAGGTATAAACCATCTCAATTGCGAATACTCATACTAAAGGTACTTATCGTAGTTTATCATGCCCACTTGAAATGTTCGGGTTATAAGCTATGTTTCTGTTCCATTTGATGGAGTCGCTAATACTATTATTTTTTTATTGAGGATTTTTTTCAGGTCTTTTAGTTTGCATTGATAGTTTAACGTATTTATATAAGACTCTGATTGAATCTGATACTGTTTCTTTTCTTTTTATCCAAAGTCACTATAACTTTGCATTTGAAATACTTCAGATGAATTGAAATCACAATATCATCCAGATAAATGGGTTTTTCAGTATAAATAGCGAAGAATTTCAAACCAAATTCGGATTAACCCGATACAATAGCGAAAAAATCTTGAAAATCGGTCCACAAACGGCAAAGTGATCGTTTACGATAAACAGACGAACATAATATTATATTCTCCAGGAGGAGATTATAATATTATGTTCCCATCTTCGATCAAATATAGTTCCCATTAAGGATTTTTTAAGTCGGTTAAAAAGTATGGGCGTTGGGTGATGTGAGTTGTCCTTTGTGGCCTATCGGAAAATGTATGTACACTTATGTATATTTTGGTTAATGATAAAATTAGACATAACATTAGAACAACATAATATTACTAGTAAAAAATAATTACTCCTCACTTTATACATTAAACTTCGGAAAAATAAAAAAATGGACTATTAAAATTATTACAAATTACAATCAACAAAAAAAATTTGAACAGTTCGACTCCACTCATACTTCACTTCGCCCTGTTCCAGCGGCGAATTTCGGTCGTAAAATTGGATTTTTTTTTGGCACTATACAAATTTGAACTTAAATCATATACGCGGATGGTTGAATTTAGTATGAAGCGTGCATCGGCCGTAAAAATTTTATTGCTTTGTAAACTCAAATGTACATTGTTTTATATAAAGATCTTTAATAATTACTGTGATTAAGGTTGATTTTAGATAAATGTATACTTTTTTAAACTCTATTACTCGGCGACAGATTTTCGAGAGGTTTTGTATGAGACTGTGTATCTTGTATATTAGTGATCGAAGTATTAACTATAGGATAAGATGTTGACTTTAACGAATGTGCGTTTATTTATTTGCGTGTAGTCCGACTCTACCATTATGTATCAAAATAATATCTTGAATAATAATATTTGAATTAAAAAAACTTATTTTTATTAATTAATTAGTTTGTCACTATTTTGTAAAACATTTCGCTCATAATATTATACTTAATTTATACAAAATATTATTTTGTGTTACTTATAATAATTATATAGGTATTATATTATTATACTACATTATATTTTGATAAAAAAGAAGAAAGAAATGTTTTTTTTAGTTGTAGCACAACGTATTGAGCCTTGCAAAATTATAAAAACTAGCTATTTGACCGAGCTTTGTTCGGTAGGTATTCGATAAAACACGAAAAAAATGACATTTTCTAAAAATGATTCCTAGCTAGACCGATTTATCGCCCCCGACACCCCCTATTTTCTAAATTTCATGAAAATCGTTGGAGCCGACTTACATATTATATACAAAAATTGCTCGTTTAAAGATATAAGATATTTATAATAGTATTTTAATAAGATAAAACCGACTTCAAATTTTTGTACGTAATTAAGAATTAAAATTCCCTATCTCAAAACTACTGAACTGATTTTGATGAAACTTGCAGCATTCCCTAAGTTGAATAATACCTAGTACAATAAAAATCACTAAAATCTAACTTGTGGTTCCGGATATATGCGTGCACAAACATAAAAACATACATAGTACATACATACATACATACACTTTTGAAATTTGGCACATTTGTTCAGAAGCTGTCATAGATTAACATATTATACAAAAACTGGGCAGTTCTGGAAATATGACATACATACGCGTCGAATTGATAACCTCCTATTTTTGAAGTCGGTTAATAATGTATGTAGAGTCACATCGAATCTTCGTCTCCAGTCTTTCTTATCTTTGTTAATTCAATGTTATCCAAAATATATTACTACAATATGGTTTATCAAGCAAGATTGTAGAGTGTCACAAGGCCTTTTTCTGTAAATACCTAAATTCACACGGTTTAAGTACCTATATTTAGAGATATGCAGAGCTGTGTATAGTGTATACGGTGAAATATCTATGGCCGGTTTATAATATCCCAATCCAGTGATGCAGAGTCCGGACCAGCTCAGGTATTTGAAAAATATAAAATGTAAAAGTGGAATGTAATTTATTCCAGCATCCGTTTAAATTATTCCAGTAGCAACCCATTATCCAGAGGTGGATTGGAGTGGCCATTAGGGAGTGCATTAGCTATGTCCACACGTCTAGGCGCTTTCGTCTTTAATTTACGTCATCTTTTCATTCAACTATTGAATGCGTCAACGAACGCAATGCCAACATTATCATTTTTGACGTTTTGGATACGGTCAGAGGGCATGCGTTGCGGGCATGCCTCACGTTCGCTGTTGACTGCGCTATAAGGGTTGGACCTCATCTGGCAGCACGGAATTGCCTTTTTCCGTCGCCCTTTCTCTTTCTGTTGCTTAGAACTGCCATTTGCTAGACCGAGACAGAAAGCATAATGCTTAGCACAAACCTACGCGACAACGCGACTGCGAGGCGGCAGCGTCAATACAAAACACACATTTGACAACTTGTCAAATGTGTGTTTTGTATTGACGCTGCCGCTTCGCAGTCGCGTGGTCGCGTAGGTTTGTGCTAAGCATAATGCGATAGCCTCGAAGATTCCACCGCGTGCTATCGCAATAAGTTTTCTGTCTCGGTATAGCAAATGGCAGTTCTAAGCAACAGGAAGAGTAAGGGCGACGGAAAAAGGCGATTCCGTGCTGCCAGATGAGGTCCAACCCTAACGCATGCCCTTGAATCTTGATGAACAGAAAAAGGCACAGTGTGGACAAAGCTATTGACTGATCGTCCATTTTGTTATGTAATAATTATTATAAGGATTATTTATATTTTTAATATTATGATTATTTATATTTTTAACTGCGCACTTTTACCCTGTGAAGTATTCTGGAAAACCCGTTGTAGGTAACATAGATAGTGAGATTGATGTTTTAATAAAAATAAAAATAAATTTTGTTTAATGACTGTTTTATTTTAAATAATACAATAGTTTCGTACTGACTAGTATCACAGTAACAGCCTCCATTTATGTTTTGCTATAGTTACAGGAATTTTGCTTGTCGGGTCTAGGACTTTATAGGTACATATGTTGTAACTGCAATGTAACATGAATGTCATACACATAATATAATGTACCTCCTCGTAATTCATATATAGCAAAGGACATAGGATACTATGATTAGATAATTAACATACAGTTTAGTATTTGGAATTTAGTGCAGTATCAATAGTAACATGCCAAAATTAAGCACAAAGAGGAACCTCCAGGAACCCGCGACTCTAAGGCCGTTTCATTTTGCTCTACGCAATACGCATAGTACCATCGAGGAAACTGATCCCTAGGCAGTCGACCAACCTACATCAGGTGGTCGGCTTATATCAATTCAATGTTACAGCTCGACAAGACTTTACAGTTTAGAATTTTATAGATGAAGGTGGCGAGGAAAGGAACTAACGCTTCTATCATACAAAAACGCAATTTTTCTCCTTTACCAGTAGCGCCCCGTCCACGTTCATTTGAAGCCTTGTAGCACTTTTATTAGCTGTGATCTGTCAGATGGATTTGACTTTACGCGACCAAATTACAGTTTAGGTCCACCATCTGCCTAGGAATCTCTGATAGCACAGTATAGCAATATCCCAATATTGCTTTACTGTGCTGATAGTACATTGTCTAATGTCTACGTTTCATATCTACAAAACAATGGTGAGATGGGTCGCTAAACCAATGACGGTACAAAATCAAATCTATAGCCCAGGCCCTAGGTCATAAGAATCTAGTCATAAAGTGGCATTTTATTTGAATTTTTGTGGACAAACGACCTGGATTTTGCTGTCGGTTTACTTAGAAGAGACCACATCTTACGAGTATGTAGCTCTAAAATACAAGGCTGTTTTTTTTTTCATAACATCCAACAAGACTTGTTGGAAGGTATGCCGATAGGATTTCCCCGTATAAGATTTCTGGAAGGTTTTGGCAGAACAAAGATACTTTTGTTTTGATGTAACCGATAAAAATGATTGTGTAATGGCTAATTTTATATTTGAAATTCCTAAGTGATATTATACTAATAAAAATTTTTAAAAGCATTAAGCCTGTAGCTGGAAAAGCATTTCCACATGGAAGAAAATGCATAAGTAAGTACATGATATTACAATGAGACTGAAATTATACTGCGAATTAAATAGTGCTATTACTTATTAATAATAATTGAAGACGTAAGGGAATGAAGTGGATATTTGAAATTTACTTTTTGCAAACTTAAAAGGAAAAAATGTGGGTTTCATATATAGCCTAACATATTGTTATGTATGTTAGCCACATGCTGAAGTAGGTAAGTTACAAGTTCAAAATATTATAAAGAAAAAATGTTGTACTTAATTGCCCTTATGTTATAAAACTTTAGTTATCCAGTACGTAATACTTACTACCTCAGTGGTTAGCCACTAATTCATCAACTTATGTCTTCAATTATTATTATAGTCTTAAGTCTTCTTAAAAAAATTATTACTTTCCTAGTAACAAGTAAGGCAAAAAAAAAAAAACCAAAATTTTTACATGACATTTTTTCATGATGATTAAAATAGTGATAACTGATAAGTGATAAGATAATACCTAGTTAGATCTAAGCTTATCATTATAATATTATCATGTAAACAGTACCGCAAAAAAGCCCTTTGTTGTTTTTTTTTTTAAATATAAAATACTACAATTATTAATAATTACTAATTAGGTATGTAAGAGGGAACACTACACAAAGGTTGGATCAGAGGGATCCACTAGTGTCTAGCATATACAGTAGGTAAACTATGCGACCAAAATCCTACATGTTGCACACGTCATGTCAGAAAATTGACATGAACGTCGTCAAATGTCGAAGCAAACTGTTTGTTTACTGCATATGCAGGTGCTGGCGTCTAGCGTGAAAACATATATCCTATGGGAACATTTCGTTAAGTAAGTAAGTGGCATATTATTTATTTTTAATTATTAAATACTTGATTGAGCTTTACTTAATAATCCTTTACCTTAATATTTATCTAAAATATTATCTAAAAATGCCTACGAATAATAAAACCAGGAAACGTAACTCCCATACTAATACAGTTTTAAATTTGGTTCCATTCGAACTGTCATGTAACGTCAGCCTTTATACCGCTCAAGGTCACCTAATGTATGAAAAGTGAACCTAAGGTTCACTTTTTTGACAAGTATTTTGGAGCATGTTTTTTGACGGAGTTACTCTTCCGTAGTTTTTTATTATTCGTAGAAAAATGCAATCAATCAACTAAAAAATTTCATACATTTTAAGGCTTAATTTTAGGGATTAATTCTGTATTCAGCCCCCGAATTTTTAACCCACATTTCAAAAATTTTATGGGTTTAATATTTAGAAGTCGTTCACAGAATAAACTACAAAATTCAAATCAAATACTTGATGATACTTTTTTATTGCATTGAATTATTATAATTTATAATTGTTATACCTAATAATTTGCTAGCAGTAGTTTATCTATAAGATTTTTTCTAGATACGATTTCCGAAAGCCATTGTATTACAGACTTGAAGTCAGTTTTGGCGCGTGGAAAATAATGACGCTATATATACCACCACGCCCTGTAAATGTCATCCAAGTATAATTTTTCATGTGGTGTAAAATTATTATCGCTCCAATTATACTTAACTATTTTATACTTAGCTCCGTTGCGCTATAATTCGTTTATCGCGCGGGAACCGTACATTTGTCCCGGATAAAAAGTATCCTATGTCCTTTCCAGGAACTCAAAGTATATCCATACCAAATTTCAGTAAATTGATTCAGTGGTTTGGGCGTTAAGAGGTAACAGACAGACAGACACACTTTCGCAATTATAATATTTATAATTATTTCTTATTCATTAATATGGATATGAATTGCTTCAAAACAAGTAGACGCGTTAAAATATCTATAAGGGTCAATTCAGACCGCAACGCGACGCGTTGAATTTTGATACATACAAAATATATTTTAGATACATTTCTAAATTATATTTTGTATGGATTTGAGTTTTGACAGATTAGCAAGACGTCTTGACACAATTGAATTCTATCAATTCAGTACAAATTCAGAAACGAATCTACGCGTCGCTTTGCAGTCTCGGTTGACCCTAAGTCTTGTAGGTCACACGTTTCCGCATGTAAACAATAGCCACCAACCTAGACACTAGAATTACGTAAACCCAACTTTTTCTATTCTGAATTCTCCGTCTTCCTTGACCCTTGTCGACATTTTACTAATGTGCGCTTGTCTATATATATAAAAAAAAGTTGTGTTAGTTACGCCACTTATAACTCAAGAACGGATGAACCGATTTGGCTGAAAATTGGTGGAGAGGTAGCTTAGAACCAGGAATAGGACATAGGATACATTTTGTCCTGGAAAAATGTATGGTTACTGCACAATATACTTTTATGATTTGCGCGTAAACTATTCAATCGATTTTGACGAATTTTGGTATAGAGATACTTTGAGTCTCGGGAAAGGACAAGGGATATTTTTGGTTCCGGAAAAATGTACGATTACTGCACAATATACTTTTATGATTTGCGCGTAAACTATTCAATCGATTTTGATGAAATTTGGTATGGGGATACTTTGAGTCTCGGGAAAGGACAATGGATACTTATTGTCCCGGGAAATGTACGGTTCCCGCACAATAAACTTTTATGATTTTCGCCTAAACTATTCAATCTATTTTGATGAAATTTGGTATGGAGATACTCTGAGTCTCGTGAAAGGACAAGGGATACATTTTATCGCGGAAAATGTACGGTTCCTGCCCAATAAGCTTTTGTGGTTTTTGCCTAAACTATTCAATCTATTTTGATGAAATTTGGTATGGAAATACTTTGAGTCTCGGGAAAGGACAAGGGATACTTTTTGTCCCGGAAAATGTACGGTTCCCGCACAATAAACTTTTATGAATTTGGCATGGAGATACTAATTTTAATCAATTGTTTTCTTAAAACAATTCGAATTAAATACTCATCGTTAAGACAGGATAACGTCTGTCGGGTCAGCTAGTCGATAATTTATAAAAATTAAGAAGTTTTCAAAAAAGTATGTATAGTAAGTCGGCTGTTTTGTAATCAGGACTAAAGCCTCAACATTATGAAATGGCATTTCATTGTTAGGCTGGATATAATACACGTCCGCCCAATCGCGCGTATGTAATGTATGTATCGATTTAGGCTCAATTGAGACCGCAAGGCGACGCGTAGATGCATTAATTCTAAATTTGTACTGCATTGACAGATTTCTACTGCGTGAGACGCCTTGAAAATCTGTCAAATCAATACAAATTTAGCAATGCATCTACGCGTCGCGGTGCGGTCTGAATTGACCCTTATTTTAATAATTATAATCTTGCACAATTTCTTGTGATCTCGCGGTGTAGACGTCAAACCTAGCGTTCGGGAGGACGTATATTTCAGAGACAGCGGTATGAGGAGAGTACTCTCACTCTCCTTATAGGTATGTATATTTTTATATGCGCCCAAAAATAACGGGGGCGTCATTTTGATTGACAACTACTTTATATCCACGCTCTCTTGACAATGGCATTAACGCGCCAAATCATTCGTGCATGTCTATAGCATGAACAACTCGTCATAACTCTATCAAATCTTTTCTTCTTTTTTTTCTTAATGCTAATAGCAACAAAGCATATAGAATAGATTTAATAGAACTAACATCTCTACAAGAGTAATTGCTAAAATAACTAACAACTACAACCAATTTTAGTTTTCCTCTGATTTAAAATGTAACGTTTTTAAATAAACATTGGTAATATTATATTATCTAAATAATTGAATTATTTGTACCTATTTTTTACTACTTATATGGCTACTAGACTTCTACTGGAAAGCGAAGATGAGTATGATGAGAGGCACCGCGATGACGCACGTCAGGTACACCGAAGTCCGAGGCTCACACTCCGAAGTTATCAGGAAGTGCTCGTTCCACAGCGAAGCGTTGTTGCGAAGCGGGACTTCTAGTACTACCTGCAAGAAGAAATAGTTTTATTTAAGACTTTAGGCGAATGATAGAGGACAGCCTAAGGCTGCGTTTGCGATAAGATCCAATAGAATCGCTGCGCTGAGCGACGTCTCGGCAAGATCATGTCAATGAAGCGATTCTATTGGTTCTCAAAAACACATTCCTCGCAACACAATATATCTGGTGGAAACACAGCCTAATGGCCCCAAAATGCTTATAGCGCCTAGATACTGATTCAATCTCAAATTGCATATCAAGCCTAGTAGTTGTTGTTTTTCGATCTTCAATTTCAAGATCTATTGGGCCCTGATCTACTACACACCTGCAAAATCCGTCACAAGGTTGTATAAAGTTACAGCGAACATAGCGTTTGGTTCCGTTCAGTTAAATTTTCTTGAAATTTATCTTTTCACACTTTCTCGTGTCTCCCATTACTTATCGGTATCTCAACGGTATCACCGTTCCTTTATTGTTTAGCTGTACTCTACTATTCAAATCAGGAAGCTCTGTAAGAAACTTTATAAATTTCTTAGAAGGCTATCTTCTAGCCATCTACAATCTGTATTCTAGATCGTATTCTGTACATGCACTTGATATGTCGTGACGGCCAACTCAACTATTTTAAGCCACATCAATAATGGTAACTGTATCTCCAATGAGCGTGTTCTTAATTTTATGTTTTACGTTTGAACTGTTTGACTAATGCCGACCTTCGCCTCGGGTTTTATGTTGTTTATTTTTACTCGCGAAAAACGAATCGTGTCTGGGGTTATTATGCGTACAGCGTATGATGTAAAACATTGCCTGTTGTCTGTTATGTCTGCATGGAATTATATATACTACGTATATAGTATAATATATTAATTCCATGTATGTCTGGATTTCGGAAGGAGCAATTGCAAGGACCCAAATAATTTTGAGAAGATGTTGTTCGGGAGATTACTTAAGTCTCTCGCTGGCTCAAGGCTCGTTAACTATATACCTACACATTATGAAACGCCACTATGGGTAAAAGGAGTATTTTTACGCTGCATTTTATAATGAAACTTAGTTGCTGTCCTCAGTCCTGAAAAAGACAGAGCTACGTCTGTTGCGAACAAGGGATCCTTAAGGCCCTATAGACCCGAAAATTAGCAGGTCGATGTCTGGCAGTACGAATATCGACGTAAAGGATATTAAAATAAGATTCATGTCAGCGCGCCTTGTACAGTGGCGGTTACGACGCTCGCCGCGTACTTTATAGGGCGAAATAGGAGAAAAAACCTTTTTTCTTTGATAATTAAACCAAAATGCAAAATGTAACCACAAATTATTCTTCTTTAAGTTATGAGCTTTTTGTAGATATGATTTTTGAAAGTAAAACTATCATTAGCTTCCTGAAAAATAAGAAAAATATCACAAAATATTCGAATTTAGCCTCCTCTTCGGAGTTATTTTTGATCGAGTGAAGTTTTCAATATTATGTTTCGAACCACAAATTGTCAAAGTACATTAAGTAAACAACAATGTGTATTTTTTTTGGCTTTTAAAAGTCACTATTTGTTTGTTTATTATTGATTCAAAATCATGTAAAATTGGGTCTATAGGGCCTTAAGGGATGGCTATCCTATCTCTAGTTCTGTATTCGAAGCAAACGCGGAAGTGATGCGCCTTGATCGCTTAAAATTGGAAGCCCGTCACGATTCACAGTAAGCTGTAAGGGTTTCAAAGTAGGTTACGTCGGCATTGAAGGTGTCAAGGTGGAACTAACGTAGGAATTTTCACAAGCACTGTATAATAATATTATTGTGAAGCATCAATCTACTCTACATTTCTGCCATCAAGTAGTCCCTAAGCTAAAACCAAGCTGTGGGTATAGCTTATATTGTGTATAGCTTATAAGTGATGCTAAAAGAAAGGTGGATTGAGCTTAGGGAACCATTTTTACAGGCACATAATATTATGATGCATCAATAATCAATATACTCTACATTTGAGTAATCATAAGGGTTCCCTAAGCTAAAACCACCCTGATTTTAGCTTAGGGAACCCTTAATATTATGATAACTCAAATGTACAGTATATTGATTTTCAAAAGCACATAATATGATGCATCAATCTTAATCATGGTAAGGGTTTCATGTATGCATCAAAGATCCTGGGGTTCCTTTTTAGAGAAGTTCTCAAGCCAAAGCGTAATAATATTAGGATACTGGATACAGGGATCTACTCTACATTCAATTGCATGAATAAAGACATAACGCAATATATTTCGCGGATCACTGCACTGGGCGCGGTTTGGCGCCATCACGCGTCACTGCCTGACAGATGTGGCACCCAGATTGTGGCCACAGACAGCTGATTTATAACAGGTTATCTCCAAGGCAAAAAAAAATAGTAGAGTAACACTGCATTGTTTCGATTAACCCATCCGAATCTTTCTGATAATATAGGAATGTTATCTGAAAAAGTCGAACGGCCTACTATGGAGATGGTCTACACTCTGCTGGCTACTCTATACAGATGTTATACCAAATGGTAATATTCTGGAGTGTGCATTATAATGTATAGTTAGTAGTTACATTATATTGTTATCTTCTGCCCTTGCTATTTTGTGCATTAGACATCCGAAGGTCGATACATAATATGCTAAATAATGGCGTGATCTCAGATATGAGATCAGTAGACAATATCAGGATGTTATAAAATGTAATAGCAATTTGTAATTTATAGCAATGACCACGACGTTTACTGAATACTGATACGTAGTACTCGTATAATTCGAATAGCTACGTTTACGACAGTAAATAAATTTATGGCACAATATATTTAATTTATTGCAACCGTTCAGTATAACGTTTGGCAGTCAAGGAAGCAGGCAAAACTGTGAGCCACGGCTCTTGGCATGGAATTTTCTAGTATCAATATGCAGAACCTCGTCTCGTAGTTTTGACAAAACTAGTAAGCTATACACTACTGGTGTGGGTAGATATTGAAACAGTTTATTAAAAAAACGTAAAACAAGCATCTTTAGATTTTGATAAAGAATTGATACAATGGCAAAACAGGTAAGTACCTACTTTTGGTAGTTGGGTAATGGCAAGTAAATGTTAGTCGTGATCCGTAAGTTGTGCTTGACCTAACCGAATAAGGTCAGCCAAATGGTAACGAATTGATGTCTTTATCCTAGGTCACATAGCTGCACCCTCCCACCCTACCTGGGTACGCCCATGGGTACTTTTAGCTAGGATAGGAGTCTTGCTCAAAAGTAAGTAAGTACTATCAGAGAAGTTGATTCCTAGGCAGATGGCGGACCTAAGTAATTTGGATACGTTACGTCAAACCCATCCGACCGATCACAGCTAATATTGAATTGACTGCCGACCAAACGACGTAGATACGTCAACTGCCTAGAAATCAATTTCCTCGATGGTACCTACATAATATTCAAGACTTCAAACTAACAAGACCTACCTTCTGCGATGAGAACAGATCCAGCGGTAGTGCGCACCGCTCGGTACTGTTAGTGCATTCCCGCAGCGCGGTCCGAGCGACGTCGTACCTCGTCTTCTGCAGGTCGAAGCGGGCTCGGATGAAGTTCTTCTGCACCTCGTTCTCCGAGTTGAAGATGAAGAAGTAGTAGCCGTTGGACGGTACCCTGGGACGATAAAGCATAATATTATACAATATACAATGTGTAACAAAACTACGTGAAACTTTAGGGTGTGTATGCGTTCCTTTTAGAGAGTTCATGACTGTGAACGTAGCAGCGCTGAAAGACCATTTTTTTATATGGAAGTGCCCCAGCGTCATTAGTTTCTCCATAGTATACATAAAGTGAAAAAAAAAACATTTTCTCTTTCAGAGCTGCGGTGAACAAAACTTGGTTAACTACCGAACCCTAAAACGGCACCCTAACGAGCTAGCTGCAGTGAACAAAACGTAAACGGAACCGTAACGAGCTGATTTTCTGTATATTGATAGGTTAATACTTAATAGTTATATAATTTAAGAGTAACATTGTCCCTCAAATAAAACAATCCACATTTGAGGACCATAATATGTATGTTCAAAGTATGAGCTCTTTTCTATCTCTGTTAGCTACCACTTTCGAGATTTTTCGCAAATAAAAACTCACAAAAAATTTTCTTGATAGTAATAAAAAAAAATTCTAGGGCTCCCGTACCTGTAAGTCAAAGCATTCGTCCGAGCTGCGGCCTTGGTATCCGCCTCCGAAGCGCCCGCCTTGCAAGACGGATGCGGCCTCAAGGGCAGGTTGAGGATGAGGCCAGCACACTCCAGCAGTGCCTCCTCGCTGCTGGAGAAGGAGGACCAGAACTCAGAGTTGGACATGTCGAAGGCCGTGGTTTCGTTTAGGTGAACGTGGTGCTCCGCGTAACCGTCTGGATCCAAACCCTGTAACGACCAGTTGGTAATGGTTATTTTATCTAATATAAATATATCTCCTGTCACGATGTTTGTCCGCGATGGATTCCTAAACTACTTAACCGATTTTAATGTTTTTTTTTTAACTGTGTGCTTTTTTCCAACTTGAGAAATAGGATAACTTAGATCTTTGATAATTATAGCCGCAATTTTATTTTATTGCAAATTATTTGTCTATAAAGAGCAACCATTGTTTATGCGACGCGAGTCACGGGATAGCGATGGACGTTGCCATGGTGACATACTTATTTAGTCTTCAATAAAATAATACGGGCGATATACTTTATATAATAATATGGCAAAGAAACGTTTGCCGGGACAGCTAGTATATTATAGATTTTAATTGTGAAATTAGGCATCATTATAGTTTTACTGGATTTAATGGTAGGATACTCGTAAAATATTTATTAGGTAAGTATGGAATGTAAGAGCATCAGATGAGTAGCGATTGCTGTGAACATTTTTCCAGGTCGCGAGGTTCTCTGTCGTGCACATTATAATTTCAGAACAAACAAAAAATCTGTACCTCTTGATAGGCTCTGCTATAACTGTTAACACTATTGGTTATGATAGCACTTAGCAGGTATTGCACGTTTCCCTAGGCGACGGTAATAGCCTCTGATTATTCGATTAGTTTGCTTAATTCCATGAAATCCTTTAAACCCATAGAAATCGTACGTTTGCTTCACAGTTTATTTAATGTAATCAATTTAATATTCCTTCAGGCCCCGCGCGAGCATTGGTGATCGCGAGAACAAAAGAATACAATTATGGGAATTCCTAGAACCTCCGATCGAAGGAATATTTGTACAAACACTGACCTCTTCAGCAGCGTAATCCCTGGCACCATCGTCTTCATTTAACTCTTTCTCTAGTGCCGCCTGCTGCAGCAACAGTTCTCTCTTGGATCTAGCATCTTTCATAGACTCAGATCGTTTTTCTGAAAGTGAACAAATATAACCTACTTGAGGTTTTTTTTTTCAACAAATATGGTGAAACCACAAACTTGCTAAGACTTAGGAGTGTTGCATTAGCCACGACGCGAATTCGTGTTGTGGCCCTAATGAAAACGGCCACGACGCGTTCTGAAACCAGGCCGTGTTACACAGGACTTGTATTGCGCACACACTTGGGCACTATAAAATAACCCCTGCGTAACTGGCCTAGTTTCATTGAAACCAAAGTGCTCTTGTGTATTGCACACACATTTGGGCGCTATCAAATTACTCCTGAATCCTGCGTAACACGGCCCGGTTTCAGAACGCGTCGTGGCCGTTTTCATTAGGGCCACAACACGAATTCGCGTCGTGGCTGTTTTTAAATGCTCAGAACGCGTCATGGCTTTACTCGATTACCACAACGCGTTGTGGTCGAATAGCACGTCAGCCACGACACGAATTTCGCTTTGTGGTATTTCTGTGATTACCAGAACGCGTCGTGGCCGTTTCACTATTACCACAACGCGTTGTGAGCCATTTTTTCGCTCACTGAGCGTTTTCGGTCTTTGAGCGTAACATATAATATATTAGATGTTTGGCTATGGATTTTTTTTAATGAACTCAAATATATTATGATGCAATCTTAACAAACACGATTGCTATGACTCAAACAATAGGCGTATTTTATTTTGTGCACCAAGTTCTTTGATTCTCAATTATAGTCCACTTAAAAAAGCAGGTGTAGAGTGCGTGAGCTGCAACCAAAGTAATTTTTTCAGAAATGTGTTTCGGATGCCTAGAAGATGAACATACTAAAAGTCCACGCCCCTAGGAGGTGAGCCGGAGTGGGGGGAGGGGGTTAAAGTTCCCGTTTTTGAGTTTTTGGCTCATATCTTTAAAACGGTACGTCGCAAAGAAAAAGTGTCGTTTACATAATAAAAGCTAATAAAATTTACTACAACTGTGTCATTTACACCATGTATCTATCTTCAATCATTGCCATGCTATGAACTTCTAAAGTGGTCAATTTTTCATAAACACACATCAACTAAGTCTAGGGACATTTGTATTTTATGAAATCTATCAGGATTTCTAATAAGATAGATACCAGAAAAAACGAAATCACAAAGAACATAGGGCCTTTACCGAAGAAAGACTAAAAATGTATTTTAGGTAAAAATACTCAATACTAAGTAACGAATAAAATTCATTATTATTAATTTGACTAAATAGCAATAAAAATGTAAAAGATTTTCTGTCATTCGAATGAAATTTTCGGTTTTATAAAACGAAGTAAAGATTTTTTGCCATATAACTTTTCTGTGACCATAGTAAAGACAATGATTTTATCTTAAAAACAAAAAAAAAATCGGAAAGTTTTTTAAGTTCTATGAAATGCTATAAAATAAGCTATAATTCTTTCATTTACTGTGTTCAAAAATCCTGATAGATTTCATAAAATACAAATGTCCCTAGACTTAGTTGATGTGTGTTTATGAAAATTGACCACTTTAGAAGTTCATAGCATGGCAATGATTGAAGATAGATACATGGTGTAAATGACACAGTTGTAGTAAATTTAATTAGATTTTATTATGTAGACGACACTTTTTCTTTACGACGTCCTGTTTTAAAGATATGAGCCAAAAACTCAAAAACGGGACTTTAACCCCCTTCAACCACTCCGGCTCACCTCCTTGGGGCGGGGACTTTTAGTATGTTTATCTTGTAGGCATTCTAAACACATTTCTGAAGAAATTGCTTAAGTTGCAGCTCACGCACTCTACACCTGCTTTTCGGCTATTCTTTGGGTGGACTACAACCAAGATCTTTTATTTTAAGTACTATCAGAGAAGTTGATTCATATGCAGATCGGGGACCTACGTAGTTTGGTTGCGTGTCAAACCCAGCCGACAGATCACAATTAACATTGAATTGACATATTCGACCAAATAACGTTGGTCTATCAATTGCATAGGAATCAATTTCCTCGATGGTACAATATTACATTGGCACGCATCATCTGCGTCTAGTTTTTGAAAGTTTAAAAATTACTTACGATGTCTTTCAACCTTAGTCTGCTCTTCATTTATAGCTTCTACCAGAATTTTCCTCAACCGGTTCAGTTCTTCATCAGAACCTGTTACATTGAGCTTAGGAGTTCCTGGTGTAGGCTTCTGAAATATTAAATTGTGACTTTCATTAGACGTACTTAAGTGGTAAATACATTTTAATTTTGTACGATCACATAGGTTTCATCCTGATAGACATATTTTATAGGGGACTAGATGTCGCCCGCAACCCCTTTGGGCGAAAATTGATTTATGGCGCGAGAACCGTAGTTTTTTCCGGGATGAAAAGTATTCTATGTCCTTTCCTGGGACTCAAAGTATCATCAGCATCTTGATTTGAACGTGAAGAGGTAACAGACGGACACACTTTCGCATTTATAATATTAATATGGATTGTCCGTAAATGTTTTACACTTCGATCAAATATTTCGAAGGTTTTACAGCTATATGTAGAGTCATAATAAATAAGTAAACAATATAATATTTGTACCTCTTCCGCGTATTCCATTCCTAATGATTCGTGTAATTTAACAAGAACTCGCTTCCCTCTATCTCCTAAAGTTCTCAGTCGTTGCAACACATCCTCAAATACCTCCTTTGAGTTCGACAGTTCTTCATTGTTCTGAAAGTGTTATGGCGACTTTTTACAGTGGTATATTTCGTATGATTTTTGCACATCAATGATATTATTAATAAACTACTTCATTAAAAATTTATATACTTAATACATATATCCGTTTTTTTTAGTTTTAATAATGTAACTGACCTAATTTACGGTGTGGTTTATGCAACAGCTGTTTTACTTTATCGTGCCCTATTTTGCAGACATTAGACTATATTGATGAATTATTTAATAGCATTGAGCTCTTCAAACACCTCATAAGTCAGTAGATAAAGAAAATTATCTTTATTTGTAATAAGCTCATTTAATTATTTTTATTAACTTAATAAGATATTATGGTTTTATGGTCAATCATAAAAACTTGTTGTTGCTACCTCCGAATTTCAAATCAATATGAGAAATATCTTTTGCAATGACTCATATCATAATAATAATTGTTATGATATGAGTCATTGCAAAAGATTATTGTACTGTTAATAACAAATAAAACCAATATTGTAGTAACAGTTTGAAATAAGTTAGAATTAAGATCAATATACTGTTACGCAAGCCTAAATATACTACAAAACATCTTTTTTATGTAATACTAAAACACTGGACTACAATACATAGATACCAATACCAATACATAGATACCAATAATAATTTAGCACTTAATACTTACCATAAGTTCATTATCTAATGCACTAACTCGTGATTCAGGTAAATATTTACTTACTTTGTCATCGGTGTTAGTAATTGCATCGCTGTTTACATAGCTATCGTTGCTTATTGTAGTGGAATTAAGTTTGATAGTGTTTGTTTCATCCACTTTCTCCTTCAATAAAACGTGTGTGGTGATATCATCTACTTTACTTTCTGATTTATCGATATTTCCAGTATTTTCTTTCAGATCATTCCCAACATCTAGTGAAACTGTTTTTGTATTAGCTTTTAGGGTAATTTTATCATTTGCTTCAGATGAAGGTTCAAAGCGTTTAACAGTATCATTATTTGATACAGGTTCACTAATGTTGCCATCTAAATCTGAAATAGTAAAAAAGAAATGTTACATATACTTACATGTAAGTTATATTACTAACTATATGCTGAATTGATAAATTAGTAGGAATATCTTATTTACTAATAATAAAGGATAATGAAGAGAACAATGAAATTGTTTTTGTCTTGTTCTTATCACTGAATAAACAGCACGTGAATGGAAACATTTTCTTAAGAAAGGATGTGTATTTAATTTATCTCAGCAAACAATTGTTTTGCAAACTTTTTGTTTCAAAAATAAGACATACTTATCTATTGTTATGTAAGTATACTTTATTTCAACGCAAATCAAACAACTATTTCTTATTAATTACCGAAATATACTTTAAAAAATACAATGTTTAGCAAAAAAACATTACATATTCAATAATCATTATAATATTTTAATATACTGATATGAAGATAAACAAAAAAAAACATTATAGAATTTTTTTGTTTAATGTAACCTGCAGCCTACTAGTTGCATAATAAAAGTTAACCAGCGAGAAGCTTTTGTCAATATAGCACGAAAGAAATGACTTTATTGTAAGCGCTGATAAAACTGACTTGAAGCAATTTAACACATTTAAATTCGAAAAATTTAAGAAACAGTGTGAAGGCAGTGTTTTGAAAAGATTATCAACTAATTGCAGTAGGTAATTTGCTATGGAGTATGTTATTACCTTTAAATGAGATCCATTTCCTCTGATCTTTGTCCACATTGGTGTCTCTGTGTCTATGTAGAGCGGGCAGTGACATCAAATGTGACGGTGGATGGTAGTGTTTAAACTTCTCCGTCTTAGCCGCTTCTTGTATTGCGTGTAGCTTCTCTAAGATTTGCTTTAACTCCTGTAACAGATCGTTTATGTGAATGAGAATTTCATGGATCATCTATTTATTTTTTTACATCCTATGTGATCATGATGATTTTCCTGATTCTGTGGAAGATAGTACAAATTATGCAAGTGCATATAAACATTAAACATATCATCATGTTATCATATTATCATGTTATTTACTAATTATCATTTTTACAGCCTATATCAAAGACTTTGCGACGTTATCTTACTTATGACTTATAATAAGTGGTTTTCAGTATGTTTTGGATAAATTTGACTTAATGCGACCAAATTAATTAGGTCTACCATCTGTCTAGGAATCAACTTCTCTGATAGTAAGTACATAATGTATTACTTATATTTGAATTAATATTTACATCAACTAATTTACATAAAATGTTCACAACACACAATATATGAAAGAATAGGGTGGGTTGTTTTAAAATTATTCATTCATATCCTACCTTCGAATCATGATCAGTGATGTCGGCAGATGGCATATTGTCTGATGACGATGCGTTTTTTGATTGATCAGGGTCATGAAAACTAACTCCAGCTTTGTGACGCTTCATTGTTTCTGCAACAATAACAATATTATGTTCTCTGTATTACATAATTATTGTAAACAATTTTAAGGAATAGCTTAAAACCAAAAGCATATAAATTGGCTGTGCTAGGTACTAGTAACTAGGATGGTAGGATTTTCAGCTAAATCATAATAATATGTAATTTATGTAGGTATATTTATGAGTTTCTTTCCCACCAAGCCTGATCTTAATTTATTATATCAATGGATTTGTAAGGCCTGGAAAATATACCATTAAATTTCGTTTCTAAATTACAAAATAGCTTCCAAACTTGTAGGTACCTGGTCTATTAGCCTTCCCGTCTGTCTTCTGTAACTGCTGCAGCTTCTGTATCAGCATGGTGTCGTTCAGTAGGCCGAGTTTGTTCGCCTCGTAGAGTTCGTCGACCTCCTCAGACGAGTCGTCACCGATGTACGCGCACTCCTGCAAGTGCTTGTAGCCTTTTATCATTATCAGTGACGCGCCTGGAAAACTGAATAAGGATTCAGTGTGTATCTTCTGTGTAGGATTATGAACTTTTAGGTGATGAAAGATTAGAAGATTAAATGGAACAAAATTATATTTTTCGGTTCACATTGTTTTGAGTATGTACGTAATCATAATGTATACAATATAAATTATTTGTTAATTGCATATTATAATCATTAACAACAACATGATTAAGTAGTTTAAGTATTTATTCTGAAAGTAATAGTTAAAGTGTATATAGGTAAATACCGACTGAAAACATCAAATGTTGACGTTGTCTAGGCTGGTCGATAATACACTTGTTCATAGCTGTATTTAGTTCAAGTGGTGGAGACAGCTATCTACCTATCTATTTCATATATCCATGTTTATGATAAGATATAGAGCTGATCATTAGACGTATAACACTTCACTGTAACTTTATCATGATCTTTTTTATTACCTACTAAAATCGAGTGTTAAGTTTTAAGTTCATTTAGTTATTGACACACTAAGATAATGTGTTACTAAATACTAAAGTCTACAATCTAATAAAACGTTTTTATTAATACATGCGCCATGTATAATTACTACTTTTAAAATAATATTTTATGCAAATAATACATCAAACAAGAAGTGTCTTACCAAACCTAATCTAAAAAAAGCGGTTTTGATCTTACAAACAACTATGCACCAGGCGAAAATTATGAAATGTTTGCTAAGATATTGTACCCAATTGTCATTCTTACGATTAGTATGATTCTAATAGTACCCAAGCTTATACTGTTAAAGCTCTTGAACGTGCCCAACAAACAAAATTTATAGATGTCCTCAAGAGCGATAATCATCATTATTACCTCACACACGCCGACACCGTCACCGTAGACCCCTGCAGCAGGTAGAAGCCCCAGTATTCCTTCATGTCGTCCTCCAGCACCAGCTCCCTCGTCATCGACACCGGCACCAGCTCATCCATTAGCTCGGGTGGACCGGGCACCACGAACGCGTTGAACGTGGTATTCGAATTCACCACTTGTTTCTATAGGATTATGAGTTTATAGTGGTTATATTTCTTTGCAATATTTTACAGGACCGTCTGATAAATAATAATAATAATAATATCTATGGACTCTTCATACCACGTCAGTCTGGCCCCGCCGTGCTAAGTACCTGAAGGACTTGTGTTACAGGTACCAGACAACGGAAATATATTTAATAATTTTATACTATACATAATATTATATATAAGATTTTTATTATATAATACACATCCAGGCCCGGGAACATTGAAAACTTTTTGTTCCGTCGCGTCGGCGGGATTCGAACCCGCGACCCCCGGCTTGAGCTGCCACACACTTAACCAATTGAGCCACAGAGGTAATCGAGGTGATGAAATTGATCAAGCAGATGACAGACCTGTATAATTTGGCTGGCTTATGTCAAGCCGAAACGACAGATCACTAACTTGACTAGAGGTAGAGACCGACCAATAACGTAGGTCTACTATCTGCCTGTAAATCGTTTTCTATGATGGTATTTTAGTTTTCTGATAATTTAAGTTGATCCTATAACAAACCTCTTAGACATCAACTGTAATAAGTTCTTAACTACTTTTGTTCCTTTAATTCAAGGCCTTTAATCAATCAAATCAAAATTTTTTAGTTCAATCCTTTGTTTGGAGTTTAGAAATTACTTAAATCATATAGGTACTTATCCTGTGAAGACTTATTAATATAGAAGTATTCTTCTTTCATTACCTAACACTTCTGTTGAATATTTTTCCTAGTTCATGTGTAATTTAAGAAGCTTTATCAGCAACTTACAACTGTCAATATTATCAATAATGAGGCCAGTGCTTGCATAACCGACAGTAATCCGTGATAAGTTATCAGCTATCGCGTGATGGACACCGTAGACATGGTGGAGAAGTTCACTGACATTACTCATATTGTTGTAGCCAGAGTAGAAAACTTTAGTAGATTTGTGTGAAGAAAAGAATCATCAACAATTGACGCCGTTTGTGTCGGCGTTGCGCGTTGATCAATATTGATTTTTATGACGTCACAGTATTCACAACGCAAAAAAACTAGCTACTATGATAGTGTACTTAGTGGGACTTTAATATCATTGTTCGTATTTCTTGTATTTCACTGAATTCTTTTTTAATGAGTAATGTATTAACTTTTAATCTCATTTTTGTATGTAGCGTTTCGATATGGAGATCTTTGCGACCTCTGGATCAGAGAAGATCAGGTTTCCTCTGCATATTTATGTATAATTCTAGTTAAATAAACGAAGCATCTTACCTGACACCAAGTGGGTGAGATCTTGCTATCTATAAGGCGCATGTCTGTCATACTCATTGGGTACATCTGGCCAGAGAACACTCGATATCTGGAATACAAATGCTTACTTTAGATTTATCAGACAAGAGATATTTCAAGAAGGCTTAATAAATCCGGCAACTGGGCCCTAGAATGTATGTTATTGTATGTAATTTCAGATTCGTGGCTGGAACTAATGATAGCAAAAGAGACAATGTGAAACATTTTAAAAATCCTCACTTAAAATGCACATTGAAATTGATTGATTGACGTACCGCGAGTAGTTTAACTCCTACAGCTTCATCCACTCATGTTTTCATATAATATTATACTGGATTTTCTCTCTCGTGTTAGTTAATATTTAGGGAAACGTCAGAGAAATCTAAGAGAAAAGTATGAACTCCTCCTTGATCCAGGGTCACTATTAGCTATGCTATATTTATATCCCCACTAAAAGTGAACACGGTTGATTGATTGATATACATACCGCATGTAGAGCGGCACGAAGATGAAGACGCAGGGCAGCATAATGACCAGCGCCAGCAGCCGGCACAGCCGTATCGGTCCGCGGTAGCATGATCGCGCGCCGATGCCGGTCGATATACATACCGCATGTAGAGCGGCACGAAGATGAAGACGCAGGGCAGCCTAATGACCAGCGCCAGCAGCCGGCACAGCTGTATCGGTCCGCGGTAGCATGATCGCGCGCCGATGCCGGTCGATATACATACCGCATGTAGAGCGGCACGAAGATGAAGACGCAGGGCAGCATAATGACCAGCGCCAGCAGCCGGCACAGCCGTATCGGTCCGCGGTAGCATGATCGCGCGCCGATGCCGGTCGATATACATACCGCATGTAGAGCGGCACGAAGATGAAGACGCAGGGCAGCCTAATGACCAGCGCCAGCAGCCGGCACAGCCGTATCGGTCCGCGGTAGCATGATCGCGCGCCGATGCCGGTCGATATACATACCGCATGTAGAGCGGCACGAAGATGAAGACGCAGGGCAGCATAATGACCAGCGCCAGCAGCCGGCACAGCCGTATCGGTCCGCGGTAGCATGATCGCGCGCCGATGCCGGTCGATATACATACCGCATGTAGAGCGGCACGAAGATGAAGACGCAGGGCAGCATAATGACCAGCGCCAGCAGCCGGCACAGCCGTATCGGTCCGCGGTAGCATGATCGCGCGCCGATGCCGGTCGATATACATACCGCATGTAGAGCGGCACGAAGATGAAGACGCAGGGCAGCATAATGACCAGCGCCAGCAGCCGGCACAGCCGTATCGGTCCGCGGTAGCATGATCGCGCGCCGATGCCGGTCGATATACATACCGCATGTAGAGCGGCACGAAGATGAAGACGCAGGGCAGCATAATGACCAGCGCCAGCAGCCGGCACAGCCGTATCGGTCCGCGGTAGCATGATCGCGCACCGATGCCGGTCGATATACATACCGCATGTAGAGCGGCACGAAGATGAAGACGCAGGGCAGCATAATGACCAGCGCCAGCAGCCGGCACAGCCGTATCGGTCCGCGGTAGCATGATCGCGCGCCGATGCCGGTCGATATACATACCGCATGTAGAGCGGCACGAAGATGAAGACGCAGGGCAGCATGATGACCAGCGCCAGCAGCCGGCACAGCCGTATCGGTCCGCGGTAGCATGATCGCGCGCCGATGCCGGTCGATATACATACCGCATGTAGAGCGGCACGAAGATGAAGACGCAGGGCAGCATAATGACCAGCGCCAGCAGCCGGCACAGCCGTATCGGTCCGCGGTAGCATGATCGCGCGCCGATGCCGGTCGATATACATACCGCATGTAGAGCGGCACGAAGATGAAGACGCAGGGCAGCATGATGACCAGCGCCAGCAGCCGGCACAGCCGTATCGGTCCGCGGTAGCATGATCGCGCGCCGATGCCGGTCGATATACATACCGCATGTAGAGCGGCACGAAGATGAAGACGCAGGGCAGCATAATGACCAGCGCCAGCAGCCGGCACAGCCGTATCGGTCCGCGGTAGCATGATCGCGCGCCGCTGCTGATCTGACGGGATGGACGAGGTCGAGGGATGCCAGCTGTGTAAAAAACAACCATTACTAAAATTATAATTTATTTAAAATATCTATCCTATCCCATTGCTGGGAAAAGGCCTCCCCCAAGGTCTTCTATCTATCGCGTTCTAACGCTACCACAGACCAGACCGGCTTGTAGGCATCCAGTTCATCTCACTATCTATTTTGGAGCTTTCCATGGTCTCATAAAAATAAGAAGGAATGTGTGTTTGTTCGCATCGAATAGGCTTAAAAACTATCAGACCGATAATATGGTAAAGCGGAAATAGAGCGGCATCATGGCGGCACTACATGTGGAAATATTAAGTTAGTTCAAAACTGTCATGCTTCGACACAAAGACTTCGACAAAATCCGTACCGGTTTCGGGGATAACCTTTATGAAATAACGGTACTGAAGGGAGGCCTCTGCTTGCCTCACTATAGGAGTGGTGGATTTATGGACCAAAAACTCATTTTGCAATAGTGTCTATAAGTATTCATGGGCGGCTGCTATTGCTTGGCAGATTACTTATCTCTTGATGCATTTGAAAAAAGTTATAAAGTCACAATTAAGAAGTACTCACATTCCAAAGGCACTAGCTCCTGTGGATCCATGGTCCATCTGTCTCCAACATACTTCACTCACTCGCCAGTTGAAAGTCTCTGCAAAATGATGAGTATACGTCACAAAGTTCCACCGTTATGCTATCTACTAACCTAAATACGCACTGATAACTATAATTTTACATATTAATAGTAAATAAACCATTCGATAATGATGTCTGCAGCTATTATGTTATTACTTAATTAGGTGTTTCTACCCGGTAAGTTAAAGTCTTTTGTCATTTATGCACGTTTGTTAAATTTTAACAAAATAATATTGTTTCTTTACATATTTTGCTTTCAAACCTTTTACTGATTAATTGTTTTAAATATGTCCTTAAAAATATGTTATGATGTAAAAGTATATTTTCTTCCAAATGTGTTATGTAATATTTAAGTTACTACTAGCTGTCCCGGCAAACGTTGTTTTGCCATATAAAGTATTTCGATTTTCGCCCATATTATTTTATTGAAGTGACTAAATAAGCATGTCACCATGGCAACGTCCATCGCTATCCCGTCGCACAAACAATGGTTGCTGTCAGTCTCGAGTTGTAATAATTTACTATTATTTATTCAACAAATGCACTTATCAATATAAAAAGTCCATCATCATCGCGATCATCATTTTGATATAACCCCTACCACAGAATATAATATTATGTATACTCATATTAGTAGTACCAACCCCTACGAAAAATCAGTTGTGTTATAATTTTGAAGTGTCTGTCTGACTGTGGGTATACCTGTCGTCGCATTGGAGTATCCAGACGGTTTGGCTGATTTAAAACGTTTTTTTGGAATCAGATATGATCGACTGTTCCTACATCATCATCGTCAGATCCCTCACTGCTGGAATATTAGGATCTAGCTACCTGGTTTTTATTAATAATTTCGAACTTCAACACGCAGCAGCGAAATTACCGAAAGCAGGTTTAGTCTTTAGAGCTGCAGTAGTGGTTTATCCATACTAATAATCTATATCTATACTTGATCTTTATCTTATATTATATAAAATTCTCGTGTCACAATGTTAGTCCACGAACTCCTCCGAAACGGCTTTACTGATTTTTACCAAATTTTATATGCATATTCAGTAGGTCTGAGAATCGGTTACTGGTTACCTTATATATTGATAAGTGCATTTGTTGAATAAATAATAGTAAATTATTACAACCTGAGACTGACGGCGACCATTGTTAACTTTGTGCGACGAGATAGCGATCGACGTTGCCATGGCGACATAGTTATTTAGTCACTTCAATAAAATAATATGGGCGAAAATTAAATACTTTATATTATGGCAAAGCAACGTTTGCCGGGACAGCTAGTCTTCTTCTTATATATAAAAATGGATTTTCAAATGTGTTAGTCGCGCTAAAACTCGAAAACGGCTGAACGGATTGGGCTGATTTTAGTCTTAGAATATTTGTAGAAGTCCCGGGAAGGTTTTAAAGTGACACGAAGTTCACCGGGGCTATATATATAATATAAAAATATAAATAAAATAAAATATAATATAAAAATTTTCAAGATTTTCAAATGTGTTAGTCGCGCTAAAACTTGAAAACGGCTGAACGGATTGGGCTGATTTTAGTCTAAAATATTCGTAGAAGTCCAGGAAAGGTTTTAAAGTGACACGAAGTTCACCGGGACACATAGTATAATAATATTATAAAGCGGAAAAGTTTGTTAGTTTGTTTGTTTGTTTGAACGCGCTAATCTCAGGAACTACTGGTCCGATTTGAAAAATTCTTTCAGTCTTAGATATTCCATTTATCGAGGAAGGCTATAGGCTATATTTTATCATGCTGAAAATAATAGGAGCGAAGAAATAGAGGAAAATGTGGTAAAAACGTGGGAAATTATTTGAAAGGGATTATTTGAACGCGCTAATCTCAGGAACTACTCCGATCCGATTTAAAAAACTATTTCAGTGTTAGATAGCCTATTTATTAAGGAAGACTATAAAATATATTTTATCACGCTAAAACTAATAGGAGCGAAGAAATAGAGGAAAATGTGGAAAAAACGGGGAAAATTATTTGAAAGGGCTTATTTGAACGCGCTAATCTCAGGAACTACTGGTCCGATTTGAAAAAATCTTTCAGTGTTAGATAGCCTATTTATCGAGGAAGCCTATATGTTATATTTTATCACGCTAAGACTTATAGGAGAGAACAAATAAGAGGAAAATGTGGAAAAAACGGGGGGAAAGTATTTGAAAGGGCTTATCTCACGAACTACTGGAACAATTTTTCTGTTATTTGGCACAGATAAGAAGTAGACCACGTGGAGGATTAAAGGCTATTTTTTGTAGACGAATTTGTCTGTGAAATATCTAATTTACGCGGCCGAAGCTGCGCGGAACGTCTAGTAATATAAATGCAAAAGTGTATATCTGTCTGTCTTATCTCGCGCCCAAACCGTTAAACTGATTTTGCTAAAATTTGGTATGGAGATACTCTGCGTCTCAATAAAGGACTAATTATACTTTTTGTCCCGGAAAAATGTACGGTTCCTGTGCAATAAACGAATTGTGGCCATCATCTGGATAGAAATAAATCGCTGTAGCCAGGCAGATTATTTGAAATACTTTTAATCTTTATCTATCAGGTAATATCAAGTCTAGCCGCATATTTATACATTCCGCATTTGCCCCACACAATACAATCATCCACTAATAAACCGTAAACAAATTAGCCATGCGATTTGATAATGATAACGAGTGACGAGAGCTGAAATATGTCAAACCAGTTGGCACTGGATAAACCAGTTAAAATAAAAACAAACAACGAATCTGCCGGTAGGTATTGATATTAAAAAATATTGTATAAATATCCGTTATATGTATATTATCGCCAATAACAATCCGTTACCAAAATTTTTAGAAAAAGGACTTTGTAATATCTTACAGAGTCCTTTTTCTAAAAACGTAGATATGCATAGATTCTAGAAAGTTAGGTATAAAACAAACTTTGTGCGTTATAAAAAAATAATAAAATATAAGGCAAGTTATAAGCTCTAAAGCCCGTCACAGACTTAGCTATAATATATAATATTAACCCTTAACCACCTGCCATACGTCTCACAGACCCCGCTGATATTATTTTTGTTATATTTTTGCCAGCGCAAAAATATTGTCTCGACTTGTTGGCTTTTGTACCTTTTCCCTGCGCCCCTAGCTATCGCCCAACGGCTCGGTGAAATTAGGCGTGCATGCATTTAACTTGTAAAGACTTGTGGGGGTCTGAGTGACCCCTGTCAGGTGGTTACGTAAGTTTTTTCGATTGTAATTTTTTATTGTTTTGGAAATAATGGCTCTAAATTAAATTCTTATTAAGCGTTGGTTGGACCAAGGCCTGACAAATGATGAAAACATACTGAACGACGAATGCAGCGATGTGGACCCAGTCAAAATTAATCATATTGTATTGGAAGATAGGTCATAGTGGAGTGTCTGATTCCGAATGCGAAGAGCCAACTGTAGTGCAAAGAAGCTCTCCATCACAAAGTGATATTCCTTTGGAAAGTGCCCAAGAGTTTTCATTTGACGATGATGTACCATTAGCGAAAATTCGATCTAGATCTAGGAAGAATGATTATTTTGGCAAAAATTACTTGGTTGATCAGCTGCCCTGCCTGAAATTGCGCTCTAGTGAACCTTCTGTGCAGCTACATAGACAAAAGGTTGAAAGCAGTTACATGTTTATGAAGTAACTGGCTGAACAGTTTACGAGATCGCTTAGGGCACGTTGTGAAGGTAATGTGAAGTACTAACGTGATAATATGAAGAATCCATCAGATAAACTTGATCCTCCAGCAAATATCCCATACTGCAGCACTGATTAAGAGTGATTGGCAGTTCGTAAAAACTGTCCCACTTACGAATATTAAAAAAACATAAAACACAACACATGTGTTTTGAATGCAAAGCTCCTATTTGCCTCGAATGCTCAGACAAGATCTGTCTTCACGGCCCTTAAAAAACTCTAAGTTTGGAGCCTGCAATTTTGTAGAATTAGTAACTATAATGAGTATTAGTATTTTTTTAAAGTTCCTTGGTAGTTTAATTATATAAAAAAACGTAAGAATAATTTCTTATCAATTTAATAATTTTTTTTAGAAATTGTTTTCTGAAAGTGTTAGTGGGGAAGCCAAAAATACGAGGTTGTACCAAATATGCTGTATTATTTGATAAATATTGTTGAAATTCATGTTTTATTTTTAAACTAAAGAGTTTAACAGTGCCTAAATACAATGTTTTAAATAAATATTTGTATCCCCCCTTTTATTTATAGTTATCGTATGTTTATTAGCCGGGGTCCCACAGACGTAAGGCAGGTGGTTGTGTGACAATTATATGTGGTAGGTGGTTAAGGGTTAATATATTTATAGCAAGGCATATTATTCTATACTAAATCCACATGTCACAGAAATATATATTATAGCTGAGTGTGTGGTCACGCGAAAATTAGTATAGAAAATATATATTAATATACCTAGCTATAAACATATTAATATATATTATAGCTAGGTCTGAGACGGGCTTAAGACTGTGTAATTGTTTTGAATTGGAAACTAAAGCCTTTTTATGAGTAGAATTGACAGGAACACTAGGTAACACCCGCAACTCCGTTGCGCCAAAATTCGGTTATAGCGCGGGAACCATACCTACATCTTTTCGGAGTAAAAAGTATCCTAAGTCCTTTCCCGGGACTCAAAGTATCGCCAAACTAAATTTCAGCAAAATGGATTTAGCGGTTTGGGCGTGAAGAGGTTTAAACAGACAAACACACTTTCACATTTATAATATTAGTATGGATTAAGCTGTTGTACCTTATTTCTGTCGTTCATTATATGAGATCCATCCATCCGGTCATAATATGAGATTTAAGTTAGTATAAAGATCTCTACTTTCTCTTGGCTCTTATTTCCCAAGAGCTATGGATGGTTGAAGATTTTCCTCCCCACGATAAAAGTACCTACCACTTGGGTAGGTACTTTTACCGTGGTATACTTTGACTGAATTTGATGAAATTTCATGAGATAGGAATTAGTTTAATCACGTAGAAAGTTACAGTACCCTAGCAAAACACAAATTTCGGCGCGAACGAACGAACAGACTAGTAGAAATGACTAGTACAAAATATTCTGTAACAATTTACAATAACTTGTCTATCCAGTATCTATAGTAATCATACTTATTATTAATGCGAAAGTGTGTCTGTCTACCCCTTCACGCCCAAACCGTTGAACCGATTTTGCTAAAATTTGGCATAGAGAATCATTGAGTCCCGCAAAAGGACATGTAGATGCTTTTACTTTCGGAAAAATGTTCCCGCGCGATAAACAAATTTTAGCCCAACTGAGTTGCGGGCATCATCTAATTAAGTTTAATCACGCGCGTGCCATGTGTTGTAATGTGTACACATTGTATCATTAGGTGTAGTAAATTAGTTCATACTTACATAAATATTTAATTCAATAATGATTCATTAACTTATCAATATTGTTTGTTTCTCCTGTGGTAGAATTAAGTGGCGCAGGGCTTTTGAGTTTTGGTAGTCATTATTTTGTCTCGATAAATAATTTAGGCCATTATAGAGCTTTAATTTTTGTCTTGTTATAGAATTCTTAAATACTCTTAGTCCTTACTACTTTTGATAAAAAACCATTGTTGCAAAGCCATGATAGTTTACCATAACAGCATAGCATAGCTATCGTTTATTGGCAATCACAGACGAATAATATGCTGAACATGTTCGCTTGTATTGGTGAATAATGGGCCAACGTAGAGCCACGTAATAGTTTTCAAAGCTACGGTGCAATGCAGATGTAGAAATCAGTTTTTTTATAAAAATTCCAAAATGGACCAATGCAGCAATGTTCCCAAGTTTGTCACGAATGTCGAATCACAAATCACAATGCAATATACAGGGTGCAATTAAACATTCCTGCCAAATTTTGATATATTGATCCTTGATAAAAATAAAAATACACGTATTTTTTCTTTTATGATCACTCAGTACGAAAGTCTTAAGAAATAGCCTCCGAAAGTTATCCTAAAAAAAACACTACAATTAATGGACACTACGCGTCGCCTGCGCGTGACGTGCCCCCGCGCGCGCGCTTCGCCCCGCGTCACCCCCGATCATACCCACGCCGCGAGTGAGCATTCTGCAACGATTTTAAATGGGATAAAATATGTCAAAAATAACAAAAAAGAACATCCATTTTTTTTGTTAAATGGATTCTCCTAATGATACCTAAGCCCTGGAAAAAGTTTGGCAGGAAGGTTTAATTGCACTCTGTATATACTGATGCAGAAATCCGAAACATTTATGGAAATTCGAAAAATAAACATTTGATAATGTAAGATAAGCTATAAGAACATAGGCGTAATGAAAGAATTCTTTAAGGTGACGCCGCGTTAAAGTAAAAAACTGTGTTGGATAGTAGTATAATAGGTTTTAGATTGCTTGTTGGCCGGCCTCTCATAGAAAACAAGCAATAGAACAGCAAAAAATGGAAAGAGCGTAGCGACAAAATGGTTTTTGTCGCGTAATTTAAAAACCATAAATACATTTCATATATGCTATGGGTAAATTAAAATGTATGCTTGAATCAATCTTTGTACAAATTTTGAAAGCTTAAATCACTCTCCTCTGTTGGCAAAATAGGAATCCCTTTTTTTACAGAGGTATTTTTGATTGATTATTCTGTGTTATAAAAGTTGACCAATCGTGTTATGCTATGGGTAATTCAAAGACAAAGACATGATGAATACTGACAATGAACTTTAATTTCTTAGATTTAGATTGCTGCGGAAAATCAATATGGCTACAGCCAAATTATCAAGGCGTCGCCTTAAAATGTTCATTTTTGTTGTGCTGGCATTTGATTCACTGTTTGTTCATTCATTCGGAATTTTTCATTTCAAGTGATTAATCTTAGCACAGGAGTTTGGCGGGCATGTGAAAGAGTGCTGTCGTGTTTTTGTATTATTTTCTAAAATTGTGTTAGCTGGGTTTTTAATGTGTAATATTGGTAGAATATTAACCGTTAGATATTCGTGTTCATGCACAAGTGTAGGAAAGTGATGTAATATTCAGAAACGTGCTATTTTGTGTTCCCTCCAAAACTCCATCGAAAGTTTCAGTAAAGCGTCTACCACTTTACTGAATCGACCGACTTGACCCCTTGACTGTATTGACTTTTACTTAGACTTTGACTAGACTTTAGACCTGACGATACATGAAAACGATGATGAAAATTATAATAGGAGGAATATGGTTTTCCCGCCATATTCCTTACCTTTTTACCTTGTCTGTGGCACAACATACACATCCTTTGTGTCAAGTTGCCAAAAAAGAAGAAAAAGAAAGAATCTTAGCACAGAATGAAAATGACTATAATAGAAATGAAGCATGAAGTCGTAAGAGGTAACAGCCGAATGAATTCTGATATATTTTAAATCATTTGAATACAAATTATATCAATTTATTATTAAATTATGTAGAGTATTTTGATGAGCATTATCTTTATAGATGACCGAACAACGGAATATCATTGATATTCTGTTCTTCCTAGCCAAACGGCAAAGGTCAAAATATTGTATTTTGACCTTTGCCGTTTGGCTAGGAAGTTTAACAAATGCCGTCTGTTTAATATTTAATATTATATTAGTTTGATTTTTCGATTCGTTGATTCTTTTATGACATAATATTATCTTGGAAGTGCTTACTTTGTATTTGACTCTTTACTTTCTACATAAAATTGACTTATTAAAACTGTAATAAACATATTAGATACACATAACTTTGTTTAATATCGAAACAAACAAAGGAATACATTGATGCCTATACATGAAAAATGTACGGTATCTGCGCGATCAACCTTCTTTTGTATTTGATATCTCTATGCAAATTCCAATAATAATAATATTAAGTAGACAATCAGACATGGTAGACGTACAATAATATAATCATATTTAATATTTTATTGGATAAAATCAATGAACTATATAATCTTAATATTAGGGCATAAAATAAAGTACTTATATTATAAATATGAGATACCTACTTTATATTATTCACTTTATAGTCCTTTATATTATCACTGAGTCTCACAGCACGGAACTTTTATAATAAAGAATTATTAACAATATTATCGCATCGTTCGGTCTCTTCTTGATAATAAAGTCGACTGAGTTTAGAATTCTTGATTGTGCGTTATCACAGCTTTGTAAGGCTGTGTATACACTGTACACTATACATGCGACTGCACGAGGCAGACTAGCATAGCAGTACAACACTGTTATAATCGTTAAACAATTATTATTGGTATTAAGTATATAATTATAATATTATGTATAATATTATGTCATTATAAAATATGTTTTCAATAGAATATTTAACACATTACGACGATTTTGATTTGTTTTAAATATATTATTACTTATTATTATTATTATATTATTGTGGTCTAGCCCAGATTTGCATCTATACAATAAAATATAGATTTCCCTTTTAAATTACTGTTTTTGATGTTTGGGTTGAGTACCTAGTTTAAATTCCCTCCTGTAGCCTCCGACTTAGAATAAGTTTTTTATCTATAGTCTCTCTTGTTTTGTATTTGTTTTATATTGGTGTCCATTTGTTTTAAATTTTAGTTGCTATGGAGTGAAGTTTGGCTTCTCTCAGCTCTCGCCGGCAGCCATTACAGTCCCGTCCCGAAGCCTTCAGGGAAAGGGCACTGCAGACTCGCCTTCGCCTATTAGCACATTGCTTCCCAAAACTTTTGAAACTATTGTACTATTAGAAATAATACAACTATCAAATATATACTATTATAATACAATAAACAATATTGGAATTAAGTTAAGAAACAACAAAACAATCTTTTCTCATTCTCTTCGAATGTTTTTTACCGATCACCGTTGTATTATCCGTAAGAAACCGCTCGAAGAGGTGATACCACCAAAATGAATTGTTCGATATTGTCCAAATAAAGACTAAGTTATATAACATTTACTTACAAGTTACAACTAAGCCGACGCAAGGCGTTTTTATGGCGATAATGTGTCGCTAGCCTAGAAATATTAATAGATTACAAAATATTGTTATGGGTTTGGCTCTTTTTCCTCGTGTTTATTATTGTACCTTAAGGACTCTCAAAACAGGTTCGTTTTAATAATATTATTGATCGAAAAAGGTAACTAAAAAATATAATTGAGCTTGCTTAGAAAATATACATAACCTGTCAGACTTATTGACTATTGTCTATATTATCCCACCAAAACATGAGTACTAGAGAAATAATCAGCTACTAATTGGATTTATTGGGTACCATCGGCCACATACGTCGTTACATATTAAAACACTTTACGTGTAAGTATGAACACCTCCCAATATGCAGTTTTATATAAGTTTCTATTGTGCTTATTGCCAAGCTACTATAATAATTATAAAATGAAGAAATCTATTGATACATTTACTGAATGTTGATTTAAATTACAAAATAAGTTGAAGGCTTGGCTTGAATGTGATCTGAAAACTTTTTACGACAGAAGTATTGAATAGCTATGCAATATTTTCCTTGGCTCCTTTTACATATTTTCATGTTTTGGTGGGATTTCATTTCTTTTTTGAAGGTTTTTTTTTTTCTTTTCTTTTCAGGACACGTAATAACTTTTCTGTACTTAGCTTAGCACCCATTCCCTATCTCCCTTATACTTTTTTTTATTCTATAGGTTGACAAGGTAATGTAAATACTTCTGAGTTCTGAGTTGATTATTATATTCATATTATATAAATGACTCTTAAGCTAATACTTGAAAGTGGTCATTTTTTATCTTTACCGTTGAATACATAGCAGCACTGTTGTAAGCGTCTCGACGTTCCTCGCAGGAAAGGAGCACACCTTATTTCATGTGATGACTTAAAACTCCCATAATAATTGTATCGAGCAAGTAAGGAGTGTATATCTCAGTACTAATTAGTGATCACATTTATATTTAAGTGGAATTCAATTATTGTTTCATTATTAACGTTGTTAATTTTATTTTTTATTTAATTAATGCCATTTCATTAAGTTCATAACTAACTTAAAGCCTTTTGTACGTCAAATAAATATGCAGTCGAAACTCATACTATTCTTGCAAAGTTACAAACATAAAAATCTTTTATTTTATTTAATAAATTATTATATTATTACCTATTTATATTATTTTTCAATTTCACGGGGCCCTATTATTAATAAGTCTTCGCTGTCCGTCCGTCGTACATCCGTATGTCACCACTCACCAGGCTGGATCTCGAGAACCGCAATAGCTAGATAGTTGCGATTTTCCCAATTATGTATTTCTGGTGTCTTTATAAAAGCTAATAGTCCAATCAAAATAAAATAAATTATTAAAGAGGGGCCTCATACAACAAACACGATTTTTCCCATTTTTGCGCTATATCCATAATGGTAACACTAAGGTTTTTGAAAATTTCAGGAAACGCTCATTTGTATGTTAACTTTAATAATTAATAATAAAAATTAAATAAACTTATTATTTAAGGGGGGCTCCCATACAACTTTACGGTACGGAACCGGCATTACATCATGAATAATTTTTGAATGCCTTTGAATGTTAATAAAAAAGTGAAAACTGAAAATTCTTGAATTTTTTCGACGGTGATCTCTTCTAAGCCCTTTTAAAAAAAACTGCGTTTTTATGTTAATATTAAAATGGTGACTATTAACAAATTAGGAAAAGCATAACAATTAAACAAATGGTGATAATTTATTTTTGTTGACGGATTCTTGTTTATTGATATGTCTACTTAGTACCAATTTTTTTTTATTCCTTAATATTAATATTTAATCAATTAAAATAATATGTTTTTAGTTCACGTGGCAGATTGCGGCAAATCACGCGAAATGCGAACTATGCGTTTTTAACGTTACTTTCGCCGCTCAATTCAAGTTATAAAGATTGTTGATAAAGTTCCAAAAGTTAGGATTTATTTAGGAAATTTCTTGCTCTTTAAGAATCATCATTCAAATCATTTTCAAATTTTGACTATCTCAAATAGTTTATGAAATATTAAAAAAACCAAACCCTTCTTTTTTTGTTTACTTTATTGTTTATAACTTTTGCATTTTTTTTCAGCCCCTCTTGGAATTTTGACAGAATGCTCTAGATGCTATTCCGAGTCGAATGAAACCGAAATCATAAATTTCGGTGCATGAGATCAGGTTCCGAGGAAAATGGCACTTGTTACTCAGACTACCTTAGAATTTTGATGATCTATATGTCAGTGAGTGATAAAATGTAGTAACTTTGACCATCCGTAACTCCTAAACTATTTATTGAAATATCATGTAATTTGGAGGTTAAGCTAGTTTTGATACTTGCTCCTAGTGACCGAAATTTTAAATACCTAGCTTTGTTAACATCGAAGATAAAGGGGGTGTGAAATAACCACGAACCGCTTCGAGAAAAGTATGGTACGGCCGTGCCTTTGCTAAAAAGCTTGGCTGGGGCACTGCCGTGCCCCCAGATATTATTATGTTCATAATAGGTTACAAGTACATAATATCTGTATTTTTCTAAGTAGTACTGTCTGTCTGGTGGCATTTTGTTTGAATTTTTGTCTGTGGCGATCGCTCGCAGTAGAGATCGGAAAGCCTACAGATTTAAGAAATTTACATCGTCTATTAGATTTTAGAAATCGGGCACTAGACAATCATTATTTCCCAGTTATCTATAAAGACGAAGAAATTTTTTATACCCTAATTAACCGTGGTCGACCATCACACTTACAGCTGTTAATCAGTTGCGACAACTTCCCTTTCCGCAAACAAAAGTAGTGGTAGCAACACAAGGTCACTTTTTACTTTCGGAACAAATAACTGGAACCAAATTCAAAACTTTTCAGAATTCTGCACCAGAGTCTTGGTTATGTCGGTTCTCCTACCACAAATAATTATGCTCGTAAGTCGCTTGTCTAACATAGATGTACTGTATACTCCATTACATTAGAATTCAGATATTGTAAGCTCTAGCTAGCCTCTAGCTTTTTTTCCACTGAGAAACCATCTGGCTGTACGATATGATGCTTTATACTTTTGAAAAGAAAATATTATGTAACAATTTGGAACTGTAATGATTGTAATGTAGTTTCTTAGAAATTACATTTTTGGAATTTGCCGACTCTACCTATCATCAGTTATCTCGCCAATGCAGCTGATGTTTATTTATTGTGGAAACTCAGAATCCCGGATCACCCCGCCCCGGGGCCGTGATTGGCTGCTCCACGAAAGCAACTGGCCAATCGGAGCCCATCTTTGCCACCCCTATTTGAAATTGGAATAATCTATGAATTTTCATCAGTCGCTCTCTGTACGTTGTGAACAAAGGATCGCAATAGTTGTTAGTGCATTGGTGATGATTGTGTGCTTCTAATTTAGGTGGTGATCAAAAATCTATATGCCAACCATTACTAATATTACAGGAAGTCAAGGTTTGTATTATAAAAAATGTGTTAAGAAAAAAACTAAATTAAAATAGTGCATTATATATCATCAGCAAATTAGCATCTCAAATAGATAACTTTTTTTCTTTTCTCAATTTAATGCTTGTGGTATAGAAATAGACCAAAGTAAATGTAGAGCTTGTCTAATCTGAAATGAAGCGCCCCACCATTTCAAAGTTGATATAAATAAAACATTTTTGTACTGTGAATACGAGGGAGGGGCGCGTCTTTCAAGTTAGATAAGCTCTAACATAGATACTGGCAAAAATATAACTTTTGATCAAAACAGTTATTTACTATCATACCAAATAAAAATTAACTACTACCTAAATATCCAGGGAATAAAATCAATCAGCTCTACAGGTAAATAAGAAAATGTGTAAGAGCATGAGTCCTTGAAGCACTCCAAACCAGACAAATTCCTAAGCTTATGAAAGCTGTAACTTTCATCGTAACATATTGTGTACAATAAATAAATGATTTATAAATAGAAATTGTAACAAATGGTGACGTTAAACATAGCACATCCCGTTGATAATGCATATCCGCTACAATTTAGTCACTTCTTGGAATGAACTAAATTTGTCAGTACAGTCAAAAGCTTTGTTGGAATCATAACGATTATATTTGTCTAAAAAAGTGTAGTGAGATAATATTAATCTTTATGGTAGGACAATCAAAAGTTGACCACGAAGACCATAGTAATTATTAAAGGTAGAAAAACGGAAAAAAGTAATAATGTTACTTCTGGATGCAAAAAAAAATCCAACAATGCGATACTTAACAAAAATATTGTTTATCAAACTGACCGAAACTATAAGGGTTCCTTGTTGACTACGGAACCCTAAAAAGTATTGTGTTCTCGTGAAATACTGTAATATGACTAGGCACATAGACTTTTAGACCAAAAACTAGTTCTGCTAAGTCAATAATGTTGTTAATTATTGTGACAGGCTATCAAAACCCAATGGCGTCAGATCAGGAATCGTGCTCCGACGAGGAGCCTGACAGCGAGATGCTCAGTGATGATCTGTGTCTACCTGACAGTGATGATGATCGACTCACATCGAGGAACCTATCGGTAAGTTTAGATTTATGGCATTAAAATACCAACTTACAGGTTATCTAATTTAGAGTAATTTTTAAGCTATAAAGAGTTTGTTTGGACGTACTATTGTTCATGTCCAATGCTCTTCTTCTTATCTAATGCTCGATTCAGATGAAAGCCTGGAAAAACTTTCATGATCATTTACTTAAGAAGACGGGACACTATTTACTGCAAAGTTTATTTTATTAATTGAAGCTGCTAATTAAAAAATATGATCACATTTTAATTTCGACTATATACGAGTATTATTCATCATTGACAATTAATTAGCGTGCATTAAATCTAAAAAGATCCAAGAGACAGGATTGTTTATATACATTAAATTGTTATAAAACTTTGTTTTCTATTACGGAAACTCAGGACTAAGTAAATCTTTTTAGGCGCAGACATCATTTCATTTCAAAGTACATTCCAGAGCATACCTGACGATATACCGATGAATTCCTGCATCCTCCGGCCACCTCGGAAGATGTTCACCAACTGCCGCGAGCGTTGGCGTCAGCAGAACGTCAGTGGGGCCTTCGCAGAGCTTCGACGACTGGTGCCAACACATCCACCAGATAAGAAGCTGTCCAAGAATGAGATCTTGAGAATGGCTATCAGGTAGATGTTTTTTTTAAACTTTCGCGTTGCATTATAATTTAAACTTATTAATCGTGTTCACGTGACCCTCGTCCCCACGTCCCTCGTGACCACGGCCGTTGCAACACGGCCGAAACGTCGAGAAAAACAACGATGTCAATACTGGATATGGCGTACCATCAAAACTGTAGCAATGTTTTTGCATGAAAAATGTGTATAGAGAAAATATTGTCGTCCTTTTTGTCTTACAGTAATAGCTTATACTACTTTTTCTTTCACTCATTTTACGTTTTTAATGCATATTTTACGTAACCAATGCATTAAACACGTCCGACTATCACCGCGCCCTATGGCACACTACTCACAGATGAGTGAGCTCACTCATTTCGAGGGTGACACATTTTCGCGCTGACGATTGTTCCTGATAGTCATTAAATTTATTAATCGGGACTATTCTAGTAGTAATGTGCTACTACGAGTACATACTTTTTCTCTATTAGAAAAGGCATTCCATACATTATGCCTTTTCTATGGTGGTAGGTCTAGTAAATAGCCCCTGGGACTTGTCATAGATGTAACTACACCAAAAGCGTTAAACACCTCAGTAATGTTAGGTACATTACTCACCACGTCATGGTTATTGTATTTTTTAACCGACTTCCAAATCTCCTTCTTGGAGGCCATTTATTATTCGGCTGTGGATATTTTTATTTTTGTATGTTCAACGATTACTCCGCCGTTTGTGAATTGATTTCAAAAATTTTATTCATTAGATTCTAGTAATCACCTCTCGTTTGTATTATTATTTTGTCTTCGTTACATTGTGGTTACGATAACTTTCAAATTTCGCCTCCTTTCAGGTACATCGGTCTACTCTGCGAGGTATTAGAGTGGCAGAAGAATCACGGTCTACTGACCAACAAAGAGAACTCCGGTCTGGCTATAAAATGCGAGCTACCGTTGAGCCCAACATCCAGGCGTCTTCGCCAGAAAAGACCGTACGACGATGAATTGAAAAGACCACTCCACGAGGGCGACTTCATCAGATACGGAAACGAAGAGAACGAGGAGGTCTTCAGGAAATACCAAAGACTGCCGCCGAAAGACTATTTGTTTGGAAAAGACCATTTGAAGATGTTGAGAGGCCCGTATATTCTGCCGAGATGGCGACAGATGCCACTACGGAATGTTACAGGAGAAAGAAACGGTAATAACCTGCTGATGATTGCACCGGCTAGCAAAGAAGACGAGAAGAATTGTAAAGATAAATCGGATAAAGAAAAGTAACTGTCTGAAGTTGCAATTGTTTAGGAGTTGGCTCTCAATAATTATTCACTAGAACTTACAGTTCCTTGAACAGTGAAGTTATTTTACCTTGATTGGAATAAGGATGATGATTTTACTTCTAATGCCAATTATATTAGGATCTGTGTTAAATAAACTACAGCCTAAACTCTACGAGGTAATATAGGCTCTATAAAATTAATATCTCTAGAATAAGGTTATTTTGTTAGGGCCTGTTTCACCGCTTCCTGATAAGGCTATCCACCACTTAATTTGACAGATGGAGTATGGAAAATCTGTCAAATAACCCTATCGGGCACCTTATCAGGAAGCGGTGAAACAGGCCAAGATCTGGCCTGTTTCACCGCTTCCTGATAAATAGTGTTTTAAAATAACTGTGCCATATTATTCTAAGAGACAAGTGATAAGCACTAGTCTACACTCTACATTATATTTAGTTATATTATATCATTCGTTAATTTCTACTTATTTTACTTGCCCTTTGTATTATTGTCGACTATTTAAAGGGATTGCCTTGTTTATTACAATTTACAATGCAACAGATATGTCTGAGATAGCACATAAACAAATACGATTCAATGCATTATAACGTTAATAAAACAACTAGGTGGTGTTTATTGTTATGTATCACATTGTGATTATCTGATTAACCGACTGTTCCAGGAGAATTATGATTTTCAGGTGTGTACCTACTGTGTAACTATGTACAGCTTGGCAAAAAAGAGTGCGTTTAAATGAGGGCGCTTTTCTGTTATAGTTCTTGCAATCTACGAGTGCGCGGCGCCCTTAGTTGTGTGAGTGACCATATCTATACACGCGTAGAGCTTGTCTAATTTGAAATGATGTGCCCCACCACTTCAAAGTTGATATAAATGAAACATTTTTGTACTGTGAATACGAGGGAGGGGCGCGTCATTTTAAGTTAGACAAGCTCTACATGGTTCGCTCGCTACTGACTGCTCCGTCGGGTACGCACACTAACGAAAATGTCTATTCGCATTTCCAACTACAAATAAAGGCTACGCGCACTGGTAGATTGCAAGAACTTTATTATAGGCAACCCCACGCTACGCTTGAATGCACTTTTGAAACAAAATGTACTGAAAAGTACTGTAATGTTGCTATGAATAAAAATTCTGTCATAGTGCCACACTTTTTGACGTGATAACGTCTTATAATTCGATATGGGGTGCGCGCACGAAAAACTTGACAGTTCATGCGGCGTTACCTCGCTCTGAGGCGTTCCATTTAAGGCTTGAAGTGCAAGCAAGAGCGCGGAACGAGCGACAAGGAAGCACAATCGGCCTTTGCTTTCGGCAGCGTTCGACATCCGTCTCTCTCCTAAGTCCTATTGAGTGAGCGATGCGTCTGCGTGGACAGCTGCTATATTATTATATATAATATAGTACATTTACATGTTTTTTAAAGAAAGCGAAAAGTAATGTATTGCCGCCGCGTGGACGCGATCCTGGAACTTGGCGCTGTGATATCTAGCTTGTCCCGCTGGGCCAACAAGACGCTGACGGAAGTGCTGCAATTGTCGATATCTTGCTACTCGAAGTTGGTAGTGAGGTGACACTTGTAGTAACTATTGTTTTGGTTTGCAGTTCAAAGTCTAATGTACACATACACGCCCTAAAGTAAGACTTTGTTTCGGTACTTAACCTGTATCTTAAGGATAGTTGAACGTGACAACGTCATACGTTGTCACGTTCAACTATCGTCAGTAAACCGACTTTACAGACAACCGTTAATATTTACATCAATATAACATACAGTAGAAATTGATTCATTGGTAGATAGCAGATCTACGTTATTTGGTAGATTTATGTTAACTCAATATTGATCAGGGTCTGTCAGGTAAGTTTGACATAATGCGACTAAATCGCATAGGTCCGTCTTCTGCCTATGAATCAATTTCTCTGATAGTACATTCGGTACAATAATATTGTGTCCGCAGTCGTGTTTTATTAACTCTTTGTTTATGCAGATTGAAATCGGTTATTTGGAAAATTAAATAGCAATTGTTGTTTTCAATGTTATGTCTAAAATTTTATAGGGCGCTTAATATTTAACAACGTTTTGTAAAATTTATATTTACTTTCATTTAGTAATATTTTTGTTAATTATTAATAATATTAAATAAAATTACTGCTGAAAGTGTTGTAATAATATTGTATTAATTGTTGTAGTTAGATTTTTAGATAAACTATGACGGGGACGCGAGGTAAGACGGGGTCACGCAATATACAAGAAACTAGTTTCTTTAACTTACAAGAAACTAGCTTTCTGTTCGCAAGAGTCTAGACTCTTGCGAACAGAAAGCAATAAGCCAATAGGAAGCCATACTCGATCAACCATCAGCGGGACAGAAACAGTGAGTGTTCACGCGTTTTTTGTTTACAAACTAAAATCACGTTGAGTGTCTCGTCCATCTAATTTTACGCAGGTAAAAACAATCTTACTGTTAGGTAATTATGACTACCCAATTTATGTCTTTTCTCGTATCTGGTTGTTAGTTTTGTTTACTTTGTTTTGGTATAGTTGGACAAAAGTTCAGTTGATATTTTTTTTTTAGGAAATTATTTTTTTCTAAGTCAGCAGTCAGTTGGGGTAAGACGAGGTATTGGGTTTTCTGAAATCATCCGAAGGTTTGGTAGGCTGTCAGCTTTATGAAAGTTGGGCTCACAATGGTTGTACTGGCGTGGATGATGAAAACACCCAAGAAATTCATATTTGTATTTATTGTGATTAGATTAGCTTACCCCATTTTTATAACCCCATCTTATATTTTCTTATTCTTGGCATTATTTGAGAAAAATCTAATTAAAGTATTATAGATGTAAATATATACGGTAAATATAATAAATAATATGTTACTAAAATCATTAACGCTAAAAATAGCCTCTAAGTACTCTTAATTAAGGTTTTTGCCTAAACATTCACAACTTATTTTAATGAACTGCAATGGCGCAACAAACCACGGAAATAAAAGATATATTAAAATTAAAAACTAACTTTAAGAAGTAATTCTAATCATAGTAAAAACCGTGAGCGGAGCCACAACACACGTCTTATCATTATTTACTAGACATTCCGCGCGGCTTCGCCCGCGTAAATTAGATATTTCACAGAAATAAATTAGTCCACAAAAAATAGCCTATGATCCTTCTCGTGGGCTACTTCTTATCTGTGCCAAATAACGGAAAAATTGCCCTAGTAAATCGTGAGATGAGCTCTTTCTAATAATTTCCCCCTGTTTTTTCCACATTTTCTTCTATTTCTTCGCTCCTATTAGTCGTAGCGTGATAAAATATAGTATAGCCTTCCTCGATAAATGGGTTATCTTACACTGAAATAATTTTTCATTTCGGACCAGTAGATCCTGAGATTAGCGCGTTCAAATAAGCCTTTTCAAATTATTTTCCCCCTGTTTTTTTCCGCATTTTCCTCTATTTTTTAGCTCCTGGTAGTCTGAGCGTGATAAAATATAAGGCCTTCCTCGATAAATGAGCTATCTAACACTGATATAATTTTTCATTTCGGATCAGTAAATCCGGAGATTAGCGTTCAAACAAACAAACAAACTCTTCCCAATTATAATAATATTAACACTTTCGCTGCGGCACTTGAAAATGTAATATTCCATTCTGGTGCGTTACAGGACGATATTGTCATGTACTGTAAAGTTTTCTAGTGCGAAACAAGACTGATTTGTCCGGTATACAATTCTTTTTAAAACTCGTATTTCTTATTCAATTTTTATTTTTCGACATTTCTTTGACTTTTATCTATATCTTAAAACCTTGAACTATAAATATTTTTTCTGGTTCTAAAATTGGACAAGTAATTTTTAACTTATACTGTAAAACATCTTACCGGACTTATATGTCATGTAACGCACCAGAAGTGGTCAAAATTTTCTAAAAGTCGATAAATAGTAGTGATGTGAAATATGAAAACAAATATTTATCGATATAATTTTTATTTATAAAGAAAATTAAACATTATTTTTAGGGGATTTATGAAAACAAGCAAGACAAAAAAACTTTTTTACATTCGGCGCACATTAATTTAACTTTTGGCACCTTTTTTTGCTTTGCATTTGTCTGGTTAATTAAAGTAGGTATGTAGGCCAGGTGACGCAGTTTTAACTGAACGTGTAGAAATCTTATATCCTTTAAAACTTTCATTTTCTTACCAGGAAGGAAAAATTTTGGTATTTGCTTGTACCGTCGCTTTTAGTAAGTTATCATTATCTTCCACTGTTTCTTCGAAAATACCTTCTTATATGTTTCAGGAGCGCGTCATTTTCAATTGGAATACATTACTATTACGTAAATAAAAGGCCCGGACAATGTAACTAATATCGATAAACGTCTAATTACTAGTAAGATCTCCTCACTAATGAATACGCCCTCGCCTACAGTGCGATACCGGACATGCACATACAAGTCGTATTCGTCCGGTAACGCATGGAAAGCAAAATGTTTTCGTTCTGTACGTACAGGGCAAATATGTCATGTACCTTTTTTTTATTGAAATAAGACCGTCTGAAAGTAAGAAGCAATTATGTATATTTGTCTCTATTCAACTCACAGAATATCATGCCTAAAATGACGCCGCACTAGCGCGCAAAACTAGATTTTTGACGCCCGCACCAGGGGAGAGTTCATTACCGGCTATATGTGTCCGGTGCCGCAGCGAACGTGTTAAGGTATAGATATTTAGATTACATATTGACAAACATGATTCCTAATTCCTATGAGTACGATAGGGTTGTGACTATCTTGCTGCCATAATATAAATAAATAAAATAAATAAATACAAATTGTTTTATTTCCGAATAGATTTGTAGCAAATGCTTTCAGAATGTTGATACTACTGGTGCCTACCACCGGTTCGGGAACTATCCCGGCGAGAAGAACCGGCGTAAGATGTGCTAGTAAATAAGGTGTAAAAACGTAAATAAGGTGTACCTAACCTAACCTATAGAATAATTTATTAGGCTTACAAAAATATAAATAAAAGTCATACTGCCGCACTAAGAGACCAAAATTCAACCACCAAACAACAACAACAACCAAAGAAGAGTCGCAAGGCCAAGTCTTCTCGACCTGGCAAGGACGAGAGCAGGGGTGCGATGAGGAGGACTTCAAACTAGTGGAGAAGAGGAAGAAGAAGCCCGCCGCCCGCAACCATCGCGGCACCGCGCCTTATGTACCGGAGCTGCGTCTACGGAGCGAGGTCCCCGCGCGACGCCCCTGTACATATCCCGCCTGCACTGGTCCACGGAGGTCGAGGACGTCGTGGACTACATCAGTAAGAAGACATCCCTCCGCCTGAGGGTCGAACGTCTGCAGTCTCGCCACAAGGTCAACTTCAGTTCCTTTGTGGTGAGAGTACCGACGCATCTCCTGTCGACCTTTGAAGCGGAGGAATTCTGGCCGACTGATGTGGTTTACCGAAGGTTCCGGGGAAGACTCCGGAATGAAGCGCGCGTCACGTCGCCGTTAATTCGTGATAAAGTGTAGTTATTAAGATTATAATTGATATGTATGTTAAACATTAAGGTATATGTATATTGTATGGGCCTACGTAGCCTGATTTAAACAAATAAATAAGTAAATAAATAAAATACTTTGTCTATCCCGTTTCTAATGTTGTTTTGCTAATCCTGCTGGAATGATGTTAGCAATTAAACCTTTCCTGAACATATTAAATTATTATTAACAGTTAGCACAGATAAACTGGATAAAAATAGAATTACTGATAAAGTAGTGGCTATCCATTTGCATGGTGTACCTCCTACGGGGGCTACTAAAACCGCAAGGTATCGCCTTCTCCACTTGGTCACAGATTACCAAGCTAAGAAGGAAGGTGAATTAGTTACTACGTAACCTAGAGCGAGTACCGGCCTGGCTCGGTAATGAGGTAAATGGTACGTGAATAAATTATTTTGATTTTGATTGATTTGATTTGATTTGGTAACAACTAACAGCAGCGGCTCGGTTGGCAGCATCTTCTTTCACAGCAGAACATCGCATCGCTCGCTACCGGCGGCGCGGCTGTGGAGCGGTTTTTTTTTATAAAAAAAGGGGGCAAATGAGCAAACCTGATGGATTGAAAGCAACTACCGTCGCTATGGACACTCGCAACATCAAAAAAGCTGCAGACGTTGTCGGCCTTTTAAGAGGGAATACGCTCTCTTCTTGAAGGTTTGCAGGTGGTATTGCTCCGGAAATACTACTGGTGACAGTTCATTTCAGAGTTAAGCTGTGTTCTTTGGAACGATTTACAAAACGGACTTTGTTTAATTCGATATCTCCGAAAATATCACATAAATGCTAGTGTAATGCTAGCAGTTAGAGGCTTTAACCGCTACCAGGCGAGACTGGCTGGTGGGCGACGCATTCCCTAATCTCTAGAGTACCTTTTAGGGCTACATTTACTGGGACACCTGCATGACACTACCAACGAAATGTATAGAGATAGAGCGCAATAAAATGAACGCCGAGTCAGTAACTCTATTTTGTGAGTAAAGCGCTTAGTGGAAGCTACCATCATCAAGGTGTCCCGGTGAAATTTAGACCTTTTTTTGACATTTGACGTCGAGCAAGCCCAATTACAAGAAACTAAAGGTGGCTTTCCACTGAACCGAGTTTGCTGAAATTTGGCATGGAGATACTTAGAGTCCCGGGAATAGACATAGGATACATTTTATCCCAGAAAAATGTAAAGCTTCCACGATAGCGATAAATAAATTTTGGTGCAACGGAGTTGCGGGCGTCATCTAAGTAGGTCATAAGCTATGTCCACACTGTGCACTTTCATCTTCAATTTTCGTCATCTTCTTTCATTCAACTTTCGTATTGGCGCATTCAATAATTGAATGCGTCGATAAACGCAACGCTAACATTAAAGAATAAAGCGAAAGTTTTGGATACGGTCAGAGGGCATGCTTCACGGGCATGCCTCACGTGCGCTATTGACTGCGCTATGATGCATGCCCTTGATGAACAAAAAAAGGCACAGTGTGGACATAGCTAGTCGGTCGCGGTCGCTAGCGGTAAGCCACCTTAACATTATGCAAAATTAAACGTCAACAAACATACACATAGTCGTTGTTAATTGGCCAGAATCAATTTAATGATAGTGATAAACACCGTATCATTATCACACCGCTCAGTCAGTGTGTGTTTGTCATTGCGAGCATAGCTCAATAAGGTAAGTCCGTGAAGGTTATCAGTGTTGTCAAAACATATTAACGTTGAAGTTTGTAACTCTACAATACCACAGTATAGCAATATTATCCCTACAGTAACGAAACGCCTTTGATGTCGCACGGTGCCGCCACCGGTGTAGGTACCGAGCAGATATGCCAGGGTTGCCACGATACGGGAAATAAAATAAAAATTAAATATTGTGCTTGTAATGTTATCATTTAATCTGTGTAATCTATATTTACGTGAAACTTTATTTTTAGATGATTTCAATTTACTTGATGATGCCCGCAACTTCGTTGTGCCAAAACTCGTTTATCGTGCGAGAACCGTACATTTTTCCAGAACAAAAAGTGTCCTATGTCCTTTCCCGGGACTCAAAGTATCTCCATGCCAAATTTCAGCAAAATCGGTCCAGCGGTTCGGGCGTGAAGAGGTAACATACAGATAGACGCACTTTCGGATTTAAAAATTTCATTACCCATCAAGCCCCAAAAGCTCATGGTGAGCCGGCGCGGACCTCCAACGCGGCTTATGGTCGAGGCGACCAGGTTGTGCTTGATGTCTGCTGACGTGGTGCGGAGGGGTGGGGAGTGTTGATGATGATTGATGTCCAAGACGAAGGATGCAAGTTCTTGTAGGTGGGTCACCAATGTGGGAATAATGCGGAGGCCAAAGGAAGATCTTCCCACCGAGCGAGGTGGTATGCCGTATGCCCGGTCAGGCCCAAGCCCACGTGATACATTTCAGCTGTCGTATATATACTGACGCACTCAGAAAACTTTGATAGCGCGATGCAGGAATATTAGGCGACCGATGTGGGTACCGCCACAATACCAAGTCAATAATACAAGAAGCAACAGGAGTTTTAGTTTAGTTAGTTGACCAGTTTACGATACGACGATAATTAATGATCAAAATATAAAGAGATATTAGTATTGTAAATTTTATAACAAAATACCTTCTCTTAGCTCTACCATAAATGTAGTAATAATAATATTAGCTTAGAGTTATTTTAATGTAAATGCTACTTAAATTTCTGTCTTTGAGACTTTGAAATGAAATGAAATGAAATGAAAATATACTTTATTGTGCACAATCATTATAAAGACAAAGTTTAAAATAATATAAATAATATCATATAAAGAAGGTACACAAAGGCGGCCTTATTACTAAGCAGCAATTTCTTCCAGGCAACCTTCGAGCCAGAGGATAAAATTGCTGGATATGGGTACAGTGCTTAAAAGTATAAAAAGTTCGTATAAAATAAAATAAATATACATAAACAATATCATAATTATTATATTTATAATTTATACATAGATACATACTATACTAAATTATAATAATAATATATAATATAATACTAAAAATAAAAATACATATTAATACATATCAATATTATTGCTGTAAGATACATTTTTAGAATTTAAATTTGACACCTCAAACTTAGATAATATTCTTTTATAGAAGACTTAAAAATATTTAAAGTTTTGGCTTGCCTGATTCGTGTAGGTAGGGAGTTCCAGAGGAGTATGGCCTGGACAGAGAAGGACGAGTGGAAAAACTTTGTGCGGTGAGTAGGGATATCTAGTAAGAGATTGGACGATGACCTCAGCTCTTGCCTGTCATGACAGCGAAATGTAAAGGTTTTTTTAAGGTATTGAGGACTGTTGGGATCAAAAAGGATGGTGTAAAGGAGTGATAGTACACGAGCATTGCGACGGTCACGTATCGGCAGCCACTTCAGCTTATTGCGAAACTCTGAAACATGATCGAATTTGCGTAATCCAAAGATGAATCTTAGAGACAAGTTTTGAAGGCGCTCAAGTTTGTCCAGCTTCTCCTCAGTTAAGTTAATAAAGCTGACATCGGCATAATCTAGGAGTGACAGAAACAGTGACTCGGCCAGGGCTACTTTTGTAGGAATCGGCAAAATGTATCTCAGTCTTTTTAGAGAGTGCCACGTGGAAAACACTTTCCTACTTACTTCCTTCAGATGCTGTGACCAGGACAGGTGTTCATCAATGTATACACCAAGATTCTTAACTTTGCCCATAAATCGTAGAAAAATCGAGAAAATTAGATATTGATATTTCAGATAATGTATTAGAACTTTATAACTTTGACCAACTGATAAAATTAATAAAAATTAATATGTATAATAGTAACAAAGTAAATTATCAGATATTAAATAATACGATAAGCGTTGATATAATATTCTGTATCGGCAAAGATTTGAATAACAAAGTAGTGTTACCAAGAGCTATAATGTGCTAAAATCTAGGTAGACCTAATGTGTTTCTTGCCCCGTATTCAAAGTATTTTTGCACCAGATTTCATCTGAATCAGTTAAACAGCATAAAATGCGTTCCAACAGTAATCAGAGTAAGGGAGAAAGACACGTTTATAATATTAATAAAAATAAAAAAAATCTAGCTTAAAGATTTTTCAGTCCCCCATATTATACGGGAAGCAGATCGTACCGGCGCGGCCGGATTGATCGCAAGCCGATTTGACTCGTACATATAAACGCACAAAGCGAGTGGTTCGAGTTGGTTCAGAGCCAGGAAGGTTTTCTTAATTGTTTTTTTATGGAATCGCCGATTACGTGTGAAGCAAAACGAGCGTAATAAATTTGTGAGTTGTGAGTCGCAGAATTTCGGCTGGCAGAAATGTTGCCGCATTCAGTTTCATACGTAAAAGTCCTGTTTGATTCACACGTGAGCGTAATTTTGTGAGGCATGATTTGTATGAAAAGATATTTAGTCGACAAAAATTCTGTGATTCACAACTCACAAAATTCGCTCGTTTGGCTTCACCTTTAAATGTATCGAGAGTCGAGACATAGCATTCGACTCTTGTTATGTCAATACTATTTTGGTGGGTGATTCTATAAGGAAGCGATACAGAAAATTACTTGGCTAGGGGCTCAGGTCGACCTATCGATCGGTCTCAGTGATCATAAAACTACATAATAGAGTATCACTAATTGTTGATGATAAGCTAAAACAGCTTGTATTTCGCATTACACTAACTTTGTACGAACCACTTTTGCTCTATCATAATGATCTTATCCAAATATTGTCTGACCGCCCTTTATAACTTATGGTCCGAAATTCCAGAAGTAATTAACTAGCTGTGTAAATACCTCAAGTAGTCAACAACTATTTTTTATGAGTAACATACGTATATTGTTTCTCAAATTAATCCTTCAAGCCCCATACGAGCACCGGTAATTCGATCGCGAGAACAATAGAATATAATAGCATTTCCAAGATTCTCCGATCGAAGGATTAAAGTAGGCCCGACTAGAAAGTTGAGATAGGCAATTAACATAAAAATAATGAATAGTTCTTATAGGTACCTAATTAAATATATAACTAATATTTTTAATTATGTTTTAATCAGGATTATAAATAACACTATCATCCCAACACGGTTTAAGATAGCGTGTGATAAGATACTGATAATTCTAATCACAGTTGTATTAAACATTGACGTTCAAATTCTATATCCTTTTGGTATATTCTTGGCCTCTCCGTGTATTGATATTAATTTGCAAAAGTAAGAGCAGGATGGTGTGATATTGCAAGTGTTACGTATAATGTGTTCAGTGATTTTGATAGCCGTCCTACTCCGAAGCAAGGTATGGGTTACATTTTAAGCGCTGAAACTAACTTCTGTGATTTTTATCACAGAAACTCCGAAAACGATAGTATTATTGGCAATATTGAAATAATATAATACTGTGTACTACAACCATGCTATAAAATATTTTTACAGCCATTTAGTCACTGAACATGCACTGCTTTATACCATAAACATTGAATGAGTACGTATTTGATATTCGTTTTTTCTATGTTCTCAGTGGCTTAAAAATAATCATCTTGAAATATTGAAAGCACTATATCATAAAAAACGGCAGAATTTTACACAGCCTTAAGAGAACTACACCCTAGCAAAGAGCGAGCTGTCAAATTTTGCTGTGTTTTCTAATACGATCCCGGAAGACGGTTGACTTAAATATGAAATTGAGATTTATTTAATCATTGTATATTTACCTGATACTAGCCTAACGGAAAACACGATTCACTTATTTTGACTCGATAGTTTTATTTTTCGAAAAATTTATGAATATTTCTGGGCTTTTCAACAAATATCTGTTACACTAATATTCAGTTACTATCATTAAATAACTTGCACAATCATACACTTTGTAAAATCATAGCTAAAGGAAATATTAGTATTGTATTTAGTTTTTAAGTAATCATCAAAAAACTGTTTTGGTACTTACGACCTTTACTTTCATGCTATAATGAGGGAACTATCTAGCTGCTAAAGTACAATTCGTGCGGGCACGATTCATGGAATCATTGTACTCGTATCACGATTGGAGGATAGCGGGGTATGTAAGCGGGGCTAGCGTGTTTTGATAATTTTGGCAGCCCGTCTTTAACGGGCTACTGCATGGTTTGTCACATCGAAATCCAGTCTGTAAAGATGGGCTTGAAATAAATTGCAAATTATTATTATTATTTTTAGCTTACTTAATGTGATGGTAGAAACATGTATGCATAATATAGCGTCGTCTGATTCCATACTAAGTTCAGAAACTATTTCAGATGGGCCGTCTACTCATAGCGATAGTGTTGGTGGTTGCCGCGGTGCCAATATACCACATTTTCATCAAAAGTCCACCGCCATTGCCTGAAATAGATCTAGAAGAATGGTGGGGACCTCAGCAGATGAAGAGCAGACAAGACACTGGCATTAAGCCCTACAAAGTAGAATTCTCACAAGTGGTGGGTAAAACTTTTCACATAAGGCTTTGTAACTAATATCTTTGTAACTTTTACTTCATTTCTACTTTCATTCATTAATACAAAGAAGAATAAAGGAATAACAAGATATTAAACAAATGAGTAACTTCAATATAGACAGGATCAAGTCAGTCAATTTCATAATCAGTCAATTTCATAATCGGAAATTCATATTATTAATTCAGAAAGACCGGAATACCATACAATATCAGTACGCTCCACACACATTCAGATTTTTTCAGATTATGAATTTCATAGATCGATCTGTAAGAATATGAATTTCCGATTATGAATTCCGGCTGTTGAGGCCGGCCTAAGACTCATCTTAAAGCATCCTATTGTTGCCACAAAAAACAATGAATTTAAAGTAGTGCGATTAAAATATAATATTTTATTTCAATGTATTCTACAGATAATAAAGGATCTGAAAGACCGACTAAGAGACCGCCATCCACTAGCAACGCCTTTGGAAGGAATTGCCTTCGAGTATGGCTTCAATAGTAAGACTTTGGAAGGCTGGCTGAAATACTGGGCTGAGGAATATCCGTTTAGGTATTGAATAACTATTAACTACCAAATATTTGATAGGGCACTTTACTTAATCATTAAAATCATAATAATTTACGATACTTTTTGTACTCACTAGTGACTTATAAAGAGGTTTTCGCACATGATTTGATGTGTAACCATATTATCGTTTCTGTTGTAGCGCTCGTCAGGAGTTCTTGAATAAGTACCCTCAGTTCAAAACCAACATCCAGGGTCTGGATATTCACTTCATAAGGGTCAGACCAGAGGTGAGTAATCATCCAATGAGAGCGGTAATGGGCCAATCTAGTTGTTAGAGCACTAGATTTACAGGGGACCAAGAACAATATCAGTGTTATGAATTTAACATAATCCATACTAATATTGTAAATGTGAAAGTGTATCTGTGTGTTACCTCTTCACGCCCAAACTACTGACCCGATTTTGCTGGGTATGGAGATACTTTGAGTCCCGGGAAAGAATAAAGGATACTTCTTATCCCGGAAAAATGTACGGTTACCACGCGATGTGCGAATTACGGTGGAATGGAGTTGCGGGCGTCATCTTATAGGAAATAAAGAAACTATAACTTAAATTATTTAATTCTACTTATAGAACTTCATGGCGTCGTTTACCAAAGTACTGTATATTTAATTAATGTGTGCCTAATTTTATAGTTCTGTTCGATAACATACCAATTTACGAATTACGTGTCTAAATTCCATCAGGTGCCTGCTGGTGTGGAAATAGTTCCCATGCTGCTCTTGCACGGTTGGCCTGGCTCAGTCCGGGAGTTCTACGAGGCCATCCCTCACCTCACCTCAGTCAGCAAGGACAGGGACTTCGCTATTGAAGTCATCATACCCAGTCTACCAGGCTACGGCTTCTCTAGTGTGAGTGTTTTGGTCTATAATTAAGTTTCTTATTCTACTAGTAACTAGATGCTTACTCAGAACTTTATCGAGAGGAAATTCTGTGATCATTGTCAAAATAAAATGATAAAGCTTAATTCATCAAGCCCCAAGCGGCCACGTCCGGTCGCGATAACAATAGAAAAGTTATTGTGTCTCGTTTTGCCACGATCGATGCCACATCGTCTCACTATAATTGGCCACAAAATTAATCAGCATTTTTGTAAAAGATTTGAGCAGTTTATAATGCCTATTCAATTCTAACCACGGTTATATATTTTTTCATGTAGATAAAGATGTAAAATACATTTTCCAGCCAGCAGTACGCCAAGGCCTCGGAGTCGATAAAGTGGCAGTAGTGTTCAGGAACCTGATGCACCGACTAGGCTACAAGAAGTATTACATTCAAGGAGGAGACTGGGGTGCGATCATCACTAATGTTATGGCAACTTTATTCCCTGATGTAAGTACTGGTGGGTTATTATGACCTCTTATTTCCAGCCAGTTTACGCCCGAAAACATTTTGGGCGTAAACTGGCTGGAAATAATAGGTCATAATAGCCCACCTGGACTCTTTTTTCGCCATTGCGTAGTCTTGGACGTAAGTCTTTCTCCAAGGTTAGGCCTACCAATGTATGGGTCTACCAATGTATGGTTGATCTTTAGCAAAACTCTACCATATCAAGAGAGTAAGTTGTTCTTAATTTTCAGGAGATACTTGGTTACCATTCAAACATGCCATTTGTGATGACGACCATATCTTCAGTTTGGAGAATATTGGGTTCGTTCTGGCCTTCTTTAATCATGGAGTCAAAGGTGCAGGACCGTGTTTACCCACTATCGACGGTATACGGAAGACTGCTGGAGGAATCTGGATACCTTCATTTACAGGCTACCAAACCTGATACATTGGGTAGGTATTCCTTATATTTTTTTAAGTTTCTTCGACTTATAAACATGGCTGCCACCCCTTGTTAATAATTATTATTATTCTTTGTACTTTTATCACTTAAACTTGAAGCTGTTAACATCTTAATTTTTCTGGATGATAGGTGTTAGAATTGTACCAAAGAACTTAACTCCTTGGAAAATCGTTGTTGTAATAAATAAATAAATAAATATTATATAATATTGTGTTGTGTTTCCATCAACAATTTTTCAAATTAACGATTTTCAAAGGGCATACAGATTTTGCTCAAGGCTATTTGCATTTCAGGCGTTGGTCTATCCGACAGTCCCGCTGGTCTAGCAGCCTACATTCTGGAGAAGTTCAGCACATGGACCAACTACAACTTCAAATCCCTGCCCGATGGTGGTCTAACGAAGAAGTTCACGAAGGAACAGTTAATGGATAATGTGATGATCTACTGGTCCACCAATTCCATCACCACATCCATGAGACTGTACGCTGAAATGTTCACGAAGAGACACTTCGCTATGAACCTCGACGAGTGAGTACATTGTCTCATGTTTTTAGGGTTCCGTACCCAAAGGGTAAAAACGGAACCCTGTTACTAAGACTTCGTGGTCTGTCCGTCTATCTGTCTGTCTGTCTGTCGCCAGGCTGTATCTCATGAACCGCTATAGCTATACTTCTGAATTTTTCACAGATTGTGTATATCTGTTGCCGCTATAACAAAAAATACTAAAAACAAAATAATATTTATATTTAAGGGGGGCTCCCATACAACAAACATGATTTTTTTAGCCTTTTTTGCTCGATATCAATAATGGGAACACGTAGGCATTTGAAATTTTCACAATGGCCTTACAATATGTACTGTATTATTTAATAATTCATAATAATATTTAAAGAAAATAAAAAATTAAGGGGGCTCCGATACAAAAAACGTAATTTTTAACAAATTTTTGCTCTACGGTGCGGAGCCCTTCGTGCGCGAGTCCGACTCGCACTCGGCCGATTATTTCACATATTACATACATAGGTGAATTCGTTTCGTGTTGAATTTTGATGGATGTTTACAATTCACGGCATCACCAAGGACTTACTCTTATGGAAATTTCGCACTTTTATTTGATTCGCTACTAGAATACGCTCGCGACTCCGTTCCGTAACCGTACATTTTTCCGTGATAAATAGTATCGTAAGTCCTTTCCCGGGACTCAAAGTATCTCCATACCAAATTTTATCAAATCGGCTCAGCGGTTAAAACGTCAAGAGGCAAGAGGCAAGTAATAGACAGACAGACACATACACTTTTGCGTTTATAATATTAGTATGGATTTTAGGTGACTATGAAGCTTAATTTGAAGTAGAAGACTCCATTAGAACTTCTATTCCTATTACAAGATTCTTAAAAGATTTTGAAGACCATAAGCAGTTTTGGCCTCTTTAGAAACTTATTTCTCTTACAGGATTCCAACTCCAGTACCAACGTGGTTCATCCAAGCGAAATATGAGCTGTCCTACTTCCCAATGTGGATGTTGAAGGGCAAATATCCGAACATCCTCGGAGATACCGTAATCGATGATGGCGGCCACTTCTTGGCTTTGGAAATGCCAGAACTCTTCTCCAGTGACGTCATTAAGGCTGTTGGAAAATTCAGAGAGTACCACAAGAAGAACAAGAAGACTGAATTGTAATCGTGCGATGTTTATGTCATGGATTGCTGTTAGGATGGTCGTACTCTTCATAATAACAAAAGTGTAGTTGAAATGTGAAACTTGAAAGACCATCAACTGAGATGAGTTGTACATATAATATTTTTTAAAGTTGTTTTAATATAAGTGAATGATATTACATTTTTATGTTACTACTTTTATTTCAAAGACAAATAATTGTTTTGGCAAAAAAATGGAGTTTTCGGCGTCCTCTTTCCCTCTTTGTTTACACTACACTTACTTACTTACTTGTTTGTACAGCTATTGTACAAACAAGTAAGTCACATACCCTAATTTTTTTACTTTGTTTGGACCATAGGCTCATCATATTCAAAATCATTTTTGAGCGCAATCTCACCACTCGAACTCCACTTTCCATCACATTATTTTGTACTTAATTTACCAGATCACTGGCTCGTCATTTCTCACACGTATTAAAATATTATCCCATCAATGAGCGTACGTGCCGGCGCATGGTGGGCCCTAATGAGTGTTTTATCACCCCAAACTGTTGGTGCAGCGGAAGCGGGGCCCGCCGCGGCACGCGACTTCTATTCAATTTGTTTTATTGGAGATCAAAGTCAACAATTGTTATTGTTGGTTAAAAACTGAGTTTGGTAGAAGCTTGCCAGGAAAATGTAGTTTAATCATAAGGTACATGTTGCTCTATAAACAACAAAATTACAAAGTTTTTGCATTATAGTTTTTCATCGCGAAAATCGTGTTATGATAATATAAACTAAAATAGACACAGCTTTATTATTATTACTGTCATTTGCATATTTTGCTAAGAATAAAACTAGAAACAGTTTCGGGTTGACACCGTTTTTGTGCATACAGCGTACACTATCTAGTAGGTAAATATAATTCAATAAAAGTTATAACCGAGATTTTCACATCACTAAAGCGATATTTTTATCAATTCCCAGCTTATAAAATTATGTCACCTTATAACCCCCGGGCACACGGCGGTCGCGTGCACCATTTGTCCCTAAATCTCCTCTCTAGTTGACTTATCCCATATTCATTACTGGTTATAAAAATATCAATTGGCCCTTTTTATCCCAGTAAATAGAGGGTTTAAAATTGATTTAGCCTTTTCGTTGCCGCGCATAGAAATTGCAAATAAATGTATATTTTCTGTCTCATATTTTTTAATTTGATTTTCTTCATTAATACTTACATAAATAATTACTGCAAAATTATTCTTCTGTGGTGTTAAATTTATTTCCAACGTCAAGTGCTTAAATAAAAAGTTTTTATCATCTACTAGATTAAATTAAAATTAAATAAAGAAGAAGAAAATTTACGGACAGTTACGGTTCTTAACAAAGTTGCGGTGCTCAAAAATTAATCCCACAAAAAATATCAATTAAAACTTTGATCCTCCGAAACAAAAGATCCGTCTCGCGGACTGATGGATTAAAAAATTTAATCTTAATCTTTTCTTTTAAAATCTCTTTGCTGATCAATTTTCCGGTTACTTTGAACAATAATCTAGTAGATACCTAATAGGAATATCGAAAAAACTTACTAGTTAGTAATCTGTTAGTTACCTTAAATAATATACTTTTTTGAGTATTAAATTAAATTTCATCATCAGTGACAGAATTTCGTTCGTAAAAAACATCATCGCATTTGCCAACCCTCCTAACAAATAGGCAAGTGTGCGCTGTAAAGATAAGGAAAGCTTTAACCCTCAAACGGCGAGGGGTGAGCCACGCGTCTACCCCTAAGGCGGGATCTGTTAGGCCCCCAAGGTGGGGTCTCCGAGGCAACGCGTCAGAGAGTGTAATAGAATTCATATCGCGCCTTAGCGGATCAACGCCTTCCAATAATTTATACTTATTAGTTTATTAATAATAGCAGAAAATAATATAGTCAGCTTATAATATTATTACTAGATGACGCCCGCAACTCCGCTGCGCCAAAATTCGTTTATCGCGAGGGAACCGAACATTTTTCCAGAATAAACAGTATCCTATATTATCCTTTCCCGGGACTCAAAGTATCTCCATACCAAATTACAGCAAAATCGGCTCAGCGGTTTGGGCGAGAAAAGGTAACAGACCGACAGACAGAAAGACACACTTTAGCATTTATAATACTAGTAGATTGTTAGTTTGATAGTTTGTCTGATGAACTTAGAAACAGTCCCAACTCCCAGCTCTTTTTTTATCTAGAGCGAAAAGGACTTCTTCCAACTCTGGCTAACATTTTGAAAATAATTACGCCTATATTACAATAATTCAAAGTAACCGCTATATTTGTCTGTAATGTCCAGTGTGTCCCTCAAAGGCAGACAAATGTTGTACATCCATAATAATTATGCACTGTAAAAATATATTATTTTTTTACTAACTTACTGAACCCTTATATTTTTATTACTATAGGGATAGATGTTTCTTTCCAATAAAATTTCCAAAGTTACTACTAGCGCCACCTACTGATTAAAGATGTAACCTTATTTCCTTGTTTCCGGTTGAGGGTGAATTTAGGGATGTTGTTCTCTAAGGCGAGATAATATTATTGCATTTTGCAGACAAACTAACAGATGGCTCTGTTCAAAAATTAAGTTTAGCATGGAGACTGTGGAGGATACGTATCCAGTGTCCTCCACTGTCTCCATCCTAAACTTAATTATCGATTCGATCGATTACTTACTAAGCAAGTGCTGCCAGCACTTGCTTAATAAATAATCGACTTTAATTTGAGGTTTGGTGACGCTAGTTTTGAGCACCATTGTTTCGCACATACCCTATAGAATAATGAAGTGTCTAAACACACTAAGCCGAATTTCCGCCGCAGGAGTTGGGTTTGATTCCGCCTGCAATTTATTTTAAATTACCGATAACACACTATGCCGAAATTCCGTCGCGTCATATTGTATGAGTTTGACATTGCTGACGTAGTCATGCGGAATTTCCGCCGCGGAACTTCGGCATAGTGCGTTTAGACAATAACTTTTCTTTTCTGTACTGTACCTAAGTACCTACATACGAAAAATAATGCTTAAATTCTAGATTATTAAAGTATGTTTGTAACATTTAGAGAACCATTTTTTTTACGATGATATAAAAAATAAATACAAACTACAAAAATATCATAATAATATAAATTTAATACCATAAAAAATCTCATCCATAAAAAACTACAACTCCGTTCTTCCGTTGGCCGAGTGATACTTCCTAAACTCGTTCACCGCTTTGAAGACGTCATCAGCCATCTCCCTCGGCTTCTCTAAGGCGAGGAAGTGGCCTCCATCATCCAAGACTGTGGTACCGAGAAGGTTGGGGTATTTCGTCTTGAGTATATTCGCCGGTTGGTAGAACAACTCGTACTTAGCTTGAAGCGCCCACGCGGGCACTGTGGAGGTCATCCTGAAATAAAAAAGTTTTAATACAATCACCCAGCAAGTGTCTAATTACACAATAATGCCGTGTTCACACCAAACCGACTGTGAGCTGCACTAGTGCCGTAAATAGCCTTTTTTGTGCCCTGTGCGAGCTTCTATAACTTATCTCTAACGACAGGTGCCGTTCTATACGCTCGTGCGCTGCAAAAATTAGCGCGAGGTTTTGTCTCATTTATAGACGTTTCTGATGTTACTGGCATGTTGGTATGTATTGTTGGAATCGAGCACTAGGGGCGCAGCGGGAACTTATGGAGAGCAAACCGAAAAAATAATAAGAATGGCCAGACCAGGCAGGTATGGCCATTCCTGCGCCCCCGCAGAGTCTACGCCCTGTGCCTGGGCACCGGTGGCACCGCCCTATTTACGGCACTGAGCCGCAGTAGCTACCTACTAAACAAATAAAAAAAATACGTGTGGCACTCGGGGACTGCCGCGGTATAGCTATTGCGTAGCATTTTTTATAAACTTATGCAATTTTGATTCGCATACATCTAGTCACACGCACACAAACACAGTGCCGAAGTTTGCCGAACTGAAACGACGTTAAGTGATGCACTGCAACGCCGCATCGCTTTGCCGGTCGGAGTAGTGGGTGTTAGGTTTATTTTCGTTACGGAATTTCTTGATTCTGCGCCACGCTCCAAGCCCGAGATAAAAGCTATGCAATAAATAATGTTTAACTTACTTGTTCAAACCAATTTTCCTCTGATTACTGCTCATGGCCTCGGCGTACATGCGCATAGAGGTGGTGATGGAGTTGGTGGCCCAGTACATCATCAGGTTATCTATCAGCTGGTCCTTTGTGAAGTGGGTGCTAAGGCCACCGTCCGGCAGGTTGCGGTTGTCCAAAACAGTCCACGTAGAGAACTTCTCCAAGATATAAGCTAGGAGACCCACTGGGGAATCTGAGAGAGCCGTACCTAGAAAATTAAGTAAGAGTTTGTTATATAAGACACATTATAGGCAAAACGCTTTATGATCGTTAGAGAAAAATTCACAGCGTTGGAATTTTTGGTCATTTTGGTGGGGTAAGGAGCACAGGTGTAGGTCGATGGTCAGTTTTGTTGATCAGTACTGACACAGAAATTAGTTAACTAGTTGTTATTGTTCATAATGCCGAAAGATCCATTTATTCCTATACTTTATCTGAAAGTTGAGAAGCTGTTTTAAATTAGAATAATTCTAAATCACATTTCTATAACGTTTATCTTTTTATCTTGTTATTAGCTCACAGGCTTAGCATTTCCACATTAGAAATACGAAAAAATATAAACGAAGACAGTTTTTGTGGACAAACTGACAGATTTCCTTTGTTATCAACCACTTTTTTTACTTTGACGTTAGAATAAAGTATATACCATTCTATTGTGTCCATGCTAAGCCTCCTGGTAACGAAACTCACCGACAGAATCAGGTTTGGTCGCCTGCAAGTGGAAGTATCCAAACTCCTCCATGATGTAGCAGAAGAAGTTGGACAGTGGATATAAGCGGCCGGCCAGGTGCGGCTCCACGATCAGGGACGGGAAGTAAGCTCCGATGAACATCCTCAAGTAAGCGGGACCGTTCTGAAAGACAAGCATAGGGGTATCAACATAGATAAAGTATTAAGTATAGTATAGAATATGTAACCATAGCCTATCATCGCGTGGCCATTTTGTGCTTATTTTCATACAAGTAGTGTGCGTGTATTTTCTTGAATATTTCTATTTGTCGATCACTTTGAAGCACATTTTAATCCAGAAAAGAAAGTCATTTAGTTCATGATATCGATAAACTATAGTTCAAGTAATGAGAATCCGTAAACACAAGTAAAACGCTATGCAATTTTTGTAGCCAAATTATTAATTGATGTGACATTTTTAGCACTAATGTCTTATATATAGCACGAATAAAGGATTATTAAACTTATAAATTATCTTTTTAGCTTACAAAAATACCGATTGAAAAGCCCAAAAAACGTTGTTCAAAACTTACGTATTTAATGCTAAATCCACGTGTTTGAGGCATTGTTTGGCAATTCTTATGGTTATTTATTTAGCGGAACCATAAAACTCAACAATATCTAGCATAAAATGTTCACTAAAAACCTTTATTAACAGTTTTATTACATGAAATATGCATACCGACTCCTTTGTTATGTCCGAGTAAGTAGGACATAACATTACACGCTTTTGAAGCTTATACACCGATAATATAAGGCTCTCTCCTAGTGTATATTATCTCAATGGGTATCAAGATCAGCTAGGGCCTAGGCGATATGTATCATGCGACCCGTAAGCAACAGGCGTTCGACAGCAGATTTTCTTTAGCTAGTCAACGTATATCTACAAAATTTCTGACAGGTAGCGGATATTGAGTATCAAAGTCCTCGATGCAATTAATGGATACCACCAACATTAAATAGCAAAATCATTTCTGTTCCTAAAGCTATTCTATCAGCTAATATTTTAAACAGATTATAAAATATTATAACAATAAGCTATAAATAATATTTTTCTTACCTGGGCAACCATGAAATTGGAATGATGGCCGAGTATAGCCTCAGGATACATGACGACCATCATGGAACCAACCACAGCTCCCCAGTCTCCACCCTGGATGTAGTACTTCTTGAATCCAAGCCTGTTCATCAGGTTATGGAAGATCACGCCCGTCTGGGCCGGGCCGCAACCAGGTCGAACGGCTGCCTGAAATATTAGATATGGATTTTATATTTTGTAGTGAATAGTAGTTTCAAGAGTTACTCTGCATACGTTGCACGTTGGCATTATTATTTAACTGAAATAGGATGTTGTGCATTACATCAGACAAATTGTTTGGCTGATTAATAGGACGGAAGGTCTATGAACAACACAGACAGCAGTTATTATTTATATAATGTTAAAAGATTTGTAACCAACTAAAACAAAAAAGAAAGGAAACGAATTTAAACCAAGACAGTAATCCCTGTTGGTCCATTACAGACTTTTTGTAAATTATAGGTCACTCACATAACCTAACCAAATTCCTTCCCCACCTAAGATTGTTGTCTGATTGGATCTTAAATATATTTAAAAAAAACGGTTACTTACATCAGAGAACCCATATCCAGGTAGACTCGGCACGATCACCTCAAACGCGAAGTCATACCCTGGGTGCTGCTTCGTCAGTAGTGGGATGGTCTCGTAGAACTCGCGCACGGATCCCGGCCAGCCGTGCATCAGCAGCAGGGGGATTACCGTCACACCGGCAGGCACCTGGTGACGTCATAAATTTACTTATACAGCCTGTGAAATATACACTATACAGGCTGTGACAAAAGGAAGTTATGATACCACAGAGGGTGATACTTTAGGATTTGTATGTATCACTTATTAATTATTTATATACCTCAAGAGTTTTTAGAACGTCCGCACATATTGTGTTCCATGGTTAGAATTCGAAAAGCATGCACATCGATGGTGCTACATACTGATGTCGCCAATCTAAAACTTAAATTTAATAATTACCATAATACTTTCTTTACATGTCCTGCCACCTATAGTTCTAACATAATATTATGCTCTCTCTGCTGGGTCCCAATAGTCTTTTACTTCAATTAAAATAATTGTCGCGTAACGACTATAGATACCGTCTTAGATATCTACAGAAAATGTTTAATTCAACAGAATTATTGCGTCATTGTGTTTTTATTGCAAGTTCTGAACTAAATAATTGGGTAACGTCAAGTAATCATTAAAGTTATAAAAAATAATGTTCTAGAATAATTTATTACCATTTCTAGTTTCGCTAAAAAAGGCAACGTTACTGGTTTCGGGGGTAAAAAATGACCCCACTGCAATGAAACATAAAAAAAATATCAAAACATTTTTTTTTCAAATTATTTAGTTAAGTAAAAAATACATCTAAAATTTATTTATTTATCTAAATTAATTTTAGTTCGAGGCCCATAACATTAAGGGGAGCTAGTTCGAGAAACGGACGATTTTCAATATTTAAACGTGACAGGAGACATAAAAATATTGTAATTTAAATTCTGAAAAAAAATATATTATTTGTGTTAGTTAAGGACACAGAAATAAGATCTAGTGTTAAGGATCTAACACATTGGAATTCACATTCCATTATACAATATCATGAACTTCACTCGATAGCAAAAAATCCCAAAGTTACCTCTTCTTTTAACGAAGTTGCCTTACTATGTCCAAATTATTAAGAATTTTAGATAATTTTGGTACTGAAATAAAGACAAAGAATATATCTAGCGAGTCTCGTTTACTTGACTCGATTTAATTGATGTATAAAATAACGACGATCAAAAAACTATAAAATGGCAGGCGCAAAGGCATCGGCTGGCGCTTTCAGTCACACACTTTGTGACCAGCCCTCATTCCTAATTTAAAAAATAGTTTATTTGTGAAATTAGGAATAAGCAGCTGAACAGCTACTATTAAAAAAAATAGTCATACTGTTTCAATTTAATTTTTCATTTTCATAAATTTTAAGTTCAAAATGTGTGTCCGAAAACTAATTGACATGAAAGGTTCATCAATAAAGTCTTACCTCAGGCTTAACACTGATGAAGTGTATAACCAGTCCCTGGATGTTGGTCTGGAACTGAGGGAACTGATTGAAGAAGGCCTCCCTCTCGGAGAAGTTGTACTCGTCAGCCCAGTAGCTCGTCCAGGTGGCTAGCTGTTCGCTGTTGAAGCCGTACCGGAACCCAGCGCCCTCCAGCGGCGGTGGGATAGACCGGTGGTTCTTGAGCCGGAACCGTAGGTTTTTTATCATCTGGAAACGTTATGACGAAAGGTCAAGCATTGTACCATCGAGGAAATTGATTTCTAGGCAGTTGACAAACCAACGTCATTTGGTCGGATCCTGTCAATTTAATGTTAATTGTGATCTGTCGGCTTGGTTTGACGTAACGCGACCAAACTACGTAGGTCCCCCATCTGCCTTGGAATCAAATTCTCTGATAGTACATAATACAGTGTTAAATGTTTCATTCAATGGAGTATAAGGTGTCTCAACAGGTAATCGATTGAAGATATTTTAATGAGTGACAATAAATTTTCTGTGTGTAATAATATAATGTGTACGGACTTGATCTACGAGATAATATTTTATGAGCAAACCTTTGACAAAATACAAAATGTTGATCAGAGAAAAACAACATAGGTACCCACTAGGTAGGTAACTATTTTAATTTTTTACATATATTATTTCAAAGCTAAATTAATGTACCGTAGGAATTTGTAGTATTTTTCCGAGGTCTTCAAAAATATTACAAACAAGGAAAAAAATATTATGTTAATTTAAAGCTACACCATAATAAAATAATCTAATATTATTTTCCAGTTATTACTTAATATAGGTTAATAATTTTTAAAACTTATTACCTCTTCGCTAAACTTGACTTTGAAAGGTCGGATGCTGGTATCCTGTTTGGTCTTCAGCTCGTTTGGTCCCCACCACTCGTTCTGGTCCAGCTTCGGTGGAGGTTTTGACTTCGAAGACTTCATCCATAGCCATACTACTATACTGATAACCACTATCCCAACTGCTAGCAGCATCTTACAACACTGAAATGTGAAGTTAGAAATTCAGAATTACAAAAATAATTAGAATAAGAAATATCCAAGCTTACAAAATTTTAATTTCATTTCTATAAATTACAATATCGAATGGCCCCGTCTTGTCTTTGATCGCTGTGAATTGTGAATTGACGTAACATTTCCGTTGCATTATAATTAAAACTTATTAATCGGGACTTAACGCGACTTATTCAAATAGTATAATGCTACTACGAGTACATACTTCTTCTCGACGTTTCGGCCGTGTTGCAACGGCCGTGGTCAGGAGGGGACTGCAGGAGCGCGACGTCTTCGTTTGCACCGGGCCGTCTGATCTTCGACTACCCTCATTCAAATAATTGCTGTAGTCGAAGATCAGACCGCAAGGTGCAAACGAAGGCGTCGCGCTCCTGCAGTCCCCTCGTGACCACGGCCGTTGCAACACGGCCGAAACGACGAGAAAAAGGTATGTACTCGTAGTAGCATACTATTTGAATAAGTCGCGTTAAATCCCGATTAATAAGTTTTGATGACGTAACTTCTTGCAAATACCGCAGAGAAATTAGTTAAAGCCTTGGCTGCCGTCAAGATAAAATTTAAAAGAGTTTATTGTGGTAATATTTTTGAATAATTTTTATTTATTAAATAAACAAATGATATATTTTATTCTCACAAAAAATACACAACCATATTAGAACAACATAAAATTTTAGCCAACTAACCCATGAGTTATGGCTCTTTATGATGATACAAAAATTTAATAATTATTATAATATCGCAATGTTCCCAAGCAAATTGGTACAATATCTAAAAGTTTAAATGACACTCACACAAGATAAGTAAATTAAACATTTTAAACGCTATTTACCACTTGTTATTACTTATTACTCTTGTATCTATACTTACAATATTATAATTATATTATAATTGGAAACAGTTTGATTGTTTGTTTGTTTGTTTGTTTGAACGCGCTAATCTCATGAACTACTGGTCCGATTTGAAAAATTCTTTTAGTGTTAGATAGTCCATTTATCGAGGAAGGCTATAGGCTATATTTTATCACTAAGACTAAAGCGAAGCCGCGCGGAACGTCTAGTAGCTTATATACCTTCTTCGCGGTAAATGGAGGAATCTCGTCTTCCAGTTCCGGACATTTTTGACAGATGCCAGACACCCTTAAGCTTTCTTAAAGTATTAGACTTTGGGGGTATCTAGCAGTGGGAAGCAACCGACTTTCAAAAAGGTGGATGTTTCTCAATTCGACTGTAGTCCGTATAATATATAATTATCTTCTTTTTTATGTTTGTTCGCAGATAACTCCGCCGTTTGTGGACCCATTTCCAAAATTATTTTGCTGTTGTAAAGGATATAGTTCGAATTTGGTACCACATTCACAAAAGTGGTGATCTGATGATGACATCCATGAGTAATCGAGGGAACTCCTTAAAATTTATATGGAAACAATATTATATTATAGTGATTTTGACTTTTTCTGAAGGGTTTCAACTTTCAAGTATATGCTACCAAAAAGTAAGATTTGGTGCGTTGACTTGTGTTACGGGTACCAGACAACGGAAATATATTTAAAACTTTTATACTATACATATATTTAAGATTTTTACGAGGGCTGCTATTTATGTATCCGGAACTGGCGACTTACAAGAACAATATTTAAAACGTAATTTCAACATTTGAAAATAGAACTCTTTGGTTGAAGAATACATTTTGTTTCATGTGACTGTCAATTATTTTTCCATTGTGGCGTCATTTTGAAAATTGCGTGTCTTCATTTGCCATGGATTTAACGCGTGAACATTTTCGTGCAATGATTTACTACGATTTTCGGCGTGGGCTAAATCAACAACAGTGCTTTATTCAACTCACCGCAACTTTTGGAGATGAAGCACCATCAAAAACCACTGTTTATCACTGGTACAGTGAGTTTAATCGTGGGCGGTCTATGCTCACGGATGAAAATAAAGAAGGTTGCCCAAAAACAGCTGTTGTCCCACAAAATATAGATGCTGTGCGGGAACTAATAATGCGTGATCGTCATGTTACATATCGGGAGATAGAGGCGTCCTTAGGCATAAGTATGACGAGCATACATAAGATATTACACGAACATTTGGCTGTAAGAAAAATTTCCTCCATGGCTAGCCGCAGATCATCTGTGACTTTTAGAAGAGCAGTGACAGTGCTATGGCCAGGGCGAAATCCGGATTGGAAGGGAGAAAGCAATTTGTTGCTGGATAGGAAGACGGAGAGCTGCTTGTGAACGATGTGTTCTAGGACTTTGGAGAGATAAGGTAGTATGGATATAGGTATGTACTGAGATAAGGAAGAAGGATTGGAGGTTTTTGGTAAGGGAATGACGTTTGCACGTTTCCATGCTGAAGGAAAGGAACTCGTTGACAAGGAATAATTGAAAATGTGAGTGAGGATTGGCAAGAGTTCAGGGAGTGCAAGGGATATCATACGTGGGCTCAGATCATCATCGCCCACAGCGGTAGACGTAATAGCTCTAATATGTTTCATTCGTCCTCGGTGACTGGTTTAAACAAAAATGGAGTATAGGAAGGTAAAGGAAGCGAGGAAAAATGGGAAATCGTGCGTGCTTTGGTAGCATGGTCGACAGAGGTTGGTGGGCGGGTGAAAATAGCGTTAAGCGCATTTAAATCTTTTATGTTAGTGGGAAAAACAGAAGACCTCCCTACCCCAATCGTGGAAAGAAACTTCCAGAGTTGGGATGGGTTACTATGGCTGATAGTGGAGTGAATGTGGCGTCTTTTGGCATCCCTACACAGACGACTGCAATGATTCCGCAGGGACTTATACTTTTCCAGATTTGCTTGCGTTGGCCGTTTCCTATACCGGCACAGAGCTCGATTTCTCTTAGCCATCATGGAAACAATATCTTGTGACAGCCAAGGAGCCGGCGCGTGCTTTACCTTAACTCTTTTGAGCGGAGCGTGGATGTTAAATATTTTGGTTAGGTTATCAGTTAGCAATGACACCTTTAAGTCAATATTCGTGGCCGAGTAGACATGAGACCAGTCCGCATTCGATATATCATGCTTAAGAGCCTCCAAATCCACCTGCCCTATAACTACGAAGGTAAAGGAATTTTGGTTTTCGACGGGGAGGACTGATTTTAAAGGATAGGAAAACTAGGTCATGGTGGGAAATATTGGAGGGAAACTGGCCATGAAAAGCAACGAGATCAGGAGACGAGGTAATTAGGAGATCTAGGAGAGAAGGGACGCAATTAGGAGCGTGATGAGTTGCCGAAAGCGGGAGAATGCAGAGGTTAAGGGAGGAGAGTAAGGTTCGGAGTTTGGAGGCACGCGAATCATGCTTCAAGAGACAAGTATTAAAGTCACCTGCAATTAATGTATGGTCATAATTTGGGCTGTGTGTGGCTAAAAGGGATTCTAAATTATTAAAATAATCAATTCGCATTGATGGAATATAGGCCACACAAAGCAGGATATTCTTATGATGCAAGGTGACTTCAACACACAAATACTCAATAGAGCCACTGTATCGGCTAGGTGAAGCAGTGATCAACTTGAAGTCAATGTCGCCACGCAAATATATAGCCACACCACCACCACTTTTGCCCACGCGATCCTTTCTGATTAACTTATAACCTGGGAGAGCATAAGCAGTTGATAATAGTGAGGGTTTAAGCCACGACTCTGACACCAGAATAGCATCAACCGGAGAATTGCTAAACATTTCAATCATATCTGGGTAGTGGCGCGGGATGCTCTGAGCATTTAAAGTTTTTCGGAAAACGGGAAAAGGAACTGATTATTTGTTCATGAGTAGAAAATGTGACCGATCCCCCATCACCACTATCAATACTGTGGAAACTGTCAGACGAAGCTGAAGAGCATGAAAGGAAGTCATCATTGATAACATTACCATAATCAAATGAATCCATAAACTACCAAAATAATAAACTATTAAATAAAATAATATTATATACAATGATATTTAACTAAATACAGATCTGTTACGTTCATACTATTTTCCGGTTTAAATTGCTTCCGAACAATTTTCAAATTCAATTGTCAAATTTGACAGATAAGTGAAACAAAAGATACGAAATGACAACTATACAAAAGACGGGTCATTGGCCCGTATTTAATGGCTTCACAACGCGCGCGGTAGTAACATATCTGCTTTGAGTTTTTTTATATAATATCATTGATTATATATAATATTACAAATTAATAATATGTACTTACTTAAAAAAAAGCCATTAACTAGCCAAGTATTAGAAGCATTGACATAAGAAAGAAGCTATGCAGACATCAAATACTACAACAGTACTCAGTAGGTATTAGGTAAGCAAAAAATAAATATAAAAAAGCATTATTACAAAATATAATTTATTATTGTACCTTGGCAACAAGCCTAGGCTTTCCTATGCGTTTCCTGTACAAGGAAAAAAAAAGTCTTGTCTATGACCTGTCATATGACAGCTGACAGATGTCAGTAAATGTCAATTTGAGAAAAACAAAAGTGGGTCAAATTCTAACTTAAAACTACATGCAAAACACAGAAAAAAAAGCCTATACTACCTTAAAATAGCAGGAAAGAAGATCATTGCACATAACACCACAAAAGGAACAAACAAAAAGATACGAGAACAAATTAGTATGCGCGCCTGTACTGAGTACCTAATTATTGTTGGCTGCAATGCGTCTGGGCATTGAGTATTGACCTAAGTTCTTCTAGTACGGCGCGAACAGCAGCTACATTGGGAGGCTTGGTCTCCAAATTACTGTGCTTGGGCTCACCACTTTTACTTAATGGCTGGGCAGAGGCTGCTTTCGTATCTTTAGCAGCGCCAGGAAATGCGGCCATTAATGACTTAACCCATTCGCTGCGGCGGACGCCCATCGGCGTCTTTGGACGTCACATTCAGATGCGGCATACGCCCATCGGCGTCTTTTTTTAGTAGCTTATATTTTGGCTAAAACAAATTATAAAAGTTTATACGTGCAATATATGCTCAAATTTTGAAAATACAATAACGTAATGCACGCCGTTTCAATAAATTCAACTTTCTGCAAAATGGCCAATTCCTTTTTAGATGCGGAAGACGCCTAAAGGCGTTTTCCAGCTATTGACAACCTTTGGTTTTAATAAATTTTTCTTCAACTTTTCAGCCAACTGTAATACCATAAAGATCTATAATAATATTATTATCTACATTCTAATTCAGATTGCTTCAAACAACGCGCGTGAAGCAGGTTTTATGTATGTGGTGCCCGGGCTTGTGTTGCCATGTTATTCAAATTACCCCAAAATCAATTAAATAAATATAATTATTTAATTGATTTTGGGGTAAGTACAGAGGCGGCGCAAGGCGTAGGCGACGTGGGCGACCGCCCACGGCCTCGCGCTCTAAGGGGCCTCGCGCCCCTAGGACCGAGAGGTTTTTTTAAGAATTTATGAGTTTGGATACCCAAATATTCATAAATAAAAGTATCAAAAATTATTTCTCTCAACAAATCAGTCCTCTTGCGTCATCCATCAGGGGCCTCGCAAAATATATTTTAGGGGGCCTCGCAAGATATAATCTTGCCCACATCAAATTTAGGTCTTGCCCCGCCACTGGGTAAGTATATAAAAATTTTCTACCGTGGGAGAGCCATGCTTCGGCACGAATGGGCCGGCTCGACCGGAGAAATACCACGGGCTCACAGAAAACCGGCGTGAAACAGCGCTTGCGCTGTGTTTCGCCGAGTGAGTGAGTTTACCGGAGGCCCAATCCCCTACCCTTTTCCCTTCCATACCCTCCCTTATTTCCTTCCCTACCCTCCCCTATTTCCTTCCCTACCCTCCCCTATTCTCTTCTCTACCCTCCCCTACCCTATTACCCCATTCCCTCGTAAAAGGCCGGCAACGCACCTGCATCTCTTCTGATGCTGCGAGTGTCCATGGGCAACGGAAGTTGCTTTCCATCAGGTGACCCGTTTGCTCGTTTGCCCACTTTTTTCATTAAAAAAAAGTTATTATTAGACATCGGATTATATGCATTTGCATAATATGCAGATGCATATAATGACACTTTTTAGGCGTCAGTGCATATTTTGGCAATTTTTCGTTGATAGTGCATATTACAGTCATATTATGCCTTCGTAGTCTTCAAACTAGCTATCATAATACACACAGAGGTCAAGAAATAGAGGCACGATGGACCAAAATATTTCAAGTATGTGGCCCCATTCCTATTTAAAGAGTTCCGCGCGCGAAATTATATATGTAGGTAAGTAAATAATAAAATTATCTCTAAATTAATTAATATGATGATGTTATACGATATGTTTATAAAAGATAAAAACAAAAAAATATGCATATATATTCCCTACTATCTCAAATCTCCAAAAAAAATATCATAATGTTATCATAGTTTATTTTCAGGTTACTTATTAAAAATATTCTTGAAAATATGCATAATACGCTTACGGAAATTACGAAAAGGTTTGCCACCCCTGTTATTAATTTGTTATTAATTTATACTGATAATTTTGCTATTATTATCACTAAAAACTAAAATATATGAGATGTTAGTCGAAAGGGGGCATAATTTATTTAATTAATACAATTTACTTACCATTTCTCGCCATATTCAACCAATTTTCACCATATAACAATTGAAGGCCAATAACTGCACACAAATAATAATTTATGCCGTAAGATTAATTTTTACGCCAAATAAGCTCTTGAACACACCACACGTTTGACGTAACTGAAGATTTTCCAATGAATTTAACGTAATAATGATTAATTTCTTATTAGTGTGCTGAAAACGCCGATCGGCGTCTTATTGTTACCCTTTGAGGTGCGGAAGACGCCCATCGGCGTCACGACGAAAATCGTCCCCGCACCTGGGTAATAAGTGTAGTTTTTATTGCCGCATGGAATGGGTTAAGCTCCTCCATGCACTCAATCTTCCGCCGAGATTTGTCAGGCAACATTACTGCTATCTTTCCCTCGGTGGACCGGCAGCTGCGTACTCCAAAATGTTGTCGCGCAGCCATAAACACACGATGCCTAGACTTTGTTAAGAACTCTGAGATAACTATTCCGCTGCTCTTGAGCTTGGTCTTAGCATCCCAGACTGAACAGCGTTGAACAAAATCTTTGAATCGCACCAAGACTGCACGGGCTTTCACTTTTGGAGAACCGAGGCGGTGACAAGACTGGATATCATCAGAGGTGAATTCAGATACCTTCAATTGCTCCTTTATTATGTCAGTAATAACATTAAATAAATTTTCGTTACTGTTTTCAGTAATCCCATGGAACAATAGAATCTTTCTACGGAGGAAAGTCTCGTGCCGGTCGAGTCCCAGAGTGAGAAGATCAATTTGAGTTTTGAATTTGGAGAGTGTTTGCCTAACAAAGTTCTTAAAGTCATGGAACTCACTGCTTAAACTGGACAAATCTGGATTGGATGGCGTAGAAGCTGCTTGGTGGTGTCGCTGCTCGTAGGAATCCATGCGCGTTTGGAACAGTTTGGCCAAGTCTTCCATGTTGGCAGCCAGTTGTGTTGATACATCCATGGTAGTTAATACTTATAAAATATTAAAGTGATGAAAAAATATTAATAAATTGAACTGGTGTGAAATTTATAGTAAGGCGAGCACAGGAGGGTTTAAACTATTACTTAATGTAATACATTTACTGTTTTAAGCACTGTAAGTATTTTTAATTCATAAATTTAAATTCTGAGTCTAGATTAGATTTTATGTGGGCAAGATATATCTTGCGAGGCCCTCTAAAATATTATATTTTGCGAGGCCCCCTGATGGATGACGCTAAAGAAACGGATTTGTTGAGAGAAACAATTTTTTGATACTTAAAGTTTTATTTATAAAACTTTTTATATATGAATATTTGAGTACCACAACTCGTAACTGCGGAGATAAACTTAAGGTGCCGTTCCGATCTTTTTTCGTTCCGAAAAATTCAATTAAAATGCCACTTTATGACAGACTATAGTCCTAAAAATTCAAACAATATCCTACTTTTGACATATACTATACCTGTCATAAAGTGGCATTTTAATTGAATTTTTGTCGGTCGCGACTCGCGATTAGCCGCGGTAAAGATCGGAACGGCACCTTAAGTTCATGTCCACAGTTTGTCTATACTTTCGCATTTCTACTGGTCACCGTGCTAGGGCTACAGGAATATCGGCGTTATTTGTGCCACGATTAGATTATGACTATATTATTGGATACAGACAGACAGACAGACAGACGGACGGACGGACAGACGGATAGACGGACATACAGATGGACAGACGGACAGACGGACATACAGACGGACAGACGGACGGACGGACGGCTTATTACCCCTTCGCTAAAGGCCTTGAAAGGTCGGATGCTGGTATCCTGTTTGGTCCTTAGCTCATTTGGTTCCCACCATTCTTTCTGGTCCAATTTCGGTGGAGGTTTTGACTTCGAAGACTTCATCCATAGCCATACTACTATACTGATAACCACTATCCCAACTACTAGCAGCATCTTACAAATGCACTGAAATGGGGAGTTACAAAGTCAGAATTGCATTTTAGGGTCAGTTAATTACGAAACGAAATAGACAATATGAATGCGATGAAAGTGGTACATTAATATTATAACATATTACATTGAAGAGTTTTTTTAATTATTATTTATTCAGAGTAAATTAACATTTTACAATTTAACATTAAAATTTGCCAAACTGCGCAGCAGTTTGTTGGCGACAAATCACAAATTGGAACATGAAAACGCAACATAAAAATCAGCTGATATTTTTTAGTGAATTCAAATTTTCGCTGACCCAGCAAACATTGCTCTATATACTAGATATACTAGTATATACTAGCTTTAGCAAGTAAAAGAAGAGGAAATTGATTCAATATCTGAAAGTTTAAATGACCTCACGCAAGATAAACAAAACATCTTAAACGTTATTTATCATGTTTCTAGTTCCAAAACAAACAAGCGGCCTCTAGAGTCGGGTATTATATTATTATTATGCAGATTTATCTTAAATTGATCATATTATACTTATTTACATAATGAGAACTGATGTCATATTAATTATGATATTCGACAATTCATCATCTGCATCTGTCATCAGAAATTACTGTGGTAGAAATACTAGCTGCCGCGGTGCTACCCGCGGCTTAAGTGATATAATATGTATTTAAATATAATAAAATACTATGAAAAGTACCAATAATAGGGTCAAAACGCTTGGTGCAAAATCTTACTTGTTGGTATAGTTCTTGCAATCTACGAGTGCGCGTCGCCCTTAGTTGTGTGAGTGACCATATCTATACACGCGTACGTACATGGCTCGCTCGCTACCACAGATATCATACTCGCTACCGACTGCTCCGTCGGGTACGCACACTAACGAAAATGTCTATTCACATTTCCAACTACAAATAAAGGCGACGCGCACTCGTAGATTGCAAGAACTATAGCATAATATGCTTAGAATACTGCTCACGAAACTGAAGTCACCACATTTTTTCATATAAATTTTGAGGAGTTCCCTCGATTTCCTATGGATCCCTTCATTAGGTCACCACTTTTATGAATATGGTACTAAATTGGGATAATTACCCAAACATCAAAAGAAAAATTTTGAAATCGTTTCACAAACGGCGGAGTAATTGTTAAACATAACACCTCCTCCATTTTGAAAGTCGGTTAACATTGTATGTGTTATTTTGAAGTATAAGCTATATTATTGTAAAGTTTCATTAAAATCCGTTCAGTAGTTTTTGCGTGAAAGAGTAACAAACATCCATACATACATGGCGCATACATTCCACAGATACATCCAAACTTTCGCCTTTATAATATTAGTAGGATATTAGTAGGATCTATTGGGTAATTATTTAAATCAGAAAAATAGGTAATACGTTGGTAGCGGAATTATTTTATGAGTCTTTTACTCGTGTTTTATAAGTCAAATTATTTTAGTATTTGTACATTTGAGTGGGCCTTTTCAAAAATCCATCGCACGCCGCGTCAAATTGCAGTATTAACTGACCCTAATAAGCTACAGTTTAAGCAATTAAAATTAATAGTTAAATAGTACTATACTATAACTGGTAATAAACTAACTAGTACCTATTAATTTACTAACTACAGTTATATTATGCTAGCCATTACTAAACTTTTATTTTATTCATTTACATTTTAAGTGAGTTAAATTAAGTATTTTATCTACATTTTATTTTACATTTAACATTTTTACGTCTACAAATAATAATAACGTATAACTAGCAACGTATATTGTATTAATATTTTGTATTATTAAATTATGTCTTATTATCTCAGCTGTTATCTTGAGATTTCTGTGGGAATTTGTATTACATATTTTGTCTGTATTAAAATACGTTTATTACATCAATTAATTATTATAATTAGAAGATGCCCGCTACTCCGTTGCGCCAAAATTCGTTTATCGCGCGGGAACCGTACATTTTCTGAGATAAAAGTATCCTATGACCATTTCCGGTACTCAAAGCCAAATTTCAGCAAAATCGGTTTAGCGGTTTGGGCGTGAAGACGTAATAGATCAACAGACACACTCTCACATTAATTATAATATTAGTATGGATTATTTATATTATTTTACTCTGTTTGGGCGTTTTCACGATACCACAGAATAGATAAGGGCCACCGCACATAATATAGGTAATACAATTTCAAGTTGGCCGACTATCGTACAAACTAAATTGCGTAGTGTCACAATTTAATTGGACAACTACATCGTGTACGCTGCCAGCCGCAGACTTTTAGATTTAGTTGGTAACGGTGTTGCTAGCCTAGCGACGTGCGTGTTAAAATGCGTAAAAAGCACGCTTTTATTGTGGCACTAATAAAACGAAGGCGAAAAGAAAGGAGAATATTTTGGGTGCATTCAATATTAAGTGACAAAATATTAGAATTAGTATGATAGTCAGTTTATACGATAGTCGACCAACTTGAAATTGTATAATATGTGCGGTGGCCCTCTATTCTGTGGTATCGTGTCGTGTCGTTATCGTGCAGTGTGCAAACGCTCTTTAATGTTATTTAACCTCTACATTTATTTTCAGAGTGTTATCTGTAATTAGATGTAAAATATAATATATTATACTAATATAATAAATGCGAAAGTATCTCTGTCTGTTTATCTGTCCGAAACGATTGTAATGAAATTTTGTACGCAGATAGTCTAACTCTAAAGCCTCTGTTAGTAATACTCGTATATTTATAACTTGGACTGCTAATGGTAACACAATTATTTTTAACGAACTTTTACTCCAGCGAGTTCTATATAAATTTATTATTTAGTTTACTTAAAGTCGCTGCAATGCTGTTTTAAAGTTCGGAGTACCACAAGGCTGTCATATAGAGCCATATTCTTATTAAGTTTAGAGAATTGAGTTAGGAATTAGGGTACCACACAACACTAAAATAAGAAAAACTGTCTCTGAAATGGTCCCTAATAATTAATGCTTTTTAAAGCTACGAGGAAGACCAAATGGTCTTCCTCGTAGCTTTAAAAAGTCGAGTTACTTCGAGTAACTTAGTAAAATTACTAAGTAACTCGATGGTTGTACACTAATTTAGTTAGATAAAAAAGCTTAAGTATTTGGTTAAAAATATTAGATATAATTGTTATATTATTGTTGTTATCAATTTTTTATTTAGGTTTTATCTAGATTGCAAAATGACCAAAATAAGAAATTCTAATTTGCGCCAGAAGATCATATTGTATAACAGTATCTTTAATAAGTATGTACAATTACTTATTAAAAAAAAATTTAAAAAAAAATCAGACAATGAAGTATTGCTATGTCATCCAGCCTCAGCAAAACCACTATGAATGACAAACAAGATAAGTACTTGTGTAGATGAGTAGACTATAACATGCCCATTTAGTTCTATAGTGAATAGTCGATATTATAGTACATAGTGCCTCTAATTAATAATTTTGTGGTTTAGACTCTGAGCTCTACAGCTAAGCTCTTAATTTTAGAGACTGGCACACTGGCTATACTCTCACTGTCTACATCAGCTATATTCAACCTGCGGCCCGCGGACCGCATGGGGCCCGCCAGGGTTTTATCAGTGGCCCGCGTGAGGTTAAACTTAAAAGATGAAAGCAAAACGTGTTTGTGGTCCGTTTAAAAAAAAAAAGGTGGAGGACCACTGGTCTACATGGTACTACAATTATTATAGATAATATTAGGATCAGTACCTACACATTGCATCGTAACTAGGGATGCTATCCAATGCAGCCGAGCCATACTAAACACTAAACTCTATATACTACACAGGAAGATACACATTGATTTACCAGATATAAGAGAGTATTTATAGAGCAGACTGTCCTTTAATGTATCGCGGGCACACATGAGCACTATAACTTCTGCACAGCTTTGCTTCAATGGCAACGGCTACTGACAACAACATCAGTGTGATAACCATAATTTTTGTTGGTATTACGAAACTATAAAAAAGTCATACTTAACAATTTACTCGCTTAGTGTATTATTCTACCCAAGGATAATACTGATTACAGAATAAGTACTAGTCAATTAAAAGTCAATTACTATGCAGTCATCGTAATCATGGAATATCATACAAGTCGATAGTATACCGGCACATCAATACCATAAATATTACATCATTAGTTAGCAATCCAAGGTCGTTACTACACAAAACTATACGAAAGTAACAGTATACTCACCATGATGTATTTTACATGTATACAGTAACCGCAGTAACTGTATATTTTACCGTTATATTGGTAGAGCACCACAGCCGACGAGCACAGGGTCTGTGCTGCACGAATATACTGATAATAATTGATATGATTACTCAGTGTTGCCAACATGTAGATATGAATTTTCCACAAAAAATTCTACTTATCAAATCCTTTTTAAGTAAGAAAAAGGCTTAAATCATTTTCATAATGATTTGTGTTTTGATGGCCTAGTTTTGCCTTAGGTACCATCTATTGATATATTGATTCATAGATTAAAAGCTACTTTATTCAGTCGTACAGCGTACTATCAACACTATCGATTTGTCTAATAGCACAGAATATATTATGTATACATATTAGTAGTACCAACCGATAACTACAAAATACAAATTGACGTAGTATACTTTGGATATAATATTTTGTCTCTAACTCTCTCTTTTTAGCGATCATTTGTACGATTTACTTAGTTTTGTTAAGTAATTAACAGTTGAGCGTATATCATGTAAACACCTAAAGAAGTTAACGCAAATTGTAAATGAGGATGCAATCGCTTTTATGAGGATTGAGGAGGTATCTTCTAATTTAATCGTGAATCCAATTGGAATGACTAATCTCTGATAAGTTTTGCTCATTTTATAAGTAAATACTCCCATAATTTGCCATAACTTGAGTTATTTTACATGGCTGGAAACATTATCGCAATATAATTTATGTACAGTATCAATCTCTATCATCAAAGTACTAGGTGCTTTATATTTCAATCTTAGAGTTTATTTTCCAATAGTATGGTTTTGTTATTCCAATATTATGTAAATAGCCCCTAAATGCGTAGGAAAAACAGTGATTACGACACGCAGATTTTGCTATACGAAGGTGGACCGGGTGTTTTTACACCCGCGGTTGTAGTCATAGTGGGATATTAAAATTTGTCGTAAGTAAAATGTTAATTTTATGCATAGTTTTATTATTAACTCATTGTTTAAAAATTCGTTCTTATATTTTATTTTTGATCATAGACTATGTCAGAAACTGCCTCGGACATCGACCAGTCAGATAAATATCACCACATGGAAGAAGTCTGCACTTCTTCCAAAAGTGAGGATGCATTTCTGCCAATAACATTTTTTTAGTATTCATTAAAATAAAGTTAAGTAACCATTAAAACTACCCGAGTGCGGCTATAGGAGGTAAAAAGAAGGCACAATGAGTTTCAAACTAATTTATTAGTAGGCATTCAGCATTACATAGAATCTAAATATTTTCAACAGTTAAATATAGGATAGAGATTTAAACAGACTATATTAGAGTTATTGTCGGAAAATATTGTCACCGTAATAATAAGTGGATATTTCCTAAGGACTGTTTGGCATTGGCCGCACGGTAACGCATGCGCCAAGTCGTTAAGTAATAATATATAATAATATTTTGAGAAACTGTAATAATTTATACTTAGAAAAGAATTAGGGGTTTTTTAATTTTTCAGTATAATCCAAACAGACCTTACCAAATAAAGCCCACTTTTAATAATATTATCTGTAACCGTAACATTGATCTTTATTTAAGTCTAGAATCTAAATTCAGGTAGCGCATGTACCTACCTAGATTAATAAAAAGAAAAGAAATCTAAAATAAAGATCAATATTACTTTGGCATTAAGAAGATTTCGATAATAGAAGAAAATACATAATATTATTAATTACATAAGTAGGGTATAACTAATAAAAAATCTATTGAAGAGGTTACATTTTCTTATGTTATTTGTACAATCTAAAGTCTTTTAGGGAAACATTAAGCTAATTAAAGCCGTTCTATCTTAATTTATCTACCTTACATCCAATTGATCCTTACAATTTCATTGAAATAAGACAATTTAGAGCACAAAAGTGCTATAACATTTTAATGGAGTCATGGTCTTTAATACTTGCTCTAATTATCGCTTTTAAAATATGCCGTGGCACGACACGACACGTTCTTTTCGACCACGGTTATTTAACCGTGGTTGAAATTGATATTTAGCAATTATTATTATGCCTTAATTACTATAATTAATTTAACCATAAAAGAAAAATGATTGAAATAGTATGCAGACATTTCAGTTAACGGCCACGGCAACGGCAAGTCGTGAAAAGCAAAGGGTGCAAAATACAATAAACGACAACGGTCTTACCGTGCCGTGACGTGCCACGGCAATTATAAAAGCGAGTAAACAAATCAGTGCCACCTGTCGGCACACAGCTACAACTATTTCACTTATCGTATAATAGATGGCAGTAGCATTCGTGGTTTTTATTTTTAACGTTCACAACACTCCCATAAGATTGTATTTTACAAATTACAGATATTGTTATAATGTAAAATAATTTTTATTATTATAATATAATTATATAACAGGCACACTTCTAAAACACATCACAGCTAAAAGGCTAAGCGATTACTACCTACTAGTTATTATCATTCCACAAGCTATATTTTTAGATTCGGAAAAACAATAATAGTTGTTACATAAATTAATAATGTTATTGTTTTTTATGTTTTATGAAATATTTAATAAAAACAGCTCAATAAAACTTAGGTACTGAAACATAAAATTTTAAAGTAAATTTTAAGGTGCACACAAAATATACAACAAAATAGTCGTAAGTCATAACTCATATTATCATAAAGTTAAAATATCTTTTAAGTAAGTTAAAAAAATCAAGACGAGACTACGTCCAAACGAAAATATGTATAAATAAATTCCGGGAAGTAAATATTATAATAATATCTAAGTCGATAATTCAATTGTTATTATGAATTAAACTTACATAACATTTAGATTTTCATAACGTGCACTTATAATATTATCTACTCCATCTAGGGGCCCGGAAGTGCTCCAGCCAAGTCTAGAGCAAAGGCACGGGCGGCGCGGCGGCGGCGGCCGCCGTACCAAACTTTTCTCGATTAAAATTTCTATGAAATAGTGTCGATTTTAATATGAGTATATTTTATTGTCAGTTTTACAATAAAAATAATTTGTTTATAATAATATTATGCATGCGAATATTAATTTTACCTTATCATCTACAAGCTATAAGTCTAAAACGAAGCTTTGTAATACTCAAGCAATATTTATAATTTGCGTATATATAAAAACCTACAAAATGTGTAAATTCACAACCTATACATAATTAACTATTTTATTGTCTTTTTATTCCAATTTTGTTCTTGTTCATTTTATGCCCGATTCTTGAAGCTTTCACAACTTTGACAACTTGATTTGCTAACGTCTAAACATCAACAAATTATTGGTTGATGTTTGAACGTTAGCCAATCAAAATAGCTCAGAAACTGGGCGTCATGTGTCTAAATACACCATGCCGAATTTCCGCGGCAGAAGTTCGGTATGATTCCGCCTGCAATGTAATTTAAATTACCAATGACACACACTAATCACTATGCCCGATTTCCGCGGCGAAAGTTCGGCATGATTACGTCAGCAATGTTAAACGGATACAATATAACGCGACGGAATTTCGGCATGATGTGTCATTACTCATTGGTAATCTAAAATACATTGCAGGCGGAGTCATGCCGAACTTCCGCCGCGGTTTAGACACTAAAATATGTTTAATGATTTACTTTTTTACTCGTAATACAGTCACAATAATTATTGTATTACAGAATAAAAGCAAAAATTAAGATCATAGATACTGAATTTAAGCATTTTTTCAATTCCATCTTCCGTAATATATAGTTATTTTGTTTTGTAATATAAAAAGTTAACAAATTATTTATGATGTGTTATAATACAACGCAAATCTACAGAATCAAACAATGGTGTTTAGAAGTACTAGGCACATATTATACTATATTATAGATTTACATTTCTATTTCTACTAGTTCTACTCAGATCTACCAAAAAATAAAATCTTAGATATATTTTTATATAATATTATATTCTTGCCATAAAAAATCTAACGGGAACCTATAACATATTTTTATTCAAGTAAATTTTGGCATAATAATAAGTTCATAATTATGGTAAAAGCTAGGTAAAAACACTTTCACATAACTTCATTTCATACACAATATTAAACGAAAAGGTTCTTTTTAAATTGATTTTACCTTATGAAAAATAAATGTCGTCCTTTTTAGTAGGTATCTTCTAAAAAGGAATTTTCAAAAAATAATTATTTACGTATTCATGATTAAATTTGGCTTTTTCTATTACCTTTGCCATGAATATAGAGGTAAATAAATTATTGTAATCACATGTAAATTAAAATATTCCCATCTATTATGAAAAAGTACACTGTAAGTAAAATAATTAAATTTATGTTTGTACTTACTTGTACATAATATAATAATTATTAAATTGAACCTAAAAAAATATTCTGTTTTTGGGTTTCTGCTAATTTACAAAAATAGATAGGTACATAATATTTTAATATCACTATATAAAACAATGTTTCGAGTATGAAAATAAAGTTTGTAGTATCATGAATCATGATACGGAAACAGAAAAAATATTTACGACAAAGTTTGCAGAGAAGAAACGTTTTTTGTGGTAAAATGGTTTTAAATACTACACTTTAGATGGAAAGTACCCAAAGTAGTAAAAAATAATCTCTTTTTTCTTCAAATCATAAGTTCCAAATCTTCGTCGTTTTATATTTTAAATCTACAATTTTCTAGACTAGGTATTCATGGAATATTTATTGTCTTATCGTTATTGTCTTTATATAATGAAAGCTCGATATTATAAGATATTTATGATAATTACAGAAATCACTATATTAAATAATCACTAATACCATAACACCAACGTGTAAACAAAATATAGTTGCATGAGCTAAAAAAACGTTTTTAACGAACTTGGCTGTTTCTCTACCGTGGAACTAAACTCGCAATAATCGAAGCATTTGTTTAATTCCAATATATAATTATAAAGCGTATTATAGTATTAGTGATTTTATAACGCTGTATTCTAACGTTATACTGATATAATGGTAAATGGAAGGATAATAAACAACGGACCTGGAAGTATTTGATGGTCAAAATTTCAACCCAATTTTTGTGATAATTTTTTACCCCTTTAGGAAGATCGTAATTATTCTCTCCAAATACGTCATAAGAATTCTTGAGTGGGTAGCTGTGACTAGTAAAATAAAGAACCAAATTAAGGAATACAGGATTATAGGGGAGAAAATGGGAGAAAACTTGACCATTCTAACAAAATACGATATGAGTACAGGATATGCACAAGGTATAAAACACTAGGACCACATAAAAAGGGTGGTTCGGTTGATTTTAATTTAAGCACAGCCAAAATTTTACGGTGGACTAGTGGTTTGAGAGATTCTGCCCACCAATCAGCGTGGTATTTTTTTAAAATATTTCTTTGCTCAAAAACAATTCAATAAGATTTTACTTTGCCTACTACTTGAAAGTTGAAACATAAATTAAGTAAAAAGTAATACTTTAGAAACGCTTTAACTTTCCTAGAGTGAAAATAAGACTACAAAACGGAGAAATAGATAATGTTACAAATGAAAATTAGGAAGTATCTATATTATTTAAACGTTATGTAGATAAAGGGTAACCCACTATAAGAAAACATCAGTCATTAATGCAAAGTTATCTTATTGAATCATCTCTGAGAAAACTAGGGGTAATACTAGTTGTATTTACCGTTTTGGTGATAAACTTTGAACGTAATTAGGATCCATCTCGTCCAAGTCTCGTCCTTTGGTTTCCGGAACGCAGCAGACAACGAAACACAACCCGCCCACGCTTATAGACGCGTACAGCCAAAAAGCACCGTGCAAGCCCAGAGCTTGTTGGAAATCCACAAACGTCTTGACACCTACAAATGCGCAGAGGTAGCTGAACGCGGTCGCCATGGCGCTCCCAAACGCGCGATACTCCAGCGGAAATAACTCACCAATCAGCAGCCAGGATATCGGGCTCATGCCCAAAGAAAACGCAATGGTAAAAACTAGGACGCAGAGCAGAGGAATCCAATCGTTCTGCCCCAAAGTCTGGTGGAACATCACGCTTTGAATTCTCTGATTTCGGTGCACCTCCTCGTAGTACGCGTAGCTGCCGAAGCCGGCCAAAGCCATTGACATTAGCACCGAGCTGACTATGAGTAGAGGAAGACGACCGACCGTGTCTATTAGTAGACCAGACAGACAGGAAGCAAGCAGCTGGACAAAAGACACGGCGATGGCTGCCCCGTGCGGATTCATCCCCCCGAAGGTCTTCCGGAATATCGGAACAGCGTAGAAGGAAAACGCGTGTGCACCCGAAAATCTCTGAAACATCATCAGACCACACGTCACCAGTATAGGCCCAAGCAGACGGTTCGCGGTCCTCACGTCCAAGGAATTTAGAAACTGACTACTGGACATTTGACTTTGGCGCTGGCTGAAATTCTTGCTGGCCAGCACGTTAGTCCGTATAGTGGCTAGTTCTTGAGCGACATCAGAGTTTGGTCCGCGAAGCCAGAGGAGGCTTTTGTAGGCCTCTTCGTCCTTGCCGATCAGGACGAGGTAGCTGGGGGTCTCGGGTATGTAGAGCACAGTGCAGAAGAGGAGAAGGGGGGCAGCCGATATGCAGAGTGCGAGCTGCTGCCAGTCGAGGTAGGCTCCGATGGTGAAGCTGAACAGCACGCCGAGGTGGCCGACGATCTTCAGCACGGCGCTGAGGCAGCCGCGGATGTCGGGCACCGATATCTCGCTGATGTACACCTGAAAATTTATTTGTTTGTGGTACTACAAGTCATCAATAATAGAGGACACGAAATGCCACGTCAGACTGAACACAGGTTGACCTGACTGCATTCGTGCACGAACACAGGAATGCTATAATCGTATACGAATTATAATTATAGCTGGGGTATCCACATGGGTTTTCACCAAAAATGTTTTGTTAAAATCTAAGATTAAAGTGTATCATCGATCATGATGATGACGGTGTTAAAATATTTATGGATCATAAAGTAATTAGCGACTTTGCCTTTTAATTAAAACTTTACACTTGACAACTTGTATAATAAAGTAATGCGAAATTCTCAGAAGTTTGAACTCGCTCAAACTTAATAAATAAGTAACCGAAATGTTCGACTTGCCTCAGTGATTAAGATATTTTCGTTTGCTAGAATAACACATATTTTAAGAATTTACAATCAATTCCTCCTCAAAATATCTCTATTATAATCAAAAATTGATGATTACGACTCATACATTACATTTTTCAAGATACTTCAACAACTGAATGCCTATTATTGCTGAATTGCCTACGATTCAAAATCAAAGTATTATTCCTTGATCTTAATTTATCTTTAGCCTATAATTTTTTCTCTGCTTGCTGTCGTATCAAATAGGTATAACTCTTTAAAATCTGTTACAGATATCCTTTCAAAAATAGCAATGTAATTAAGGGAAATACGTACAAAATGACATATACGGACAAAATGACATAGTGCTCTTATTTCAAAATTGGGAGGTTTTAGACACATTTCCGCGATTGTATCACGTGACGGCAGTCATATTAACAATCCTGCCAGACTTTGAACGCTATTCTCACAGTTGCGCCGCAGTAAGCAGATCAAACGTGTTTCTCGCCTTCAAAAGTTTATAAATTAACAGATGGTTTTCTCCTGTTTTCTGGCGAGTTATTTGCTGTCATTTGTTATTATTTGTATTAAAATCGATGAACTATGCTATTAGCCAGAGATGTCTATGAACTTTATTGCAATCATTAGATTATTTGGTGGAATTTTGATATTTATTTGTTTTTGGTTACATTTGGACAAAATGACATACCATGTACACTGTACAGTATTTCTGTTAACATTTATAATTTTGTTAATTTTAAATATGCCGCGAAACTACGAAAGAAAAACTAATCGGCAGTATTGGAGCCAAGAATTGGCTAGAAAGAATTGAAATGGCTAGAAAGAATCCCAAACGATTTAATTATTGTAAACTTTGTTCTTGTGTGTGTGTAAATGTGTAAGTATGTCATTTTGTCCATACTATATGGACAAAATGGTTTTTGTGATTAGTCATATCTTTTCTTTTTGTACGTTTTATTATAGTTTCTATTGAATTAAACGACTGTATTACTGATAGTCAATGAACCTAAGATAATGTTAAACCGTTAAGAGTAATTATAATGTCATTAAATAAAAAAATATGATTGAAAAACCAAACACCCTGTCATTTTGTCCGTACATAATTACTTGATCGGCCATTAACCCGCCCGCATCGTTCCAACTTCGGAACGATTTTATCAGCGTGCCTCAAAAGAAAACTTGCGTCGTTATCTTTCAATTACGAGATGAGCAATTTCAAATTTCTCAATCCAAACTCTCGAACTTCCTAAAGTTATTTCATTCGCTTTTTTCCCGAAATTTTGGTAAACATGAGGGGATTTAGGAATTCCGTAATGGGAATTATATTGTCCGGAAATTTGGAACAACAAAGACGAACGGTCGGAATTAAAATGCACGTTATACGATACGGCCTTACGAGTTACGAGCGAACACTCGACTTCTTTAAGTTTGTGGCATTATGTACTTATGTGATGTGTCGTACGATTGATATGATTTATATGTTATGTTTGTTTTGTGTTCATCAGATGACTTTTAAATTTTAATGTTTCATCTTATGAACCTCCCAATCAAATATGTCAATTTTCCATATGAGGCCGTTGTGTTGATGTAACGTAGACATTGTAATCGTACATATTCCTTTCTCACGTTTACCCTACATATTTTACCGAGATAAAGAATTACGCCAGATTTCATACAAATTACTTAAGAGGCCGGGTACACTTGGAATTTCTCATGCATACGTAATTCCAAAATCATTTTCTCATACGAAAATATTTAACACATTTGAGTTGTTTTTCAGTTTAAAATAGTAATTACCTAGGTTCCTGCACAAAAATTTACTTCAAAATTTTTTTAGTAAATTTACTACTAAATATTTAAACACTAAAAAATAGAGTAAAACACTAAAAATTATATAAATAAATAGTAAATTTACTACAAAATATTTAAACTAAAAAATATTTTTTGGTATTTAAATATTTTGTAGTAAATTTACTGTTTATTTATATATATTTTTAGTGTTTTACTCTATTTTTTAGTATTTAAATATTAAGTACTAAATTTACAAAAAAAAAAATGTTTTTTAATGTTTAAATATTTTGAAGTAAATTTTTGTCCAGGAACCTAGATAATTACTAATTTAAACTGAAAAATAACTCAAATGCGGCCCCATAGTACGTTAAGGCAACAAACAGAGTAAAGACACATTTCGCAATGGGCATTGTCCAAAAAAAATCACATGTACTTTTTATATTTTTTTCCGTTAAAATAGGGTATTTTAAGAATAAAAATTAAATAATTTTGAAATTCATTGGCTAGTTTTTTCTCAATAAATTTTTAAAGTTTCGCTGTGACGTCATCATCGACGGCCAATTGACCTCTGCAGTATGTTTTTTTTCCTTTCAATCTTATTTATAATGGCTGGTTCGTCAAAAGCAAATTCTCATTATGTGAAAGCTGATACGAGAAGCTTACCAAAAGTTCGAAACGTAACGTTGGTCGAATTTATTGCTAATTTAACGCCATTGAAGGTCAAACTAAGGTTAAACATATTTGTTCAAAAATATAAGTAACTAATGGGTATTTTTTTCGTTTATATACAGAAAAACGATCACTGACCTTATTCCTCGAAATGTTTTTGTAATGAGCAAAATTTAAAAAAAAATGGACAATCCCCATTAAGGTAAAACTACACTGTTGTATTCATAAAGGCTTACCCATACCTGCGACAGCATCGTCAGTATCGAGCAGCAGAATCCGCCGAGAAAGGCAGTGATGCAGTGACTGAAGTGGCTAGCACCGCCAGCAGCAAGGACAGACTGCACGGCGCAGTAGCGAGAGACAGCACGCGACGCGGGAGACGTCCAGTTGCTAACAGCCAGTCGGACACACATAGATAGGAGTCGTACCTGCGATGGCACGCGACATCGCGTAGGTAGGCAGTCAGACAGACTGCAGACATATTACATATATAGGTGCCTTACCTGTGACAGCATCGTCAGTATGGAGCAGCAGAATCCGCCAAGGAAGGCGGTGATGCACATCATGCGGACCGAGGTGGCCAGCACTGTTAGCAGCCACGACAAACTGCACGGCGCAGCAGCGAGCGATAGCACGCGACGTCGCCCGTGCCGCATTGCCGCGCCGCCCGCCATACCGCCGAACAGCGCGCCTGGAATATGGTGGTAATAATGAGAATCAGTTTTCTGCCGGCAAGGCACTTGCAGCTCTTCTGTTGTTGCGAGTGTCCATGGTCGACGGTAGCTTTCTATCAGGCGACCCGTTTGCTCGTTTGCCCATTATTTTATAAAAAGAAATGTACCATCAAGAAAATTGATTTTTCCTTGATGGTACACCATGTCGTCGCATAAACAATGGTTGCTCTTTATAGACAAATAATTTGCAATAAAATAAAATTGCGACTATAATTAAAGATCTAAGCTATCCTATCTCTCAAGTTGGAAAAAAGCACACATAAAAAAAAATAAACATTAAAATCGGTTAAGTAGTTTAGGAATCCATCGCGGACAAACATCGTGACAGGACATTTATATATATTAGATTATGTTCAATTTCCAGAAATGACTACTCTCTACAGGGTATAACAAAACTAAATCATTATACTTAGGTTGTGTAGTAGCTCTAAGTAAAGTGAAAGTAGCACTGAAAGATGGAGTTTTTTTACACTTTTGTATGTAAAATTCATAACCCTCGGGCGCTTGCCCATATACAAGTCACAAAAAAAAATCTGCGCTGCTTTTTTCACAATGAACTCTATATGTATACAAAACCTAATGTATTATCACTTAGCTTTGTTCCACCCTGTACAATACAATAATAATTGTATAAAAGACTCCCTATTCTGTAAGCCAGACCAGTGCCAGCCTGTAAGCCAGGTGACCTCGCGGCCGCACCGCAGTGCGTATTGCAGAGATGACATAGCGTTTGTGCAGACTACAATTATAAGACGACCTAATTATAAGCCACGAGTTTCTTACACATATTATTTTATGATAATTTAATAGGCCAATAAACAAACAGGTGCATCGCCTAATGGGAAGCGATAGTCAATGCTATTCACAACCAGATGAAGTCACATTTCGAACGTCAGTACGTCTGAGGGTATATACAATATAAGGATTTAGCTGTTAGGTTAAATCACGTAATGACACTCTCTCGATTAAACAAAAGGTAAAAAGCCATTTCATGCCAAATTTTGTGTGAGGCCGACCAATCCAGTAGCCACACAGTAAGAGAATTTGAAAAATCGATAGTTGGCGAACCCACTTTGTTTTGTCGACTGTCAAGTCAATGTTTTTTGTCATCTGACGCCCGACATAATTTGACAAAATACGTAAGTACTCCCTTTGGAGAATTCTCCGATAGACAGTACATTCTCTGAAGCTATGGTTGGATGCTTGAATGGACCAAATTAACCGAATTGCCTGTCAAAAATTACTACTCTGATCATTATTTTTCTTCTCTTCTTTTGAATAAATGTCTCTTTAAAAATCCTCACCCAGGAAAGACAGTGACGCGAGCCACGAAGCCTGCTGATCGGTCAGTTGGAAGTCCCTCCTAGTGGCGTTCCCTGGACCCTGGAGCGAGGCGATGGCGGGCGAGCTGTAGCCCTTACCCAGCCCCGCTGAGAACGGTGCGAGGGAGACAGCTAGAGCCGCCATTAGCTGTGGAGAAGGACAGACAACTTTAAAAACAAAGAGCTTAAAAATATCTGTAGAGAGAATTTTATCTTGCTTTAAGATTAGATTACAAACTGTATTAGAATGTTCATAAACTCATTGCCCAATAGCACAGAATATATATTAGTTGTACCAACAGAATTCCCGCTGGCGCAACCCGTTTAAAGAATTAACGACTCATGCTACGAAGTTTCCGACCGCGCAGTGCTGGGTGCCTACAATGGGGATTGTCCATTTTTTTTTAATTTTGCTCATTACAAAAACATTTCGAGGAATAAGGTCAGTGATCGTTTTTCTGTATATAAACGAAAAAAATACCCATTAGTTACTTATATTTTTGAACAAATATGTTTAACCTTAGTTTGACCTTCAATGGCGTTAAATTAGCAATAAATTCGACCAACATTACGTTTCGAACTTTTGGTAAGCTTCTCGTATAAGCTTTCACATAATGAGAACTTGCATTTGACGAACCAGCCATTATAAATAAGATTGAAAGGAAAAAAAAACATACTGCAGAGGTCAATTGGCCGCCGATGATGACGTCAGAGCGAAACTTTAAAAATTTATTAAGAAAAAACTAGCCAATGAATTTCAAAATTATTTAATTTATATTCTTAAAATACCCTATTTTAACGAAAAAAAAAATAAAAAAAGTACATGTGATTTTTTTTGGATAATGCCCATTATATTTGCCTACATCTCCGCTCTCGTTCTATGGCATAACTCGTACCTTTTCTAAATAAATTAGGGTTGTCTAAAATAATATTATAATCTTTATATTTAATTAACTGCATTTTATTTAACTCGAAATAATCTAAGATATTACATTATATGTCTTAGTACTACGTAGATTTAATTATCATAAATTCGCGTGTAACTAGTTACGCGCTATTCGATAAGTACCGTTACTTATTCTTAATCTTAATTATTTATACATATTATAATAAAACTGTAGAAATGAGAATTCAATACATTAAAGATATTAAAAAAAATAATAAGCAGGGGGTGTCCACTACATCGCTATAGAAGCCAAAACTGTGGTTAGTTTTTTTGTCTGTCTGTCTGTCTGTCTGTATGTTTGTTCCAGCATCACACGAAAACCACTGATCCGATTTGAATGCGGTTTTCGTATAGTTGTCTTCATCCAACTTAACATCTGGTGTATAAAAAAAATTCCCCCCACCCCCTAAGGGGGCAAAAGAGGAGGTCAGAAATTGTATTAAACTTTATTCTTTAATGAACTTACTTCATATTATTTACTGTGTTTTTCAACTTAAAATTTGGTGCATAATATTTTTACCCTCACCCCTCTTAGGGAACAAAAGAGGGTGTAAGATTTTGTATCAACTGATGAAGTAGAAATACTTTATATGGCAAAACAACGTTTGCCGGGACAGCTAGTTCTTAATAATTGAAACCGGTCTTATATTACCTACTTAAATTAGTTTTTGTATAACTAAGTTATTTTTGTAAACAAATGAGGTTTCGAATAGTACACCTACGATGCTTACTATTAGTAATAACTGATAACCTTATTAGTTAATGTGTTTTTTTGACAATGAAATACCTTTATTAATTATACGTCTACTAATAAAGATAGGTACCTACTAAGGTAACCCAACAAATATATTCTACTTCAAGAAAGTTAAGTTTGGTTCACATTCCGTGATAAGACAATTAAACACTGCGCAATATTTCTTTGCCCTTTTTTTATATTGTCCATTGTGATCAGATTAATTTTTCAATTCTGTGACAGCGAATGCATAAGTACGCAGGTAGGCATGCAACGATCAACTAAAAACTCGTGCGCGCGCGTCACCGCTCGCCTGTGAGTCCCTACTGAAGTGCCCCCCTAGAGGGGTACTTACAGTTCGATGCCTACAGCCGCGACTCGTGGGACAGGCCTGCCAATAGGACTGGATCGGATGATCGATAAAACTTTATCCCTCGTGCTGCCTTTCCATTAAAAAAAATATTAAAAAATATATTTTTGCCAATTAAGAAGGCATTGGAGTCATTTAAGCTCGCAAGTAACAGCATGCTTGAGAGTTTTGGCGGGCATCTGAAAGTGTATTATTTTCCTAAAATTGTGTTAGCTGGGTTTTTAATGTGTAATATTGGTAGGATATAAACCATTAGATATTCGTGTTCATGCACAAGTGTAGGAAAGTGATGTAATATCCAGAAACGTGCTATTTTGTGTTCCCTCCAAAGCTCCATCGAAAGTTTCAGTAAAGCGTCTACCACTTTACTGAATCGACCGACTTGACTCCTTGACTGTATTGACTTTTACTTAGACTTTAACTAGACTTTAGACCTGACGATACATGAAAACGATGATGAAAATTATAATAGGAGGCATATGGTTTTCCCGCCATATTCCTTACCCTTTTACCTTGTCTGTGGCACAACATACACATCCTTTGTGTCAAGTTGCCAAAAAAGAAGAAAAAGAAAGCATGCTTTCAGCAAGTACTGCAGTGGTAGGTCTACTGTATTTCCAATCAATGCCTAAACCCAAGTAATATGATTTTCAGCTAGTTACATCAGCAAATCGCGTTTCAGGGTTCTACATTTCAATAACCATAAAATACACCCCGCAGGCGATAACATTTTAGATTAGGTTTTAGGCGAGCCTCCAGACATTTTCAATGATGCCCTCAAGATATAGTAAATATTGTTCAACATGCCGCCTCACGTCTGGGGCCTGACGCAAATTTACTGCGTATAGTTAATGGTCTGAAAACAGGTGCCGGTTTTTCGTTTACGACCGAAATTACTGGAGTTTATGGGCAAACGTATAGAGAACGTGGGGAGATTTTATCACGGAATACTTACCTGTAATATAAAAATGGTGAAGTATGTCGCACCAAAATATAATATTATGATTTATGTTACATAAGCTTCTTTTCGCAGCTTTAACTTGGAGAAATTTTCCTGGCATACAAATTGGGATTTACTATTAAATCCTATTAGAGGTGAGATTTAAAAAATAGGAGCTTTGTTAGTAGATTATTTATAAGAGAAAAAATATGATATTCAAGTTCCTATAGTCCTAAAAGGTGTGTTGATCGAAGGTTTAATTTATATGCGTCTGCCCGAACGCGCAGTTTAGCGGCTACACCGCGAGGTCACAATCAATTGTATGTAACGACGAGCTCTTGCCCGCGGCTTCGCTCGGGCTAAGGGCGTTCCGTCCGGAGATTCCGTAATTGACCGTATTTAAAACCTTATAAACTCATAATCTGAAAGCTACAAAGTTATAATAAAAATACAGCATTAATCTTCAGTATATCAACATTCCTTTTGTCGTTTTAAATTTTCTTTTTTTGTTTCTTCTACTCATGATATAAGCTTCCAAAGTAATACCAATTTGTTAAAATTCAAGCATACATTCAGCATCTCCTTAGGATTTACAAATTACTTTTATTTGAAACTCACGCCAATAGATCGACAATATCATAAACTACATATTCGCCGTTTTAAATTTTTTTTAGGACAATTTTGAACCAAGATAAGTAAAAATAATAGGGTTTTGGCGCGATCTCGGCAACGCGGTAAATGTATGGCCAAGGTCGTTTGCTCGGGGGACGACCTTAAGAAGTATTATTATATACAAAATTTCATCCCCTATTTTAATCCCTTGGGGTTAGAATTTATCAAAATCCTTTCTTAGCGGATGCCTACGTCATAACATCTAGCTGCATGCAAAATTTCAGCCCGATCCGTCCAGTGGTTTGGGCTGTGCGTTGATTGATCACCATGTCAGTCAGTCACCTTTGAGTTTTATATATTATATAGATATAGATTCAATCCAGACGCTAGGTTTTCATCGCGTTATTTCAGATATAAAGCTTAAAACATGTCCGCTTTTTTGCGTTTGCTGAGCGTTCGACTTGCGTTTGTATTGATACAAACGAGCGTAAAAAACGTCGTATGGAAGGGCCCTAACAGTCAAACAGTCTTACCTCTTATAGTTGTAGAATTTAGGCTTACAAACCTAAGTTAGTATTCACCTGCTTTACCACATGACTAACAGGAGCTAAATCGTCATAAGATTAGTTCACATTAAAATGTATGTTAAGCGGGAAGCCCTACGGAAACAACCTTAACACTACATTAAACGATCATACTGTCCAGGTCAGATATCCAGGTCGAGTATAGCTGAATATCATTATCTAATAGTTCACTGCGGCTTTAATACTTAAAAAGGTTGGGAAACCCTGCTCAATAGAGAGTTTTAATTCTCTAAGTCTACGCTCGTTCGTCAGACAATACGGAAACGGAAATGAATGCCGGCCCGCTGTTCCGATGCCTTTTTGTTCCGATCCGAGCCATTCTCCTTTATATTTAAAGTTCACTTAATGCTCTAAGTGGAATCCGAATTTATCTTATTTATTGACTGTTTCTTCAGCCATTCTTGCCATTCCTTTAAAAGGCCTTTTATAAGTTTAGCTGGGATCGCCTTACTCTTTAGAGGTTAAGAAGATATAGCGCGCTATAGCGCAACCAAATGTGTGAGGATGTATTTTGTAGTTAATAATAATTCAAGAAGAATCATAATAATTACTTAAATAATAAAATAGTAGTTTGAAGTTTATTAATTTACTTTTTTGATAATAAATATTACGCTTAACTTTAACAGTATCATACAAAATGAAGAGAAAAAGTTTCAACAAATTAACTCAGGACTAATTTAAACCTAGATCGTCAGTTGTTACATTTAACTGACTGTCACAGGGTGGTATAACTGCCAAGTGTGTGACAGGAGAGTGACTCGTCATCAGCTGGCAGACTTGTCTCGTGGCGTCATAACCCCTATGATATATACGCGATAATCTGAAATGTTGACGCTCAAGCCCTTTAGTTTTAATATCTTCAAAAGAAAAACTTTATTGTTACATGGCTTATTATTTTACGTTTACATTATTCAATCAATCTAGCACTTTATAACGCGCTTTATAAGCCTGGGCTGTATATAACGAAATCTTTGAGCACGATTTTTACCTATCTTCAGTAGTCTAAATCAGTATTTCCCAAAGTGGGCGAACGCCTCCTTGTGAGCGCTGAAGGTCGGAAAGGGAGCAGTGTGGGACCTAGGAAAAAATGGGGGCGTTGTGTGTGATTTATTTCATCAGGATTCATTTTAAATTGAAACAACGGGGGCGCTAAAATATAATTATTTGTTCTTAAAGTGGGGTAGACAAAATAAGTTTGGGAACCTCTGGTCTAAACAATTCGAAACTGAGCCGATGATGAAAAAATTAATTCGAATAATTCTATTTTATGATAAATAAAGAATGTTTTCTAAGTTTTTTTAACTATTATTTTTATTTTTCCAATAACAATACAGAGCTGAATCGGAATAATGTAAGCCGGCCATCAGAGACATTTTATTTATTATATATATTTATATATTATATTTTAATAATGACTAGTTAGAAAAAAATGTATGGGTTTTATGCTACATACGTCGGCGTCGTATCCATGCCACGACGCCGCCCTACGTAATGCTTCGTAGAGGGTCTACCAATCCGGAAACACTAACAGCCGCGAGACATTCGATGATAAGTGATAACTAACCTATATTCTGTGAAGAGTTTGGTATAGAATGAATGGAGTTTATGTTAAGATCCTAATCAAATTAAATTTAAACATTATTCGATAAATCTCTCCATGAATAACTTTAACAATATATTTTCTTACGTTTAATTTTTGTATTTCTTACTTGATGTATTAATTTACCTATGTCCAAGAACAGTTCTGACTTTATTAAATACAGAAATGCAGATATACAACATTCTTTTCAATAGAATAATTGACATAATTTTTTTAACAACACTTACTTACTACAAACTCAAACTCAAAATTTTTGTTCAGACTATTCTTTTAAAATATTCTCTGAAAGTCTACATGATGCCTACCACCGGTTCGAGAACTAACCCGGTGAGAAGAGCCGGTAAACCGGCTCTTAACACAAACATGGCAGGTCCAGATGCAAACCTTCTTTTTTAATAACAAATTTTTATCAATAACGGCTTTAAAATGTAACATACATTTACATGCAGGCCCAGGGAAATAATTCTGAGTCGGACAGTGTCGCAGCGTGCGTCGCATAGCGCAGTGCGGCCTCAAATTCTAATAACCACTAACTTCCATAGAATTATAACCTTTAGAAAAGGCATTCCATACAATCTTCAGCGCGAAAATGTGCACCCTCGAAATGAGTGAGCTCACTCATCTGAGAGCAGTGTGCCATAGGACGCGGTGACAATCCGACGTGTTTAATGCATTGATTGCGTAAAATATGCATTGAAAGCGTAAAATGAGTGAAAGAGAAAGTAGTATATGCTATTACTGTAAGACAAAAAGGACGGCACTCTTTTCTCGATACACATTTTGCATGCAAAAACATTGCTACAGTTTTGATGGCGTATGCCTTATCCAGTATTGACATCGTTGCTAACTTCCCAATGTTACAGTCTACTTTTTACACAGTTCTAGAACTTTCTAAATTCTAGAACTAACTTTTTCACGTATTAAAAGTTTTATATAGCGAAAAGCTTGCTTAACTTAAGATTATCTTAGTTAAAACGTAGGGCAATAGTCAGATTAAGTTAAACGTTCTTGTTGCCCAAGGAAGATCTTTAACCTTTTAAATATTTTTAGAAGGACTTTAACCCATGAAGGTTAAAGTCCTTCTAAAAATATTTACTTATAACTTATAAGCTTTTTCATATTGTGTACGTGTTTGTGAAATTATAGCCGTTAAATGGATGAATTGACTGATCTTAGATATTAAACCTAGCTGTTGCCCGCGACTTCGTCCGCGTGGACTTCAGTTTAAATAGCGCGCGGTGTCAACAAAATTGGTGTCAAATTTAAAAGCTTTTTAAAACCCTGGTACCCCTCAAATCAAAATATTATGCACATAATATTTAAATTTTTTTAATTAATCTTTTTTATACCAAATTTTAAAGCTTATTTAGCCCCCCATTACACAACTTTAGCTTTACCCATTAATTTACTATTTAGTATTTACTAGCTGTTCCCCGCGACTTCGTCCGCGTGGACTTCAGTGTACTTAGAGCGCGCGGTGTCAACAAAATTGGTGTCAAATTTAAAAGCTTTTTAAAACCCTGGTACCCCTTAAATCAAAATACCCAAAAACAGCTGTGCAGTGTGCACTATGCACATAATATTTCATAACTTTAGCTTTACCCATAAACTATTTATCATTGGTAAGGTTTAAGGTTACGTCACTCATCATCACTGCATAGATAAAGTAGTGAGTTATACACAAGCTACGTTTAAAACAATCGAAAGAATCGAAAAACGCATCTTAACATGGTACCACCTCTTATAGAAAGACTTATGAGCAAGCGATAGCGCGATGTAGGAGACGCACGGCGCCATCTATTATGAATTTTTGGAACTAACTTAATTTGAACAAATTTACGCATAAACACCCCCTTACAACCCCTTTTTCCAGTTAAAAGTAGCCAATGTCCTTTCTCAGAATTTAGACAGACAGAATTTCACATATTTCCCAAAAAAATATTCTAATTAAACTCCCAAGTCCCAACCGATGATCCATCTAACAACTAACAACCAGATAAGACGTAATCACCAGCTCCAACTGAACAAAAAGCTAATTTCAATTCCGTTTCTTTCATTGACGTCGGTCTGACCACCGCCTCATTGGCGCTATCGAGCAAAGCTAGTTACGAGTTTTTAATTCATTTCCCTAGACTCCTAGAGCAACGGAATATAAAGTGAATGGAAATAATCAATAGTGACTTTTGTACAGTATCTAGGTTATTTTCTTCGATATTTAAACACTAACATCGAGTTGCTAACGAACTTGAGTGGGTCAATCAGACATTTAGTTAGTTTCGTTTGACTGAGATTACAGTATTTAAATTGTCGTTGCAATAAAATTGTTATATCACACCAATGACACCTTTTTCCTAGTACATAATGAAAACTATACCTAGCTGAAATCAGTAGAGGTCTTCGGTCTAACCGGGCATGCTATAGGTAGGTACCTCTCTCAGTCCTGATGATCTATCTTTAGAGCTTTCTCGTTTATTATCTTAAAATATCTTGTTAAACAATTCAACAATTCGGAAACAAAGGTGATATAACTATTATCAACCGCAGACCGCTAAAAGAGTTATTTTAAAGAGTTTATATAATCCTGCCAGAGATAAAATTGCCACTTGTAATTTAGCAAGACAAAAAGGTATTTAAAATAAAGAAAATAAATTTTATAAAATTAAAAAAGTTCTTGGCAAAAAATAAAGTCTCCTTCCCTCGTAGGTAATTTTACTTCGTTACTGCCGCACTCAGAGTGGAACACTATTAATTACTTAAATGTAATACGTGGGAGAGCCATGCTTCGGCACGAATGGGCCGGCTCGACCGGAAAAATACCACGTTCTCACAGAAAACCGGCGTGAAACAGCGCTTGCGCTGTGTTTCGCCGAGTGAGTGAGTTTACCGGAGGCCCTAACCCCTACCCTATTTCCTTCCCTACCCTCCCCTATTCCCTTCCCTTTCCATCCCTACCCTCCCCTATTACCCTATTCCCTCTTAAAAGGCCGCAGCTCTTCTGATGCTGCGAGTGTCCATGGGCGACGGAAGTTGCTTGCCATCAGGTGACCCGTTTGCTCGTTATCCCCCTTATTTCATAAAATAAATTGACATAATATTAAGCCCCATACATTATGTGTCGTACTCACAACATTTAATTATGATTAACCTTCAATTTAATGAACAGATTGAAGGTTAACCATAATTAAATGTTGTGAGTACGGGGGTAAGTGTCTGTCCTTTTACAAAATTACTCTTTATGTAACTCAGAGCTAATTACTGTGACGTAAACAGAGCACGCTATTAACAGCTGTCGTTAGCAGATCACCTCATTAATCCCAAATCACTGACAGTTTCAATAAGTTAAGTTAATGGCAAGCCCCGCTTTAACAATCCGTTAAGGTTTTTACGCTTTCCCAATTTTCTTTATGGTTCTGACTTCTGACAGTTGCTCAAAATTTCCCTTATGTTCTATTGTTTCTGGGGGACTTGAAAAGTGAATATTTTACGTCCTTCCCGTAATTTTGTTGGTGGTTGGTGAAATGAAAAATTTTATTATTTAGCCTCAATGAAAAATTTGCTTTTAGTCGTTATTGCAGTTTTTGTATTTTTTATGAACATGGGCCATTATACTTGCCACCGCAATTACTATCTACAGACCCGCAAGGAAATAAATCACAGAAGGTAAGAAAAGTAGGAAGTCAATATAAATTTTCCGAATACCACCATAATCTACCAAAATAGTATAATTTTGTCACCATACAGACAAAATTATACTATTCAAACTACAAACAGAAGTTATAATAACATTATAATAATTTTAACCATATTCACTAAATTATATTCATCACCAAAACTACCAAAATTATGGATGAAGTTAAGGGCTATTTTGTCTTCTCAAAGGGACAAGGATAGGGCTCCGGCCTCCGGGGAACTGCGGAAACCGCTGCCACAGTAAATAAGCCCTTCCCTATTTATACCGCCCTAATTGAACAAAACCTTAATCTTAAGGGCTTTATGGGGTAACTCCGGTTTTATATTTTACTTGTAACAGGAAAAGGTTCAGTTAGTTAAGATGTTTTGATAAAACTAACTTGGGATGATTTTAAGTTGGAGTTTTTTAACTTTTATTATTAAAATAGAATGATTAAATCTCATGATTTTACTTTAGCTAATGTATCAAGGCGTGATTATAATATGCAAAGCAAATTTTAAAAGTATCTGAAGACATTAACAAATCTTTTAGTATTTTTAATTTTCAGCTTTGATCCAAAATCCATTGAAATATTTCTTGTTCTTTAATATGTAGTAAGAAAAGCAACGTTCTTCCAATGCGTAGCGACTTGCGAAAAACAATTTCTACGAAACACCGAAGGCAATGAATATGGCTTCGTTCTAACTCGTTTTAACTAAAATAAATTAAAATAGCAAGCTAAACATACCTGAGGTAGATGCCGGTATCTGCGCGGGGCCGGGGTCTCGCTCGATAGGCACTTCCCGTTGGGAACTGAACTTTTTATCTCTTCCTTCTTCTCCGGAATCGCGATCGGTATGTTGTGCTTCTCGAAGTATCCATTCTGTATCATCTGGTCCAGCGACACCTCTAGCTCTCTCACCGCGACAACTTTTCTCCCGCACACCGGATCGTCTACTATCATCTTCCTACATCCTGATACTTCGGAGAACTTCACATTCTTCTTGGCTTCGTCACGTTTTGGCTTCCGCGCCTTCTCCGGTGGATCGGTCGTCCAGTACCTCGCGTTCTGCTCGGTCAGTCTCAGCGGCTTGCATATCGCCACGTTCTTCGGCTTTTCTCGTTCGTATCTCACCTCGTTCGGGTATCGTCGCGGCAGCGTTCTGTTCGTTCGTTCGCTAAGTGTAGTTCGTTCGCTAGGTTCGTAGCGTTCATAAGAGTCACGCGGTCTCCGAGTTTCCAGTCTATAGTCGTAGTATTTTTTGCCGGGATGATCTCTATTGTAGAAGTAGGTTCGGGGGAGCGAGTTGTATTTGTTGTCGTAGGTCGTCTGCAGGTTTAGGTACTCCGGTCTAATCGGTCGAAATAACGACAATCTGCCCTGTGCCTCGTCGAAATCCGAGTAAATATCCTCGTAAACGTAGCCATTTTTACGTCGGGGCTGGTCGATTCTGTTGGAACGATCGTTAACATGATTTACGGGGCGGTCGTATCTCTTAATGTCGTACCGTCGTTTTCGATCATACTCGTAATCGTAGTCTAAGCGTCGATCGTGTAGTAGCCTCTCTCGTGACCCGGCCATTTTCATAAGACTTTCTGTAAAGAAAAAGGAATGTTAGTATAACTTTGTAACATTAATGTAAATATTAAGCGTCTAGCATAATATTATACTGATTTTATCTGCTTTTTTTAATTGAATAAATTAACGTAACATTATATATTCATCAAGATATTACGAGCATACATCAAAACCGCCAGTATAAACGTAGTTCTCGCTAAAAGGAAGATTTGCGAAATCCTTTCAAATTGAAATTACAAAGGGTGTTCCGACTTCATTCAAATTGTAAGCTGTCGGTGACAGGCGCAGATATCCGCTACTTTAGAAGGATTTGAGACGTCTGAGTATAATATCTTTAGACGGGTTTTTTTATCTTCCATATTTTTGCGTTTGCCTCGCAATCAAAGGATTGTGATGTCTGAAGACTAATTAATCCCTGCTTGAAAGTTTTATGGAAAATTCTTTATAGTTATCTATGTCTCGTCCTTCATATAATATTTTATTACAATTAACTCTTTCTAATCGTTGTATTTAATGTGAAGGTTACTTCAGGAATTGTTAACTTAAGTAATTACTAGAGTAATAATATAATTATTAAATAGTATCTACATCAATTTTATTCAATGAGATGGAAGTATCATAAGTTTATTTAAATGTCTTAAAAATATCCCGGTCAACTTCGTATCACTTCCCTACTAATAAAACCTTCCCTGGACTTCTACAAGTATTTCAAGAATAAAAGTTGCCAAATCGGCTCAGCCATTCTCGAGTTAAACGAAATTTAAAATTCGTTTTAATTTTATATAGATAAACAATTGATAATTCAATTCACTATTTAATTACGGCTACCGTAACACTGGCACGAGATTAAAACGTTTGCAATTTCATTTAACATTTACATTAAACTCAATGGAACAAAACAAATTTACCGCAGCAATGAGCAGATATAAAATTATTATTGGTTTTGCAATAATGCTATATATATTCAATTAAACCTCGATTGATTTTGCCCCATAAAGGTGTTTACGCGACTGCGCCAGAGTAATTTGGTAGCGTTAAGTCAAACCCATCAGACCGATCACATCAGCTAACATTGAATTGACATAAGCCGACCACTTGACGTAGGTCCGTCAACTGCCTAGGAGTCAGTTTCCTCGATGGTTCTTATAACATATTTTTTTATTTATTTTTAGCAGACTGCGTCCATAACGGTTTTTCCATTTTAGCTTGAGAAATCAAAAGTATCCATACTAATATTATAAACGCGAATGTGTGTTTGTCCGTCTGTCTGTTATCTCTTGACGTCCAAACCGCTGAACAGATTTTCTTTAAAGATATGGAGATACTTTGAATCCCGGGGAAGAACATAGGATACTTTTTGTCCCGGAAAAATATAATATGGTTCCCGTATAAGCAAATTTGGACGCAACGGAGTTGCGGGCATTATCTAGTTACTTAATTATAATACGTATTGTTACTAACTAATTATTATAACTGTCCCGGCAACGTTGTTTTACCATATAAAGTATTTCGCCCATATTATTTATTCAAGTGACTTAATAAGTATGTCACCATGGCAACGTCCATTGCTATCCCGTCGCACAAACAATGGTCGCCGTCAGTCTCGAGTTGTAATAATTTATTCAACGAATGCACTTATCAATATAAAATGTTGTCCGATTCTTCACCCAAGATTAACGAAAATCGGTCGAGCCGTTTCAGAGGAGTTCAATTACGTACACCGTGACACGAGAATTATTTATACAGATTGGTCCAGTTGTTTTATATGGCCTTGCTCTGCGGAATTCTGATGTACCTTGGCCGGATCCTCTGCATTTATTTGCTCATTTGTCCGACCTTCTGTTTTTTGGCAAACTAATTGTCCAGTCGCTGCCAAATACCTTTCCAGATGAGAACGTGACAAAACTGGCCTTTAAAAAACAAGATTAATTTATCTACATTTTTAACGAATTCTTGTCACCTCGCTCCAGTTTTTGATAAGCGCGGGCTTAGGTTTTGTCTAAATTATTTTTGAAATTATTTTGATCTTTCCTGCTATAAGTAAAATTATACAAAGTGCAACCAAACTAATTGATAATACTTACTTTATATTTGTTTTATTACACCTTGTATGAGCTTGAAATTTTGTAAGGATTAGCAGATGAATTACATGTACCCTTGTATGTAAATTACTTATTGGATTTTGATAATTATTACGGTAATAATATTATAAGTACAGGTTAACCTATCAATTCCCAAGCGGCAGCCGGTTGCCGCATAACAATTGAAAATCTATTCTGTCTGCGATACCCATGATGGACGGATTAATCACATAGGCTACTTTTTAACCAAAAATAATATCTAAGTCTAGTCGTAGCCGCAGGCAAAATCTGTATTATAATATTTGATAACTATTTCAAATTTGGTGCAGTAATTAATGAATAAATTAATATTCATGATTCAAGCATATTTATGCATCAAAGGCTTGAAATTGCACATGCGGCGCCTAGCCCCAGCCAACTGTGTGAATATAGCAACACATTATAACTAATATTAATATTGCGGCTCCTGTAACTCAAAGATAACTTCGCTCTCTAAGCCTTGGTACGAAAATAGGCAGATTTTTATGTCAGCGTCTGTCTGTCTGGTACCTCTTTAAACTCAAACTTTTTACATTCTACTAATTGATGCCCGCAACTCCGTTGTTCCAAAATTCGTTGATTGCGCGGGAACCGTACCTTTTTCCGGAATAAAAAGTATCCCATGTCTTTTGTCGGGACTCGAAGTATATTTTTATGAGTAAACATTTTTTAAGGACTAGACTGAGACAAAAGTTGATTAATGTGCTCAGTGCTACATATCTATTTTATTGTTCATAAGTAAAATAGATATGTAGCAGAATTTTATAATAAAGTTTACAATACACACACATAATAATATAATACTTGCTTTACACCAATTATACATTATACTGCTGAAAAAGTATTTTAAGAGTAACGTTTTTACCCTCGTAATCAAGAATTTTGCTGACAGCATTTTTCTGGGATACACGTGTGACATAAAGGGGTAACATTCGTTATGAACCATTATTTACCCAAAAACCCCCGCCGTAAAACCCGGGGCTGTCGGCTCAAAATGTGTTAACTGTCAAACAGAAGTCTGTTGTGAGTTTTAGGGCTGAGCCTTGTAGTATCGATACAACAGTCGACACAATCACGAAAAAAATATATAAGATGTAACAAAAAAGTTAGTTTTGACGTCAGTTTCTGTGACTGAATGCCACATCGTCACGAAATCGTCCATAAAATAATAAAAACTGTTTCGGCGCTGCTACTTACACAGTGAACTCATTATAGGGGATCCGTACGTATAAGTTTAAAAGTATTTACTGAACACCCTGTAAGAACACGAGCAGTCACACAAAACCGGCTCCTGAAGACTCGAGCCTGCAATAGATACGGCGAGCGAACTACTAGTTATATCGTTCCGCGCCTTATCAATGAGTTACCTAAAGATGTAATAAATAACTTAACTGAGAACAACGTCAAACATAAACTAAAAACTTATTTTCTTCAAATAAACATTTAAGAAGTATTGACATCGTTGCATTTAAGTACCTAATTCTATCTAATATTATCTATATTGTTCCTAATTATTATTAACGTATAAAATAACGTCTTTGTAGAACCAACTGGCTAATATAATATTTTGTAGTTTGTTTAACTTATAACCAAATATTCTGTGAATAGGACTGTATCGCAGCATTGCACAAACCTCATTGGTTTTAAATGCTGTTATAATTAAAATGTAAAATTGTAATATGTCTTATTTGGTAAATAAATAAATAAAATAAGTATTACAAATTAATTTTGATACACCGGTAAATCAGCGGTGTCTTTGAAATTAGCTTACTCAACACGGAGCCAACTACTTTACTCGTGATACGTGATACTGCAATAAACTGCATCACTATTAAATTTAGTACCATCGAAGAAATTGATTCATAGGCAGTTGACGGACCTACGTCGTTTGGTCGGATCATGTCAATCCAAAGTTCGTCTGTTGGCTGGGTTTTACATAACGCGACTAAATTACGCAGGTCTCCATCTGCCTACGAATCAAATTCTCTGTTATTACATACAGATACAGAATTAACCCTGCAGTGGTCGCGCACCCAAATGGGACGGGAGTGGTCGGGCGGACTACATACGTAGTCCAATTTTAAATAAAGATAAAAACATATTAAATAATAGTTTATTTATTTTACTTATTAAAATATAATAAGTATATACATCTTAATCAGAAAAAATCAACAAAAATTAATTACGACCTCTGTATTAAAAGTAATTAAAATAACAAAAATAAAGAGCTTGACTGCGCTTGATACTCTTCGCTATCGCCACCGACTTCATTCTACCACGCCTCAATGCATGCAGCTTGTCGTTCGGCTATTTTTTGTCTAAAAATATAAAGTAATATTATTTTAAAACAAATCAAAATTATAAAACAGAGTTTATTTTACTAGTTTAAACTAATATAATATTTAAATACTTATACGGAAATAATAAAAAATTTAACCAAAAAAAATACTTACGTAATGGGTCGCGCGGACTACACTTGTAGTCCACGATATTTGAGGGGCTATTGCGTTACGAAAATACGCGACAGGGGCTTGCGCTGCACTGAATGTGTAGCTAGATAGGTCATTTGAAAGTACCTAGAAGCGCAAGAGACGCACGCTTACCGTTTTTGAGAAATTTTTGATTTTGTTTACGTGGACTACATATGTAGTCCACGCGACGACTCCAGGGTTAAACGCTGTCTAAAAAGCATTGTATAATGTATTAGTGTGCAAAAGCAGACCTTCGATTTTAACTTAACCTATTATTGATTTTTGACATAATATTTTAATTAACCCGAGAATACTTTAATTAATTAATGAGATTCCACCTGGAGTTCTGCCAATGACAGGGTCTGATATCGTCATAGACGGCACATCACTAGTGGCGCACTGCGGTACTAAACATCTGATAAATCTTATCTTCACTGTTTCCACTGACTATATTTTGGGTTTACAACAATGTTTCGATATAAATAAACCAACCAGGACCGTGTTAGATTGAGGAATGAGGGTTGTGCAGATTTTTCAATTTATTTAATATTAACGAAGTTATCAAAGGCTGACGAACAGAGTCTTTCTTGTTGTAACTACGGAACTCTAATGACAATTAAGGGCTCCTACACAAAACGGCAAATTTGCATCGTAATGTCATTCTTAGTTTGAATTTTGCCGCAGATATTTGCAATGTCGCGGTTGTGTATTCCGCGTATCCCGTGGCTCTGTCGTAAGCGGAAGAGCAGGAACACCGTTGGGGTTTTAGTGGGTATGCCCGGGCGCGGCTCCCGCCCCCAGTCAATCATTCGAAGTCAAACTTTAGAGCAGCGAATTTTTGGAGTGACAAACTTATTTAGCGGCATTATATGCACTTATTTGAGATGAGATGACGCCCGCAACTCGGTTGCGCCAAAATTTGTTTATTGCTCGGGAATCGTTAATTATTCCGGGATACAAAGTATCCTATGTCCTTTCCCGGGATTGAAAGTATCCCAATAAGAATATTTCATAATATTCAATCTTTATGTGAAAACTAGATGACGCCAAAGTACATATATCGCGCGGAAACCGTACATTTTTTCTGGTTAAAAAGTATGCTATGTTCTTTTCCGGGACTCAAAGTATCTCCGCCCGTGTAAAGTAAACCGCTAAACCGATTTTTCTGAAATTTTGTATGGATCAAACATTAGCAGTTTGGGCGTGAAGAGGTAACTCTGGCACTACTGAATTACAACCCTTAAACCTTCCACAAAAGTTTAACAGACAAGCATTATTCTAAACATAAAAGTCATATTATAATAATATTCTTGTAGTATATTGTGGTAATATTATACTCGTAGCGATGTAGTATTTTTAAGCATAAAAGACACTCTCCGGTTTCTACGCTTAGTTTTAATCACGCCTCTATAAAATGCTTTACGCTTTGAAACATTGTAGTATTTCGTTTAAATATTTTACTTTTTAATGAAAAGTGTATATTTACACTTTGTTCGACTCTAGCATTCCTCAACTCGTATGTAGACATTTCAGAAGGTGTTTTGGAGGACTTTTGAAATGAAAATTCCGAATTTGTCTGTATTTTTTTATTTTCAATATATTGTGGTTAATTTCGTCATTCAACTTAGCAAACATTTCTCAGACACCAGCTAGAATTTATTTACGGACTACTAATATTTTTAATCCTACGTAACTCAGCCGATTATTGCAGTCTACGAAAATGTTAAAATCTGATTCAATTGGATCAGTCGCTTAGGCACAACGATTGAAGAAATGTACATAGACAGCTCAAATTCTATTATCCTTCCTTTTAGCATCACCTCAGTTTTTGAGCATGATTACCAACTGTCAACCCAGCAACGGCTGGCTGCAAACGCACGTTTTCCGTATTCGATTTTCGAATTTGTTTTCCGTGTTCGGAATACCGTGAGACCAGCGCAAACGTTCTTTTATCCACGCACGAATGCGACGGCTTCAAGTATTGAAACGTACGTGTGGAATTCGTTCCGTACGGAGAAAAACGAATGTGTGCGGCAGTTAGGGGCCTTTCCAGTTTCCACACGACGTATTTTTTGCACACTGACGACGCGCGTTTCTGATGCGCTCGTCTTTTGCGCTTAAAGTTTATAACTTTATGCTTCCTTGCGTTTTCTGAGCGTTTAACTTGCGTTTGTATCGATACAAACGAGCGCAAAAAAATGTCGTGTGGAAGGGCCCTAATGTATTTTCTACTGATTACATGCAGTCGGATTTCCGAATACGGAAAACAAATCGAAAACGTATGTATGCGGCCAGCCTTAGCAACCATCAGCATTCAGCAACCGACTATCAATAAACCCTACAACCACCGTTACAGCAACCAACTGTCAGCGGGTTACAAGAGGTAATGTGAATCAATAACATCAAACAAGATTGACCCAGCTGACCTCGTTCTGGAGAGCCCTCGGCCTCGAAATCAGGCCGGCCCTATTAGTTCTTTATATCAACTTTATCTATTCAAATTTTGATGATACGATAAGTGTATCTTCAGTTTTTAATACTCTAAAACGTGCTGGATCGCCTGTTTTAAGGCTAAATACAAAGTCTTTTAGAAACACTGTTTAAACTTTAAGCTCTAATTTGTATTGTATTATTTACAAATTAATTATTATTTTCCTAACTATCCGAGTAATGAGTAGGTTATGATTTTGAGTCATGAGTCATGACTCATGCCTATTGCCCATGCAGCATATGCAGACAGCCTTATTTCGGTTGTAATTTAAAGTAGGGCAGCCGATTCTGATGTCTATCTTTTAACACTAAAAATTGTTAAAATAGGTCCAGCCATTTCAAAGGAGTACGGTAATAAACAACGCGATAAGAACATTTACAAATATAAGATACGCTGTAAACGTTTGACGCAAATTTTTAAGAGCGAATAATAAAATTTTGCACTTCTACTGAAGAGATCGTAAAATGCTACGAGTTAATTTAAACGCAATAGTAGAAGTGGCAGAAACATTTTCACTATTTACAATACTCTTAAAATGCAATGTTTTTTATTTATTTTTCACTTTATTAGATATGTTTTACTTTTATTTATATTTGATTAATTATAACTTCAAGAATCTAGCTATTATAGTCTTATTGGACAAGAGTATTAAGAAATAATATTAATATGAAGACTTACTAAGAATGACTTTATTAATAATACTACAAAATAACGTCTTTAAAGCGGCCAACGCAAAAGATTTTTTTGCACATTTAATTCACGATCCGCATTACTTTATTAATTTACTTACTTAAGAGAAATATAGGTACATTCCTGAAATCTTTTGCATCGCAGTCATCGAAATACCTTACTGCGAAAGTCTAACTCAGACAAAAAATTGTTCTATGAAATGCAAATTGCACACCAAGGCGTACTTTCAGTTGGTTGTTTTACTCAGGTCGGTCACACAAGTTTCGTTGCTCTTTCAAGATTTGACCGTTCAAACTAATAACTGGAGCCATATTTATGTCCAGTTTACATTATTCCAATCCAGTGTTGGATTGCTGCTATAATTTTTACGTGGGAGAATCATGCTTCGGCACGAATGGGCCGGCTCGACCGGAGAAATACCACGTTCTCACAGAAAACCGGCGTGAAACAGCGCTTGCGCTTTGTTTCGTCGAGTGAGTGAGTTTACCGGGGGCCCAATCCCCTACCCTATTCCCTCTTAAAAGGCCGGCAACGCACCTGCAGCTTTTCTGATGCTGTGAGTGTCCATGGGCGACGGAAGTTGCTTTCCATCAGGTGACCCGTTTGCTCGTTTGCCCCCTTATTACATTAAAATAGTAATAATAATTGGAATTGGGCACTGGAATGCAATTCAGTACATTCCAGTGACCGTTTACATTATACCAGTAGTAACCCAGCGCGGAATTGTAATAATATAAAACCCGCTATTAATCGGTTAAATGTTCGGAAGCTATCGTTCTATTATTACTAAATTAAGTAAATAGTTACCATGTAAGTTCTATACTGTACGATGATCACAGTAATATACATCACAAAGCAATACTAAGTTCCACACCGCTCCGTGATATTTTGGTCGGGAAACCGGGTCACGGGTGGTGGATGAGTCGCGAATTTTCAATATTTTACATATTCATACACGGGGAGGTCTCGCATTATTGACGAGGCCTTTATATTCGACAGGGAGAGAGAATTTAACCGACTTCGATGCACTGTGCATCGAATATTAGGTCGTTATATGATAAGGATAAAAAAATAGTTTTTAATACGATAAATTTATGGTTACCGCGGGATAAACAAATATCTATAGAATGATGTTGCAGGTAAAATAATGTCAGTCGTGATCTGCAGCTGGGCTTGATATAGCCCAACCAAATTCGCCTATGGTACGGTGGTATGGACGTAGTTTCGTCTATGGGCCTGTGCCTATTAATTCATAATTATTAATTTCTCCGATGGAACATAACCACATTTTAATAAGAGTTTTTAATAAGACGCCTCAGTGCGATTCATATTAAGATTAAAAACCTTTTTAATAGTTATTTATATTTTAAAATCATGTATCGTTCATTCTTTATTCAAATTTATAGTTACATGTCTGTGTAAACTTTTTCAGTCCAGTTGTAATCAAAAGGCAAGTTTTTATTAAAAACCTTCAAAGATCGTGGTATATTAAAATTTATAAAGCGGTGGGCACACAGTTCAACGTACAAAGGCGCTATATTGCAGTCAAAGGGAGTGAAAAAGTCAGGGAATATGACATTCTGGAAGAGAGGCCATGGAAAAAAACTACCAAGAGCGCGGCGGGCACGTTTTATCATAAGGGTCTGTCCGACCGTATTTTATGTGGATTTTTGGATGTAGGTACTATCAGAGAAGTTGATTCATAGGTAAAGGGCGGCTATACGTAATTTGGTTGTGTTATGTCAAACACATCGCGACTAACATTGAATTGACACAATACGACCAAATTACGGTGCGTTGCGTCTTTTCTATCATTTGCGCGATCAGGTCTCCGATCAGACCTCCGTCGCGATCATCGCGCCGTATCAAGTATGAGTATCATAGTGTGGACGATTATTAGATCATTCTGCCGATCATGTGTGTATTTGATATGACAAGTATCAGATACGCGGTTAACGGTGCGTCCACATTTGTATCATTTGCGCGATCAGATCCCCGATCAGATCTCCGTCGCGTATCATCGAAGCGTGTCAAAATGATACGCGTATCATGATACGCCCCGATCGCTATTAACCGCGTATCTAATACATGCCGTATCAAATACTCGCATGATCGGCAGAATGATCTATAGGCGTCCACACTATGACACGCATACTTGATACGGCGCGATGATCGCGACGGAGATCTGATCGCGCAAATGATACAAATGTGGACGCACCGTTATAGCGATCGGGGCGTATTATGATACGCGTATCATTTTGACACGCTTCGATGATACGCGACGGAGATCTGATCGGAGATCTGATCGCGCAAATGACACAAATGTGGTCGCACCCTTACGTAAGTCCGTCATCTGCCTATGAATCAACTTCTCTGATAGAACATCCAAAAAATGTTACTTAAAATGAGCTATGGAACTAAAATATAAAATGTTTAAACTTTAATATTATATACTTTACTTTTCTTTTAAAAATATCAGCCCTGTGTGTTTTTTTACGCTGGTTCTTAAATTTCGCCGGCTTGTTTAATAAATATTACTATGTGTACAAATCAATAGGCGTGATAGTTTTTCCGTAAAGTGTACCACAAAATGTTCAGGTTGGGATATACTAGCCAAATCCAAAAACTCAATTCCAAAAACAAAAGTTTTTAACTTTGTATTACTTTTGGTTTGGATGAGAGCCGGCGGTCATGCTTGTACTGACTGATAAGTCAGTCAAGGTGTGACGACGAGAGCCCTCACAAAGCTCGGCTTTTAGCTAGTTTAAATATTACCAACTGCCCCTGTGGAAACTAGTTCGGTAAGTAATGAAAAAAAGAACTGATGATGATGATTTACTTAATGTAACATTAATATTTGGGAAAGTTATTAAGTCTTATCTCCCAAACATCTTAATCCGTAATCCGAAACAAATTAGGGGCACGCTGCAACTTTGTGAAAGAAATATTTGCCCTAGCAACGGCGGCGGCGTTAAGCCTCGGTGTTAAAAGTGTAGCGTTTACTTTATTTTTGTTTGTGAAACAAAATAAGGCAAAAAATTGATTCGAAGCCTTCGTTTTTTTAAATTTTATTCGGAAAAGCTAAAAAGACTAAATAAGAGTAACTGTACCTATCCTTCATACGATTTTCAGGATACCTCATCTGATCATCATCATGTTTATTCCTTCAAGCCCCAAGCGGTCGCCGCAAGATTTCCAAGAATCCGCGGTCGAGGGATTATAAAATTTTCTAGACTTTTCGCATTGTTTCTTTGTCAAAGCCTTTATCCACAGACTACCAAAAAGTTACTAAGTGACTTTAGCTATGAATGAAACTATTAAAAGACTAGCGACCCGCCCCGGCTTCGCACGGGTATAAAATATATAGCCACTAAAAAATTATTTAAATCGATTCAGCAGTTTTGATTTGTATTCATTATTACTACCCGTGGCCCGCATTGGTCTGTACCACCGGCGCCGCAAAAGCTACGCCTCACAGGAAGTTGGAGCCTTTTGCAAGCTATAGGCAAATCAGTAGAGATCATTGGTATTCTTGGTATATGAGCTAGTTCACTAGCTGCAGGGCCGGTCATGATCTTCGCTAAGTACTGCGCACTTGGTAGCACCCACTTCGAAACGGGCGTAAATCGCAACTTTTAATTTCAACATAACTTCTAAACCAAACGTCCAATTTTAATCATTCAAACACCAAATAATATCCACACAAACTATACTTAGTAATGAAATAATTAATTTGGATAAGGATTATCAGATTATCAGCCTGACTTGACATAGATAGTTATAGTGAGTCCCGGACATTTTCGTAGATATTTATAAGATTTAAATTTACTTAGAAATTTTATGGTTCTATCTTTTATAGTTTAGGTAGCGTACGCAAAATAAGTAACTTTTCTGGTTGATTTTTTTCACCTTGTGTCAGAAAAACCCAAATATCTTACGGAACCCTATATTTTCCAAAATATAAAGTAGCCTATGTTACTCGTAAATAATGTAGCTTTCGAATGGTGAAAGAATTTTTAAAATCGGTCCAGTAGTTTTTGAGCCTATTCATTACAATTAAACAAACAAACAAAGTTTACCTCTTTATAATATTAGTATAGAAGTATAGATTACACATAATATTTATTACTAGATGACCCGGTGACCTACGAAGGTCACCGGTCAAGTTCAATAGGAGGGAAGTGGTACGAACCACTTCCCTCCTATTGAACTTCCATATTTCAAGATTAGAATAAGTCAAAGCGGTTCAGCTGTTCTCAAGTTTTAGCGTGACCAACAACATTAAAAATTAACTTTTGTTCATGCTACATCAGCGTGGCACATCTACGGTCGCCTAGGACGCAGCACTTCGTAGGCTCGTAGCGCTACGGAGCGTAGCAGAGTGCTACAACAACCCGAATATCCAAGCAAATAAATAATAAGATTATTTTTTATACTTATAATATTATATTTTAGTATGATGTACTGTTTGGATATTTTATATGGTTAACAAAGGTTTAATAAAAATAACAAAACACAGAATTGCATAAAACTTTAAAAAATATATTTGAACTTTTGTCGACGTTTAACTACTTTTTAGACATGTTTTGTAAGTAACGCGTAAAAATAAATATCGGGTCTAACAATAAAATTTCAATTTTATCGACAAAAGATGTTTCAATTTTATTGTCTTATAGACCCAGGTGGTTTTGTAAAGCGCGCACGACCTAATATGGTTTATTGCTGACTATTACGTATATAGGTCAGCATACTCCGCACAAAAATACATTCGAATAGGTTATTAGATGAGAATCATTATATTGAATGTCTTATTTAGTTTAGTTTATTTCTAGACGTGGGAGAGCCATGCTTCGGCACGAATGGGCCGGCTCGACCGGAGAAATACCACGTCCTCACAGAAAACCGGCGTGAAACAGCGCTTGCGCTGTGTTTCGCCGAGTGAGTGAGTTTACCGGAGGCCCAATCCCCTACCCTTTTCCCTTCCCTACCCTTCCCTATTTCCTTCCCTACCCTCCCCTATTACCCCTTAAAAGGCCGGCAATGCACCTGCAGCTCTTCTGATGCTGCGAGTGTCCATGGGCGACGGAAGTTGCTTTCCATCAGGTGACCCGTTTGCTCGTTTGCCCCCTTATTGCATAAAAAAAAAATTAACAGTCGCACTCAGAGACACCTAATGTTTTATTTAACCCATCAAGCCCCATAAGGACACCAGTGACCGCGACAACAATAGAATAACAATAGATTTCCAAGAATCCGCGATCGAAGGATTAATGAAGAGTTTGATAAAAAACATATTGAAAAATTCAAACTATTTATTTAATGTTAAGATTATCATTATTTGTATCCAAACACACGAGGCCGAAAAAATGCGGCCGAAGTTCGGCATGATTACGCCTGCAATGTATTTTAAATTGCTGATGACACACCATGCCAAAATCACGTCGCGTTATATTGTATGCGCACGCACTACAATTTGCAAGCGTTATCATGCCGAACTTCGGCCGCGTATTTTCAGCCACTATAGTGGCACTATAGTATGTTTAGGCACTATAGTGCAAGAGTTATCAAGAGGTCTTCCAATGAATAGTACGTACGTGTCTTTATAATTTATAGTTCAATTTGTTTTCTAAAGTTAACTGCGAGCATCTTTCATTTAGCTCTGAGACTAAAAAGATGCAGTCAATGACCTATGCAGCCAACTTGTTTAATTTTGACTATATAGTACCATAAAATTTTCCATAGAACAAATATAATGAAAATATTTTTTTCGCATTTAAAATAGAGTTCCAAATTTTTTAAAGTGTTATGTAGGTTAGTAACGGTTGCATTTAGACATACTTAATGATTAATGAAAAGTTTAGTAGAAAACGCATTGAATAATAATTTAAAGTTAAATAATCATTAGGTCCTGAGTGCAATAATTATTATACTTACATATTTTAAAACGACTAACTGATCGGCAAACGTTGTTTTGCCTCTTACGAATTGAGATAAAAGTAGCATATGCCCCAAAGACATATTTTCCACTGAACGAGTTATACTCGGCCAGGCTAAAGCCCAAGTTGTCGTCAATGCAGACGTTGTGCGGTTGCAGTTGCGGCGATCTCAGAAACTTTGATAGTGCGATTCAGTATCCTCTACACTTTTACTAATATGTGCTAATAAATAATATATCTGTCACGTTAAACTATCAATTCCCCAACTTATGAATGCCACATAACAATTGAAAATCTATTGTGTCTGCCATTCCCACGATCGAGGTATTAAACTATAAAATAATATCTCATCATCACACAACATATTCCTCAAAAGACAACATTCATGTTAAAAAGTCGCGAGCCAAAGCGAGTCAATACAATACCCTCCCCAATCCCCCCTTGTCCCCCTATCCCCCTACGATCAATCCATCAAAGTCCGTGGATCCCATATCATTCGATATTCGAATTGAGACAAATCCCGTTATACGCAAAAAATTCCAAGAAAATTGTTTATGTATGAGTGTATTTTATTGGGTTTATATTTTTATTGAAGGGATTTCGTTTTACGAGATGATCTTTTTGTGAATGAAATATGTAGACTATTAGCTGTTCTTATAGCCGAAAATTATTATTTTACTCCATTTATCAATTTATCTGAATTGTACAATAGTCATGTTTGAGGATTTAAGATTTCACATGAAAATCTGACGCTTGGATCACCTTTCTTGCGTCTCAATCATGTGATCATCTTGTTTTTTTTTTCAAGCAACATAATAAGCAACAATTTCCCAACGTGAAAATGAAAGCCACGACCTCCAAATCGAAAGTCACATTTTATTTCACTGGACCACGCAGGCGAAGCATTATGTTAGGTTCACACGGCACAATCCTGTACGTTTTTTTCACGTTTTCTTACAGTACCTATACGTCTTAACGAATAAACAGTGGCGCATAGAATGTATATAGAACCATTCACACGTTGATTGTACTGCACGATTTTTTGCAGGACAATCGGCGTATGAATGTTGAGACATATACTGCAAAAAAAAGTGTAGGATTGTGCCGTGTCAACCTACTTTTACCTAGAAGTTAGAACCAGGCAAAGTCAGTTCTGTAAAGTATCCTAAAGGGAAAAATATTCCGTATCAGTTGATACAAAGCTCCACAAAAAACTTTCATTGGTATACATAAAATAATACGATAAAATCTCCAAAAAAAGTTCAATATAATATAATACTAGTATTCATAGTATTCAACGATAATACTGATGATATCAAATCAATTACAAACAAAATCAATTTGTCTGACAATACGTCGCCGCGCCCGGCCGACATTATTTCACCCTTTGTATAACTCATACAATGGACTATTCAATATACAAATACGGACGCTTTTATACAATACTAGGTGATGCCCGCAACTCCGTTGCGCCAAAAACCATTCCTTGTTTGGGACAAAAATAATTCTATGTCCTTACATGGGACGTTCAGGAAAATCGGTTCAGCGGTTTTGCGAGAAGAGGTAACAGACAGACAAACACACTTTCGCATTCAATATTAGTATAGATACGTAAGGAGTAGATTGATCGCCTGATGGTTTTTACAACCCCCTAGTAGTCAACTCGCATAATTTCGAGAGCGAATTTAAGGCGCTTTTTCTGTCATACATGTCATCGCCTGCGCGCGGATCGGTCTGCGTACAAGTTGCCCGCATCCTAACACCTTTTCCTGACTAATGCTAAGTACTGACATACGGTTTTGCTCGATAGTTTTACTCCAAATCGAGCAATAACCACCGTGTGGACCGCAAAACTGACAGCTCAAAGGCTCGCTTCGAGTCGGCTCGATGGAATTAAATATGTCAAATATGTCATTTCCTTCGATTTGGAGTAAAACTATCGAGCAAAACCGTATGAGAGTACTTAGCAATACGGGAAAAACGTGCGTGGTCAGGAGCATGGATCCGTGCGCGGGTTTCAACTGCCAACACGCCTGATGGGAAAAGACTAACGCAAACGTTAAGTTTTTGTTCACGTGTACGTACGTATTTACGGAATACGTGCCGTTCGGAAAAAGCGAACGTGTGCGTCAGTTAATGTATGTATAGAATGAAAATGAGTGGGATTTGACAAAACGCGTGAATATGGCACTCGCATAACATGGCAAATACGATGTCTTATACATGTCAAATGAAAATAATATCGACGGTTAAAAGGAAGCGACATTTTTGTCAAAAATGAGTTTTAAATGCCATCTTACTTAAAATTTCCCGCTCTTTCGAATGCGCTCACTCTCATAGCTCTACGATGAGTTTTTTGGCGTTTATGCCCTGGCAAAAAAAAGCATTTTCCTAGTAGTATTTTTTGTAACCGACAAAAATTCAGTTCAGTTTGTCTGTAAAGGTGCTTGTACCCCTGCAAAAACATTTGTCTACAGCTTTCGGCTGCTTATACCTTGAAAGCAATTCTCTCAAAAATTAGGAACGTCGTTTATAGCCTTCTTCCATTTCGTAATTGATCATAGCTTTGGCGCTTGTACCCTATTACCTTATATATCCAAAATTTATTTACATATTACTCTGTCGGTTATACCCTACAACCTTTTTCAACCATATTTCCATAGACTCACGCAATGCCAGTCGCCAGATTGTTGTGTGTTGTGTTGATTATTCTTCTTTTCCTTCACTTTCAAACGACATTGTGTGTCATATGTGTGTCACTTAAGTCTTATAATTTTAGTTTTTGTGAAAGTCTACTGTTACTTGTGTTCTATTTACTAATAAACGACCATAACACGACCTGTAAAAAGTACGTTATCCTTCTTTTCCTATAACACTTATGAATCGTCTAGTCTCGTATACCCTTTTACTTTGCGATGTAAGAAATCAGAATGTTGTTTAGGCTTCTTATCCTCTAATTTTTTTGTCATTTGTCTCTTATGCCATATTACCTCATTCAAAATTTTAAAGTAATTGTTATAAGCGACAAAAAACACTTTAAATAGTACCAAATCATTAAAACTAACAATACCGGTAAGACGCCCATTTTTTTATCATTTTATAATTGTTTAAATTATCACGATATGTCAATAAATAACAGAGATACGTCAGTTTTTCTTACACTCAAAACTTTAAATGACTCTCCTGAACATTTCACTTTTTGGCGCTTATACCCTATTACCTTTTACGATATAGAATATATATTATATAGAAAGCACGTTAATTTAAGAATTTGGCTGCAGAAGCTATGAAGTCTCAACTTTACAATATTATACATAAATAATTAAATACCGTCGGTGGCCAAATTATTATATTCACTTGAAAAACAATACGTTTTTGTGCCTCAAAAGGCAAAATTTTTATCTTTAAAAAAGTTAATAATTTTTTTAGCCTAATGGTAAGGTGCAGAGTCCTGCATGTATGCAGGTCCCGTCTGGCTGCTATTCAGCCATCTGGGGATGGAGATGACTTTGTAAAACTAGCAGATATTGGTCTTAACGCATGGTTCCTTCAACCACGTGTAGTAGACCATTCCCGTTTGAGCTAATCTCGTCCCATGTCGTAACCGATGAAGGAGGTTTCACTCGTTCAATAACACAGGGATTGTCCTGGTGGATCTGAATCACAATTGATTCAGATCCACCAGGACAATCCCTGTGACCCAATGGTCATATTAAGGTCACGCCTTTTTCTTCATAATTAAAAAAAATGAAATTAAAATAACTTGTTTTCCTCCTTTCAGTATTCCTCAGGCCAGTGTTTTTACATTGTAGCAAACGCCAATCGCTTAGCATGCATGCATCTGGGGTAAACTTAGGTTTTTCGAAGGACGAAAACAACTGAAATTCAGTTTCTTTAGTTTCGCCTTAGCATTCTGTTAGATAAAGCTTTTTTTTTAATGTCGCAGGGTAACCCATCATGGGTGCCCCGGGTTGGGTACCCCGGGGGTATGTGAGACTCCTACTCACTAAAACCACCTGCGGTTCGCCTTTAGCCGTATAAGGAGGGATATCCCGGATCTAACAAACACGGGACTCCCTCCACGACCGGCCGGTCTACCTGGGACCGGACTTCCACCAAACTGTTAGATAAAGCTACGACAGCATCATCTAACAAAACTTTTATGACTTTCAGGGGTTTTCTTCTATTCTCAACAATAAAACGCCTTGTTTCCTCTCCTGTTCAAGCAGTCGAAAGACGTTTTCTACCACATTTATCAACTCGCTATGGGGACAAAGTTTTTTTAGGTTCATCACTTTTTTTATATTTCAAAGTGTAGACTGGGAAACGTCTACTAATCTCGCAATTTCTCTCCGGGTATGATTGATATGACTCGAAGGTGTCTAAATTTTAGATTTATTTGTAGCTGAAATATCTGAATTCTTTCCCATGGCTACATCTTTCATTATTTTAACTTAAAATTACATTATCCGAAAAAAAAGAACCAAGAAACACTAGAATCATATTGTGTTAATACATATTATTTATACATTATGATAAAACTAGCTATATGACCGAGCTTTGCTCGGTATTCAAAAAATTCAAAAAAACACACATAAAATGAAATTTTTTGAAAATGATTCCTAGCTAGATCGATTTATCGCCCCCGAAACCCCCTATATACTAAATTTCATGAAAATCGTTGGAGCCGATTCCGAGATTCCAAATATATACAAGAATTGCTCGTTTAAAGATATAAGATAAGACTTAAGTGTTGCTTTTTATAACACGTTTCACGCAAAAAACTATTTTAGCGCCTGTGTCTAACTCCCTATTGCACGCACTTCGCACAGGAAAATATGGCAATAGTGACTGTCGTACTAAATGGTGTTATTATTACAAGATTATTATTGAATAATAAATGTTACTGACTCACAAAATGTAGAAGACAGCCTTAAATAACAAAAAATAAAATAAAAAACTAAAACTAACAACACAAAATGGCTAAACAATCAACCAATACAAATCTATGTAAAAAAAATCTCACACTGAGTATATTAATTTGGCCACCCACTGTACATCACGTATATTACATATACTAAATTTATTCGCAACATAAACTAATATCATATGTATAGACCTAATGAAATAAATTTAATGTAATATTAGTACATACCAGTAATTAAAGTATTTTCTGAAACAAAAAGCCTGAAAATATTTTCCCTATTTAAAATAGATTTCATAAGTTTTAGTTCTAAACTATAAAGTTCTATATTTTGTAAAACTGAAATCGGTAATAGTCAAGTTGCACAAAAGTTCGAACTTTACATTATGGAAATGTGCATAAATGGACTAGTTTTAAAATTATTTCAATTTAACTTTTTTTCTATGTAATGTTACTTTTAAAATTCAATAAATTCATGGTATAACTATAATGTGTTGTTTTCTTACCCGCAGTCTATTACTTGATAATATTATAACCAGGCTTGTATAAATTCAAGAATATATTTGTTAAATCAAGATCATTATTTATCAAGTCATAGAGAAACAATGATTGCCAACGGTCATTATTAGCATCCAGATGAGAAAATTAACATCAGCAGCAGGTATAAAATGCAGCATTCGATACCGTCGCATGTACCAAAATAGTTTTCTAACTATTGATAGTTTCCCTTTAAAAATAGTTTCGGCGTGTGTACGAAAATATTACTGTCTATAGTATTTATGATTAATCCTTCGATTGCGGATTCTTAGAAATCTATTGTTATTCTATTGTTGTCGCGGTGCTCTTATGGGGCTTGAAAGATTAGAGATTTTTTTTGTTCTTAAACACCTTTTGGTCCACAGATATTTATTTTATAACAGTTTTCAGCGGACAGAGGCATACCTTTATTCAATAGTTTTCTATCTATAGACATAATCCGGTTTTCAAAAGAAATCTGCCTACAAACAATTTCCTGCCCTTGTTTTTATTTTACGAGTTTTCTGATAACTCTGGAAAATTCTACCTTTCAGTCACTTTCAGCAACATTTAATTTTGTCTTTTGTATAAGTAAATATTTTTAATATTTACAAAATATGCTGCAGTTTATCTTTATATTAACAATAATTTAGGTACAGTTTTACCATGCACACAATAATAAATTTATTTCTCGTGTTAATGTATCAAACGCGTACTTGTGGTGACGTTTAGCTGTATCTGAATTAAAATATAATTATGATCAACATCTGGCGTCGTTTAACTACAATAAGGATAATATAAAGCAACCAAATCGGTGAATTTACGATTAATGTAACTGGTGTTATATTAATCGTGAATTCACAAATTCATTGAATTGACAAAATAAATATTTAATTTTAATTTCAGATCATTAATGATAAAGGGAAAGATAAATTTTATGCTTAGCTGTATAAAATAATACTTTTTATGTGAGAGATGTTGACATAGCTCAGTCCTTTTTGTACACAATATGTTATTATTATATTAGAAATTTAGTAGAATCGAAAACTGCATGTATTTATAATTTTATATTTTTGATAACTGCTAAAGTCACATGTTTTAATCTGTATAATATTGATATTATAACTTAACATAGTATAGGTTGACAAAACTACTGAGGTATGTACGAAAAACATTGACGTTCGTACGTGGCATTCACAAAAATATAATCAAAAGCCATATAATATTACTATACGTCATCTAGGACTCACAAGTTACAAGTATTACATTGTGTATACTATAGAGGTAGTATACACCGTAAAGCCTAGACGGCCTGGGCCGAGCTTTCGAAATCAATGAATCCCAAGTCATCATAACTCAACCCGATTACAGATAAGCTCAAGGCTAGATTATCTGCAAAACGATAAACTCCTAAAATCGATAACAAAATTGACTTACTCGCAAACTCATCGTAAGGCATCACCAATTGACAAATTGCACTTACACTATCATAAATACCGACTGTTAAAAAAATCGATTAGAAAAAATTCGGGTAACGAGTGAAGAGAATTCGTTTGTCGAATTTTGTGATAATTAATAGACCTAAATGTGAGGATGTTCGTGGTAGGTCCCGCGTGCGAGCGCCGGGAACGCGCCGCGACGACTGGCGGACCCCAGTCTATACTTATGTGTTTACATCTTAAATGGGGTGGCCACAGAGCACTGCGCGCACAGACGCCGAGGGTGAAGTCCGAGGATCAAATCTGACCGCAACGCGACGATTGCATTTCTAAATTCGTATTGAATTGACTTCATGCAAGTATGTCAATTCAAGTCAAATTTAGAAATGCATCTACACGTTGCGTTGCGGTCTGAATTGACCTTAACTGGTATTGCTGAAAAAATACCGCAAAACGATAGTTATCAAGGGCAAAATTAAGTGCTCCAAATAATATTTTAAAAATTTACATTCATTTGGAAAGCAAAATATTCAACTATGTACCAACTGCCAAGCAATCGACATAGAATTAGCATGATTTGTCATAGTCAACATTTCAAACAGCGATCATATTTCTAATGTCATGTCGGATTTATATAGGCGTCGGGATTTATAAAAACATCTATTTGCTTTTTCTTTTTAAATAAAGGTTCATCATCAAAGATATAATTTTATATTAATTATATTCTTAATTGACAATTACCATAAAATTCTTAAAAATAGTAATCATTAAAGACAACATAATTTTACTTAACGAATAGAAAAAATTAAATAGCGAATATCGTTGCATATTAAAGTAATATTTTAAGTAAGTATTTTTATTACTTTAATTTGATGTATTAAAATGAATAATTAACTTTTCAATTAATATATTTTTAGTATATTATTCTTTAGGAATTTCATATTTTACCATTTTACAACCGTGACCATACAGATTGTCCAAAATAATCCCCTAACATTAGTGTGACCAAATGCATTTTGGCAAGAAAACTTCTACACTTTTTGGGATAGTCAAAAAGTTTTAAACATAACGACACGTGACGACCTCTGTGGCTCAGTGGTGAGCGAGTCAGTATCTCAAGCCTGGGGTCGCGGGTTCGAATCCCGCCGACGGAACAAAAAGTTTTCAAAGTTCCTGGGTCATGGTTTTTTTTAACGGGCTTTGGCCCACCACATATTCCCACCACTGTATCTCCTGTGTCGCCAGGATCGACAGCGGTATCCAACCACAAAAACCCTTTGATATGATCTCAGGGATCCCGAGGGACATGCTAAAACTGTCTTGGGACCCGCAACGAAATTAATCAGAAGAAAATAGGAGGAGTAGGAAGATTCCAATTTCCCTCCCCATAAAAGCGGGAGACAGCACAAAGTTGCAATGACCGAAAGTCAAAGAACTTAAGGGGGAGCACCACGGAAATAAGGTTAATAATTGTGACTCCTAAGCTAAAGCTAAGTTAATATTGGAGTTTATTGTGTTTGACTGTTGCCAATAATAATTGGGACAAAAACGCTTGAAGGCACGGAAGTTCCTAGCGCTGTCCACAAGATCACCATAGTGAGCGACTCCAGATGTACAGAATAGGTTGTTTAGCATAGTAGTTCTTTCGTCCTGCCAGAGACTGCACTCCCAGAGAACATGATGAGCGGTTTGTTCAAACATGTTGCCTTCGGTCGAGCACTCGCACATGGGTGAATCTACTAGTTTAAATCCGTAAAGTTTGGCCTTAAAATTTCCATGACCGGTCAGGAATTGAGAAACGCAATGATCAATATCCATCCAATGTTTGGATAGCCGTTTACGAATAATAGGGAAAAAATTATAAAGATGTCGCCCTTTGGTGGAACAGTCTCATCGCGACTGCCATTCGGAGATTAGGCTTTGCACAGAGTTTTCTAAAGGTTCAAACAATCTTGCTATTTTAATTTTATCGCGAGCGCTTAAAAAGAACGGTTTGTCAATTGTTTTGTTATGATAATACATTGTCGCACGACGCTGAATCTCAAGGTCAACGGGTAAAACTCCGGCTAACACAGGCAAGGCTTCGGTGCTTGTGGTCCTGTAAGCTTTGCATAAGAATATAGGAGCAAGACGTTGGCTTTGTAGCAACTTGCGACTAGCCGCGCCGATTGTTGCTCTGTCGGCCTACACGGGGGCTCCGTAGCAAATGCTGCCTAGGTAAGTAGCGGTGTAAATTAATTTTAGGGTTTTGAAAGAAAGGCCCCATGTCGACGTAGATATACACACCGGCAAAATTAGCGGAACATAACAAAATTTTATTTTTTTTGAAAATTAATCGCTGTTTTTTATATATTTATTTATTAATTTAATAATTGATGATTAAAAAATAAAACTTATATAAATTTAGGGCATAAAAACGTGTAAAATTAAAAAAATCTGCAAAAATCTAAAATTAAGAAAAATCTTTGAAATTTCAGTAGTAAGTTTTTAAGTTAAATTCTTCATTTTTACTTAAGAAATGCCATGTTAACAGCGTGTAATGCCTGAAGAGAGTCTGGATACGCCATTACATGCTTGCATTTTGATTGTCAATCATTTCCTGTGGGATATTCTTCTACTCCTCCAGTAGCGCCAACTCGAGCTCCTGAACACATTTTGGAGCTGGAGTTTTAATTCGTACCGTTCACCCGTTGATGTGCCACACGTTCTCAATCGGATTCACATCCGTAGACCGTGCTGACCTCTCCACCTGGGCTACGCTAGCATCATTTAGGTTATAATGCCCGATTTTTTTACTCTATGGACGCGCAAAAAATTGAATTTACTACCTAAAACTGTGTAAAAGGCACAACATGCAGTTCTAGGATGTCTGTGCTATTGCCCTGTACTATCAAAGTACCATCATTAACAATCATCAACTCTGTGCGGGCTCCAAATCATATGCAACCCCAAACCATTACGAAGCCTGCATGATATACCACTGTTTCCGTTAAGTTTGATGGTCTCTAGCGTTCCTTACGATTTATCCACATTCTTTATCGCCTGTCAATAAAATTTACACAGAATTTGCTCCCATCACTGTACAGCACACGATTTCACTCACTTGTCAAATTTTGATGTTCACGCGCAAATCTTAGCCTGGCTCTTTGGTGCCCTGTCTCAAGTTTTGGTGCCCTTGCTGGCACCTTTGAGTTTAATTTAACTTCTTTGAGTCTTCTTCTTACTGTACAATCACTTACAGGTACATCTCGGACCTGTTCCTATAGGTTTCATCTCTGCAAAGCAGTTTAAGGTCGATTTCTTAAGGCTTGTACCCTTACAAAACGGTTATCCTGAACCTTTGCCACCCAATATCTGCCTTGTTCTCGTCTCCGAACGTAAGATCCAGTCTCTCTGTAGCGTTGAAATTTACGATGGACCACGAAAGCCGACACACCTAAGGCCTGACTGACCGAACGGTAGGTGTGACCTTTCTCTATCGTGGTTACAGCTCTAGCTGTCGTAGATGCTGGAAAATCCACTAATTTTGTATCTAAGCAATGTGTTCTTCCAAAAACCAAACAATCAAATGAGCTGGCATACCTTGCACCCCGCTAAAAACGCCATTCTTATCAGAAACACTTACAACGTCAATCATCGAAAAACACTTAGTAGGGCATAATTGCAATAAAAATCTGTCAACTTGCCAGTTTTGTTCAATATTTTATTTCTTAAATGAGCTTAGAAACTATAAAAAAGGATTTCACACAGCCCGACCCACTTGAATTCAAGTTGTGGCCCTTTTTACTTATGTTCCGCTAATTTTGCCGGTGTGTGTATTTTGGTAAAGGAGTAAAAATTGCGCTTCGCTTTCTCACCGGTTTGAATTATATGTTCTAAAAATGTAAATTTATTTTCCAAGTAGAAACCAAGATAACAGAGTGACTGTTTGCGTTTAACGTTAATATTGTCAAGTTTAATGCTAGGGGAAGATATAAGGAAACCTTTTAAAAGAATTTGGTAAGTTTTATGCGCGGCCAATTTCAGGCGATTACGTTTACCCCAGCTCGATATTAAATTAAGACTATCGTTGGCTTTAGATTCAATTTCGGAACGTGAATTTGCTTGAACGATGAGAAAACCGTCATCGGCGTAGCCAACTAGTACGCACAGCGGTGGTAGGGGAAGACTTAATAAATCATCAAATCCGAAATTCCATAGTTTTGGCGAGATAACAGAGCCCTGAGGGCAGCCGCAAGTTAAATCTTTGGCGTGTGTACAATGGCCAAGTCGAAGCTTAGTTTGACCATTAAAAAAGTAAGAACGTATTATGGCATAAATATTAGAGTAGCAACCTCGATTTTTTAGTTTTAACACTTTCGCTGCGGCACTTGAAAATGTAATATATTATCTATATCTTAAAACCTTGAACTATAAACATTTTTTCTGGTTCTAAAATTGGACAAGTAATTTTTAACTTATACTGTAAAACATCTTACCGGACTTATATGTCATGTAACGCACCAGAAGTGGTCAAAATTTTCTAAAAGTCGATAAATAGTAGTGATGTGAAATATGAAAACAAATATTTATCGATATAATTTTTATTTATAAAGAAAATTAAACATTATTTTTAGGGGTTTTATGAAAACAAGCAAGACAAAAAAACTTTTTTACATTCGGCGCACATTAATTTAACTTTTGGCACCTTTTTTTGCTTTGCATTTGTCTGGTTAATTAAAGTAGGTATGTAGGCCAGGTGCTTTTAGTAAGTTATCATTATCTTCCACTGTTTCTTCGAAAATACCTTCTTATATGTTTCAGGAGCGCGTCATTTTCAATTGGAATACAAAACTATTACGTAAATAAAAGGGCCGGACAATGTAACTAATATCGATAAACGTCTAATTACTAGTAAGATCTCCTCACTAATGAATACGCCCTCGCCTACAGTGCGATACCGGACATGCACATACAAGTCGTATTCGTCCGGTCACGCATGAAAAGCAAAATGTTTTCGTTCTGTACGTACAGGGCAAATATGTCATGTACCTTTTTTTATTGAAATAAGACCGTCTGAAAGTAAGAAGCAATTATGTATATTTGTCTCTATTCAACTCACAGAATATCATGCCTAAAATGACGCCGCACCAGCGCGCAAAACTAGATTTTTGACACCCGCACCAGGGGAGAGTTCATTACCGGCTATATGTGTCCGGTGCCGCAGCGAACGTGTTAATAATAATATCGGCCACCAAGCATGATCGAACGTGCCGGAGATATCTAATAAAATGGCGACCACGTATTTGGATTCCGAAAGATTTACTATTTTTCTAACTTCCATAGCCGCGTCAAGTCAGTCGATTTCCCGGCGGTGAAACCGAACTGATGACTATGAAATTTAGGGCCACCGGGTAGCAGGCGAGGTACGATGAGACGTTCTAGTAATTTACCTAAGCAAGGCAGTAACGTTATCGGACGGTAAGATTTTGGGTCGTCTGGAGGTTTGTTTCCCGCTTTAGGTATTAATTTTAAGCAACCAGTGCGCCAAATTTTTGGAAATATACCTTCTGCGATACATCTGTTGTAAACATGTAGAATCGATGAATTGGCCGCTAAGCACGCTTGTTTTATCATAATATTCGATATTTTATCCTCGCCCGCAAATTTTTTTATAGGCAAAAGGTTTACTATTTTACTAAACTCCTCCGAAGTTGGTAAATCTGAGACCGGTGTATGAATGGGGTCTAACATTCTACTCCTAATGTCGCGGTGGTGTTCATCATCCAAGGAGAGCTCGTCGTCTGGGATGAGAACGTTTAGATATGCCTTCGCCGTTTCGTCTAAACTACAAGTGTAAGAGTTGTTAATTTTAATATTTGAGAAAAAGCTTGGCTCATTACTACTACTGGGTTTAAGCTCGTGATATAACGTGGACCAGGGGCCCTCTTTATCTAGTCTATTCGCGGCATTCTTCAACATATTATTTTTTGCTAACGTAACAGCGGCGCGATAGCGTGACCTTGAGATGCGTAGGTTATTTAAACTAATTATGTAATTATCATCCGAACGATTGAGGCCAGATTTACGAAGATTATTAATTTTGCGCCTAGCTCTTCTAAATTCCCGACGAAGATTAAGAAGTTTACTGTTTCACCATTTACAGTTGTGATCTTTTTTCAGAGGTCTACGACCCAAGGCTACATCGGCACAGTAAACAAAAGTATTTGTCATAATTTCCGCGCACTCGTCGACGTTTAAATCCGGCCGAGTGAAGTCTCCGGCATGAGCGGTAATGAGGGAGCGGAATAAATTCCAATCGCCGTTCTTTACATTGTATTTATAGTCATTAGAATTGAGTACGGTATCACTCGGGACCGCACGAGAAAACTCGTACACCAGTAAGTGGTGATCACTATATGACGCATCGGGAAGGACACGCCAATGCCTAATACGCGCTAGATAGCGTGACGTCAATTGACGATTCGCCCGTCGGCGCCTATAATGATTTTATTGCCCGCGAGAGTCTGTAGTACGCAACGAAGTTGATGTAGTCTGGGTCATGGATGTGTATTAAATATGTGTATCATAAAATAAAAATCTTAAATATATGTATAGTAAGTATAAAAGTATTAAATATATTTCCGTTGTCTGGTACCCGTAACACAAGTCCTTCAGGTACTTACCACGGGGCCAGACTGACGTGGTGTGAAGCGTCCATAGATAGATATAGATCGATATACCTTATATCTATTCACTTCTGCCGGCACTCCCGGACAGCCATCTTTTTTATCACCTCTGTACGCGTCTACTCTGCATCCCCACAGCCACAGTATACGTATACAAAGTTTTGACCCGTCCGATGTTATTATTACCCAGTACTGCAGAATTACGGCGTATTTAAATCCTGACTCGGGTCTTATTGGGATCATGGGGATTATCTGAAATGTATTATGATTGCCATAATATTATACATTTCTGCCCGAAAATTGAGAAATTCGTGGGTCAAAGTTGCATCCGATACGCAAAAGTAAAGACTGATGGGCAAATATAATTTTAATTATATTAGTCTTTGATTACCCATAATCGATGTTAGTTGTGCATTATACTGATTACGCAACCATGATAACAAGCATAATATTATGTCATGGCTGAGCGTGAAGATGAAACTTTACGCTATAAAATTATGGGACTGTTTCACCACTTCCTGATAAAGTGCCGCATAGGCTATCCACAACTTTTTTGACTATCTGTCAAGTTAAGTAGTGGACAGCTTATCCAGCACTTATCAGGAAGTGGTGAAATATACCCTTAGTATTGTGGACAAAAATGTTTTAAATTCGATTAAGAAATTTATCCGTTTATATTTTATTTAAATATTGATTGCCGGGGAATAAAGCAGCTTGGTTTTAAAAAGATCCAAGACATAATAGAGAGGCCTGTTCGATCGTGCACAGTAAAGAGGCCTCTAGAAATACCACACTGCAACACAGTTTTCTATGAGAGCTCATTTTCGGCTGTCGCAGCGCGTCTCTGGAATGGTCTGCCGGACCACGTTCGTGAAGCCCCAACTGTCAACACTTTCAAGTCTAGATTAAAGCGTTACTTTTTGGCATAACCTTGATCGGATACTTTAATCGATGATTCTGTAATCCTTTTATTTTTATATTATTTTTTTGACTCTCTCTTTTATTAAATTTAATTAACCAGTGTGCATCTGTCTTCACACTATCTGCCGTTGTTATATTTATTTATATCTATGTATTGTTTTATTATATTTATATATTATGTTATACGTTGTTAATAATTATTATTGTTTGTATGTGTATTGTATTAGTATAATATGTATTTTACGTATTTATGTAAGTAATTATTATTATTAGTATATTTTAGCTATGTTTTAATTTAGATTTAGTTAGTATAAGTTAGTATTAGGTTTATGATTGTTTGATTTATTTTTTGTCTCTTTGTGTACATGCCCCCTCTATTACAATACATCCACAAAATTATAAGGTTTGCTGAAAGAGATCTCTTTTAAGAGATAAGTACGCCGATGCATTATCTCAAACTTTTTTAAATGTGTTTTTGTAACCTTGTGCATGAAGAATAAATAAATAAATAATATTCATATTATATGTATTGTACCTCTACGAGTAATAAAAATATTATTATTAAATAATAATATTATTAATATTCGTAGATGTACCTACAATGATAATATGATTTACTCTTGGATCAAAATAAATATTGTTTTATGGCACAATTAGTAAGTAACCATTTTTATTACGTTATGATAATGACTGCTCTACTGGGTGTGGAATACTAAAATTAAAAAATTCCTATCATTTTATGCATGCTAATGAACTTATATTCATGTAGTAAATAGTAACATAATTATAAAAATAATTTAAAATATTTACTCCACATTAAGTGTGGTGCTAATTTATTTTTCTGGCTTTTGTCTTGCTCGTTGTCATTCGACAGATAACAGTCGTATAGATAGATTATACATAAAAGGCCCCGTAAAATTAAAGTATAATTGCATAATATCCTTGGGGTAAAACTAGGTCGAGATAAAACTAACAACATAAAATTGAATTTATGGCATATTTTTTAAAATAAAAAACAGTTATTTCTGCCAGAGTGAACCGAAAAAATTGACGTATGTTTTAATAAGTAGGTACACACAATACAAGTAAACCAAAACTTTTTTGTAAAAAATTTACGTAAGTACTTAATACTTATATGTTACAATACACGCAAAAGTATTCTATTTTATGAGTCCATTCAACACTCCGAAGGTATGCAATAGTTCCTAGTATTAAAAAAAATACTTTTAAGCCTAGATGATAATGGAAGGTCTAGGAAAATTGAGCACCTGCGCAAATAACCCAGTCTTGGAGTTTGAGTTTGACTTTTGTTTGAGTTCGGTTCGTATTAAGTAAGAGAATTACGATCACTTTCCTGAAGTATGTATGAGAAGAATATAATAGCTCCAAAAGACAGGACTCCGCCAAGGACGGTTCCAGAAAAGAAAAGGTCGGTGTTCTATATTTTCTAAACTTAAGGTACCCCTGGCAGCTTAGGTAGGTATTATCTGACACATTTAAACCAATTACGTACTATGTTTTTCTTTTTTATAAAAGAAACCAACATGACATCACTTTAATCCTTCGATCGCCAATTCTTGGAAATCTTTTGTTACCGCGGCCCACTTGGGCCTTACGGGGATTGATGTGTTAAAGTTACCTGGAGGATGCTACAACTACCACTAACACCAACTAAGAGCCACCTAATGGGGATTGTCCATTCTTTTTTAATTTTGCTCATTACAAAAACATTTCGAGGAATATGGTCAGTGATCGTTTTTCTGTATATAAACGAAAAAAATATCCATTAGTTACTTATATTTTTGAACAAATATGTTTAACCTTAGTTTGACCTTCAATGGTGTTAAATTAGCGATAAATTCGACCAACATTACGTTTCGAACTTTTGCTAAGCTTCTCGTATCAGCTTTCACATAATGAGAACTTGCATTTGACGAACCAGCCATTATATAAGATTAAAAGGAAATTTAAAACATACCGCAGAGGTCAATTGGCCGCCGATGATGACGTCAGAGCGAAACTTTAAAAATTTATTGAGAAAAAACTAGCCAATGAGTTTCAAAATTATTTAATTTATATTCTTAAAATACCCTATTTTAACGAAAAAAAATATAAAAAGTAAGTTCAATGTGTCGAAGTCCGGGCATACTTTTCTGAAATTAAAGTTTAATATAATTTATTGACTTGAGATTTGCTTTTTAAATTAATTTGTGTCATTGGAAATTATAGGCTATATATTAAATAGCCCTATAATGATCAAAAAATAGTCTTAGTTGCAGTATTTTTATATTAATGTTCTATTTTTTTAAAACTCGACGTGTAGACGGACTTCCCTTACAGTTTGAGGTAAGTCCGTCTAGTAGTAATATAACCCTAACCTGTGAATATGCGTGGCAACGGTTTCTAGCAAAGCTGCGAAACGGCCATTCAAATATGTGTTTAAGGTGTCGGTAATAAGGCTCGCATTCCAGAGAAAATTAATTTTATAACATTTTAAGGCAAGTCCGGCATATCGTAAGTCTAAGTGGTTGCAAACATTTTTTGAAAAATTAAACAATAAGTATAAACATAAAATAACTGTCCGGTTGTTGGTCCGGAAGGTAGGATTTTTCATGACGTGTATAAATCTGAGACGAATAATTATGGCATTATAAAAAGAAGTTATTATTACAAGTTTTTTTGTTTATGATAAAGGGGGCACACGAGGAAACGGATCGGCAGTAAGTGAACTACCGTCGCCCTTGGACACCTGTTACACCAGTGGAGTCACAAGTATGCTGCCCACATTTTAAAAAGGAGTACGCTCTTTTCGCGCAGTAAAATTTGGGCAATGCTATGATCTAGCAGTCGTATTTTTTAATGCAAATTAACAATAAATATATGTAGGTCTGAAAAGGTTGACAATATCTGATTTCAGGCAAGACCGGCATATGACGGCCTTTCCTTATGCAAACTAGACGGACTTCCCAATTATTGCAATTTTTGGTTAGACATAATATGTTGCAGGTGATAATAACGAAATTAAAGCGATATTCACGAATTGAACACCAGTAATAAGTAAAAGGATCACTAAATTACTGACGTTATCCAAGAAACTCCAAAAACTCCTTCGTATTCCCATTTTTTTTTTCATTTTTTGGCAGAGACTTACACTCCGACTGCGAGTTCAAAACGGGAGAAAAATGGCAGATCGTTTTTTTCGTGACAGGTAGTTAGTAGCGACATGTCTGTTTCTTAGGTCAAACTAACTCTGCAATATTGTTTTACCCACTGAGCCATATGAAACTAATCGTTTAAATAAGGAAGTTATTGCCGATAGACGGACTTACCTCCCAGACGGACTTCGACACATTGACCTTACATGTGATTTTTTTTGGACAATGCCCATTCTGATGAATGAAGGCCAACCCACCCAAAATTTTAATTTTTTTATACAGGTACTCGTACCGTGTGATACATAATATTGTTATGTTTAATTACTTTTCAGTTTTATGATGGTTTTTGCATTCTTTCCGCAAGAGACCGCGACCTACAAAAATTTAAATAAAATGCCACATTACGCTATTTTGCAATTTGCTCTACCCGCTAAAAAAATTTTTATTTTGCTCTAAAAAAAGGTTGAGTACCGCCAGTACTCAACCTTTTTTTATACGGGCCAAAAATGTGTTTTTATCTTGGTGTCGCGGGCTGCAATTTATTAAGAGGTAAAAAAAATGCGTTGTTCGAAATAATCGATTCACGCAGGCCACTGACAAAGTCCTGGCGGGCCGCAGGTTGAGTATCGCTGTTCTGCGCCACTACAAAGCTGTGGCGGCAAAGGTTGTTAGACCAAAGTCGGTAGAAAATGAAACTTATAGTCTATAGTTCTATACCCTATGGCCTATATATACTGTACTCGGTGAAACATGGCGATAGCGGACATTGACTCCCTCTCAAAAACTTGTCATTTTCTATATAAACCGTGATTCACAATGAAGTGACAGATATTGTCAATCGCGGATTTATATAGAAAATGTCAAGTTTTTGACAGGGAGTCAATTACCGCTTCCGCCATGTTTCGCCGAGTACAGTATAGGTATAAAGAAGCATTTTATTTGATTTTTTTTTCGGTCGCGGTCGCTTGTCGCATTGTTCGGAACGGTACCTTTAGGATGTTGTAGGTCCGTTGCGAAACACACACCTTTATGAAATTCTACATGTGTTTTTTGGCACTTGATTTTATTTTCCCTTGATTTATTTTTAGTCTGAGAAACGGTAAAAAAACTCTTTAAGTTATGATCAGTGATTTAAAATTGAAAATAATAATATTTTTACTTATTTTCGGCATAATAAAACTGACACACATAATTTTCGTTGAAGTTTTGGCTTTTTATAATTTATTTATCTCTACAACACGGTCAAATTAACTAGACGCACGGTTTGATGACGTCATTATGGAGCTCGCATGTTAATTTGACATTTCGATGCGTCAAGTTAATTTGACCGTGTTGTAGATACTTATGAAATCAAAATAATTTACTTCGGCATCGTAACATAGGTACTCTTCATACTGTGAGACATTATGTTGTATATTAATCATATAGTTTTATGAGATAGGAACTAAATTAAAACATTATGATTTATGACACACTGAGTACATTTTTGTAGTTTTCAACACCAAACAAAATATTATAAATAGATAGCGACAGATGTTTGTCTGCTTATTAGATTTATTCCAGAAAAAAATACCCATTATGATTAGTAATAGTTACAATATTATAATATATTCGTCTAATTCAAAGTATACCTCTGCACCAAATTTTATTTACATCAGAATAATTCTTCATTCAATTCAATTTTTCAATAATTATTATAGAATACTAGCTGACCCGGCAAACGTTATTTTGCCATATAAATCATTTTTGGTATGAAAAATAGATAATAGAGAAATAGAGTTGGCCGATTCTCAGACCTACTCAATATGCTCACAAAATTTCATGAGAATCGGTCAAGCCGTTTCGGGGGAGTACGGGAACGAACATTGTGACACGAGGATTTTATATACAAGAGATAGATACAAAGACGAAAAAGAAACTACCTACAATAAAATGTTTTCATCCTACATTACAGAAAAAGTAATGAGCCCTATACAAAATTATGTAAGTACCTACTTTTTAACATACAATATAATGTTAAAAGCTTGGGCAAGTAAGCGTGGCGCGTTTGCTCGTTGTTCGTATCCATATTATTTAAATAACAATAAGTGAGCTACTTTAGATTTGAGATGAGCCCTAGCTATTTGAGGACATTATGCCTCCTCTTTACTTTAGCCTATGACGCGACTACGACCGCTTTTTGGTTTATTGATGGTAGCTAACTATGATAAAAATTGGGATGTTAAAACGTTACATCTACGGTGGTCCATGCTGGCTCACTTCAAGTCATCACCATTTTGTAGACGGGGTAATGGTGTATGATGGCGGACTATGTTTATGTCAGTAATACGTCCAAAATTAATAATTATAAAAACGCACAGTGGCCTTTAGTGGACCAGCATAGACCATTGTGAAAAGACACCTTAAAGTTCTACGTACAAACTGGACTATACCAGCTATATTTACGATTGCGAAGCTGCAGTTGACGTGCACCATCGATGTTGATCATGTCTCATGGGCAATCATTGAAGTGCAATCATAATATACCCCTCTACACGTAGAAGCATATGCCCCTCTACAGGTAGACGAATATGCCCCTCTACACGTAGAAGCTATGCCCCTCTACAGGTAGACGAATATGCCCCTCTACACGTAGAAGCTATGCCCCTCTACAGGTAGACGAATATGCCCCTCTACACGTAGAAGCTATGTCCCTCTACAGGTAGACGAATATGCCCCTCTACACGTAGAAGCAATGCCCCTCTACAGGTAGACGAATATGCCCCTCTACATGTAGAAGCTATGCTCCTCTACAGGTAGACGAATATGCCCCTCTACACATAGAAGCTATGCCCCTCTACAGGTAGACGAATATGCCCCTCTACATGTAGAAGCTATGCTCCCCTACAGGTAGACCTAATATGCCCCTCTAGGTACAGGTAGACGAATATACCTCAACGTGTTCCATATAATCTACTAGATGACGCCCGCAACTCCGTTGCGCCAAAACTGGTTTATCGCGCGGGGACCGTACATTTTTCCGAGACAAAAACTATCCTATGTCCTTTCCCGGGACTCAAAGTATTTCCTAGCCCAGACTACATAATATGAGAATACGGACCCCGGGTTTTGATTTCTGCCTAAGCACGATGTATTTTCGTATCTAGTATTATAATGTCGATTTAAATATAAAATTAATTGGATACAATAAAAAAAGGGTTTATAATTCATAAGCAGTGATTACACCCGCACTACATGGTTTTTTAAATAAATCTCCATAACTGCATTTTTAAAACATAAATTAATAAATTATATTTAAAAAACTTAATTTACATAGCACCGTCTCGGTATATAAAAGACATACAACACATAATAAAATCATACTTCTCAGAATTGTCACGATCTAAGGGTAGATATCAAAATAAAATAACGGTAAGAAAATGTTGAATATTTTTATTTTCAAGTGTTTTATAGTGATTAATTTGATCAACATACCACTTTTGCTTCGAATTAAACATAAAGCTTTGATCCATAAATGATCGGCTCTATAAGTTTTATTCTTATATTTGAGTTATAAGAATTCGGAAACAGTTAGGTAATTATTATTAATTTACCTGAGAGAATAAAAATATTTGAATTACAGAAATGCAAATAATTAGATAAAGTGTTTTATATTTGAAAATAGCCTTATTTTCCTAATTTACAATATAGGTATGTATTATGATCACTGTTAGGCATGTATTAACCCACAAAAAATATTTTTGTATAGGAATGCAGTCTTCTTCTAAATAATAAGTTTTGTGGGATGCCGGTGCTTAACAGCGTCCATAATATTATAAGCCTGAGCTTAGATCAAATCTTAGATCAAATTAATTATATCGAAACTATAACTCATACCTTATATCTGGTGGTGGCATAGGGTGGTGGGCACCAATTGTAACGACGTTCTGAGAGTATTTGATTCAAATTAGTCAGAAATAAAACAATTTTTTTTATTTAAGTATTTTAACCCTCTACTACTATTATACTGAAACAATACGTTCTATAACTTTGTTCTTCCAGCTACTTCCACAATGATGAAACTCGTAGCCCTGATCTGTCTCCTGGGTGCCGCCTCCGCATTCTACACGGACGTGGATGAGAAGATAGATCTGATGAAGATCCTGAACGACCCGAACCAGATCCACGGATACGTTGACTGCGTGCTGGACAAGGGACCCTGCAATGCCAGCCAGATGAGCTATAAGAGTGAGTATTATATCTGCTTTTGCCCTCTCTGTCTGGAAATTGGCAGACTTATTATCTGCTATAAATCGTTTACCATTTAGTGATAAGTGCCGGATAGGCTATCCACAACTTGTCTGACAGATACTTATTCCATACTCTGTCTACATCCAAATCCACAACTTATCTGACAGATACAGTATAGGTACTCTATCTACATCCTCATCCACAACTTATCTGACAGACATTTTGGACACAGACTTATTAGGAAGTAGTGAAGCAGGGCCGTACCACGAAACCGTTTTGAGACTTAATCGAACGAATCGGAATGCCGCGTCCTACTCTAACAAACGAGAGTTATTAGAACAGGACGCGGCATTCTCATTCCATTATTTAGTCTCAAAACGGTTTTAGTAGGCCTACTGCCTAAGACAAGAAACCCACCCTTTCAGAGCACTTCAACGATGCCATCGACAACGCGTGCGCCCAGTGCAGCCCCCACCAGAAGCACATCTTGGAGGAATTCATCAAGGTAATGGTGGTGAAATACCCCAACGATCTCGACGACATCCGCAAGAAGTACGATCCCGAGGGTGTGCACTTCAAGAGGATATTGAACGAGCTCGCCAAGTACAAGTAGATGGAAAGTTCATAAAACTAAGTAAAATAACATAACCCCTGAAATTTGGTGCAATAGGTTATAAAGTATCAGGGAATGGATTCATAGTTATATGGCGGATGTTATTTGGTTGGGTATGTCAATTCAATAGTAGTTGTAATCTGTTAAGTAGCCAGTACACAATGGCCCAAACCATCGTCAACTGTAGACCACGATCACTAATAATTAGCCATTATACACCATTACCCCGTCTATACTCCACTCGGGCTAGCTTATGTCGCTAGCGGTCATTGACTCCCTGTCAAAAACTTGTCATTTTCCATATAAACCGCGATTGACAATGAAGTGTCAGATATTGTAAATCGTGGTTTTATATGGAAATGAAAAGTTTTTGACAGGAAGTCAATGACCGCTAGCGTAAAGCTAGCCCGAGTGGAGTATACACAATAGCGATGGCCTGTAGTTGGTCAGGAATTCAAGATGGACTATTGTGAAGAGACACCTTTAGTTTGACATAACCGGACCAAATTACGTAGGCCCTTCATCTGCCTATGAATCAATTTCTTTGATAGTACTTTGATAGATAAGTGCAAAACATTTTATGATTAGTAAATTAACAGAATATGAAAAATGATATCCCTTTATTATTACAAAGTTCCAAAACAAGTCCCAATTTGATGCGTTAATAAAATAAGATGACGGACAAGGTTAAAACATGTTATAATTACTACGATTTTATGCAACGTGTAGTTTTTATCAGTAAGGGGATAAAATAATAATTATATCATAATTAATCAGATATAATTAACATATATAATAAATTATTCACTAGAATGTACCTGCTTAGTCCTTCATCATACGTAATTTATTTTCTGCATTATCCGATTTTTACTTGCCTAGATATCGTATCGGATCGTGTAAAAACTAAAAACGCCCTATTGTATTGTATAGCTGTTGATGATGAAATTAAAGCATTGTGATGAATTTGTATCGGTGTTGTATTTAGAGATAGAATAGAACTTAATGCTGAAATAATAAGTGGATTTGGAAAATAAATAATTAATATAAAAAATAAACATTAATTTATATTTTCTTCCTTTTCAGAGCTAAGTACATTATTATTCTGTTTAAATTATTTCACTGTGTTAAAAAAAAGTTAATAAAACAACAAGTTGAGAAAAAAGTATTTAGTAAGTACTTATTTAATATAACATTAGCTACTCGTTGAATGTAACAAATCAAAGGTGAAAATGAGAACTCAGTCCAAAATATAAAACAACCATGAGTTATTGGAAAAACAAATCCCGTTTTTTGGAATCGGTCACAAAATTACCATCCATTCATCCATTGTAGTACTCAAAGTGCACTTGATGAAGAGTTCCACGGCTTTTCAAAGATCTGCTTAAAACGGTGCATTAAACATTCATGTTAAAATAATATAAGTAAGTTTATAGCGTAATATATTAGCGTTTATTTGATGCAAATCAATCAAAAATCTAATCCATATAGCGTAGAAACCTCATTCCTATACTGTACTTGGCGAAACATGGCGGTAGCAGTCATTGACACCCTGTCAAAAACTTGCCATTTTCTGTATAAACCGCGATTGCCAGTGAAGTGTCAGATGTTGTCAATCGCGGCTTTGTATAGAAAATGACAAGTTTTTGACAGGGAGTCAATGACCGCTACCGCCATATTTCGCCGAGTACAGTACCTATAGTAAAAATTGCAGTCAAACATACAAGGGCAGACCTTTTTAATGATTAAAAATACAATATTATGTGTTAATTTTAATTACACGGTAATTATTCAATTTTAACTCCGCCAAGGTGAATATTTTGCATATCTAGATATAGAAATGATGCAAAAATTGCACTGTTAAGCGTACCTTTATGTTTTGTTATCTTAATCTTAATAATATCTATCTAATTAGATAAATATTAAAATTAAGATAACCAAACAAAATAGTTTCTTTTACATTCATTTTATTTAAAAAATTGTCTTTCAATTAAATCTATTTAAAAAAATAAAATACTTACATTTTTAATTTTCTGTCTCAGCAAAACTCGAGAACGCCGGATTCGATATGGCTAATTTAGCCTTCAAATATCGGAAGTCCAGCTTAGAGAAGGTTACCTAGTCTTAAATAAAAAGCTTCTACTCCATACAAACTAACCAATAAACTTTTATTATATAAGTGTCAGAAAGTTACAATAAAAAGGTATGGTAGGTAGGTACTTTTAACAGAAATTTTGTTAATAATAACAATTTTTATTGCAACCATCACAACCGAGTTTATTATTCTTTTGACCATTGTAACTTTTGTTTATGGAAATGTATATGAGTACTTATTATTTTATTATCCCTTTAAATATAACAGTAATAAATAAAAAAATATATACACTCGTAACATAATAATTCGGCTAGGCTTGGGACCGAAAATCTCATATATGACCCAGAACCAGTCTGTGGTATAACTCCCAGTACCACAAAGCAAGTGTTCAAGGAATGGGGTCACAGACTATGCAAGAAGCAATGGTCTGAGACCCCTGGCCTTGAACATTCCAAGGCACTAATTCCTGGCTTCAACAAGAAACTATCGGAATTAGTGCTCACCCTGGGTAGGAACCAGGTAAGAATCCTTACCAGAAGCCTAACTGGGCACTGCAAGCTCAACAACAGAATGGGTATTTGTAGCATAACGACTTGCAGATTCTGTGAGGAGGAGGATGAAACACCTATTCACCTTCTCCTAGACTGTCCTGCTCTAGTACAGAGCAGGAACAGGCACCTTGGTCGCCACGAATACTCATCCACAGAGGAAATTCGTGGCACCAACCCCAACCATATCGTTCAATTTATGAGCAGTATTGGGTTGGGGCTGATTCTCTAGTGCGAAGGAGTCACAATAGATCCTCATGGGTCGCAGTGACGCCAGGGCTATAGCGACCTGCCTTCTTTAAAAAAAAACATAATAATTAAGGTTCTAACAATTAACACCTTTGAATTAAATAATTAAGATGATCATTATTTATGTTTACAAATAATAATATTCACTACAATTTATTACAATTCAGAATATAAGATGTTATAGTTATACATTTTTTTATATATTTTGTCTGATGCGTCTGGAAGTGGCTTGACAGACACAGTAGATAATTTTTATTAAGTACTTAAGGAATGAATCCACTTTGCCACGGCAAAAACGCCTTTCCTAAATTCCTATAGTTTTAATGGTAATACTCGTAACAAAAACACCAGCATATTTTTATTAAAATTCTCTTATAACCAGACTAAGTAAGTTAGTAATAAACTTCAACAAGAAACTTAAAGAGGGTAGGGTCTAGTTTTATGAGGAAATGCGGGTCACATGACCCGTATAAGGAAAATATTAACTTTTCCTTTCGACTTCATTTACTATGTGTATTTGGGTTACACCATGAAAATGTTTATTGGATAGTGATGACTGACTTACAAAGGTATGTTATTATCATAATTCATTACAATTACATTATTGGCTTCAACAAGAAACTATCAGAATTAGTGCTCACCTTGGGTAGGATCCAATTAAGAATCCTTACCAGAAGCCTGACTGGGCACTGCAAGCTCAACAAACACCTAAACAGAATGGGTATTTGTAGCATAACGACTTGCAGATTTTGTGAGGAGGGTGAAACACCTATTCACCTTCTCCTCGACTGTCCTGCTCTACTACAGAGCAGGAACAGGCACCTTGGTCGCCACGAATACTCATCCACAGAGGAAATTCGTGGCACCAACCCCAACCATATCGTTCAATTTATGAGCAGTATTGGGTTGGGGATGATTCTCTAGTGCGAAGGAGTCACAATAGATCCTCATGGGTTGCTGTAACGTCAGGGCCATAGCGACCTGCCTTCTCTAAAAAAAATATCATCACCAGACTTCGGAGAGACTACAAGTGCGTTAGCCTGCCACATGCGGTTAAACCTAGGTACATCCTACTTATCTTCGGTTACAACTAGATTTAGCCTTTATTATAGCGGCTAAAACTAGGTGCAGCCACACACCGGTTGTTAAACTTAGGTGCATCCTATTTATTATCGGCTAGAACAAGGTTTTCAGGTTAGTTAAGGATTTTGGTTTTATTTTGAGATTCGTATCTTGCGATTCCTGATTGATTCGATTTTGTATCATCACCCCGTTAGATATAAGACATCTTATCCTAGACCAGCCATAAACTATGCCAGTCCGAAACAAGATTTATACTCGTAATTGTGTTGAATTATGTTAGTTAATGTGTAGAGTCCCTCTGTAGTAAAAACTGCAGTAAGTAAGTCTTGCAACATACTATCACATAATATGAGAGTTTGTTGATTTTTGTATGATTAAAACTGAGTTAAAAAGTTATCCTATTTGTTTAAAAATTATAAGAGAAGAGAACAGAGACTTAGTTGATTTTTTCATAGTTAAGTAGTGAAGCTTTATTTTTTATGTTTATTTTTTTATCTTTGCGCCAAAGATGTCTAGTTCGGTATGTTTATAAAGAGAAGATTTATAAAATTTTGTGTTTTAATTACTTGTAATAACGCCTTTTTTGTTAAAAGATATTTGCCTGTCAAATAATCCATACTAATATTATAAATGCGAAAGTGTGTCTGTCTGTCTGTCTGTCTGTTACCTCTTCACGCCCAAACCGCTGAACCGATTTTGCTGAAATTTGGCACGGAGATATTTTGAGTCCCGGGAAAGGACATAGAATACTATTTATCCCGGAAAAATGTACGGTTCCGCCGCGATAAACGAGTTTTGGCGCAACGAAGTTGCGGGCGTCATCTAGTAAATAATAAATGCCACTTAAACATCCCTGTCTTTTATATTTTATAAGTAAGTAATCGAACCGATCGGGATACGCAAAATTAGAATCTCAAAACGACTGAACTGAAAACCTAGTTCTAGCCTATGATAAATAGGATACACCTAAGTTTAACCACCGGTGTGTGGCTGCACCTAGTTTTAGCCGCTATAATAAAGGCTAAATCTAGTTGTAACCGAAGATGAGTAGGATATACCTAGGTTTAACCGCATGTGGCAGGCTGCACCTAGTTGTAGCCGGCTAAAACTAGGTGTAGCCGCACTTCGGCTATTAGCCGTAACATATATAAATCTCCTGTCACGATGTTTGTCCGCGATGGATTCCTAAACTACTTAACCGATTTTAATGTTTATTTTTATAAAAGTGTGCTTTTTTCCAACTTGAGAGATAGGATAGCTTAGATCTTTAATCATAGTCGCAATTTTTTTTTATTGCAAATTATTTGTGTATAAAGAGCGACCATTGTTCATGCGACGCGGGTCACGGGATAGCGATGGACGTTGCCATGGTGACATATTTATTTAGTCACTAATTCAATACGGGCGATATTGGTACTTTATATAATATGGCAAAGATACGTTTGCATGGACAGCTAGTAAATAAATAAATGTCAACGCGGTCACATAATGCCTTGGTTGGCCCAGTGTTTATTACGACTATTTTCAGAAAAAAAAAAATAAGTAAGAAATGGTAAGCATTTTTGTTTAAAATTAAAATTATTTTATATTTATAAATAAATAATTATGTTTGTCTACTAATTGATCACTAAGTGCCACGGCGTTGGTGGTGTAATGGTCAGCATAGTTGCCTTCCAAGCAGTTGATCCGGGTTCGATTCCCGGCCAACGCACACTTTTTATTGTAATAAAAAAGATTATAATTCAGTAAAACTAATTAGCAATATTATTTTTATTATTTATTTTTATATTATCCTTTATTATATTATCTTCTTCATTAAAATTCTTAGCATAGCTTTTATTAAATTGTACGCCTGATGAATTTCAACTAGCAACACCTTAAAAGCTATTGCTACTATATTTCATTGTATCAAGTGAAGAACGCATGAATGAAAAAGCTCACGAGAGAAGTTGATTCATAGGCAGACCACGAACCTACTTAATTTGGTCGCAGTATGTCATAACTCATACTCAGCCGACAGTTCAAAACAACATAATATTGACATAAGTTGACATAACCCGACCGAATGACGTAGGTCCGTCAACTGCCCATGAATCGATTTCTTTGAAAGTAGCATCGAGAAAATTGATTCCTATGCAATTGATAGACCAACGTTATTTGGTCGAATATGTCAATTCAATGTTAATTGTGATCTGTCAGCTGGGTTTGGCGTAACGCAACCAAACTACGTAGGTCCATGATCTGCATAGGAATCAACTTCTCTGATAGTACCTTACCAGTCTAAATTCTTATTGCTATTTTGTATATTTTGGCTGTATATTGTTTTTTTTTGGGATAGCTACTGTGCCATTTTGAGCCATTAGTGAAAATGATTGGTAGGCAGATTGAGAACCTACAAAAATTTTCTGGGTTATATTATGTTGACGAGCATTGTCTTGACATAACTCAGAACCAAATGAAGGTCTTGTCGAGTATAAGTAAATAATCGGCCAAGTGCGAGTCGGACTCGCGCACGAAGGGTTCCGTACCAATAAAGAGCAAAAATAGGCAAAAAATTGTGTTTTTTGTATGGGAGTCACATCAATTTTTTATTTTATTTTAATATTATTATCCTACTTCCTACTAATATTATAAAGGCGAAAGTTTGGATGTATGGATGTATGGATGTTTGTTACTCTTTCACGCAAAAACTACTGAACGGATTTTAATGAAACTTTACAATAATATAGCTTATAATATATCAGAATAACACATAGGCTATAATTTTAACCGACTTTCAAAATGGAGGAGGTGTTATGTTCGTTCAACGATTACTCCGCCGTTTGTGAACCGATTTTCAAAATTTTTCTTTTGGTGTATAGGCTATCATCTCTATTTGCTACCACATTCATAAAAGTGGTGACCTGATGAAGGGATCCCTAAGAAATCGAGAGAACTACGCTAAATTTATATGGAAACATGTGGTGACTTCAGTTTCGTTAGCAGTATTCTAAGCATAATATGCTACCAACAAGTAAGATTTTGCACCATCTTGGTGCAAATACATACTATGGTTCGGAAGGTGCTGAGAGAACTCCTGTCTCTTTATAGATACAAGTTTGGGAGTTTCGATGTTGTTTTAAGAACTGAAAGCAACTACTACTGCTATTACTATGCAAATTACAATCATCATTATCATCATCACTACCATTTAAAACCATTATAAGTACCATGCATCGTCCCATTATGACCGTTTTATTGGTACTTTTTATAGTCTTTTAGATCGAGACTAGAGTTTGTCAAGCGATATAAAAATTATAGATATTAATAATTATTATATTTACAAAGGTGGCAATTTTATCGTATTAATATGCATGAGATATAATAATATGTACGAGATAATAGTATATCCTACTTAATATTATAAAGGCGAAAGTTTGTGAGGATGTATGTATGGATGTTTGTTACTCTTTCACGCAAAAACTACTGAACGGATGAAACTTTACAATAATATAGCTTATACATCAGAATAACACATTGGCTACAATTTTAACCGACTTTCAAGATGGAGGAGGTGTTATGTTCGTTTTTTTTATATTTAACGATCACTCCGCCGTATGTGAACCGATTTTCAAAATTTTTCTTTTGGTGTATAGGACATCATCCCAATTTAGTACCCCGTTCACAAAAGTGGTGACCTGATAAAGGGATCCATTAGTAATCGAGGGAACTCTTCAAAATTAATATGGAAACATTTGATGACTTCGGTTTCGTGAGAAGTATTCGAAGCATTAGTAAGCGAAGCAAGTAAGATTTTGCACCGAAGTATATCATGGTTCGGAAGGTGCTGAGGGAACTCCTGATTCTTTATAGATACAAGTTTGGGAGTTTCGATGTTGTTTTAAGAACGGAAAGCAGATGCTAGTATGCAAATTTCGCTCATCATCATCATCGTATTATTAAGTATAAAATTGCCCTTGCGGTATAATAATTTATTTTCGATATATCGCCTTAAGATATTGACCCGCTATGTCCTTTTTATTGCAATCGCGACAGTGTTTTGTATCACGGAGAGTTCTCTGAGGAATTGTTCGGAATCATACCACCTGCAACTTTTCGCCATCGTCCCACGCGAAAAACATACCATCCTCATCACCTCGATGAGTGGCAGTCTTCCACAGTGCGTTTTTCGCGTAACTTTCTGCCGCGCACTGTAAAACTCTGGAACGAACTGTCACCAGCAGTATTTCCGGACCTATATGACCTGCATACCTTCAAGAAAAGAGCGTATTCCCTCTTAAAAGGCCGGCAACGCACCTGCAGCTCTTCTGATGTTGCGAGTGTCCATGGGCGACGGTAGTTTCTTACGATCAGGTGACCCGTTTGCTCGTTTGCCCCCTTATTTAATTAAAAAAAAAACATATAATCAAGGATTTTGTGAAAATTTCAAGTGTCTAATAGTTACCATTATTGAAATCGAGCAAAAAAGGCCAAAAAATCACGTTTGTTGTATGGGAGCCCCCCTTAATTATTAATTTTATTTTGTTTTTAGTATTTGTTGTAATAGCGGCAACAGAAATACACAATCTGTGAAAATTTCAGAAGTCTAGCTATAGTAGTTTTTGAGATACAGCCTGGAGACAGACAGACGGACAGACATCGAAGTCTCAATAATAGGGTCCCGTTTTTACCCTTTGGGTACGGAACCCTAAAAAGCTACTATTTAAGGAATAACGGGTAAAAGAAAACCAAATATCACATTATAAGCGTTTTATCAAAAACATTGAAACTCATTAAGTACAAATTGTAATACTAACACAGGTACAATCAGCATAATAAATATCACAGGTCGAGCAACGGTCAAGCACAAACTTAGAAAACAGTGTACATTATAATATTGACATAATTTACCTAAAAATTTACTGAAAAGACACAAACAACACAACAGACGAGATTTATTTTAATGTCTTGTTATGAATTTGTAATATGAAAAAGCAAAGCTATGTATTTGATTTACGAGAAATAAATAATTTGAAATTCACTTTGGTTGGTTATGGTACCTAAACATCATCAGAGTTTTTAATAAAAACTTTTATCAGAAAAGTAAACAACGTTGATTAAACAGTAATTGTCTACGGCGAACATTTGGGTTACAAAGTGGTCTACAGAGAACAAAATTTGTTGTTAAAGTTGACAGTCTAAATCCGACTTTAACGTTGCTTGTTATTTAAGAAGCTGACTGTACACAACAGCTATGGCAAACAAAATATTAACAATACTTACAACTATATTTACAGCATATAGAATAACAGCTAAATGTAAATAAATAAAATCGACACATTTTTTACAATCCAAATATTGCCAAATATTAAAAAAAAATATTATAACAAGCAACTACGAAATAATAAAGTTTAAAATGCTTTGAACGTCCACTATAATGATATTAACTTTAACTTTATTATAACTTTATGATTTTTTATTAAAATAGGTCACGTTATCTCATATTCTACTCTCAATATTATAATTTTGAATTCTCATAATATCTAATTCTATAATATTATATTTTAAATAAAAAATGCTAAAATATTCTAAAATTGAGATAACGTGATAAGAAATACATTTTCAAAAATGCAAGGCACCACTTTAGCACCAAAATTTTGCCTTATGATAGGTAATAAAATATTTAATCATAATATATACAATAATAATTGGAAGACCATGATTTTATCGTTTGATTGATATTAACATATAAAGTTTGAATGTATATATTAATTACAATGTATATATTAATTACAATATCTAATCGTTTAATAACTGCGCACGCAGTCCGACAGCTAATACCAAAAAGATTTCTATTTTTTTCGTCTTTGAACTTCGAGTTCTCCAAAATAAAAGTCCTTACGTATATTTTGTTACCGTTGTATAATTAACTTTGTCTTAAATTGTCTACCAACAATCTAGATATTTATATAACAATCTAATCTAATTCTATATAATTTGTTAGTATTTCCGATTTCGTATTTGTACGGTTTATTTTCTTGTTAAGTATCCTTTAATGCGATGTGGATATCAACATTAATTTAACGGTTCTATATCGTTCCTGATTAATTCTGGCTTTCCTAGTTTATCCCAAATTTTTAGGCGTAGATGCATTTGTATTTATTTGGGCCACTAAGATATTTTTAATACGGCCCCTCTGGGTCTTGCTACTATACTGATTCTAAGTATATTTACAGTGATAACTGACAATACATAGCTGCACGCAATTTTAATAATATCAAGAAAAAAACAGTATCTAAAGATTTTTTATACTTATATACGTAATGTTAATTTTTTTTATACCTGAGTCAATATTGAAGAATATCTTTTGGAAAAACATTCTTGAACTTTAAACTGTTAATTAAGATATAAAATCTAATAATGTTGTTAATAGATATGCCTAGTTATAATCTCTAATCTAAGCGTTGAAGTAATGGATGATTTCAATGGAAATATATACAACGAGCAATGATGATAAAGGGAATATAAAATATTAATTTTATGATCGTGATGTTGAAGTATAATACCGTTAATAAATTATACTATAATACACTTAAAATAATACTGGTGGAAGTCTTAGCACTACGGCTCAACTAGACCAAACTTTAGGCACTAGAAATCAGTCTATTCTTATTTTATAATTTCATTGCGATCAAAGTCCTCTTGACGGGACTTTTAAATAAATCCTAGTTAAACTCCTAATTTGGATACCTTAAACTACAAGTACATTACAACTATCGGTTAATGCACAAAGATTCTACGTATTTTGGGTCCATCTCGTCAATTTTGCGACCCTTTGTCTCCGGGACGAATAGCACTACAAATAGAAGGCACATAACAGATATACCGGCGTACATCCAGAACAGGCCGTACAGGCCTATGTAATCTTTGAAATTGGGCATCGTTTTGACGTTCACGAAACCGCACAGGTAGCTAAAGCTGGTCGCCAATGCGCTGCCAGTGCTCCTGTACTCCAGAGGAAATAGTTCACCGACTAATAGCGACGATATGGGACTGATGCCCAACGCGAACGCGATGGTGAATATCAGAATGCAAATCAAAGGGATCCAATCGTAGCCCGGCGTGACGGGGTTATCGAAAGGCAGAACTTGGGTCCGCAACACCATGTCGTAGTAGAGATACGAGCCAAGACCGGCCAACGCAATAGACATCATCACTCCGCTGCCAATGAGCAGCGGCAGTCTACCGACGTTGTCGATCAGCATCCCCGATATACACGAAGCTAGCAGCTGTACCACACTCGTAGCGATGGCGACGCCGTGAGCGTTCATCGTTCGGAAAGTCTTCCTGAAGATGGTTACTGCGTAGAAGTTAAGGATTTGGGAACCAGTAAACTTTTGGAAGAACATGAGGCCGCACGTTATCAGAACCGGTCTCATCAGACGCTTTGACGGGAGTGCCTTTAGTCTCGCTGCTTGGCTGTACTGCTTGCTCGCGAGTATATTCGTCCGGATTGTCGCCAGCTCCTGTCTTATATCTGAGTCTGGGCCTCGTAGCCATTGCAGAGATTCCGCCGCCTCTTGATCCTTCTCGCGAAGGAGCAGAAGAGAGGGAGTTTCGGGTATGAAAAGCAAAGCTAGAAAGAGCAGGATGGGCGCTGTCGCGACGACCAAGGCGAGCTGGTTCCAGCTCAAGTAAGCTCCCATGGAGAAGGAGATCAGGATTCCGATCTGGTTCAGGATCTTAAGAACGGAGCTGAGGCAGCCACGAATCTCCGCTTCGGCAATCTCCGTCACGTATACCTGTGAACAAACAAACATTTTAATTTTCCTTCTTCAAATTCCTGTTTTTCTGTTTGTACACCACATATTGAACGAGAATAGTTCACGGATCACGGCTATGAGAAAACAAAAGGCCCAATTAGTGCTTGTTAACGCTCATTACGGGAACAAATACATTAGAGAAAACAAACCATTTTTTGTCAAACATTTGTATTGTGTCGAATGACGCACAAACGGACAATTGATCTTAAAAATCCACGAGAGAATACCAGATATCATTGTATTAAAAATAGAAATATTAACTTTTTTCCCCGCAATTTGCCCAGGAATAACGATTAATACCAAAACAAAAAGTAGGATATTTCTCAACTGTCTTTAAAAAGGGAAAAACAGCTTCCACGTTAGTATGCCGGTTCTGAATTTTCTATTACAAAACAGGAAGGAGGGCGAATGGAAAAGCATTTTGCGAATATTGGGACGCGAAATTATCTGCACTGGCGAAAATGAAAAACAGTCAAAGTGGCAGTTTATATTGCAGTATTCAAAGGCTCAGCGTGGAATATGGATGAAGCGAAAGTTTAACGAAATAGCTTTAATGGACGTGTATTTTTGTGTCGCTTTTTAACGCTCTATAACTTCTATAAATATAATCGATAACCTTGTTTAATGTTTTATCGACAACGTTCCTTTTAAGCTGGCAAGAGATTAACATCGTTGTATTGGTTGTACCTACACTATGTCAAGTTATTGTTTTTACAATCTCTGCCGACTGCAGAGTTCGGTTAAATAGAAGGATAATCATAAAGAGTAAAATTTTTGAAACTAGCTAAGCAGCAACTCTGCTGATGTAGGTACAAAATAATATTTCAATACATTTTCAAAGAACATGTAGGATCGTGTGCCTCGAGGTGAAATTGCCATGTTTATGGCATTAACATGGTTACGTTATCGTACAAATACAAGTATTTTGTAGAAAATAATTCAATTGTTTCATTTTATCAAATAAAACTTTAATGAAGATTTGCTGATTGAAATTTTGCAGGCACTAATCATGGCGTTGGTGGTGTAATGGTCAGCATAGTTGCCTTCCAAGCAGTTGATCCGGGTTCGATTCCCGGCCAACGCACACTTTTTCCAATTTTATTGCTAGTGATGAAAATGACTCATAATACCTATTTTTTTTCTCGTAAAACAATACACCAAACTTATAATATATTTAGCTCAAATATTTTTTTAAATGAATATGTGTCATTCTGTCTGTCACCCTGCCTAAACAATTTAAAAATTTCCATGACAATCGCACGAACATACAGTATAGTTTTTAGCCAAAGTAATACTGATCTCACTCGATAAAAAGTGCAGCTTTGCGGACTACATCTCGTTAAATAATAAAATTACAATGACATAAGAGAATGCTTTAAATTTCCACAAGAAAGCACAATGATCTAGCACTTTCTTCGGCAAAATCCATAATCCCATCGATCACAGGTAACAAAAGGTGGATCGTAAACGGCAAAAACATGTGAACATCAACCGCAGGCGTCTGACACACAGGAATGAGGAAAAATTACGGAAAGACACTATGAACATCTATATCTAAATGTATGTATAATACCTACACTACTTAACTAGTCTCGTTAGAAGGGATTTCTTAAATCAGATGTCAAGTTAATTTCTATGTGGTTTACATAAAGCTATGTCATGGGAAAGAATCATGACAAGAAAGTCACGTTAAGGTCAGCAGAGCCATGTATAATAATAATAACATTTGATTATTATTATTATTAATTAGGGTAAAAAAGTCAACGTTCTTATGTCACTAAATAGCTCTATCACAAATATTACTGCTATTAATCATGGAATTAAATCGTAATGAACGATTTTAAATCTATGGTTATTAATAGTAGTAAGACAAACTTTCTTCCCGCTGCACTTACTGATGTTGCCGTTTTCCGCCTCCGTCGATGAGAAAAATAGTATACGCACCATGGGCAGTAAATAAGAAAGCCTCAGATCACATGTTTGTTGACCTCGGCTGCGCCTCGGCCAACATGTGATCTGAGACATTTCCTATTTTCCTGCCCTAGGTGCGTAATGTACTATTTATTTTTGACCCCGTAACATAAACACGTTTCAGGGAACTAACTGTAACTTTTTGTGTAATGTTTGTACAATATGCATTGCATTGCTGTGAAAAGTTTTTGTGACAGTTACAGTAAACGTGTGACTGCCAAGTTATGAGTTATGACAGTTAGTATTGTTCCATGTCCCATACGATAAATTCCTAATAAGGAATGCGTTCATCCATAATTCAATTATAATGTCAATGGATCATAACTGCAATGGTAACCTTCATTTATAATCCCATAAAGGTTGTTTAAAAACTTCACACGTTCTAATGATAGTAGTAATCCGAAGTTTAAATCCATACTAATAATAATATTATGAATGTTAAAGTGTGTCTGTCTATCTGTCTGTGACCTCTTCACGACCAAACCGTTGAACCGATTTTGCTGAAAGTCCGGGCAAATTTTACGGTTCCCGCGCGATAAACGAATTTTAGCGCAACGGATTTTATGAACTTTATAATATGATAACAAACCAGTGCGAGTCGGACGTAGTGGAAGGGTTCCGTACCACTACAGAGCAAAAAAAGGCAAAAAAAAAATTATTTAAATTTTATTATTAATTATTAAAGTACAAATACCTATGCCTATGTGCTGCCGTTATTGATTTAGAGCAAAAAATAGCAAAAAAATCACGTTTATTTTAATTGGGAGCCCCCCTTAAATATTTAATTTATTTTGATTTTAGTAGGTATGTGCAGAGTAGACAGAATGATAGAGTATGCCGACTCAGAACTGATGTAAAAAAATTTAAGTTTGACGTATTATGACTAGGGGTGGGCCGAAATTCGTTTTACATTCGGTTTAACCGAACTTCGGCAGCTTGAACCGAACTTCGTCATTCGGCCGAATTTCGGTTAAAATGCCGAACATTCGGCACTAAATATACTTGCACTATCATAATAGAAATTAGTGAAAATAACATATTATCTGCAGTAACAGTGAAATAAAATAAGTCATTTACATAATTGAATTAGAAAAAGTAATTACAGCTTTTTTTATTGATCACACTTCCCTCATCTACCTCTTCTAAAATCGCCGTTAAGATTAACTTAATCAGTTTTTTTACTTTATTGCGCTGTAAGCTGTCCATCTTGCAAAACACCACTCACTTGTGAACTGTACTCGAACGAAGTGCGAACGATTTTGGGGCAGAAGCGAGAATTTTAGCTACTAAAATATTACACTAAAATACTGGCCTAATGCGAACTAGCCTTTAGAAACCTTTCTTACTTAATCAAAAAACAAAAAAATGTACTTTACTTTTACTTTACAAATGACTAGCTGGCTAACGGCCCCGCGGGGAAGCGCGAAGTGCGGGCGGGGCATCATCTAGCCCTTCGATTACGGTGCGGCCAGATCCGGCCGCGCTATCTAAACGCAGTCTATTTTTGTCTATACCCACGCGGCCACATCCGGCCGCGCTCTTTCATTCGATTGAGATACGTATTTCGTCGATTTAGAGACTACTTTTGTATGAAGAAGTTTGGTTAGTTATGATCTATGGTAAATTTGACACATTCTGAATGCAAAATATTATACAATCTGTGGTCGACGAGTATTTGTCAGTCATTAGAAAATCGTGATTTTTTTCGTGTGTGTTCTGACATTTTGTGTGTTTTTTGTGAAATTATTGATGGATTTAACGAATGTAAGTAGTAAAATAAGTTACTTTAGTAATAAACATTAGTTTTAGATAATCATTTGCAAGAAATGCTTCGTAAAAATTTGTGAAAGTTCAGAAAAAAGTTGTGTGTGTTATAAGTATTTTGAACGTAATTTGCTTCATATATTGGTAAATTAATTACGTAAAACGCTAAAAGAAGTTATAACAAAAGGTCTACAAGATTTTGAATTACGATAGTATTTCTTACAATTCTAAAACAAAGAGTTCAAAGTCCGCAGGTAACGGCCATATTCTGCCGGCCACGGCCATTTTGAACTTTATTTGTAAAGCCCTAATGACGAAGTTTGCTTGTGGGTAATACGAAACCCATTTTTTTGGGTTAGATTTATGACCTGTTTTTATAAACATCTCGAGTAGTAATGATAAACAATTTATGTAAGAGTTAAAAATCAGGGTTCCCTCGAGTAGAATAAAACAAAATATTAACTTATTTCATGTGAAACAGTCAGAAAAAATATATTTCAAAATATATACTTCTGAAAAGAATATTATATCAGACTAAATACTATATTATAATGGCTTGATAGATAGAAAATTTATTAGATATTGTAAAATGCTTTACAAAAACATGAAATATAGTAAGGTTGTAAAGTTATTATATTATTTGTACAAATAGGGTAGGCCGGGCGCCATGTTTTTTAAAAATAGGTCTGCCTAGAATCTAGGCAGCCATTTTTTTTTTAGACTGAGGGGCTAGCAATGTTTGCAGCAAATGCGTAAACAAGTCACAACACGAAAAAGCGCGGCGAAATTGAACCGAAGTTCGGCCGAACTTCGGCCGAATTTTTCATTTTTGCTGAATGTTCAACCGAAGTTCGTATTCGGTTCAAACCACATTCGGCCCATCACTAATTATGTATACAAAAGTCGTCGCTAGGGTCGTTACCTACAAACAAAGAAGCGCGCCAGCCTCTAACTTATCACCCCCAAACCCGACGAATTTGACAGATATTGAAACCTGTCCATTTCTTTGAAGTCGAACTACTGGTAATTATATCTATTGTGGTATGTGTTATTATAGCGGCAACAAATATACACAATCTGTGAAAATTTCAGAAGTCTAGCTATAGCGGTTCTTGAGTTACAGCCTGGTGACAGACAGACGGACAGACATCGAAGTCTTAGTAATAGGGTCCAGTTTTTACCTTTTGGGTACGGAACCCTAAAAATTGAAAATATTACGAGTTATTATAAATTAAAAAGAGTCTACAATTTGAAAATAAGAAATAGTAAATACTCAGAAAAACAGGTACTCAGAAAAGCCAAGCTTTTTCCGTATCCATTGAGCATTAACTCTATTTTAATTTGTGCTAGTAACGACTGACAGTGACCAGACAGTACAAATATAATTTGCAATAACAAATAGGACACAGGTGTTATACATTATGTCTTAAAATAAAATTATTGTTAGCTATTTAACATTTGTATTAGACCATGTTAAAGACCAAATAAATCTAAAATATTTTACAACTAAAGTCATATTCCCTTTGCGACAGAATAATATTTAATACAAATAAATGATTTCGATAGTGGAAAATTTGAATTGAAATTACATTTTAGGAATATTTTAGATCAGAGATTAATAATCCTACGTGGGAGGTATTACATAAATACAAACTTAGTATGCAATGGACACTATACTTAGTATTGATTAGCCATGATACCGTGAATAATGACTTAAAGATAATAAAAATAAAGTTTAAAAAACTATAACCCGACTACTAAAACGCGCTCTAAAAAGTACGAAACAAGAAAACAGTTTATAGGGATATGGAAATGTTTAAAGTACTTTAAAGGATAGCCGTGGTCGTATGTATGCCCAATTTTTAACCGACTTCCAAAAAACGAGGAGGTTATATGTTCAGCTGTGGATTTTTTTTGTATGTTCAACGATTACTCCGTCGTTTGTGAACCGATTTTCGAAATTTTTGTTTTGTACAACTCTAGATACCGGCCTCCATGATGCTCCCCATTCTGCCAAGGATCGCCACAGATGGCGTAATGTGGTCGTCACTAAGCTCCAAAAGGGGAATCACGACCCTCAGCAATGAACCCGACGCAAGGAGGAGAGGTGAATTAAGAGAATCAATAATTTGGAAATATTTATCAACTACAACTACAAGAGCCTATACAGGGTAACATTAAATACATAAGAAACCAATAATAACAGCATCCAATAAAAATTCTACGGAGCACAAAGTGGTCTGACAGTTATATACTACATAGGCAATACCTGCTAACAATGTTCCAATTTACTGAACAAAATTAAACATAAGCTAAAGGATACACACCTGCGTAATCATGGTGATGCAGCATATAAGCATTCCTCCGAAGAATGACGTCACGGACAGCATGGCAACGCTGGTGGAGACGGAGGTGAGGAGCCAGGCGAGGGCATACGGGAGGGCACAGCCGAGCAGCACCGCTCGTCGGCCGTAAGACATGGCCGCACCGCCCACCATGCCGCCGAAGAACGCACCTGAGAAAGAAATATAGGTAAGTGATATAAAAAAAAAAGAAATTAAGAAGGCCTTTACCACAAAAGGGCAAACAGACCAAGTTGTTGGTACTACCAGAGACCAGATATATATTACTCTATGGTACTACTGACTCTAGACGCTGGCGCGGGCGGGTCAGTAAGTTAAATGTAAAAATCATAGAAAGTCTGATAAAAAGGCTTATATTTATTATCGTTTATAATAAAAACCGAAGAACGCATCTAAGAAAAAATGGTAAGTATTAATAGAAGAGTAACTAGAATTGGAGGTAGATATAATAAAATTGGCAAGTATAAAAAATACTTATTCATAGGAACGTCATAAATAACCTAATATTATTATAATAACAAAGAAGGTAGACTAAGACATTTGTGAATTATATTTTAGTGGTTTGTAGGGCAAAATAACATGATAGTTAAAATCAAGTTATTATTCACATTTGTGATACTGGAATATAGAATCAATCTCTTGCCTATTTACGATCCAATAGCACAGTTAATTTATGTAGAATAGTAGGCTCACTATGCCTTAAGGCTGAGAAATCAATAAGAGTAGAGTTTGACAAAAATTCTCGCATACGCTAATATTAGTAATGATTAATGTAAATGTCTATCTCAAGCTATAGAACGGATATACGAATTACAGAGTATGTGCTACAAGACACAAGACAGGCTATAATTTAGCCTGACTGCGTATATTTATTGATGGCTGTTTCCAATAGCCAGTAGCAATAGATACAGTATTGTATTTCATAACGTTTGCCAGTAACTTCCATTGAAAATAAAGACATACAGAACTATAAAAACATTTACTATGCGTCAGTAATGCCTTATTCAAAATGTTAAGGAATAAAGATTTAAAATTCTTTGACTCCCATGTAAATATTCCTAAAGCACAGACTTTCCAATCAGAAATTGAAGAATTTATTGTATAAGCTGAAACGGAACAGACAGAAATAAACATGATCAGCCGTTTATTTTTGTTCCGTTGGGAACTCAAGGCAATTCCGTCCGACTTTTATTTCAGAGTCGGCAGTTTCTCCTATGTGTATTCTAACGACAAGGTTTGCAGTGCAATTCAAAAGAATTTTAATGAATCTTTTTCTATTTACAACATTATTATATTTTTTAAGCGGCTTTATAAATAAAAGGAATAAAGTCAAATTAACCAATTAATTATTATAACTAATAAATATGGCCAGACAGAAAAAGAAATGTTTAAGACAAAGAAATGTTTAGCGCTCTAAAGAATTCGAAAATTGAAGACTTAAATCGTACGGAATGCTATCGATCAATCGAGTTTATTTCCAAAATCGATTCTCCAAAACGATCGAGCTCCGTAAATCACAGTTTGTTATATTTTGTTTTAACGTTGCTCAGTACCAAAATAAACACAATGTCGGAAATACGATTTGCCACTGCACTGTTTATTTTGTGCTTGTAGTTGGTCCAAATCAGACGGATCACAAATTAACTGCATATTATTAAATGTACAATTTTGTGACTCGACTCGACCAAATGGCCATAGTATTGGTCAGGACTTAGGAGTGTTTATGTTTTGTATTTTATAACACAATAATATTACATTATTGTTTTAGGTAGAGTGCCCTTTTTCCGAACGACAGCAATGACTAATTAATATAGTATTAAGAAAGATTGTCACTTATCTGTTATTGAAATCCTAAGCTAACTGTATGAGTCAAGGTACAACAGCTGTATTTCAACATTTTGTCATTCATTATTCTTGAATCAATATTAATTCCGATGTTAAATTTATGTGAAACTGCGCCAGGGGCTAATTGACTTCGCCATTTCATAATTGTGTCTCTCTGACATTTATTGCTACTATTTCAAATGGAGATTCGAGACCCTTGGACAAAGTACGCCTTTCTAATTTCTATATTATATATATTTGATAAATGGACATTATGTATTAGGACTTGTGGCAATATATCGGTATTTTGTATCAGTTACGTTAGTACCTGATGCTAGATAATATTTAAGTGTGTAAATATCAACTGTTTCCTACTTTCAACTTAGTATTCCGCAAGGGTCTGTTTTAGGACCAGTTTCTAATAATATGTATAATATTGTAGGCCCTGTTCTGCATGTAAAATAATACAGAATCAGATACAAGCGTACAAGCAATTTAAATGGAAGTAAAGTGGTGTATTGTTAATGTGGATTATCGTAAAATTCGCAATTTATTGCTGTTTCTTTAGAACAATGTAAATCTGTTTCAGGGATGTCAAATACATTGTTTCATTGCATTTTATTATACTCTAGTTTATTAGGTATCTCTCAAAGACTTTATGGAACAAAGATTTAAAACCTAATACCTATTCTTTATATTATCTAGTAAAATACTATCTAGTAAATACTCTTAAAGTATTACTTTATGAGTATTTTACTCTTAAAGTAAAATACTCTTAAAGTATTTTACATTTATTAAATAAATAACCGCAAAAGCTACATCAAAAAAGCAGTATACAGGCACATGGGCGCCGGCAGAATTAATTTCCAAGGGGTGCAGATTTTAGTTTTATTTCTTTTCTTTTCTTTTTACTTTTTACGAACAACAGTAACTGTCTATTTACTTAAAGAGAACACATTTCGTGCCGAAACATTACGAACTATCTTTGTACGGCATGGTTGTAGGGTTACAAAATGCTTTTTATTTCAATAAAATTTCCTGTTGAACCCGAGATTCCCAAGGGGTGCAAGTGCACCTCCTGGCACCCCCTTGCCGGCGCCCATGTACAGGCAGCAATATACACAAAACAAAAATTTGATAATACTTTAGGGTGTGTATGTGTTCCTTATATTGAGTTCACTATTAAAGTGGCAGCGCTGAAAGAGCGATTTTTTGTGATTTGTAAAGGCAAGAATTTGCCCACACAAAATATATTATATACTTATGTTGGATAGAATATATTGTACCAGAGCATATTATGCAATAGAGCATAATTATATTATTGTTGTTTTAATCTTCCCTTCAACGTGGGTGTCCTTCTTCCAGATCATATAAAATTCTATTTCTGTCCCCAGGTGATTCTGCTGCCAACCCTGAAGGGACAGCAGGTTTTATTAGACCGTATTCCATCGTATCAAGGACTATATTAGCTCGATTTAATTATTCATCCTACTTTAATATAGTACGTATAGTTTATGATCCCAGGATACTTTACGAGGCTTTTACGGAGGCTATATAACTACGAGTTTAAGGACGTGGGCTCCGAACCTAAGTTTATGTCTAGAGCTAAAACACTAAACTACATTCGGCTAATGTGCATCAGAATACATTAATTGATTTTATAGAATAAACTAGCTGTACCGGCAAACGTTTCTTTGCCATAATAATAAAGTATTTCGCCCATATTATTTTATTGAAGTGACTAAATAAGTATGTCGCCATGGCAACGTCGATCGTTATCTCGTCGCACAAAGAATGGTCGCCGTCAGTCTCAGGTTGTAATAATTTACTATTATTTATTCAACAAATGCACTTATCAATATATAAAGTACCCAGTAGCCGATTCTCAGACCTGCTGAATATGCATATAAAATTTGGTAAAAATCAGTAAAGCCGTTTCGGAGGAGTTCGTGGACTAACATTGTGACACGAGAATTTTATATATATTATAAGATATATTATTAATAAGGTACCTGTTAAAAAATAGATTGTGGGGCAAATTCAGTAGTACATTAGCTTTGTCCACATTGTGCCTTTTTCTTTACATCAAGGGCATGCCTTATAGCGCTGTCAACAGCGAACGTGAGGCATGTCCGTAACGCGAGTTGAAATCGTAGTGCGCGCTATGACACTTTTCTTTCAACGCGGGTGGATTTTGACGCGCGTCACGGGCATGCCACACCTTCGCTGTTGACTGCGCTATAACGCATGTCCTTGTTGAACAAAAAAAAAGGCCCAATGTGGACAAAGCTAATAAGTAATAAGTGACATTATTACAAGTTATTATTTGTTGAATGGAAATGGATAACTTTAAAATTTGATACGCAGCATCAGGAAGTATTATTATAACTTTCTTGCAATAAATATATAATTATTTTTTTGAAGAAAAGCGTTTTTTAATGATGAAAAATACGCTATTTTTCTTTTCATCCCATTTATTTGTTATTCTACTTGTATCTATCTATCTAACTTCAGAATAATATCTATTTAAATCTTACAAGCAAACAAAGGTTTATAATTATTTCACAACCTATTGTAAAATAACAACCAAAGAAAGCTCTATTATTTTAAGGACTCTTTCATCTATATACACACAGTCCGTTTGTCATTCTGTAGACAACAGTGAGATGAAATTGTCTCTCACAATGGTTAGAATGTTTGTGGTGTGTGTTTGTGTGTGTATGGCTGTCTACTAAATTATGTACTGCCGCCTTCGGGGTATTACTGGCTTAGGTCTGTTTCACAGTGCATGTAGATGTATATTAAGCTATAATATTATATATCAGTCAATTTAAATTTTACTTTCATGTTAAATCATACCTTCAAGCCCCATAAGAGCACCGGTGATCGCGACAACAATAGAATAACAATAGATTTCCCAGAATCCGCGATCGAAGTAATAATATCATTACTAGAGTGTCACAACATATAATATCAGTGTTACTGCCAGTATTTTTTGAGCAATCTATACAAATGACTACTGTAAGCTAACGGAATGAGAAAGAGGGAGAGGGAGTTATTAAACCATAATAATATGGATCAGTACCTAGTCAGTACCTATCAAATTGAATAATACTTAACTCTGATACAGAACTATTAAAAAAGCTTTCCTTCCAGCCCCATGCATGTTGTGCTTTGATTTAATAATAATAACAATTACTGTTAGTTTATGCTGTACTGACTCTTTATTTAGTATTAGACTCTAGTAATAATATGAATATGAAAAATCACATCATACAATATTTTTTTCTACTAAAGTTTAGCTTGAAGTGTCCCCCGACTTTATACAGGAGGCTGCCGCGTGGCGGCCTGGCGCGGCGTGTGGCGGACAATTAGTTTTCCTTTATTTTCCTTTACCTTTGCAAGGAAAAATGTCATCATCATCATCGACAACATTTTGTCACAGTCAGTTAAATATTTGTGCATTCTTCGATAAACTTAAGGATATTATTATACTTAACACTGGACAACGTCCGCGACTCCGTTGCGCCAAAATTCGTTTATCACGCGGGAACCGTACATTTTACAAAGTATCCTATGTCCTTTTCCATTACTCAAAGTATTTTTGTACCAAATTTAAGAAAAATCGGTTTAGCAGTTTGTGCGTGAAGAGGTAACAGATGGACAAACAGACAGATACACTTTCGCATTTATAACATTAGCATGGCAAGCAGCAATATAATAATCTGTACGATTTATAGAAAAAAAGTCCAAAATAATGTTACCCCCTCCTTTATGAGGAAGTCGGTAAAAGAATGATTGTGTAATCGTAAAGAAATGGCGTGAAATAGTTTGTCGACATGTTTTATTTATTGAACAAAGTAATAAATCATTTATTAATGTTATGCTAATTTTATTACCACAATATAATTATGTAATAATGTGTGGCAGTCACGCCATGTTGATAAATGGCTTTATTTCTTAATTCTCGACAGAGCCATAAAAATTGAATTATTGAGAGAACCAAAAACTTCCATGGAAAATAGTAGTGAAAACTTATATAAGACTCTAACTAGATTCAAGAACAAATACCAAAAATACACAAATGAAACACAATATTACTTGCACTTTTTCCACTATATTCATAAATTACAATTTAAAGTCTTAAAACACGACCGGTTTCGACTAAATCATCGTCAGGTGTACCAAAAAGCGTGCGTTGGCCGGGAATCGAACCCGGATCAACTGCTTGGAAGGCAACTATGCTGACCATTACACCACCAATGTCTGCTACCTGCACGCGAAATTAAGTTTGATGTCTATTTACATTATTAGGCGCTATACAGTATACAGTCTTTTGTTTGAACATCTGCAACTAGGCACCTGTATTGCTAAGTACCGACATACGGTTTTGCTCGATAGTTTTACTCCAAATGACAACTCGAAGGCTCGCTTCGAGCCGACTCGATGGAATTAAATATGTCAAATATGTCATTTCCTTCGATTTGGAGTAAAACCAGAGTAGACAGAATTATAGAGTATGTCGACTTAGAACTGATGTTGAATTGTTTAAATTTGACGTATTATGACGAAAATCGTCGCTAGCGTTGTTGACTTGTTACCTACGAATATAAAACTTTGACATATTCGCTGGACGTGTTCCTCTTTGGTCATATTGTTGTTTGTGTTTTGGCACATGCGATTAAAATTGTCAGAATCAAATTTTGAAATCTTTATTTTAAATATTTAAAAATAAAATTATATCAGCCTGCGCGAGGCACATTCCGTTCATAATCCTAGTGAAACCCGACGAATTTGACAGATATTGAAACTTGTCCGTTTCTTTGAAGTCGAAATACTGGTAGTTATGTCTATTGTGGTAAAACTATCGAGCAAAACTGTATGTGAGTACTTAGCATATCAGAGTGCAGGCCATTTAGCCAAAACGTTTTCGTTATCGTTTTGGAACTTTTTCGTTATCGTTTTTCGCTTCGTTATAGAATCTCCGATCAAAATGTATGGAATTGACATAAGCGTTCGTTAATATGACGTTGACGTTCGACTCGTCTTATATCAATTCAATAACATTTTGATCAGCGATTCTATAAAGAAGCGATAAAGAAAATAAATATTATCTTGATTCTTGACTCACCCCCCAGTACAAACATTGTAATGCAAAGAAATGGAAATAAAAGACTAAAGACACGTTTACTTATACATAATTATTATTACGAATGCGACTGTCTGTCTGTACAGTGTACTCTGTCAGTGTGGTAAGGAGATATTTTGAGAGACCAGAAAGGACATAAGATAGTTTTGCAGCAGAAAAATGTACAATAAGTATCCAGGGGATTGACGAATTAAATAAAAAATAACCTTAGCTTATATCGAAGACGTTTCTGTGTCATCCGTTATTCGTTTCTAATACAACCAATAACTGGCACATAATCAGGACGCAAGTCGGCCAAGTGTGATCGATCCTTAAGTTAATTAACAGCTGTTAAGCCCGAGATAAACGAGAGTGATTGATACTAGTCAGATGATACCAGTTAACTGTAAGATGTAATCATGCGGCTTAACTTTCTAGTTAACTTTTACTCTTATGTTAAAATTCAGTTTGGTTATTTGAAGCACATACTTTGTGTTTCTTTAAGATGACCAATAATAATTAATGACTAATTAGTCATCTTTTTCAATCATCTAGACATGCGGTAGAGTGTCAAGCCAAGTTCCAGCATAACAGAATGGCGAGCATGCACCGTGTGTAATATTACACGAATCATTTGTAGCTACTTTTGACACACTCATATTTCAGAAACTATTTGACGAAAACGTTTCAAATTTGGCTCATATAATGAGACTTGCGAGAAAAATACATGCTCTAAATGTCTTAAGCACAGCTCAAACAGTTATTAAGATATTAACGTCCGAAAATCTAAATTTTTATAACTGACTGACTGACCTATAGATCAAAATTCTAACCCACTTCCAGATGACCTAGAAGGCTGAAATTTGGAATCCAGCTCAGTAATTGTGTGTCAGCGTAGGGAAAAATCCGAAAACAAAAAAAAATCGGTCAAGTGCGAGTCGTACAGTGCGAAAATTGTGTTTTTGTATGGATACTTTTGTATGAATTTATTTTACTTTTATTATTTATTATGAAGGAAAAAATACAATTAAAGATTTTATGAAAATTTCAAGAACCTATCGGCTGCCATTATTGATTTAGAGCAAAAAAAGCCAAAAATTCACGTTTATTGTATGGGAGCTCAACGTAAACATTTATTTGTGAATTGAAAAAACTTGAAATGAATAGAAGATGACTTTATGAAGTGTGTCTGTCTGTCTGTTACGTCTTCACGCCCAAACTGCTTGAACCGATTGTTCTTGGTATGGAGATGACATAGTTTAATGAGTCCCGAGAATAGAGATATAATTATTTCAATATGTCTGTCCGTCTGTGTGTCCGTCCATCCGTTTGTCTGTCTGTCTGTTAGACAGCTATAAAAATAGCTACTTAACTTTCGCACAATAAGTTGTACACTATAGTTAATGGTTGGAAATACACTTGTGTTATACCGTATTATTGCAATGCCTTCTGATGGTAGCTGCATTTTCCATTCGCTTGGATTTTCTTTGTTTTATTCGTCTGATACTTAAGTCTCAACAAGGCTTAGGGGCTGTTTCCCCACTTCCTGATAAGTTTCAGATAGGCTATCCACAACTTATCAGATAGATGAATTATCTGACAGATAAGTTGCGGATAGCATAGTGTATATAACGGACACTTGTCGGGAAGTGGTGAAACGACACCTTAAGGTTGCGAATTGCGATTGAATATTTATATAACATTATAACCAAATAACATTATGAACAAATAATAGAGTATATTTCTTTGCTTTATTGAATATTTATAACAATTGATGTTATTTAAATAAAGTGAGATCTTAAACTAGATAAGATTTTACTTGGCTAGTTTTCATCAGAATTAAAATATTCAATAACTTTGTGAAAAATGACTGACGTAATGAAAACTGGCCAAGTTAGATCTAATCTAGTTTAAGATCTCACATTATTTAAATAACATCAATTGTTATAGATATTCAATAAAGCAAAGAAATAGACTCTATTATTTGTTCATAATGTTATTTGGTTCCATACGTACATAATTCGATTTTCCATGGAACTTGGCACTCATTTAGATCTCCATCCTTTTTACGGCGAAGTCCATAGACAAGAAATATAATGTTTGTATGGAACTTGGCTCAGCATTTTTACATTTATGTTTTTGGTGGGATTTTATTATTCAACAAATCAATTTGTTTAGTATAAAAACACAATTTTAGAGCTGTAGGTAAGTAAAAACTGATGTCAGAGAGAACTTTACGTTGGCCTCATGAATGACAAATAAAAGCGATTGCGAACATGTAGAAAGGTATAATAGGTATTCGTCTTTATATCTGCCAATGCTCAAAATATATTGTGCTAAGTTCAGATTCATTATCAATCATAGTTCTCCATCATAACCTAACGTGAAGAACAGCTCCTTTATAATACTGTTTTTAGAGGGCGTCAGCTAGTTATGTGTAAAGCTTAGTCACATACTAGCTTCCGTAGCTTTCAGCTTCTGAAATGCATTTTAGTACCTGGATCGTGGGAATCACAGACACAATAGATTTTCAATTGTTATACGGCAGCCGGGTGCCGCTTGGGGATTGATGGGTTAAAATAGTCAATGAAATTTTGTAATAAGCGTTAGATCTGGACTTACCCAGTAGACTCAGGCTGGCGATCCAGCTGGCGTCATGGTCTGAGACGGAGAAGGTGGCGTTCCCGTTGTCCTGGAGCGACGCGATGGCCGGTGACATGTAGCCCTTGCTGAGCCCCGCCGCGAACGGACCCAGGGACACGGCTAGGGCGGTCAGGATCTGGAATGGGAGATAAAATTATTATCATCAACATTTTTTCAGTCCAATTTTTTTTTGACCTAGAGAAATGCTGTGACGCATTTCGCAGGGGATGGGGACTCCCACTGCGGATATAGGGCTCGCCGCGGGCGAAGATGGTGTGTGCTGCGGCCCTACCCACTAAAACTCTACGGTGCTCTTTTTTTTTTTTTTCACCTAGCCACCGCTTCCTGACGAAGTCGCGGGAACTGTACGACACCACAACTTCATCAGCGGGCTTCTGCTTAGTGGGCTTGCTTCTAGGCCATTCCACTGCGTTTTGTCGCGGTGCGCAGGAGCACACTGCACATCGCGACCCTCTCGGGGACTCAGTGCAATGGGCGACGGAATCCCCATACCGCCGCCCTGAGCATCCCGGTTATGGCGGGACGTTGTTGTCGCCATTGTTGGCACGACGTCTTCGCCTTGTCCGTCTTCTGAGGTATTTTCAAGAAACCTAAGTCTACACGATTGGCCAAGATCAATCAATAATCATAGATAATTATTGTGCTTATTCAATGGGCATTTACACGATCTTATTCGCCATATTTTATTATCTATTATGTGTCTATAGATAGCGCGCGAGTTGAATGCAGAGCTCAGGAATGCGATAGTGCTGTGACCTAATTAGAATTAATGATGACAATATGTCGATAAATTTCAACATTGTTTTAAGTTTAGCGTTTTGAGTTTAGAAAAAAACAAGGTAATAATATCACACATTTTTTATTATTTTACACATTAAAATCAATAAAAAAAAATTATAATTTATGCAGCATCAGATTCTGAAATGGCAGACATGTTTGAATCGGTGTCACTATCCTCACCATCGCTGACCTCAATTACGAATCGATCTATGGTATCTTCCATTAATCCATCTCTTTGCCAATAATTTTCTTCTAAAATTATGACGTGATCGTCGAAGCCACGCCAATCTTCCTCTGTGACCTGAGAGAGAGCCAGCTCCGTAACTTCTTTTAACCTTTTTAGGGAGAAATCAGAAGTAACATTGTGATGCCTTACAATTCTTTTTACTTTTGCCCAAGCCAACTCAATAGGGTTGAGGTCGCACATGTACGGTGGTAGTCTTACTACGATATGGCCTTGACTTCTGATGAATTCATCGATTTTGAAAGATTTTTCCGTAGGTTTATGTAACTGAACCAAGTGAAAGAGCTGATCTTTTCTCATAGTAAGTGAAGCTTCGATATTGTTCTTGGTTAACCATTCCAACATTACTGATTTCGTGCTGGACTTTGTTGGGACTTCATTTTCTTGTACACTATGATACGGTGCGTTGTCCATCACAACAACGCTGGTTTGTGGTAGATTTGGGATTAACATATCAGTGGCCCACTTCTCAAAATTAACACTGTTCATCTGTCCGTGATAATCACCTGACGTAGTACCAGCTTTAAAAAGTAACTTTGCACCATTTAAAAACCCTCCTCTCGATCCTGCGTGGACAAGAATGAGCCTGTTCGTGGAGCTTGTATCCGTCAACACGGCGTCGATCATTTCATTTCTCCAGCATTTTTTAAATGTGAGGTTGTTGTCTACCCATGTTTCATCGAGAAAAAAAATATTTCGATCTTCTTGCCTATATTTACGAATTTTCCGCAAATAAATTGACCGTGCATATGCGACAGCTGGCCTCTCCACCAAAATTCTACGTTTATTATGACATTTAAGCCATCTATATCCCATGTCTTTTAACAATTTTCTTAAACTCGTCACTCCCCATGGAAACTCGATTTTTTCTCGAATAGCTGCGAGGAGTTTAATGCAGGTCGGAACAATTTTTTTAGTTAAATAAAATTCTTCAATAATTCTGTGTATAACATCTCGTTCAAAATCATCGACGTTTAAATTTGTCTTCTTGTTACACTGTCTTTTCTTTTTAGAAGGCGAACAAAGAGGCCCTTTTTTGGCTTCATTTTGAATTGTAGACAATGTTCTCTTTGAAAGTCCAGTGTAACGGCTTGCGCGATCGTAAGCATTATTTAATGTGAATGTTAAATTGTTGTTCTGCCTTTCTTCAACACACATGTCTAGAACATTTTTCGCCATTTCCCGTGCTTGGCGATGAATAAAAACTCGTTTTTTTGTAACAGAACTTGACGTACACGGATCAGACATTATTAAAAACAAAAATAACACGCGGCTGCAACTTTATCTTAACGCGATAACACAGTAAGCGTATGATAGTTGTCAAGGACAGCACAGCACTAAACTGAAGGCGCGCGAGACGCGGCGTGCGGGCGGCGGGGGGAGATGCTCCCGCTCTTCACCTCAGGCCCCGACGGCATTCAACTCGCGCGCTATCTGTACGTGCATACTACCTCCATGTTTTTAATGCCGCCGCCCGCCCCTATAAATGAAATTAAGGACATGCTTACCTATCACATATATGAATGGTTAAACGTACTCGTGCTGAAGTGTTGGCTAGACACACACGACATTTTTTTTCAATGAAATAAGGGGGCAAACGAGCAAACGGGTCACCTGATGGAAAGCAACTTCCGTCGCCCATGGACACTCGCAGCATCAGAAGAGCTGCAGGTGCGTTGCCGGCCTTTTAAGAGGGTAAGTTTAGGCGATAATAATGACATTTTGTTATTGTAAATGTCTGTGATATTTTAGACCATCGCAGAGGAAGGCCCATCAAAACGCGTTACGTATAGGCTCTCTATTTCAAATACGCTATGTTTCATCCGTGACATAGGCCGAGAGCGTAGCCGAGAGCTCAGATTAATCACTTCAAAGTGCGAATACGAAGGCCGATTTATTTGTCTGACAAGGCCCAACTTCGCTCACCTGTAACGACAGTGTCGGAAGCCAAAGGGTTTTATTTAACTTGGCAACGCGTAAGCCTGGAAATATCCTGACAAGCTACATCTACTAATTGCCACTGCAAAATGAACCGTGTGATGTGGGCGATAAATATCAGATTTGGAGTTTGATTTATGATATGGCTACAGATGTAGCGCAGGGCGCAGGGAATCGATCACTGTTGGAGCACCATGTACAGTGTGTTAATGGCAGCTAGGGATGTGCTTTCTTTTTTATCGACATCGATCAATTCACTTTAAATATGTATTATTGAGTGAGCTATCTTTCTTGATAGAGGTTGGTAGAGCCAACTTTACATATTTATAGAGTGTAATTGTCAAAGTGCTAATGGTCAAGTAAATATTATGTATTAATTTATAATTAGCTACATGATCTAAAAAAAACTGTCTATACTTTTATTAAAACAAATCAAAGTATTCGTTCATTCATTCCTTATTTAGGTTACATAAACAGTATAAAATTAAATAAACAAACGAAGTAATAACCATGAAAATTTTAAATTACAATGCCGTCATAAAATATGGAATTTGATTAAAAATGTATAGGCAAAGAAACATTTTGTAAATACATAACTGTTTATGATATGCGTTACGGCTTGTAAACTTAATTGGAATTTGGAGAGCAATATGGAAGAGAAGAATGAATCTTTTTAGTTTTTACTGTTAAATCGACGATCGAGAATTCAATTTTAAATAACAATGTAATATTAGTATAAGTAAAGTGTTATAGTGTATATTAATAACTCTATTTTTAACTCACAATTTTTATTATAAGATTAAATAAATATATTCACAGTCCGAAATGCTATCCCCACAATAAAACCAGGCAGCAGGTATTTACTTATGTCCCAGTAAATACAGTGAAAGCATTATTATTTACTGCCGTTCAATATATCGGATAACATTTGAATGTAATTTCGCTCGACCCATTTAGAAGGGAAATTGCTATTGTAAACTCCATCTACAATTTATTGGATGCGAGTAAACGCATTGTATTCTCACATACGGCCTTATTGATAGCTTTATGTTTCAGTGAACATTCATATGAAGATAACAAAACAATAGCAAGTTCAAGTGTATTAAACTTCCGCTGGTAATATAACTTTATATTTTACTAGACTTTCCGCGCGGCTTTGCTGGTGCCTTAGGAATTTCACGGAAACCTTATATTTTTCCGCAAAAAATAGCCTATGTCCCTTCACGTGGTCAATTCTTCATGTGTCAAGCAATGTCAAATAATTTTCCCCATTTTTCCACATTTTCCTCTATATCTTCGCTACTATTAGTCTTATCGTGATAAAATATAGCCTTCCTCGATAAATGGGCTAACTAATATTAAAAGAATTTTTCAAATGGGACCAGTAGTTCCTGAGATTAAACAAACAAACAAACTCTTCCGTTTTATAATATTAAATATAAGTAGTATAGATACAATAAAATGATAGGTTGCGAGCTATAATTGTTTTAAATTATATTTTAGGTAAGTATGTGTAATATGAATAATAGTAGTTCAGTATTTGAAACATTTTGTCACATAATATTGCAGGTATGCTTATGGGAATTTAAAAATCGATAATAGTTCAAGCACATCCCTAGGCACTTTATCTGAATGCGTCCTCTAGATTGGTCGGAACATTTGGCAGGTCAACGCCCGACACACTGCCATATATTTTATTGACTATGTTATGAAATTTTAATACATAATTATAGAATTCATGCTGGTTTAAAATTGATGATACAATTATTTATTTTTAATAAGAACGTGTAAATCTGTCGATAAACTGTAAAAACGTGCAGCTAATAAATTATGGATTTGGTTGAAATTGGTTTTCAACATATATTTTGTCAACAATTGTATCTAAATAACTGAAGGCATTTTCATTAAAATCGATTTAAGTTTCTGCATTTATGTTGCTGAATTTATTAATTCAGTAAGTTATCAGTTATCACTATAATTTTTTAATTTTTTTGTTAAAAAATATCAGTTACTTAAACCACAACTTAAACCCTACGTTGCTTAAACCCTAACTAGTGTTGCTCTTAACGAGTGGCATTATCGAAAAGTAACAACAACAAAATATTGGAGGTAAGTAAACTAATGGCGAGCGCTAACCATCAAACCTAATACCAGTTGCCAGCTCTCTTTAAGTAGAAAAAAAAGACTGAGCTCTTTGCTATATTCGGGAAAAACATAAAATTAGAAGTTTACGAAATAGTGGAAAATTTAAATATATCATTACCTGCCGCCAGTAGCCATGTTTCCCCTCCTCCGACCTGATCATCATCACCCTCGTCTCCTCCAAGTTCGCCATCTTCTCGTTAAAACACGTTTTCTCACACATAAATGCGGTTTTTATATCACTTTGTCACAAAAAACACTAACGACACTTAGTTGTTTAAGTCTTCATCTTATTTGGACGATCTGAAACAAAAGAAACATTCCATTAGTTTATTGATGAAAAACTAAGTTTAGTGGCTGCAAAAAATAGGGAACTTATATTATTCTCAAGGAAAGCAAAATGTACCTGTATCTCATGATTTTTTTTTTTATTATACTTATTACTTTTAATACAATATGATTTTAAACAATATAGCTTAAAAAGTTTTATTTATTTTGTCATAGCTACTATTTTTTTTTATTTCCCTATTTTTATCGATAATATCACATCGCTGTTTTTAGCGCGTTCTTCAAATTGTCCGTTATCTGAGCAGTCGCAGCGGCGACTGATAACTTACGACTCCCATCACTATTGAAGTGTTGAACTATTGTGAGGAGGTGACGTCATGGGATCGTCAAAACAATGTCAATTAGTCATTTGTCAGACAACAGTTGACTACTGTTTATGAAACTACTGTTTCTGAAGCTTTTGATTTACTCCTTTAGGGTGCATTCATACAGTGCGTGAGAAGTTTTTGACGATTTTTTACTACCAATCAATGAAAATATCGTGAGATTCACTTCGACGCCTTCTCAACCCTACTTAATCCCACGTGAGATTTAGCACAAAATATAGCAATACTAGCTGACCCGGCAAACGCTGTTTTGCCATATAAATTATTTTTAGTATCAATATAAAAGAAAAACCAATGGGGATTGTCCATTTTTTTTTAATTTTGCTCATTACAAAAACATTTCGAGGAATAAGGTTAGTGATCGTTTTTCTGTATATAAACGAAAAAAATACCCATTAGTTATTATATTTTTGAACAAATATGTTTAACCTTAGTTTGACCTTCAATGGCGTTAAATTAGCAATAAATTCGATCAACATTACGTTTCGAACTTTTGGTAAGTTTCTCGTATCAGCTTTCACATAATGATAACTTGCATTAGACGAACCAGCCATTATAAATAAGATTGAAAGGAAAAAAAACATACTACAGAGGTCAATTGGGCGCCGATGATGACGTCAGAGCGAAACTTTAAAAATTTATTGAGAAAAAACTAGCCAATGGATTTCAAAATTATTTAATTTATATTCTTAAAATACCCTATTTTAACGAAAAAAAATATAAAAAGTACATGTGATTTTTTTTGGACAATGCCCATTCTCAGGCCTAACGAATGTACTGTATACTTACAAAATTTCATTAAAAACGGTTGAGCCGGTTTGGACGAGTTTGCGCTCAAATCATCTCGCAGCTCATAATAATGAAATTAAATAACAATATCTTGCCCGTCCTTATATCTACAGAATGTAACAAAGTAAGTGGGTGATAATACTTTAGGGTTTGTATGTGTCCCTAAAAGCGCAATATTATGTATGTAGACAATGTGAATATTTTATTATTAGTGCATTTAAGCTCTTTAAGAGGCCGGGTACACTTGGAATTTCTCATACATACGTAATTCCAAAATCATTTTCTCATACGAAAATATTTAAATGTTTGAGTTGTTTTTCAGTTTAAAATAGTAATTACCTAGGTTCCTGCACAAAAATTTACTTCAAAATATTTAAACACAAATTTTTTTTTGCTTTAAATTTTTTTTTAGTAAATTTACAACTGAATATTTTAACACTAAAAAATAGAGTAAAACACTAAAAAATATATAAATAAATACTTAATTTACTACAAAATATTTAAACTCTAAAAAATATTTTTTAGTATTTAAATATTTTGTAGTAAATTTACTATTTATTTATATATTTTTAGTGTTTTACTCTATTTTTTAGTATTTAAATATTAAGTACTAAATTTACTAAAAAAAATTAAAAACAAAAAAAAATTATGTTTAAATATTTTGAAGTAAATTTTTGTGCAGGAACCTAGAAAATTACTATTTTAAACTGAAAAACAACTCAAACATGTTAAATATTTTCGTATGAGAAAATGATTTTGGAATTACGTATGTATGAGAATTTCGAGGGTACCCGGCCCCTTAAATTTAGACAAAGTCATCACAACTTCGCTTGCAGTTCCACATCTATTCTGTCATTCGTCATTCGTCAAACTACGTCTGTGTCCTGACCTATTTACCTAATTCTCACACTCCAAAATATCCAATTACTAGTTCTATTTTAAGCTAACCCTTCAGCCACTTAAATTTCACTCGTCAAAATGTCATACCTGTCCTAGAACTAGAACAAAAAATCAAGAAGTCCGTCAAAACTATTTAAAATGCCGTCCTTTCATTTCTGGGACGTCTGGACTGAAACCCGGATGAACCTTGCGATTGAAAATAGTTCAACACGTAAATAGCTCGCCGTATTAGAAGGGAGGAAGGTCTATAATCGCACGAAATTAGAATCCAAACAACGCACCATTGACCTGCTTGGTTGAGGTCTTTGCTCGCTATATTTGTGGTACACATAAAGCTATGCTATTTTATAGCGTTCAGAGTATCTTTATATTTTTAACTATAATTGTATTTTTGTAATTTTGAAAAAAAAACATAGGATCGTGGAACTATAGTAATTCTTATGGTCTCCTCGACCAGAAAAAGGTGATCATAAGAATTACTTATTACACACAGACATTACAGAAAAACAGCAGGAAAAGAAAAAATGGGAGGATTGTCGATTTCCACCGAATTTCCTAGTTGCAAAAAAATACCTAATAAAATATTTTTACTTCCTCGCCTCTCATTTTCATTTAAAATGATTTTGAGAAACACACGCTGTAAATTAAAACAACAAACGTAAGCATCACAAAATTGTTTTCAAAAGATTCCATAAATTAAAGAAAATGATTTTGTTCAAGAAAGGATTTTAATAAATAGCATGTTGTTTTCAATTAACCGGATTATGAACGTTTATAAATACCTTTGTTCATAACATTCTATTAGTTGTTTGTTTATAGATATTATGGTATGTTTTCGCTTACTCTGGTAAACATACCGTTTACGTGCGTCAGTAGTAGACTATGAAGTTAAAATAATTAGCACTTGCTGAAATTATGTTTGTATGACTGTCAGTTTATTACTACGAATTCGTCAAGACTATAACTTACATATATAATGATCAATATACTATTTTTAATAGGAAATAGTAACATGTTTAATTTATATTTACAGGATATTAAAAAGGATTGACGAATAATAGTGATAATGATGATATCGTAATAAGTATTCTACGAAAAATCCATTCAAAGGTTAGAGAACTTAAATTCTATAGAACTGATAAACAATACGATTGTACAATGATTAGATAATTATGTTTAATTTAAAATACACAAGATAGAAAATTTAAATATGAACAGAACAAGTATCCCAAAAAATCATATCACCTGCATTTTGATGACAGTGTTTATTTTTAATTATAGTATTAGTAGATAATTAGATTTAAACTTAGCTGGGTTATAATTAGCAACTACAGATGCATTAAAAATAAACTGTGTGCTAATAGATTTGGCAAACAATGACTAGCTAACCACAGTATTGCAAATAGTATTGACGAGTTGTTATGTGTATACTTCTTAGGTGTACCTATTGATGTTATGTTCACATAGAGCTCATACATGATTTCATTTTATGATACCTGCTGAAAGTTTAACCACAGATCACTACAACTACAAAATGCTTCGAACTTTATAGTTTATACACAACATAATATAATTATTCAACAAATGCACTTATCAATATGAAGCCAGTTGCCGATTGACGATTCTCAGATCTATTGACTATGCATATAAAATTTGGTAAAAAATCAGTAAAGCCATTTCGGAGGAGTACGGTAACTAACAAACATTGTGACACGAGAATTTTATATATGAGATCTAGAAGATCTAGATGACCCGGTGAACTTTGAACCACTTTCCTTCTAATGTAAACCTTGCCTGGACTTCCACGAACATTTCAAGCTAAAATTAGGCAAATCAGTTCAGTGGTTCTCGTGTTCTTGTATTATATGTGCACTCATTAGTTTTGAGTAATCCTCAAAGTTCAGCACGTTCCTAATGGTTTGTTAGTCAGTTTGGTTGTTAGACAGTAGACACTATATATTTTTCCAAAGATAAGAAGAGTCCTACCATCCATCCATACTCATTAAATTGAATGCGAAACTGTGATTGTCTGTCTGTCGGTCTGTCCAGTTACCAGTTCACGTCCAAAACATTGAACCGATTTCGCTAAAAGACATAGAGTTATTTTGAGTCCCGAAAAAGGACATAGAATACTTTTTATCCTCGAAAAATGTACGGTTCCCGCGCGATAAACGAATTTTTACATTGTTGAGGCGTCATGTTGTACCTAATAGTCATAAGAACTTTCCGCTGCTGCATAACAATCTATCTCTACATCCTTTATGATATTCCACACGGCTGAGACTCAAACTACGCCTTGTGCATTCTGTCTGTGTTCAACTACGCCTCCACCCGGGGGTATCATTAAGCTGGGCTGGGCAAATTGCTCGCATATCGACGTTACATCTTTATATGCACGCCTTTACATGATACGACTTTTCCTCTACGACACGACATATGCGATTTTTGGCATGCTTTGCGCAATCCCAAAATGCACTTTTTGAATATCGTTACCGATGTAAAGACATACAGAAAGTGCAATTTTTGGTTTCTTCCATATTAGTCTAATCATAAAAATCTTTATTTTTTCCATGCTTTCACGTTGCGTAGGACCCGGTTTCTAAGCTAACCCATTATAGGGTTTACACATAAAATAAACCAGTTATATTATTTAACCTACAAGATTTTGTCTAGTTATTATTTAGCTTGCAGAAATGTTCATGACATTGAGTGAATAGAATTTTAAGGAGATGTTACCTTAAATAATATTTAATTCATTATGATTTATGAGCGATTAACATACCGATTCACGTTTTTGAGACAAGCAATACAATAATTAATTACAATTGAGTTTGTACACTTTTTCATTCAGTTATAACTAATATTGAATTAGGCTTAAAACTATAGTATAAATCTTAACTATACTCCTAAATACCTACAGTAAGAGCTTGCAGAATTATTTTTTTTTTATTTTTAACTTGTTCTTGGTTATCTACATATATCTTACTTTCACTTTCTCTCCTCACGACTTATCGTACACATCGCCGTAAGATGTAAATGTACTTTATTATAATCGAAAACTCATTACTAGAGATCGTTCGCGATAATGAGAAGCGACGCGATGTCAAGCGATCGGATTTACACCTTGATGTGGTGCAGACGAATATCAATTCTATTGCAATGTGCTAAAGTCTTTTTAAAAATTTCATTATAATTACTCTGCACGAGAAGTACAAGTAGATTTTTCTTCAAATATAGCTTTTAATACATTGACTTAAAGTCCTCTGTCTTATAAATGCTTCGAACGAAAAGCCTACAAAGGAGTGCAAGGGATAACATACTTTATGACGAAAGCTTTAAATTCTTTTTTATGTTTTTTCATAAATAATGTTTGATGGATGTTATAAAGTTTTAATTATGACCGTTTATTGAAATTTTATGAAAAATAACTCTGACAGACTTGAGATTTATTTTAATACCTACTACTTACCTAGTTGTTTCCATTCGTCGCACCCACTCAAGATTGTATTAATATTAATAAAGAGTACAATTATATTGCAAAACCATATCTTTATAATAATCAAAGACGTGAATGGAAGAATAAGGTAAGTAACATGAAAAAACTGCCCGTTTTTTTTTTCGCTTAAATGGAGGCTTTGGGGCCGGAAAAATTATTTGAAATAGAAAAACTGTGGATTATATGTGTACTGTGTAGCCAGATATATATTATAAGCTAGATTATGAAGTAGATTAGTTACAAGTTTTATGAAAATAATAAGGGAAAAAATGAGTTATTGTCCGTATGTTACGAAATGTTACTTGTCCGATTCTTCCACTCACGCGTCTTCATTATTTATCATGTTTTTAATTTTTGTATTTTTTTCTTTTAAACACGAGAAGAATGTTTTTTGGATTTACGTTTGTAAAGTGTAATATCAAAGACTATTTTAAAATTTCTAATCATGACATTAAGAAACAAAAAACACAGAAACCGTGAAACTTAGGAAAATGAATACTTTAAGAAAAGTTTAAGAAACAACATAATAAGTATAAATTTTGTTACACCCTGTATAACGCGGGTGGAGTCACGAATAATAAAGTAGAGTCTGAATGTAATTGAGTCGATTGGTGTTGACTGCATCGTTATTGAAGAATAAAAGTTATTGGACCTCGTAAACCGTCACATTAATAGCTTTCTCTAACATTGGACGATGGTGCATCATAAACTCTACCTTCATTAATTTTACATGTTTCAGTCATTGTCTAACTTGTTTTGTGATCAGGATCAGTACCTCATTATATTATGCAACCAACATGACGTGTATCTACCACGATTGTGCTATTTTAATCCAACATTAATATAATAGCATATTCAATCCACTTTTGACCTTATTAAACAGCAAAATAGTAACTTCTACCCTCAATTGTTGATTCAGACCGCAACGCGACGCGTAGATAATACTATAATTCTGTCTAATCTGATAATACGATATGTCAAATGTGTCAAATCCATAAAATGCCACGCCGCGCCTCGCCTCGCCTCTTCGCGTTGCGGTCTAAATTGACCCAATGCATCTACGCGTCGCGTTGCGGTCTGAATCAACCCTAATACAAAATAATAATATTGTGTTAACCCCACATTTACGCTAATCTAAGTATGATGATGATGGATGTTTCCTCACAAGTTTTTCCAACGTGTCAGACAAAAACAACCACATAGAGCAAGCGTGAAGTAAGTAAATTTTATGTTAAAAATATCTCATATATTATGTTAAAAATAAAAGGTTTTAAGTATCTCTCTCAGCATAAAAGGAGTGACCTTACATTGATCAAATGATAGCTAAAACATTTGCTAGTTAAGAGCCTTCAACAGGCAATAAAACAATCTACGCCGCTACACCTAGGGTCTTATTAGGCTCCGGCCTTCGCCTTGTGTTTGCAGACCTTAACTTCGGATAAGGTCAGTTCAGTTCATCGGACCTACAATACTTATCCTTACTATCCAAGAGTTTGATCCAATATTATGTTCTTCCGATATTAGGCATTATGCCATGGGATACTTCTGGAATTTTCTTAAATCTCTCAAGGCTGATATATCCAGCCGGACTGATCGCAGGTCAATCTGATGGTTTTGTGTATTCCCGTATGTACGTTCAACCTGACTGGATAAGTCTTTCCGTATTTTGAAATCTTTATGTAGGATCGTGTTGAGAGGCGAAGACGATTGCCCGTGTTTTTATAGGAAATCGGCGTCTTCTAGACAACAGCTCTTCAGTCTCGACTATAAATCTTTCCACGTATCTTGTACATGGAAAAGCGTGACGTATATACAATCAGCCAATCATCCCATCAAGGCACACGTGCTTCGGGACCGGGACGTCAGTTATATAACAGTAAATAGAAAACGTGACCGATTCACGTGTACATTTCTTAGAAATGGGTCCGTGAGGCAGGTGATTCAGGATCTAGAAGTCCGGGCCTACTAAGGAGTTAGGACTATGCTCTGGATCGATGCACGACGTACACCTAATTACCATACAGGTTTTAACGAATTGAATAGGTCCGTAAGTTTATTGATGGTGTTCAGACTTTTTTTTACTTTCTGTCTTATAGTGTTGGCGATTGCTCCTGCTAATTTTTGTCGGGTGTATTCTAGCATCACTCAGCGCAAGTTATAAAATCGAACAATAATCCCCAATTCCTGAAGCAAATCAACCACTGCTCCAAAGATCTTTTAAACGGACATTTTATTGAAATACGATTAAATTTATGGATTTACTAGCTGTCCCGGTGAACTTCGTGTCACTTTAAAACCTTCCCTGGACTTCTATGAATATTTTAAGACTAAAATCAGCCCAATCTGTTCAGCCGTTTTCGAGTTCTAGCGCGACTAACTCATTTGAAAATCCATTTTTATATATAAGAGAAGATATATGTTACATTATATTAGTGCAAAAATATTGCAGAGTAATATCAATTACCGTTACAATGTCCTAAATTGATTTTCCCATGAAGGAGATCGTTGGGTCAACAACGCGCATTGAGTCTATTGAAGGAAGCTGTGTTATGACAGGGGTAGCTAACAAGTGGGATTGGATTGTTTATGACGACCAACAAGCTATATTGTGTCAAGGCTACGTGCAATGCCACACATTCGCTGCAATAACATTTTAATAGGAGACCTAGGTCTTAAATGGACAACAAGGGTATCATGTAGAATTTGAAAAGACTAGTGCCCAGTTTCTGAAGATTATCTGTGGAGTTTATTGAATGATGTGGGAATAAATTATTTAAAAAAATTATTCAAAAACCCTTAAGAATCGGGCATGAATAATGCTAGAACCTTCTGCCCATGGAAAAACACTCCTTGGAAGAATTTTCGACAAGCACCCCTATGTCAACATGACAGATTGGCGCACTTGATCAAAAGCATGCTACAATCGTAATCCCAAATCAGAGGATAAACTTTACTGCACTTCAGGTTGAAAACTTTAGAAGCAAGTGAGAGTCACCATGTCAAATGAAGTAACCACGTCGCAGGTTGCGGTCGTAACCCGAGGCGGGGGTTTAATTTCGCACTGGGAACCGGGAAACTTCGACCGCGACTTCCGGGTACTAATGAATGAGCTGGAATCTCGAAAAACGGGAATTCCTAGGACTTATTTGAACAAAGAGGTATTAAATAGAGAATAGGAAAATTCGATCAGTTACTTACTTTACTTTTTGACACTCAAAAATACTTTTCGTCAATAATATATACTTTATGGCCTGAATTCACTTTGATTAGTGATAAGTGCAAGTGATTATTGCAGGTGATTAGTAATCAGGAGAAAGTTAGTAAGTAATTTATCGCGCGGAGACAGTCTTTTTTGGAGTAAAAACTGTCTTATAATGATTATGTCCTTTATATGGGAATCCAACTTCCGGGTGAATTTCCCAACCGCTTTTTTTCGCGGCTACTGTGAAATTGGGGGTGTGAAATGGCTTTTTAGGGTTAAATAAAATTTCATCGTATGGTTTGTGTGATTATCCATATGAGGCAATAGATACGTTTTTAATTCGATAACTAGAACATAAAAATAAAAAATTCTAAAGGTGGAAATTAGAGCCCTCGGTGACAGTCCCAACGACCTTTTTAGTCCTAATTTCGTCAGCCGAGGAAAAAATATTAGTGGTACAAACAAATGGATTCTTTTATTGAATTCTTAAAGAATGGAGGTATAATCAATACAAATTTCATAATCTCAATCGTTATACTTTCAAAATAGCGGAAGAAATAAAACTGTCCCAACATTTTGTCTTGATTCGGTGAATAAAAAAGAAACATGACTTGTCGAGACCAGAAGTACTTTTGAACATAATGCCGCTTCTCGAACTCAAGCGCCAGTCCTGCTTGTGCCTTCGGAGCTAGAGATGGTTTGCTGCGTCGCTGCGTGTTCCGCTAAAAACGTAAGTATATCGTCTCGGAGACACCCGGCACTTTTCTCTTCATTTCCGTGATTCAATTTATCATGTTAATTGAACCAGCTAGAAGTATTAACTTATTTTCTTACAAACACTTTTAATAATATGTATCAGTATGTAGTAAGTATATATACCGGTATAATTATTATAGGTGTCAAAATATTCAACGATTTGTCGCAAATTTTCATTTCGGTGATTCCGTTTCGGTGAATTCGGTGATCTATTTGGTCACCGAAATAAAAAAAACACCGATATGAAAAAATCACGGAAATGGTGACTCGGTGACTTTCGGTGACAATAGTTTTCATATCGGTGAATACTTTTTTCATCTCGGTGATTTTTAAAGTTGTTATATACAGGGTGAATAATAATCTGTGAAATCTTAAAAAAAATGTTAATGAATAAAAAAGAAATATGGTGCTTCTTAGTGTTTCCTTTTTTGAGCTATTGTATAGCTTTGATCGCGTTTATCAAGAAATTCCGTAACGAAAAACACCTAACATTCGTCTAACGTCGTTTCAGTCAATATTTGTAATTTTTTTTTAACTTTAAATATTTATAAGGACACAATATTTACCTTTTATTTTATGGATAAGAAACTCAGAGTCTGATATTTTGACCTCATGTAGTTTATTACGATTACCTAAAATATTGACTTTTGTTGATTAGTGAAATAGCAAAAACAGTACGAAATAATATAATATGATTATTTAATTTTAGAATTTAATGAATCCTATCAAAAATTAGTTTTGGTTATAATAATGTTAGAATAATAGTAACTCAATTTTCACTGTTTAACTTAAGTATATTTTTATAACGAAAAATTTTAACAATGCACTAGAAGATACCTTTTCAAAATAGTAACAATACTACCTACACCTTTACAAAATAGTAAAACAAAAAAAACAACAAATAACATTTATCCTTTGCCGAGTGAAGTTGGCGCGTGGTAATTTTTATTCAAAGCAAATGTGTCAATTATTTCTCAGTATTCATATATTTTGTTATTTGTATTAAAATCGTTTGTAACATGAAATATTTTTTTAATAAAAATACATTGTTCTATCCACAGACATAGATCAAGATAGATACCGTATGTGTATATACTTCGCGTGCAATATCGCGTTCCCAAACGACGAGCAATGCTCGTCTTTCAAAAGTCTGTTCTTTAGTCTGCTATCGGAATCGGACGTGAATTGGACTTTTGAAAATGCCTCAATGCCTAAAATGGCCGTATTGAGCTGTAGAAATTCAAATAGAAACGTTGGCCTTGATAATGGACACGTTTCTTATCATTGGTACGTCACAGTGGTAGGAAAAAAGTGACACGCTCGTTTTCATACAAATGGAGCGACATGCGGTATCTATCTTGATATAATTATGTCTGTGGTTCTATCTCATTGTTGTTTAAATAACCATGTCCAGGCATTTACCGTAGATGTAACTTAATACGTAAATAGAGATTATTTCGCCCATACAAAATGAGTAACCATCGCTCTATGATAAAATTTATGTGAGCGTAGCGTACGGGAGGCAAAATCGCGATAAGAGTTGTGCAATAGCTGATTTTGTGATGGATATACCTAGGCTATGTTTTATTCTGAAAAATATTAGAGATAATTTCGAAAATTGCAAAAGTGTAACCCAAAGTGTCAACATTTTTCCATAAAAATACATTATTTCGCTTGTTTTACTATCACACTGTATACTATTTCGGTGAATTTTGTTTTCATCTCGGTGACTGACTTTTTCATCTCGGTGACAGCTAAAATATAAACGTGTTTGCTACGTTTGTTTATTATTTAATTTTTATGTAATTAGTTTCGTAGTCATAAAACATTAAAATTGAGAGGAAACTTCGGTACAAACTCAAAAAAACATAGAAACAAAAAAGTTCACCGAAAAGAAAAAAAATATGGACATGTTGAAATTCACCCTCCCTGTAGTTAATTAAGCACGAAAAAGAGACAGATAGACAGAAACACAGATATACACACTTCTAAAATATTAGTAAGCATCGCTCTCTGACTTTTCCCACTGTGTATGATATTATGTAGTAAAACTTATGATGAAAAGTTTACCATATAATTCTGTGTACTCGTATCGTACTCATAGCATCAACTCTGTGCCGCACCGGTGTAAAAATTTGATAAGTCCCTTTATCGTATTTCCAAATTGTAAAAATAAAATTGAAACAATAAAGCCCAGGTGCGCATTATATAAGTTTGTTCGGCCGTCAATATTTTACGATCCTACGCTAGGGTTGCCACATTTAAGATATTTCTCGCGAAAAATAAGTTTATTTTCCGAAGAAATCCTTTAAAGTTGACAGCCCTAAGTCGAGCGGTTGTATTGATATTTCTCAGCGTGTTTCAATACGCAACACCCATTGTTTATTGTCGTTGTATAATTTTATCTAAAATGTATTCATCATCAGTAGTTTTGAGAGGGTTTTCTATTCTACTATGGACTACGGTTTTACATGCTTAAGTAAACATATTTTGGCATTTTTTTTTCTATTAGTTAATCCTTACTAATATTATAAATGTAAAAGTGAGTGTGTCTGTCTGTCTGTTACTTCATCACCCCCCAAACCACTTGAACGATTTTGCTGAAGTTTGGCATGGAAATACTTTAAGTCCCGGGATACTGATGTCTGATACTGATATTTATCCTGAAAAAATGTACGATTCTGATGTACGATAGTTAATAAAATAAATATAATTACTAGTATTGCACCTTATCTCAATTGTTCTTAGTAATTTTATATAAAAGCAAATATGTGATTCGTAGTAACATATTATTATGATAAATGCTTTATGTCGGCACTACATATAGGCGAACGCGTTGGCCAACGTGTCGGCCCAATGTGTAGAACAGGCGACTCGCGCGTTGGCGGTAGGTATTTAGACGTTGGCCGACGCGTTTTGTCGGCACTACATATAGGCGAACGCGTTGGCCGACGCGTTGGCCAATGCGTTGGCTAACGCGTTCGCCTATTTGTAGTGCCGACATTAGAAATATAAATACGAAGTAGGTCCGGGAGGTCCGTGGTGCAACGAAGCAAAAGCTTTCGTTCGCCAGCTCGGACGTCGGTTGCGGGAATCGGGTAACGATCCTCGCTCCGGAGCGTACCTGGCCCAACACGTCTCCCTAGCTATTCAGCGCGGTAACGCTGCCAGTGTGATGGGGACGCACAGTGTGATAAAAACCTCGATTTCGTTTCACCGCGTTTTTCTTTCAAAATACCATAGTTGATAGTTATATAAACATTAGAGTAGAACTCCGAGATCGATATTCTTTGTAGTTATTTTTTTAAAGAGTGTCAAAGTTGGCGTTTTTCCGGGTCAAAAATTTGCATAAAAATTAATTAAAAAAAACTAATCAAGTAACATTAATTTTGTTTATACCAATTGAACAAGCACTTAGTACTTTACTTTTTCTCCAAATTTGGTTAACCTACTGTGATCAAGTAGGGAGATATTTATTTATTTAATAATTTTAGTTTTTCATTTTTAATAAAAATTCGGATTTTTTGTACCTAGGGTAGTCACTAAAGGTCTCTTGTTTGGTTTATCCGGTTGATACGCAAATTCGCAATCGATATCCCATACGAAAAATATCAAGATCACGTTTAGGTAGGTGTAATAATAAAAAATCTAAAAAAAAATAATAATAACGTTAACTAATGATTTTATATGCCCAAACAGTATCTAATCAGTAATCACCTTTTGATGTAGTCGGGGAAAATAAAATATCAACTTTAGTGACAACCCTAAGTATAAAAAAATCCGAATTTTTATAAAAAAAAATTGAATTGGATATAACTTTTGACATAGAGGTTATTAGAGTGTGATTTTTAATAACATTGATAAAGGATTACTCACACTATCGTTTCATGCTTAAAACTTTTTCTAACTCGATCTAATCGCGAAATTAAAAATGAAAAACTAAAATTATTAAATAAATAAATATCTCCCTACTTGATCACAGTAGGTTAACCAAATTTCGAGAAAAAGTAAAGTGTTCAATTGGTATAAACAAAATTAATGTTACTTGATTAGTTGTTTTTTTTTTTATTAATTTTTATGCAAATTTTTGACCCGGAAAAACGCCAACTTTGACACTCTTTAAAAAAATAACTACAAATAATATCGATCTCGGAGTTCTACTTTAATGTTTATATAGCTATCAACTGTAGTATTTTGAAAGAAAAACGCGGTGAAAAAATCGAGGTTTTTATCACACTGTGGGACGTTTGAGCATGGTACTACGCTGCGGGGTGGCCTTTTTGATTAAGATCTTTTATTTTTCCTTTTTTTATGCTAATTATTATCATTATTAAATTATTTTTTATTGTGGATTATTGTGATTGTAAATCTTATATTCTGTTATTTGACCTTAATTATATCTATCTTAGTTTTTGTAAATGGAGGCTTAAATATATAATATGAAATAATATCTAATAATAATCCATACGATACTAAAAAAAATAAAAATACGAAGGATAAATTGTTTGGGAATAAAACAAATATAAAGATAACTAATCAAGACAGGAATTGCATCCGGATCTTGATATTAAACGATTTATTCTAATGATACCTGTAATTTTCACTCATATCAGCTTATAAGATAATTCAGATCTTAATTTCTCCAAAGATAAGTCGCTATCAAAATAGTGGGAGCGGTCTTTGTTCAAATCTATCTCGGTCCAAAGCTTTTATTTGGTAGTTTTAACTTTTATGACTAGGTACTCTAAAATTTAAATGTTTTTTAAAAAGTGAATAGTATTTTGGAGACAGCAAATTTCTGTAAAATTCGTAAGAATCGTACATATGTTACGCTCAAAGACCGAAATCGCTCAGTGAGCGAAAAAATAGCTCACAACGCGTTGTGGTCACAGTGAAACAGCCACGACACGAAATTCGCGTTGTGGCTCTAATGAAAACGGCCACGACGCGTTCTGGCAATCAAAAAAGACCATAACGCGAAATTCGTGTCGTGGCTGATATGCTATTCGTTTTTCTTGATATGTTCTTGATTGATTAATCGTCCATAGGTATGGAAGATTAAAATACTTATTTGAATTACCACGCGTACTACAAAAAAAATTTTTTTTTACTAAATTACTGCTTATCGTGTAAATTATCATTATTATTTATAAAATATCCAGTTCCATATAATTATCCGTACAGACAGACAGACAGACAGTAATAATATTAGTACGGATAGTACGGAACTATGGATATTTTATAAATAATAATGATAAACACGTTATGCAGTGATTTATTAAAAGAAAAAATATTTTGTAGTACGCGTGGTAATTCAAATTTTATCTTCCATACCTATGAACGATTAATCAACCAGGAACAAATCAAGAAAAACGAATAACTTATCAGCCACGACACGAATTTCGCGTTATGGTCTTTTTGTGATTGCCAGAACGCGTCGTGGCCGTTTTCATTAGAGCCACGACGCGAATTTCGTGTCGTGGCTGATTCACTGTGACCACAACGCGTTGTGAGCTATTTTTTCGCTCACTGAGCGATTTCGGTCTTTGAGCGTAACACATATACATTTGTACAATACATTTTAATTTGAATCGTTTGAGAGTATCCGCACCGCCCATGAAAAACTAATATAATTAAATTATTGTTTTTTTTAATATTTCTTGTGCACAATAAATCATTAAAATAAAAAAAAATAAAAAAAAGAATAATATTATGAATAAATTCGCGAGAATAAGGGCCCTTCCACACGACGTCTTTTTACGCTCGTTTGTATCGATACAAACGCAACTAGCCGTGTACTGACCAAGCGAGCAGCCTCGCGAGGCTTGCTCGTGAGAACAAATCCTCGGTCGGTCAAGACGTGCCTCGCCCGAGGTCAACGTACACGCTGCCTCGCCCAAGCGTGCCGCGGCCCGAGCCTCGCGAGGCTGCTCGTTTGGTCAAGTACACGGCAAATTGAACGCCCAGCAAACGGAAGGCACGTTTTAAACTTTATATCTGCCAAAACGCGATGAAAACGTCGTCAGTGCACAAAGAATACGTCGGTCTTAAAATAGGCCCTAAGGGTCATTGGCGTAAATAAAGATCAACTTTAGTAATCTCTTTTCTATTTTATGCAGATCGCATCATAATTACCCTTTGCAGGAGGAGTTTTTTAGGAGTTAGCATGGCATCACTGCCCAATCGGTCTTTATAAGTGGACCTTCTTATCAGTACCAGCTACCTGTCGCCTTCGGCCTACTCCAGTTGGACTTCGCACCTGTATCTACGTCATGTACGTCACCAACGTCACGTTTACGTGAGCTCCACCACATCTTATTCCGGGCTAATGACTGTCCCATTTCTGAATGTCGAGTTGCGTCAGGAAGTGGCGTGTCGGTGACAGATTTGTCTGGTTTGTGGACCTCCCGTGCCGAATATGACACATGTCAATGTAATTTAAATAAACTCACGCTGGTTTCCGATAGTAGTATGTAGAAAGAGAAAATTATCGTTTATATAAGTTTATCGTAAAATATAGTAAGATCGCATTCATGGTTTCATGGCTCAAGAGCTAGCGACAGCCATACCTTAATTTTTTTTATAAAATCTGTTTTTTTTTTTTAATTTCCCTTTTAGAAGAACGACCAGCGATTGTATAATAAATAATAAATAATAATAAAAAACTCTTTATTCAAACCGCTAATTAAAAAAGTCAGTTTACAAAAGTTACAAAGAATGATGTATAGTTAGAGTTTGGGTTGCCGTTACTTCAGGAGGTATTTTACCCTACCTTCGTTAAAGTATAAAGCTAAGTTTTTTATCTTCGGGATATCTGTAGGAATCTTATCTTTCTCTGTCGGTCATTTTTGACAGTTGCTTTCTACTGCTAGACCACCTCAAAATGTAGTAAAGGCTCCATTCCACCACGGCGCACCGAGAGACTACGCACGTGCGTCAAGCTTCGCTATGTAAGAAAATATATTCAGATCTGCCTACCGCCTACGTCTACAGAAAACTTGGCCTTACTCTATTAAGTAAGCTGTAGTAAAATATTGCTCACATTTTTAGTAAATTCGTTAAGTTTAATGAAGTCCTCAATACGTGCTCGTGAGCCTCATTTAATCTCATTAGCAACATCAAAGCCTGTCTTTAGTCATCCTTCAATGTATTTGAGTGGCAACACAATGGTATTTTTTTTTTTTTAATTAGTGAATATATTCTAAAATACGATGATCATACGAATAATGGAAAAACTTGACAATTTAGAAGGTTTTTTTCTTTTTGGCGAAGTAGATACGAGAAGTTTTTGTAGGATTTATTATGGAAGAATGATTTTGTTGCTAGGCATAGCATAGGTCACGATAAAGAAAAACGCTTGCAAAATCAACACGTTTGGGATAGTATGGCTAGATGAAATGCCCAGAACTCTAAGCATAATATTTTGTGACGACCAGACAAGAAAACTTAGGGCCTGTTTCACCACTTTCTAATAAGTGCCGAATAGCCTATCCACCACTTAACTTGACAGGTGAAGTATGGAGAATCTGTCAAAAAAGTTGTGAATAGCCTATTCGTCACTTTATCAGAAAGAAAACAGGCCCTTAACATGCTATGAATCTAGGAACCTCACCTTTCCCTGCTATCCTCTACTCACATTTTTGCCAATAATCTCAATTCAAAAGCCAACTTTTGCCAGTCATGTTTAACAAATCTATACTAATACTAGCTGTTGCCCGCGACTTCGTCCGCGTTAACATAGTATAATAACAAAGATGGATAGTTTTCCCCTTTTTGTGGTGCCATATTATACAAAGGGTAAAAACGGGATCCTATTTTAGCAAACGTCAAACGCAAACTTCAATAAACTTTCATGTTTCTAACTCAATAAATGATGGACTTTCATTGAAACTTTTTAACCCAATTTTACCCCCTTGGGGGTAGAATTACCAGAAACGCAAATATATTACGTGTCCATTCATTTTTAATCAGTAACCCAAAAATAAACTACTCGTATCATTTTTCTAACTTAAGAAATGACGGACTTTCATTTAAACTTTTAACCCCTATTTCACCCCCTTGGGGGTAGAATTTCTAAAAACGCTTAAAAACGTATCCAATCATTTTTAATCAGTAGCCCAAACATAAAATTTCATGTTTCTAACTCAAGAAATAACGGATGTTCATACAAACTTTCAACCCCTATTTCACCCCCTTCGGGGTAAAATTTTCAAAATTCCTTCCTTAGTGGGTGTCAACTTAATAAAACAACCCTACTCACCAAATTTCGTGGCTGTAACTTTAACAGTTTTTGCTCAGCGATGATGAATCAGTCAGTCAGTCAGGACATGTAATTTTATAAGTATAGATAAGAAGATTATAAAATGCGAATGTGTCGGTTTGTTCGTCTGTCTATCTGTTAGTTCTACACGCTCAAACTGCTGATTCAAGTTTGACCTGAAAGGAAATAGGATACTTTTTATCCTGGAAAATGTACACTTCCCGCGGGATAAATGAATTTTTCAGCAACAGAGTTACGCGCGTCTTTTAGTTTCTCATATTTTTATTATGAAGTGTGTCGTAACACAATATTTAGACTATGTGACACTATCTGGGAACTTTATCTATACAAACACGTCCACCTATTTGTGTAACAAATGCATACAGTATTTTATCAAAAACTGCAAGTAGGACGTAGTTAAAAACAGGAAATATTGTGTTCTAACTTCTACTAGATATGCGCAAAGGCAAACTACCCATAAAACCGTACATTTGCTGGTGTGGGCACTCTTTTAGGGTGAAGCCAAACGAGCGTAATTTGTGAGTTGTGAGTCGCAGAATTTCGGTCGCGTAAATATCTTTTCATACAAATCATGACTCACAATATTACGCTCGTGTGAATCAAACAGGACTTTTGTATGAAACTGAATGCAGCAGAATTTCTGCCAGCTTCGCCCTTCACCCTTATTAATGAAAATATCGACATTCGACACTGTCCGTTCTATGTTGTAATAACGTAAAATAACTCTAAAATTCAGCAAACTTTCCTTTGAAACTCTCTTAAAAACTTTATATAAATCTCGATTTTTCTGGAAATTTCTCAATTTTGAATCCACCATCTAAAGTGCAACTCATGTTGTAAATGCATCATATTAAAAATTCCTGACTGTTGTAAACCATCAAACCACAGAAATAAGAAATTGAATAACTCGCAATAACGACGATGCTTAAGTTATAACTTGTGAGTTAATCTGAGTTATGACTTTTTACAACGAAACCGCCAGTTGCCACAAGGCTCGCTGACCGCAGACCGCGATAAAATAATAAATTTTTATACAATTTAACTTCCACATTCCATAAAGGAGACTTTACTCATTGACTCTATAAAACGGCTCTAGAGTAAATAACCTAATATTCACATGTCGAATCCTAATGATTCTCAAATGATGAGCTTCTTAACGGTCTAGCTAGACTGGTATAGCACCGTGGTCTCACAGTATACCGGCTCGAAACAATAGTTACTGACTCTTTATGTAAGAGAGGCCACGAAACGGTTTTAACCTATCAACTCCCAAGCGGTCGAATTTTCGCGGTCGAACGATTCCTTCGATCGCGGATTCTTGGAATCCAAGAATCCGCGATTCCAAGAATCCGCGATCGAAGGAATCGTTCTAGGTGATACGTCTACCCCTTTCCTGGTTCTTAATTTTTTTATTGGCTAGAATTTGAGGTACCTTAGAAAGTTATGTGTTGTGGGCAGTGGCGCGACCCGGCAGCGATGAAATGTATACAGCATCGTGAAGGGCACCTCACTGTTGCAAAACCAATGACGTGATTGCTTCTATCTCAAAGATATTAAATTCATAACTACATATAACCAACCTTATAGACAATAGACATGAACTAAACACAGACAAACCTTTTCCATTAGTAAAACAAATATGTACTCGTATCTCCAAATATAATATTCCCAAAATACGAATACCATACGTTTTCAAAGATTATTAAAAATAACCGCCACTTCCAATTAGGTGAAGGCATTCGATACTTTTATTTTAGAGTAATGTTTGTCGACATGTGCAATTGCCCTATATACCGCTGGCCGGCTGCCACACATCGATGAGAGTAATGAGTTTCTCGAACCCTGGATATTGTTCAGGCTAAAGTCATGATCAGATCGCACTCACTGAATGGGGCCACGTATCTGCCGTAGCAATATTTCACTTGAATATCCAATAAGGCAAAGAGACTACGTGCAACCACGAATGCCTTATCAACTATCATACTTTAGAATGTAAATGAAGACCGCAATTTTTTACGCGTAAAGGCTAGATCTTGTAGGAAACGCAATTTTAACGGCAGTGAATTGTTATAAACCTACATATATTTTCTTGATAATATAACATTGATGTTAGCTATGCAGGATCTCTAGCAAACGCAGACTAGTAATTTTAGAGCATATTCTTTTCTAGCATATCACAATTATTTTTCTTTTTATAGATGTGATATTTAGATTAAAAACAGCAAATATATTATAAATTGTTTAATTTTATATCATCGATTCTTACTTTTGCATATTTGCGAGTACTTACTAGGTATTTCCTCTACATGACTACATAATGAATTACCCATATCTGGTATCGAGATGAATGATGTCCATACTATATTCTGTTCTGTACCATTAAGAATCTATTAAAGGTAAAATACCTCGCAGCAATGTCCAAATCAGGTCGAAAGCGTCCACCGTACCGGGAGTGCTCCCGCCTACGTGAGTTATTTTAATAGGGAGACTGCTGTGGTATACGGCGATACCGTTACAGCTCTGGATTGCCGCACTTCAAATTATAAACGTGCCCATTGTTAGACGGCACGACTTTCAGTATGACGCTGCTAAAAAACTCAAGTGGACTCTGTTAAGAAACGCAAGCATAATATGCGTTGACACAAGGCTGACTCTACCAGAGATTTTTAATGAATTTCTACCAAAAAAGAAAAGATTTGTTGCTATCATAGAAGAGCACGGGCCACGGAGATCAAAATTTTGACTAAGTACTTGTTTGCTGCGTTATTTTGGTAGTGAAGTATGTAATATAAATTGTAGAGGTAGGCGCTCTTTCTAGGACTTAGGTGGTGGTTCCTGGATATAGCTACTGATATAGAGCTTGTCTAACTTGAAATGACGCGCCCCTCCCTTGTATTCACAGTACAAAAATGTTTCATTTAAGTATATCAACTTTGAAGTGGTGGGGCGCGTCATTTCAAATTAGACAAGCTCTACTCGTAAAAGGTTTTTTGTTCACATTACATAGATAAAACTGCTGGATCTATTTTGATTAAATGCTCTTTACAGCGTAAACGACGGGGATCAGGCGCCTTTATCGTAATTAGGTTATTTGGGATTTCCATTTTGACAATCTTATTAGTGGACAATATCTAGTTATTGAAATCTTTAATAATTCCACTGCCGTGTCGGCAGTTACATTGGAAACCGTTGCAGTGTCAAGTGTCAGTACAAGGCGAGCTTTCTTCTGAACAGACATACATTATATCATAAACTTATTATTATTATAACCCTTATCCCCCCGCCATAAGGGCTTAGAGCATAAAGCTAATAACTCTCCGTAGACACCTTGATTGTACCACTCGAAAGGCACTTTTATGTGTTTTATACCTTACGTTTAAACGCGGCTCGTTAATATCATAACAGGCAGGTTCGTTCCTTTTTTGAATGTCGGAAAGTGTAAAATTTCTTGTTACTGGCCAGTGTGTCCGAAATTTAAAATCAACATGTTCGATCTTTTTTTCAACGTTGAGACGTTGTTTTTTTACGAATGCTGATCACCGCTTAACTCTCAAATTACAAAAGGTATACGAACATTTTAAAGTAAAACTTTTGTACACATAATAACGTCACGTTAGGGTGCGTCCACATTTGTATCATTTGCGCGATCAGATCTCCGTCGCGTATCATCGATGCGTGTCAAAATGATACGCGTATCATGATACGCCCCGATCGCTATTAATCGCGTATCTTATACTTGTCATATCAAATACACGCATGATCGGCAGAATGATCTAATAGGCGTCCACACTATGATACTCATAATTGATACGGCGCGATGATCGCGACGGAGATCTGATCGGAGATCTGATCGCGCAAATGATACAAATGTGGACGCACCGTAAGATCTTTTAAAGACATCATCTTAAGGTCATTGACATCTAAGTGGTGATGGAGTGATGATGATGGCGGATTTAGGAACAGCTATCGCGAGTCGCGACACATCGTCACTAAACCCGTTTGCTATAATAAATCGGAGCGGAGAAGCTAGGGACATAGACGCTACTTTCTTCACAGACTTTTAGTAGTAAATAATGCCACCAAAGCCATCCACGCCGGCTTTGATGGTCGGTTTCGTCGAAACCAGAGGCGCTAGCAGTGATATTATGGTGCCCAAGTGTGTGCACAACACACAAGAGAACTATTCCTTTACTCTCATAACCCAGTGGGAAGGATGACTGATGAGAGATCAGGCACATGACCATCCGACGCATAAATCATATTAATTACGAGCTTTTGCCCGCGGCGTCGCTCGCGTTAAGAGCTATTATTATACAACTTTCATCCCCTGTTTTAACCCCTTGGGGTTGGAATTTATCAAAATCCTTTCTTAGCGGATGCCTACGTCATAACATCTATCTGCATACAAAATTTCAGCCCGATCCGTCCAGTGGTTTCGGCTGTGCGTTGATAGATCACCAAGTCAGTCAGTCACCTTTGAGTTTTATATATATAACAGATTGTCAGACAATCTGCTGATCAAGCTTCTTTGGCTATCCAACCAAACTCGGAGTATATTTTAAATCGAGATGATGATGATGAACTTCTTGTCACAACATCCATAAAACTAACGACACTAGTAAAGTCTGTCATAAAAATAATTTAAACCAATAAAACTCATGTCCCATAAACCATAACCTACTTCTATTTTGAGACGTGTGACGAAATCCGTGACTGAATGATTCTCATCATCTATTGATTTTCACTTCTAACATTCAACTCAATTTTCTATACAAGGTGTAACAAAACAAACCTATACTTAATATAGTTCACTGTGAAAGTAGCAGAGCTGAGAGAGTACATTTTTTGTGATTTGTATGGGCAAGCGCCCGAGCGTTATGAATTTTCTTTTGTATGGAAAAATAAAAACAATGTGAGTCTTTCAGCGCTGCTATTTTCACAACTAACTCTATTGACACATCCTAAAGTATTATCATAATATATCACTAATAATTTTGTTACACCCTGTAAGTAGGTATATGGACTGTATTCTTAGCTTCATACTTCCATAGGATTTTCATCTCTACGCTTCTGTAAATCCATCGAAAAGGAAATGAAAAATCGGTTCACAAACGGCGGAGTAATCGTTGAACATACAAAAAAAATTAAAAAAAACCACAGCTGAACATACAACCTCGTTTTAAGTCGGTTAAAAATGTTTGCATTAAGTGAACAATTACACGTAAAAAATCTAAAATACTTCTTATCCCGGCAAAACGTACGATTCCCACGGTACAACTTTCTTTCTGGAAGCTAGCTTTCATTACTATGACTTATCGGATGCAACTATCCTAGAAATTGTGACCGTCTTTTTGTGCAGCACTAGAGGTATTCAGGTGCGGGCAAAACAGTGTGAAAGTAGTATTGGGGCCACTCCGCGCGACAGTGGCCTAATACGGTGTATCGGTGGGTTTGAAGTTCCCACATTACTATTATAGGTATGCGCTAATTTTCTACGCGGAATCAACAGTCATCAGATCGAAAGAAGACGTTAATGTTTTGTTCTTATCTTCCAACTTTTCTAACGCATATGAGACTAGGACAAAACTACAAAATCTACAGAGTATGAAACTGTATTATAGTAGCCGGTTTACATTATTATAAGGGAGTGCCTCCGCTGCCGGCGCCGGTTGCCGAAATGGCTGCCGTTTTCCGAAGTTTGCCGAAGTCACGCGATGTTTGCCGAATAGGCTGCCCGCGCCTATTCGGCAAACATCGCTTGTCAAATTACAGAATAATAATCAAAAACAGTCTTGAGCTAAAGGACTATATGAAAAGTACAAATAATAAGGTCATAATGTAAGGATGTATATTTTAATGGTGGTGATGATGATGTTGATAAATGTGATCTGCATAGTAGCATAATATAAGTACCTTTGCTTCTTTATCTTTAAAGAAGCAAAGGTACTTATACATATATATACGCTGAAACTCTCTAACATGTATATTGTATAATTATTAAGGAGACGGCAGTAATATACTTACCGCCGGATTCCATTACTGATATTTTTGGGAGCCGGCGCCGGCAGCGGAGGCACTCCCTTATTATAATCCAGGAATCAAAATAGTGTAAACGGTCATTAGAATGCAATCGAAAGCACTGAATTGCATTCCAGTACCAGTGTCCGTTTACATTATCCAGTAGCATTCCAGCGCTGGATTGTATCACTGGATTGGAATAAATGTAAACCGGCCATATCGCACAGTGTGGATATCATTAGTAAGAGGGATGACTTTCATACAACGAAACGTTGATTTCAAACAAATTTTGTAAGTGCAAGATAAAATTTTAACTTAGTAGTTAGTAAACTTACGAAACTAGCTAAACTATTCCGAAAATAAATGTTTGTAGAAACAGGTGAAATTTTCCAATACGATTTTGTAGTTCAATATATTTAACAGTAACAATGTAAAATAGAAAGTTGAATGTGTGAATTACTATGTGTGATTTACTCATACACGTCTCAATAATTCTATGAAAACATTGTAAATATTGTTTCATTTATGAAATTGTTTTTCTTTTATTTTTACAGAAAGCTCGTGAAAAATCTTTTAAAAAATCATTATTTTATTTTTCTACATCTTGTTTTTTTTTTTTTTTATATAACTATAGCAATGTACACAAAATTCAAGATAGAGTAATAACATAGTAATAATGGCTTTTATTGTTGAATTGTGTATGTAGTTAGTTTCGTTTTAAGCTGAACTTATAGACCTGGGGCCAGTAACAGATTTTCATGACCAAAACCCTCCCAACCGAAACTTCGTAAAATGAATAAGGGACATATTATACTATGAATACTAGCGACCGTCAGCTGCGACTCCGTGGGTGGAGTGGGCAGTGTCAGCCTCCCAAAGATGAAGAAAAAAAATTTTTTTTTTTCAGTCATTTCCTCTCATTTGAAAATTTATCAGAGTATTGTCAAAATACTCTAGCAAACAATTTAAAAAATCAGCTAGCTGTAAGTCAGTGGAAAAGTCGTCAGCTGATAAGTTTTAGTAATATAGATGCTGTTGCCTTACACCTTTCAAGGTACCAGCTGACAAACTTTCCACTGATATACAGCAAGCTAACATAAATTTTCATTCATAGTAGCATATAAACGATCACCAGGTAAATTTTTAGCTGAGAGGAAATCATTGAAAATATATATATATTTTTTCATATTCAAGGAGCCAGCTGACGTATAATCCACCGTGTTATGGTCAGCTGACTATGTTTTTCTTTCAAAATACTACATAAACTATACTCTGATAAATTTTCAAATGAGAGGAAATGACTGAAAATTTTTTTTCTTCATGGGTGGGAGGCTGCCACTGCCCACTGCCCACCCCACCCACGGAGTCGCAGCTGACGGTCACTAGTATTCATAGTATAAGTCTCTTATGCAGTGTACAAAGTTTCGCCCGGGAGGAAATCATTGACCAAAAATTTACCTGGCTCCCGGGCCATTACAGCAGTGCATCAAACTGATAGCTTATGCAATATGCATGGTTGTTTGTACGCAACGGGCATTGTCCAAAAAAAATCACATGTACTTTTTATATTTTTTTTCGTTAAAATAGGGTATTTTAAGAATATAAATTAAATAATTTTGAAATTCATTGGCTAGTTTTTTCTTAATAAATTTTTAAAGTTTCGCTCTGACGTCATCATCGGCGGCCAATTGACCTCTGCAGTATGTTTTTTTTTCCTTTCAATCTTATTTATAATGGCTGGTTCGTCTAATGCAAGTTATCATTATGTGAAAGCTGATACGAGAAGCTTACCAAAAGTTCGAAACGTAAAGTTGGTCGAATTTATTGCAAATTTAACGCCATTGAAGGTCAAACTAAGGTTAAACATATTTGTTCTAAAATATAAGTAACTAATGGGTATTTTTTTCGTTTATATACAGAAAAACGATCACTGACCTTATTCCTCGAAATGTTTTTGTAATGAGCAAAATTAAAAAAAAATGGACAATCCCCACTAAATGTACTTTTACTGCTTCCACATCTCTTCGAAGTACAGAAGCAGCGAAAGTAATTACTATTCTTCATTAAGACAATGGGAGGTCGGGAGCTTGTCTCGTTAATGTCATAATAGGTCTACCAGTTGGCGATTTACTGCAAATTACAGCGAAACTACAGTCATTAGGTGCCTCGGCCTCCGTGTCTGCGGAACGCTCATTCAAATTTAAATCTCACGTTTACAGACTGCTGACCGTATTTTACTTCTGAGTATCTATGAGACTTTACGTTGTAAGAATAAAAGCCCTGTCGTAGGCTAAACTCGGACTGTAGCAACACATAATAATAATTTAAATATACAGTAGCGTAATTCAGCCTTGTTTTTGAAATCATATTGGTGCAACACTGAACAAAAATTATGCGTGCACGACTATAATAACAGGCATAACATTGATTATTATTGAGTACACTAACTACATATTGACTACAAGAACGGACTAAAGAATTGTCTGGGTCTACCCCAAGATAAGTGTCAAAGATGCGGCTTCACTGACCCGATAGCCTGGCCAAGTGGCCACCCCAAATGGATGTAGATACGCTAATGCGCACGACGTAATCCAGCATTTGTTTTGCAGTCACATAAATTCACGCTCATGTGTGAGTGTGCCGATTTGGCGGTGTAGTTTGGAGTTGGTCTACTTTATTTATACTGTGGTATTACGTGTCGCTTAGAATGACAATCGGTCGCTTACAGGTCGTTACGTAATGGGGAAGCTGTAAGAGGTACTCAAAGATTGCGTCTTCCTAATGGTTTTGAATATTTATGTATAGCAATTAGGATATTGAAAGTACTAAGTTGTATTTAAAGCATTCGCAAATTTTCTGGTGATGATCTATAGCGATATTTAGTCTAAATTGTTAACTTTCCCTCGTGAAATATAATTATTTAAAGTTATTTATATAAGATTTGAGAAAAATACAAAACAGTTTTGGCATATTTCCCAGAAAGAGCCAGAAAAAGTAGTGTTGGAAGAAATTGAATCATTTTCAAATGGATAATAAGAGTAAGCACACACTATAACATGTTTTATTTTCAGAAATTTAAAATAGAAATTTTAATAGTGGATATTAACCCATCAAGCCCGTAAGGCCCATATGGGCCGCGAGAACAAAAGATTTCCAGGAATTGGTGATCGACGGATTAAATATGTTACTGTGTAATGGTACCTATTTAATGTTATCTTAAAACAAGACAAGACAAGACATCTATAATTTAAAATTTTTAAATAAATTAATTTTTAAATTCTCATTGTTAAAACTCATGTTTGAGATAACAAGGTAATTAAATTTGCATTCACTCATGTAAATGATGAATTCAGAAAAATCCTTTATATTAATTTGAAACTGTATTAGAAGTCTAACGTCACTTATTATTATCTAATGTGAAATTTTTTCCCACCACATTAACCAAATGTAAAATTTATACTCAAAATAACTTCATTAGCTAAGAAAGAAATTTTCTCAGAAACAATAGGTATATTGTGTAAGTACACAAAACTTATAGAAACTGATATTAGTGATTAGTTTGCAGGAAACATTTTTTTATTTATTTTATAAACCTGTGTAATACATTAAAATTGATGTAGGTAAGTAGTTTTATATCATTTTTAAATTGTTAATTTTGTAAAATGTTCAAAAGGCACAAAAAAAATTCAAAATACTTATCTTGTTGGCAGTGTGCGCGGCGTTGAACTCTTTTAGATGTCGAAATAAAATCATTCCCAGAAACAATTAGATGCGCTTCGAATACTCGGGGGAAGATGACGTCATACTGAAATGTGACGTCACAAACCTTCTACCAATTTTTAAAAAAAATATGCAGCCGCCTACTACTTTTTTAAAATTTCGTATTCACAAAATAAAACAACAAAGAATATTAATGGATTATGCAGCCCTTAGAGTTTAGACTATAAAACATGATATTGATAAAATCGATTCTGGGCTCAACTCGAATTTTTAAAACGTTACGGCTTATCAAATTCGTTGGTTAAATCTCGGAATTTATAGGATAGAATGATATTTGAGAACTTTCGACTTTAATCCCTTTAGTCGTAAGAGTAAGAACATTACAATACCCTAATATTATAATAATGATTATTAGTTATTACTATTATAATATGATTCTTATTACTTGAATACTTTGAATCGAAAGAATATTACGTTATGATAATATTATGAATGCTATTATTTCAAACGATCAAATGGTTTCAAATATTTATTTTATTCATGAGAACAGCAAGTATGTTTACGATGTTCTATAGATAAGTAGAAAGTGTGCCCTCGATAGAAAGTCCAGGTATGTAGTATCGTTAAGCACGACTATAAAAACATTATGTGCTTTGATTGGAAAATAATTAGCACAAACTAGGTTTTAAACCCATAAGGAACTAGTCACCTTCAAGAAGGATTCCTTGAAATTGCCTTTTATCTGCAAAAACTTTTAAAGTTGATGATGAACCCATGTACCTACCATCGGAGAAGTTGATTTTTAGGCAGACGGGAGACCTACGTCATTTGGTCGCATTATGTTAAACCCCGTCGACAAGTCACCACTGACAGAGCCACCGATATTGAATTGACATAACTCGCCCAAATATCGTAGGTCCTTCATTTGCCTATACTTGAACATTTTTCTGATGGTACATATTCATATAGTCTCATATTGGTGTAAGTATTTAATTTCAGTCTGGCAAAAAATTTAGGAATTGACAAAAATATGATATTCGTAAGGAGGAATATGATATTCGGCACAGATAAAAAATGGAAATACTGGATTAAGTTCAGTAATATTTTTGGAAAATAAACGCAGTCGGATATCGCAGAGGAGTATACTCTGACCCTTATTTCCGGTTTGGAATAGAAACAGGAAGTATGTCCAACATGAATACAATATGATGTATTACGCATATTAATGTAGTAATTAAAAGTCTAGTCCAAATCTATACGTGAGGTGTTTTACCGCTGTGTTTTACATTTGGTTTAAACGAAGGAGGATAATGCTTTGGACCACCAAAGAGGATATAATATTCTACCTTAAACCTTGAGAACATATGAGTTTTCCTCAAATATTATTGAGTAGATGTAAAACAATAATTACTTAATTGAATACAGTTGCAACAAAAAGCAATAGTCTTGTATATCAAATAATTTGAATACGTAAAAATATCAAATAACATAGCTCTACAGTCTACATTCTTAAAGATATTTTAACCCATAATTATTATTATTATTATTAGCCGTTTGTGTCCCACTGCTGGGCAAAGGCCTCCACTCTTTCCTTCCACACGTCTCTATGCTTTGCTGTGTTTGGCCACTCTTTATCAAAAGCGTCTAGTTCGTCGCGCCACCTTTCCTTGGGTCTGCCCCTGTTTCGCCGACCTTTCGGTAGCCACTCCGTAACTAGACGCGCCCATCTGTCTGGGTGCATGCGAGCGACGTGCCCTGCCCAGCTTCACTTAAGACCACCAGCTTTTCTACCCACATCCATTATTCTTGTCTTGGACCATACCAAGACCATAATTATAATAATTTTAAATAGCTAGAAACCTAAATGTTTAAAATTACTTACATAAGTAGGTACCTAATTCTCATAATCTTATATACTTATAAAATTCTCGTGTCACAATGTTAGTTACCGTACTCCTCCGAAACGGCTTTAAGTACTGATTTTTACCAAATTCTATATGCATATTCAGTAGGTCTGAGAATCGTCTACAGGCTACTTTTTATATAGATAAGTGCATTTGTTGAATAAATAATAGTACTTAAATTAATAATTATTACAAGTCGAGACTGACTGCGATCATTGTTTGTGCGACGGGATAGCGATAGACATTGCCATGGTGGCATACTTATTTAGTCACTTCAATAAAAAAATATGGGCGAAATAAATTATATGGCAAAACAAAGTTTTCCGGGACAGCTCGTAATATATACTTTTACATAAACTTTAGCTAAAAACTAAGATCCATTAATCCAGTCGATGGTGTCGTAATCATCATTAGAGAAGCTTGCAAGCAAATAGGATCAAAAGAGTCAGGTAGGGAAAAAATTAAGTGCGTATTCAACTGTCTATCTTATGTACATAATCCATACTAACATTATAAATGAGGAAGTGTGTTTGTCTATCTGTTTGTCTGTTACCTATTGAGAGTTGAGACACTTTAATGGTGAAGCCAAACGAGCGTAATTTGTGAGTTGTGAGTCGCAGAATTTCGGTCGCGTAAATATATTTTCAAATAGGACTTTTGTATGAAACTGAATGCTCAATGCAACTGAAAACTCACAAATTACGCTCATTTGGCTTCACCCTATATGTCTCAGTTCAGCCGTTTTTGTTGCCGTCGGATAGTTTTGATGCTGAAAAATGTACGGTTTCCACGCAGCACGCCAAAAACTATTGCGGGCGTCATCTAGTAACCTTATAAGGGCAAGACTAGATAACGTTATAAGGCCTATAGTCTAGGGTTGAAACTCTATGGGTCAAAAACAGAGACACAATTTCGCAACGGTAAAGCAGCAATTTAAATATGTACATATTTCAATCAAATGTTTGTATGACCAGTAAAAAGGTTACACATCGCGCATCTGGCATAGTTGATCTATTTATATACCTACTGTACGATCTGCGAGTACTCGCCGATTACTGTTTAACACCGTTTAAATGTGGTTTAAACGTAATAAACATATTAGTTCTCTATATATGCCAGAGTATCTAGTTCACCAATTTTCCTTTCCAGTGTATATCTATGAGTAAAATGACGACTTAAAAGACGCATGTTTTTGTTTCTGTATCAATCGTTTTCCATTATAAAAACTTTAATTCTGTTTTCTCGAACTCAAAGCAGACTCAAAGTATCTCATAACTCCATAAAAATTCAGCAGTTGAGCCAAAAAATACGATATAAACACTGACATAGTATGTACTACGTACTAGACTCGACAACGCAACGCAATGCTCGGTCACATTCAACGTAATCTATATAGCAGCAGTGCACTTAGTCGCCCGCGAGCTCTTCTGCGCGCCAGACGTACAACAATCAAAAACGAAACCAAAAAAAGTCGCAAAAATGCCTAGTTGTGGATACTTCAAAAATTATTCCAGTAACACTTCCAAATGCAACGGAATAACATTTTATTGGTATTAGCATTCTTATTTAATTATTTTCAATTAAAATACGAACATTCAATTACTTTGCCATTTGCATTGTCATAGAGTAGTAGAGGCAAAGGGGAATGTAGGCAGAATACAGATCTATGATAAGACGACGATGAATGAAGTACTAATACTCACGTAGACGAGTTTGTATTTTGGTAATATTTGAAATATTACGTACATTATACATGCGTACATTATAATAATTTTATTATGGTACATATTTGAAAATATTTTAGTAATTTAAGTAAGGTAATTAGCTATAGTGGACTATGGATCCATACTTAATTATAAATTTTATAAAAAAAGTGAATTTTTATTCTTATTTTATCCACTTACTCAAATAGATTCTGCATTAATTTGAGTTTAGGCACAAAACTGTGTCACTTCTGCGGTACTGATACTTGAAACATTTTATTTATTTATTTATTCTCTTTATGTACAAAATTAAAACATAACAATTATAAAAGTGACAATATAACATTGGCGTACTTATCTCTTTAAGAGATCTCTTCCAGCAAACCATAAACAGTAGTGGATATAAAATGGTGTGAAAACAGGGCAATGTACACTAAAGACAACATTTAAACTAGTACAATAAAGACATAATACTAACACTTAAATCCTATAGCTAAATCCATAATATTTTACCTACTCAGGCAGAGTACAACATACCAAAACACTGACCTTAAAGTTTAAACCGCAGCTATTACTAATTATTATAATAATAGAACCGTAATTATCCTATAATAATGAGCTGGAATAAATATTTGTTTCGGAAGCGCACTCATAAACTTAAAAAAACAATCCAGTAGCTCATAAACGACTGTAAAGGTGCATACACAATGGATGTTTACACTCGTTTACGCGATGATGCGATATAAACAACACTTTGATGCCATCGAAACAAGTAATGGTGTCATGTTAATGAACTGTTCCTTTTGATGAACTTTTCGAATTTAGGTATTCTGTGTTTAGTTAGGGGTTAAATTTTCATTACACATCGAATGTTGCTTAAATTGCAAGCTGCCTCACACATAGGATATAATTGTCTGAGGTAGAAGCAACATTCAAGTTGTGACAATCGGGTCAATAGTCCAATTTAGTTATAACAAAAACGAAAAAAGTATCTTGTTTTAGTGCTGTATAACAATTGAATCCATTGTAATCCATTTATTTTGTGTGTGCACGCTATTAGCTATATTTTTATTTCCGTAGACAGAGAAAGAGAAATAAAACTCAATAGAGTTCAACAAACGGAGTAAATAGTAATGTTTACTCCAATTTTTATATCTCAATTTTTTGTTTTCCTTTCTTGCCTTCTCATATTATCAGGCAGTTAACACTTAAAACTCCTGTTTTGAATAAAAAAATTACAAAAAAAATATTTGACAGTGTAAAATTATCTTTACAACAATACTCAACAGTTTCGTCCGCCCCATTTAATCGTTATTATTTAATTAAAATTTAGTATGAACCTTTTAACTGTAAGCGGAAATATATTCACTAAGCTATGTTTCCTCGTAACTTAAGGTGACGCCGAGTTAAAGTAAAAAACCGTGTTGAATATTATGTTTTAGATTGAATGATTTTCTATGAGAGGCTGGCCCGCTGAAATAGAACAGCAAGAAATGGAAAGGGCGTAAGGTATTTAAATTTAAATTTATTTTAAAATGGTTTTTGTCGCTTAATTTAAAAACCATTCTTAAATATATTTCATATAAGCTATGGGCAAATTAAAGTGTATGCTTGAACCAATCTATGTATACATTTCGGAAACTCTCTCCTCTGTTGGCAAAATTAGAATCCCTTTTTTACAGAGGTCTTTTTGAAATTATTATTCTGTGTTATAAAAGTTGACCAATCGTGTTATACTATGTGTAATTCAAAAACAAAGACATGATGAATATTTTCTATTACAAAGCCACGATTGACAACATCTTTAAATACTTCATTGTCAATCGCGGTTTATATAGAAAATGACAAGTTTTTGACAGAGAGTCAATGACCGTTACCGCCACGTTTCGCCGAGTACAGTATAGAACTTACATTTATTTATTATCTTATATGTAAAATTCTCGTGTCACAATGTTAGTCCACGAACTCCTCCGAAACGGCTTTACTGATTTTTACCAAATTTTATATGCATACTCGTATTCAGTAGGTCTGAGAATCGGCTACTGGGTACTTTATATATTGATAAGCGCATTTGTTGAATAAATAATGGTAAATTATAACAACCTGAGACTGACGCCGACCATTGTTTGTGCGACGAGATAGCGATCGACGTTGCCATGGCGACTTACTTATTTAGTCACTTCAATAAAATAATATGGGCGAAATACATTATATTATGGCAAAGAAACGTTAAAAAAAGCTAGTTATAGATATTATTATATTACTAGCTGTCCCGGCAAACGTTTCTTTGCCATATTAAGTATATAAAGTATTTTTTTTTTCAATTTGATCGCAGCGCTAACTGTCGGGACAGACTGAAATTAAAATTCGAATTCGAATATTATTTAAAATTTGCCACTGCGATGGTAGCGCCGTCTGTCGGATCCAATGTAAAACATTCCAAAATCAACAACTACTAATAAATTAAAAATTAATTAAAAAAACATTGTCCAGCGGACAAAATTGTGAATCTAAACCATTCCCAGATCCCCTTGAACACACACAAAAAATTTCATCAAAATCGGTCCAGTCGTATGAGAGAAGTTCAGTGACTGTGATTTATCCCCTTAAAATAGGGGTGACATTAAAAAAATCCCTAAAAGCGTTATTTAGAAATCGTCTACGGTGGTCTAAGGTAATCAAGATGTGAAAAAGCAATAAACAATAATTGATGTTGTTAGAAACAAAATATTTGTCTATATGTGTCGTAAATAAGGGGAAGTTAAAATAAAAACGTTTAGAAATATGCCACTTATGTGTTTAAAATTTAAAATATGTGTATTATGATTTATGACTATTATAACTTATAAGTGTTCTATTTTCTATTATGAAATGATACTAGCTCTACCTACTCAAAGTAGAGATAGTACCATAATATTTTAATTAAATTATCCGCCATTAAAATGAAATGTTTTCAAAGTACTGAAGTATTTAGAGGTAGACAATAATATGCATAATCTTATTATTATTATTATATTATTATTATGTTATTATATATAATTCTTCTGTGAGTGTGTATGTCACTGAACTTCTCTCATACGACTGGACCGATTTTGATGAAATTTTTTGTGTGTGTTCAAGGGGATCTGGGAATGGTTTAGATTCACAATTTTGTCCGCTGGACAATGTTTTTTTAATTAATTTTTAATTTATTAGTAGTTGTTGATTTTGGAATGTTTTACATTGGATCCGACAGACGGCGCTACCATCGCAGTGTCAAATTTTAAATAATATTCGAATTCGAATTTTAATTTTAGTCTGTCCCGACAGTTAGCGCTGCGATCCAATTAAAAAAATATACTTTATATACTTAATATGGCAAAGAAACGTTTGCCGGGACAGCTAGTATTAAATATAATTAAAGATTTAGTGGATAATTCAAGTGCCTACCTATTTCAAGTATTGATTACGAGTAAAACAGACCAAAAAAAATTAGGTGGGGTGAGGTTCTGGCGCAGGCCCAGTACGGTCAACGTACTGCTCAGGCTCTGCGTCCAGTTCTTGCGGCGTGGATGCGTCGCAAGAGAAAACCCCTCACCTTCCGTCTTACACAGGTACTCACCGGACACGGTTGTTTCGTGCGTAAATTTCAGACGTCTAGCTATAGCGGTTCTTGAGATACAGCCTGGAGACAGACAGACGTCTTAGGATCAATTTAGACCACAACGCGACGCGTAGATGCATTTCTAAATTTTTATTGTATTGACAGACATAAATTTCGTGAAACGTCATGAAAATTTGTCAATTCAATACAATGATATTCAACTAAATACAGATCAGTTACGTTCATACTATTTTCCGGTTTAAATTGCTTCCGAACAATTTTCAAATTCAATTGTCAAATTTGACAGATAAGTGAAACAAAAAATACGAAATGACATTTACATAAAAGAGACAGACTATACAAAAGACGGGTCAATTGGCCCGTATTTAATGGCTTCACAACGCGCGCGGTAGTAACATATCTGCTTTGAGTTTTTTTTATATAATATCATTGATTCAATACAAAAAAGGTAAAAAGTTTTCATAAAGTTTTCTAGATCTCAATGTAAAAGAGGGTCCCGTTTCTACCCTTCGGGTACGGGACCCTGCAAACAATTTGTCTCGCTCGCTTCGCTCGCAAGGTGACAGGCCTGAAATCTATGAAATACAGACCTGAGACGCAGACATCCAGCGGTAAATCAGGCTGACAGTGGCGTGATATTATCTGTGCTTCACTACTTTATTTATTTTATAATTAGATGCACTGGTCTGGATCTATTTGTGTCTGGAAGTTTTTTCTTTGTGCCGAGACAGAAATCATTGGGCGGAACTCAGAGGCAATTAATAGAAGACTTAAAATATAACACAGTGTTTTGGTTCCTAATAGGATGTATTTTTGCAATTTCACGCTACAGGCAGCACCGGCATAGACAGTAAAAAAAGAGTTTTGTTCGACGTTTGACAACGTTTCTGTCATATTATGTCAGTATTCGATATGACGAGTGAAACATTATGGTCGGATTACTTAGTACCGTATTATTTATTAATAACTAGCTGACCCGACAGACGTTGTCCTGTCTTAACGATGATTAATTAATTCGAATAATAATTGGTATAATTAAGAAAACAATAGATTAAAATTAGTATCTTCATGCCAAATTTCATCAAAATGATATAAATAGTTTAAGCGAAAATCATAAAAGTTTATTGTGCAGGAACCGTACATTTTCCGGGACTAAAAGTATCCCTTGTCCTTTCCCGAGACTCAAAGTATCCCCATACCGAATTTCATAAAAATAGACTGAAATAGAAAAGTTTATTGTGCGGGAACCGTACATTTTCCGGGACCAAAAGTATCCCATGTCCTTTCCCGAGACTCAAAGTATCTCCATACCAAAATTCATAAAAATCGATTGAATATTTTACGCGCAAATCATAAATGTATATTGTGCAGTAACCGTACATTTTTCCGGGACAAAATGTATCCTATGTCCTTTTCCTGGTTCTAAGCTACCTGCCCACCAATTTTCAGCCATATCGGTTTATCCGTTCTTGAGTTATAAGTAGTGTAACTAACACCACTTTCTTTTATATATATAGATATGTGCTAGACGCTAGTAGTGCGGTGTGCCCTCTGCTTTGACCCTTAAGCAAAATGAAGGAGTAAAGTGGTTTCATTCAACGATTTGGAGGTGATTTGGTTTTTTATTTCTTTATTATGTGATACCGATAGAAAAAATATGGCAAAACCAAATTACGTATCATATCATGTAGATTACTAATTATTTTTTTCAGTTAAAATTACTCTGTTAACCCTCCGTGTACGAGGTGGGGTATGACATACCCCAGCGCTACAAAAATTGATAGCATTTTTAAACGAAAAAAGTATGCGAGTTGGTTTCCTCAATAGCTGCAAATAAGACGTTGCTGCTTTAATTCCTATCAAATATATTTTGCTGAAAATGTCTTGGTTATCGAAAAAAATATTTTACGAGCACTGACTGAAGAAGATGATAATTGTGACACTGAGCTAATGAATTATTCCGAACAAGAATGTAAAGTAATGAAGATCAATTAATTAGTGATACCGGATATGGCCTATACTAATGTATAGGAATACTGGTCACATTCGCAAAAAAATATAATATGTCCATTATTATGTGTTTTACATACTAATTTTTGTGCCTAAATAACTGTAAATATTACGGAAACATAATATGTGACCAAGATCTATTTCACATTGTTTATTTTGAATTGATATTATAAATAGGTTAAAACTAGATAAGCTATAGTTTTAGAAATTGAGAACAATTTGATTGTAATAGTTGCCATTTGTTTTTTGTACTGAAGAAAAAATTTCATAGTTTATAGTTTGAAGAAAAAGTCAAGATTTTGTACTTTTGCTTATAAAATGTATTTTTTTATGTAAAATTGAATTTATTTTACCTAAACCAATTTATTATTAGATATTTATATATGTTACTAGCTGTCCCGGCAAACGTTACTTTGCCATAATATAAAGTATTTCGCCCTGGATATTCTTTTATTGATGTGACTAAATAAGTATGTCGCTATGGCAACGTCAATCGCTATCTCGTCGCACAAACAATGGTCGCCGAAAGTCTCAGGTTGTAATAATTTACTATTATTTATTCAACAAATGCGCTTATCAATATATAAAGTACCCAGTAGCCGATTCTCAGACCTACTGAATATGCATATAAAATTTGGTAAAAATCAGTAAAGCCGTTTCGGAGGAGTTCGTGGACTAACATTGTGACACGAGAATTTTATATATAAGATTTATTAATTTATAATCACTTGTAACATTTTTTTGGATTTAACTGCCTTTTATTGCTGGGGTATGTCATACCCCACCTAGTACAGCATGGTGAGATTAGTCACCTAGTACACGGAGGGTTAATGCCGATGAAAAGTTGTTTCATCTGCACGCTTTTTTCGAGAGAGCAGCATTATTTAAAGCCCTATTGAAGAAATATTCCAATTTTAAAATTGTTGCGTTATCAGAATTTGACTCTTCAAAATAGATAGGACTGTATCACAAATATTCCTGGTACCTAATCTCTCAAATCATCTAGCAACAAAATATTGTAATTCTATTTACTAATAACATGGTATTTTCATTGTATTGTAGCATTGTTTGTGTTATGGTAATTTAACTTTTAATACAAGTAAACACATAATGGACGACGTAGGATGTTTAAAAGCTAGTGTTGTTTACTTTTGTCATTCATTTTGTGAAATTACCTACGGAAATAAGTAATTACTAATGATTAATGAATAATGATTAATGTTTTTACATAATTTTTTTTGTCTTTTTAGTCTTATTAGTTATTACTAAAGTAGGCAGTAGTTTCTTCTTGCTAGTATACCGAAGTTTGATAAGTACCCAGATTACGATGAGTTTGCCATCTAATAAAACAAAATTGTACATGTACTAAAGCGAGACTAGAGCCTATTTGTTTATCGCGCGGGGATCCTTACATCCTTACATCATTACATTCCAAATTGTGAAACAGACATACTTTCGCATTTAAAATATTATTATGGATAAGATTATGGTCAGAAAACATCGTATTCACAACAATGATACAGTCGATATTCCATCTGTATGGTTGTATTGACTTTCAGTCCGGGCTAATTAAGCCAGTCCATGACGATCCGGGATAACACAATTCGTCGATCGGCCGGCGTTTTATTGCGTTGCTAATCGGATTCAATCATTCGATAGAGTGGCCACACGTGCGGCAAATACGTGGATATTCCCGAAAAAATGTTTGCTGCGCGCTATTGTTTCAAAATGTTGTATTTTTTTCTGTAGACAAATCGAAAAATTAGATTTAAGTACAAAAAATTCTGAAAGCTTTTTTTTTACTTTTTTGTTGACAAAAAAATGTGTTTTATATTTTTGATTACTGTATATCGTAAGGCTTTAAAATATTGAGCATATCTTATCTAAAGAGAAGTTTTTACAATTTTGGGTAAAAGTGTAAACAAAATTATCAATTGTTTGTCTTATTTTGTTTATGTATCATAAGTCATAACCATTATAAAAATAATGTTATTATGATTCATTTCATGACATAAATAATAATAATGATCTCCATCATAACAGTAAATCTAGCCGATTCAGAGAATAAACATATTTTTCCATAGCTCTGGCAGCTGAATCATTAGATGCGTCGCAATCAAAATGTTCCCAATGATAATGATAAAAATGTGCGACATTTTATATATAAACAACAAAGCCATTGTTATTTGTATCTTTATTATTTACAATGTTCTATGACAATTTTTATCGTAATTATAATAAATAATTTTATGTGAACGCACGTTTTTGTCTCTTTTGTACACGTCATCATACCATGCCGTGCTTATTCCTAAAATAGGAATAGGTACTACTTACGAGTAAACAAATGTTCGGAAATATTCTAGACCTTTTTAGATTTTATAGACTTTTCTTTAAAAAAACTCAATTTCTTATTAAATATTGCAGAAAATTCTACGTAAAAAAGGAATTTCTTAAAAATTAGGAAATTTCCCATAAATATTTTCACGTGTGGTCACCGTCCAACTGATACAGTTCGGGCTTAGGTATTTTATTTGCGCCTAAAAGATCCAATTGGAAATAGACTGAGAATCGTTAACATGGACTTTTTGTACTAACAAAGAGCATTCGTTTGAAACGTTAGCGAGCAAATACAAAACAAAGGTTTTTTCCAGATGAAAAAATGAGCAGTTGGTTTTTCTAATGCTACATGACAATTTTAGACATCCGCATCACCGGAAGATATACAAGAGCAAAATAAATCTTGAGGGCTAAAATATTATGATCTTTTGTATGTTGCAGTATTTTACTCCTAATTTTCGAAATCTGTATGTTTTTATCAAAGCTTTTTAGATAAGCTAGCTATAAGTGCAAACGTTTGCCCTTAAAGGTTTGTTGCCCTATCATATTACAGTAAACTATAAAATATTACCGTACTAAGAACATCTAACGGAAATCGAACTAAATCCGAATCAGATAAAAATAGAAACATATTTTTTTCTATTAAATTTTAGTAGACATTTAAATGTGGAAAGTAGAGGGCTAGCTAACGATCAATATTTCAGAGCAGCGTATTTTCTTATAAGAGTTTTTCCAATCAGATAAATACTGTACATTTTCAAGGATATAAATCATCCTATATTATTATCCTTTTAATACAATATTACCTCAAAGTGTCTGCATACTTTCATCAAAATCGGTTGAGCGGCTTTGGCGTGAAGAGGTAACAGATAAGTTACACATTTTTCCATGAATAATATTTATATGAATCTCGTTCTTTATATTAATTTATAATATTACTGTATACTGTATAGTATGGAAGTGTGGGTTTCTTGTAGAAGGGTCCATTCGTACGTACTCCTACATTCTTATGGAACCCTATCACAGTGCCGACAGGAAACACCATAACAATTGTGTGTATCGCCTGGCAGTTAATATATTATCCAGTTAAAAAGCTGTTAAACTAAGTACTATTAGTTAAAAAGCTGTTAAAGTAAGATAAGTTAGCGGAAGCACCGATAGGTCATCAATCTTTGGTAGATATTATACGAGTAGTACGTTTAAATAATATATTTTATTTAAATGTTAAAAAAAATAATACGTGTGGCATTCATGGACTGCCACGGTAGAGCATTTTTTATCAACATAATGTGCAAATATAATAAGCATAATATGTCTAGTCGCACGCACACAATCACCGTGCCGAAGTCTGACAACGCCGCACCGACCGCACCGGTTTTTTCGTTACGAAATTTCTTGATTCGGTCGCGGCGCTCAAAGTCCGCGATAAAAGCTATGCAATAGCCTAAAAACAAAAAGTGCTATTTTATTCCTCTACTAAGCGGTTAATAATATGTGATATTTAAAGCTTAAGTAGATTGCGATTAAATAGATAACTATTAGAATACTTGATATAGCGTCATACTTTACAAAACATTTTTCCGGTATAAAAAGTGATATCCTTTCTCGGGACTCTAAGCTTCTCAATACCAAATAAATAGTAAGTATAAGATTATCAGTATGGATGATCAAAGTCCATTTAGAATAATTTTATCCCTGACCTTCAAATATAAAAGTCATCTAAAAGTACTAAGTAAGTACTAGAAATAGCAAAAACTCTAGAAATCTTCACGACTAGATCATTAGTCTAGTATCAGACCGGCGCGGCGCCTACACAGTAACATCGTTCGTTGTCCCACAAAACCAATTTCTATTGATTAATTGGTGCACAAGACAATTTGTTTTAATAGTCTTGATTGAAACTATCGACGAAATGCATCATGTATGTTGAAGAGCAGCTTCTTAACCCTTCAAGCCCCATAAGAGCACCGGTGATTGCGACAACAATAGAATACAATAGCATTTCTGATTTCCAAAAATCCGCGATCGATAGCCAAAATTCCTTTATCGCGCGGGAACCGAACATTTTTCCGGTATAAAATGTATCCCCATAACAAATTACTTATTAGTTATTATGTATAGCAAAAATGGATCAGTGGTTTAGGCGTAAAGTGGTAAGAGACATACAGACAGGCAGACAGACTTTTATATTGATAATAATATTAGTTTTAATTATATTAGACATCCCAAACGGGTAACCTGGTAAATTAGTTGAGTTGAGCGATTTTGACGTTAAAAGGGTGTTTGGTTTAGGATATTAATTATATAGTGGTTCTTCTACTATAATATGATTACATATTTTTATACTTTGTTTTGTACCTAACTGGAATTTAATTTTTTACCCTTTTCTCCCATCCTACGCAACGTTGTTTAAATCGAGGGTAGAGAATCTAGGATACTGGGAACGTAATTTTTACGTCTTTTTTATCGAAATTGAAAGAAACGAGCAAAGACTCAAAGAGATCACGTGTAAAAAGTAACTTTTAAGGTTTTAGTGATGATGTGATCATAATATTTTTATTAAGTAGATGGAAATATTACTATCATAATTAAAGGCGTCTAACAATTTCAGTGTTACTTTTGCAACCATTTCTCTATCCAGTAAAAGCTTTCCTATATTTAACGCGTGTCATAAAATTCTTTATTTATTATAGTAATAATCCGACGATAATGCAATAAAAGTAAAATAGCGGAAAATATAAATTGTCATAATATTAAAATTGTCTTAGAACTGGGACCGTAAAAGTTTTATAGCGTGGCATATAAGGAATTCCTATGAGAGGCAGATATTAGTGATGTGGTGTAATAAAATTATTATGAATATGAAAGTGTTAAAGTAGCCAATTCTGAAATTAACACTGAGGCTGGTATCGAGTAACGACAGCAGGCAACTTACTAAGAATTTCTTCCTTAAAATTACCACCTATATGAACAAACTAAGCTCTACAAAATGACAAAATAACATAACATAACAGAAAACGTCGTGAAACAAAGCCACTTATTATGTACTACTTCGCATATCTTATATCTTTAAACGAGCAATTCTTGTATATATATAATTGGAATCTCGGAATCGGCTCCAACGATTTTCATGAAATTTAGTATATAGGGGGTTTCGGGGGCGATAAATCGATCTAGCTAGGAATCATTTTCATAAAATGTCATTTTATGGGTGGTTTTTGAATTTTTTTAATACCGAGCGAAGCTCGGTCATATAGCTAGTAAAGTATAATTGGAGACATATTTCAGGAAACGCATCTCACAATATTGTAGTGCCCAGATTTTAAGACTCTTTGGCAGGTTCTCTGTACCAGTCAACCAACCAATCAACAACGCTGTTGAAAAGATAAACTCCTGTCAAAAAACCTCAGAAAGCGGACTTTCGCGTTAGTAAGATAGCCACTGGGTGCTAAAAATCCCAACCACTCTCAAGTCCCCACCTAAGAGTGGTTGGTTTTTAGCACCCAGGAACGCAACTGGAAACATTATACCGTGTTGGCTATCACTATATCTGCGAGTGATGACAATCGCTTACCATCAGAATATGATTCCTAGTTTATACAATAAAAAAGTATGACTAACGCCGTTTTCTGTAGCCCCAGTTTAAAACACTTACTATGCGCCACTAAGCGACCTAATTGTTGGCAAAACCTCTTTCTTTCGCCACCTTTCGCATGTTGATTCACTGGATCGTGACGATATGCAAATATTGTAACAGCAACAAAGTAAAAAATAAAGTTAATTAAGCTTATTTTAATTGTTTTAAGATAAAAATGTTGGTGCCTTTCTCTTTGCCCTTTATTAAGCAACAAAGGTGATGTTAAGTATCTTGAAATTGTTTCGTTTAATGATGTCACCAATTGTTTTGTACGCCTTTAGAATCATCAAAATAATCATTGTAATCATCTTCAGCAGAACTTGCCCGATTAACACCATGAACATCATATTTTTTAATATCTTAATTTATTATTTTAACAAGTATCTTTTACTTTGTTGTTAGTAATTACTTTAATCATCATCATTACTCTTTGTGCATAATGTATATAGATTTAACACATATTTTATTATACCTATCCATAGGGAAAGTTTGTAATTATAAGCTATAAATTAAATTAATAAGCCGTGCTTACGTTTACTATAACATTTTCTACCGATTTGCTACCTGAACATATAATGGCTATTTTTATTTCGTAATAAATATTATATTTATTGGAGTAATATAAATATGTATTATCATTTATCACCTATCTTTTTATTACTGGCTTTCGTTGCGTTAGGTAAGCAATTTTGTATCTACTTAAGTAAAATAATTGACTGGTGGCATTTTGAATATTAATAATAATTTTATGTAACAAGTTTCCCTGTAAACATACATTCAGTTTATTGTTGAAATAATTATAATTATCATAAAACCAGAATGTCGAGGCAATGAATTTGTTAAATGTACTTTTATTAACTAGTATGGATATTAATAAATATCTATAAACCTGCGTCACAGTATTACAATAATATAGTATTGTAATACTGTGTCTGCGTATGCAAGCGAGGCCTATACGTCACAAATCACAATGTTATTAAAATATGAAACAATAGGTAATAATAATAGTCGTCACAAATCACAATACCAGCTAACAATATCATTTGGTTAATTCACAGACAATTCGTAATATATTATAATTCAATATAATTTAATTATAGAAAAAACACGTGGACATACACAAAGCAAACTTAATGGGTTTTTATTATTTTACGTCTTGTTTATAAACTTATTAGATATCACTCGAAACTTTTAACAGTATGACAAGTAACAGCCAACTAAAAATACGTCTTAGTTAGATTTCGTAGAATCATTGTTTCATTTTAGTTACTCTTCCATAGTATGGTATTTCGATGACCACAGAGTAGTTTATGTAGCAGAAGCTCCAGATAAAACAATTGAAGAGCTATTAACACAATCGGAGCTGTCAGCATGATCAATAGCGCATTAGTCGCAGCACTCTCTGTGACTCATCTAAGTAGTCCAAAGTCTAGGGCTTAAGTCACATCCTAGAGCTAAAGTCTAGGGTTCAGACTACCGGAAATATCAGCGGAAAACATCAGACAATTTCCTTGATCATATTTTAAAAAAATAAAGGCTCCGTGAATGCAAGCAAGTGAAAACGAAATAGTCGGCGTAGGCATACTTTACAAAGAAAGGCATAAATTACTTCCTCTCTTACGCCTTGCTGGCAGTCTACTCTCCTTCTTATGGATTTTTCAAGTTTAGCATTTCTTACCTATCCTAAAAAAGCCCCTAAAATGCTCTTCTTGTATGTTTTTCACTCAGAGAAGTTTTGATTTCAAACTTTTTAGTTATTACACAACATTGAAAGTCTCCACAGCCGGGCATGCAGGTAACCTTCTTTGTTGCAAGTCGGTTAAAAAAATAAAGCCGAACATAATATAACCTTCTCCTTTTTTGCAAGTCGATTAAAAAAATAAGGCGGCATACATCAATGACTTCGCGTCTGGTTTATGCAAGTTAAACCTTGAAGTTGAGCCTAAGTATACTGTCACGATATGTCAGAATTAGGCAACAGTATCTGGACAGCGAGACATGGAATAAATTACACTAACCCACATAGAACAGGATTTTCAGACGGAGTCTACTGTCTAGAGAGGTATGCATGAGACATAATTATTATCGCAGGAATTTACTGGCATAAGTCATGGGTAAAAAAATCCTTATTCTAATAAGAAATGGCCGGCCTCGAAGTTTTTTAGTGAAACTTATGCGCTAGCGTAAAAACGTTAAATAAATAAACTCCCGTCAATAAACTTCATAAATTGGACATTATTTCACACAATGTGCTGTGTTCCTAAACGCTATAAAACAGCCGTTATAAGTATGCTGACCACTGCTATGAACAATGTGATGTCTCAGTAGCCAAACTCATCAAATCATACTGGCCAGTATACTGTTAGAGTTTCAGAACATACCAAATGTCACAAAAGAAAAAGTTTGAATGCTTCGAATTTCGAAATTCAAAATTCTTTGGCACTTCGTCTACAACCTCACCTTGGCACTTCCGTGCTCTGACTCTATCAGAAAGGTTATAAGTGGTATAGACAACACTTGGGTAATGTTTGTCGATGGAATTCAGTTTGTTTAACTGGGTCGTGTCGGTGACATGTGATGGTGTTAAAAGGGCAGGCGTCTCATTGTTGAGTCCATATACTTTGTAGACAAATGAGAGTAGTCCTAATAAGTTTTGTGTTCTTAGCAAAACTTAGTTAATATCCATTGTAAAGGAACATCCATATCCATACTCCCATACTAATATTATAAATGTGAAAGTGTATCTGTCTGTCTGTCTGTCTGTTACCTCTTCACGCCCAAACCTCTGAACCAATTTCGCTGAAATTTGGTATGGAGACACTTTGAGTCCCGGGACAGGACATATAAGATACTTTTTGTCTCGAAAAAATGTACGGTTGCCGCGCGATAAACGAGTTTTGGCGCAACGGAGTTGCGGGCTTCATCTAGTTGTACATATTTCTGGACGCAAAGGAAACCTATGTGCTAATGCAACCTCTAACCTTCTACCATAAGTCTTAAGCAAGGTAGAATTTTCAACTTCTGTTAACCAAGCTTGGGTATGGTATTAATAGTTTAGACTTCGTATTAAAATCCGTTCAGTAGTTTTTGCATGCAGAAGTAATAAGCAACTCAGAAACTCTCGCCATTTGTGATACAAATTTAGTATTCCCTGATCTAAAACAGAACGCAGTTCAGATGTTTTATATGCAGGGTAGTTATAAAATAAAATAAAATACACCTTTTGACTCTCTGTTCGTAAGTTATCTATGATTAATCAAAACAACAATGTTACCTTATCGTAGATAATTCTGTCTGTATCAAAGGTCAGCAAATAACGCAGCCACCGCCCAGTATTGTCACAACTATTCAGACTAGAACAAATTGTTCTTATGAACCAATCTATGACATTTTAACGTCGGTTTTAGACATAATTACATTGTAGTAATGCAACGAATAATAAAATATAATATTGTAAATTAAGATTTAGATGCAGTGCATTAACAGGCTGTGGGATAAGCATAGTTATTTCTTAAAGGATATATTAATACACTAATGATTGAAAATAGTCGTACATATAACGTTTTTGATATTATGTAAATGAAACACAGATACTTTGTACTACGACACAACATCCGTCAAATACTCTACTTTATAAACGTAGAGACTTAATTTTATGCACTTCAATAGAAAATGTAGGGAGTTCGAAGTCTTTACGCGTCATCTTGTGGCAATATTGATTTCACTGTGATAGTAACAAAACTAACGAACTCTATACAGGGGACCCATACACACCCTAAAATATTATCACTTAGTTTTATTACACCGTCCTATATATTAATATCGTATCATTATAACAGGGCTATGAAAATCATCTACTGTATAAAATTATATTGTTATGTATGCTATACGTTTGCATGCTATGTGCAAGCATGAAGGATTGATGCATTAATTTAAACTCGCTCTATGCCATCTGTAACAGATACCCTGGGAATAATAATCTCTATATTTCAGACTGTCCTGTATACAATCTTGGGTTGCGTCAGCTTTTGAAAATAGTTACTAATCTATACATATAATAAAACTGTAGAAATTAAAATTCTGTACATTAAAGATATTCTAAAAATAATAAGCAGGGGGCGTCACTACATCGCTATAGAAGCCAAAAATGTGGTTGGTTTTTTTGTCTGTCTGTCTATCTGTCTGTCTGTATGTTTGTTCCAGCATCACGAAAGGGGGGAGGTCAGATTTTGTATGAAACTTTAATGGAAACTTCTTTAATGGATTACTTCATATTATTTACTGTGTTTTCCAACTTAATATCTGGTGTATAAATTTTTTCCCCCCAACCCTCTTAGGGGACAAAAGAGAGGGTAAAATTTTGTATCATTATCATACAATTATGATGAAGTAGAAATACTTTATATGGCAAAACAACGTTTGCCGGGACAGCTAGTTAATAAATAAATCTAATAATAATTCTGCTTTGAGTTTTTCATATAACGCCTGCGTTCCCAAGCGGTCGCATGCGACCGCGAGAACAAAAGATTTCCAAGAATCCGCGATCGAGGTAATAATATTATCATTAATTTTTTCTCTCTTTCTGTCCTACGAATTTTCCATCAAGAGTCAAGACAAGTATCCATCCAAAAATCAACAACACAAATTGAGATCTTAAATTATAATGCCAAGGGGTGTGTACTTGGTACTTGCACTAGCGCCACCCATAATAATTTGAATTTTGATGCAATTTCATAAAACCAGACCAAATAAAAAAATATTCGAATTGGGGTCAAGGAAATTGGTCAATATTGTGAAATTCAATTTGTATAGATTAGTGTAATTAATTGAACATTATGATATAGCTGATCGTTATTGTAATAATGAATCGTGAGAATAATAAAATTTAATACGTAGTTTAACAATAATATTATTTTAATACGTAGTACTTTAGTTAACTCGATAAAAAATTAAAACTCTATAACAAACTGTAACATATTTTCACGGAATATTGAACTTTTTAAAATCTTCCACAGCCGAATATAGAACCTCCTTTTTTGGAAGTCGGTTAATAATTTGGTTAAGAAGGAAACAAAGGATCATCGTTGGTGGTAGACCAGGGGAACGAACCCGGAACAACCCATATTCAACATTTAAGACATTTATTGACCGATCACTCATGACTTACAAATTGTCGAATAAAAACGCATCGCTAAATCACATAAACGCATCGCCGCATCAATTTAATATTCTGGGTACTTAGTGAAATGCATTCGATATTTACAACCAAGTAGAAAAAAAACGGATTTGACATAACACGTAATTCATAAAGGCGAGATCGTAAAGCCCGTCACAGACTTAGCTATAATATATATTAATATATTTATAGCAAGGCATATTATTCTATACTAAATCCACATGTCACAGAAATATATATTATAGCTGAGTGTGTGGTCACGTGAAAATTAGTATAGAAAATATATATTAACTAGCTGTCCCGGCAAACGTTTCTTTGCCATATTAAGTATATAATATAAAGTATTTTTTTTAATTTGATCGCAGCGCTAACTGTCGGGACAGACTAAAATTCAAATTCAAATTCGAATATTATTTAAAATTTGACACTGCGATGGTAGCGCCGTCTTTCGGATCCAATGTAAACATTCCAAAATCAACAACTACTAATAAATTAAAAATTAATTAAAAAAACATTGTCCAGCAGACAAAATTGTGAATCCAAACCATTCCCAGATCCCCTTGAACATACACAAAAAATTTCATCAAAATCGGTCCAGTCGTTTGAGAGAAGTTCAGTGACACACACTCACAGAAGAATTATATATATTAAGATATGCCTAGCTATAAACATATTAATATATATTATAGCTAGGTCTGTGACGGGCTTAATAGGCGAAAGCCTATAATGGGCATTGTCCAAAAAAAATCACATGTACTTTTTATATTTTTTTTCGTTAAAATAAGGTATTTTAAGAATATAAATTAAGTAATTTTGAAATTCATTGGCTAGTTTTTTCTCAATAAATTTTTAAAGTTTCGCTCTGACGTCATCATCGGCGGCCAATTGACCTCTGTAGTATGTTTAAATGTCCTTTCAATCTTATTATAATGGCTGGTTCGTCAAATGCAAGTTCTCATTATGTGAAAACTGATACGAGAAGCTTACCAAAAGTTCGAAACGTAATGTTGGTCGAATTTATTGCTAATTTAACACCATTGAAGGTCAAACTAAGGTTAAACATATTTGTTCAAAAATATAAGTAACTAATGGGTACTTTTTTCGTTTATATACAGAAAAACGATCACTGACCTTATTCCTCGAAATGTTTTTGTAATGAGCAAAATTTTAAAAAAATGGACAATCCCCATTGCGGTCCGCTGCAACCCTGCAGCGGTGCGACGCGACGCGACACTTTTCATATTTTAACTCCCGACAAAAAAGAGGGGTGTTATAAGTTTGACGTGTCTGTCTGTCTGTGGCATCGTAGCGTCCAAACGGGTAGACCGATTTTGATATAAGTAGTTTTTTTTTGTTTGAAAGCTGACATGATCGAGAGTGTTCTAAGCTATAGTTCATCATAATCAGCCTGCTCAGTGCTGGAAAATCGCGGTTCATCTGGTTCGTGAAGGGCTGATTAGCAACTTGCAGTCGTTTGGTGGGCTTTATATTTTGCATTCTAGTTCGTGACATTTATGAATATATATACACATGAATGGAAAGTTGACCTAGTGCTGCGGCATCTGGTAATCAATAGGAATTAGGATACCTAACTCCTCACCAACTTAGAGCAATGGCTTCGTGCTTGGGCTCATGTTAATTGCAACAACTAGTAAGACGTAGATAAACTGTAAATATTTGCTACTGCTGTACGAGTATCAGTTTCTGCTGGTCAGTTCACAGCAAAGTGCGAACCGAATCGAGACAATCAGTGACTTGGCGATACAAAATGCAAAAATCGCTGTTGGCCGCGCGGCCCCCCGACACACCTTGACAACAATAATATGGACTAAAATATCACTTTAGACTAGGAATTATTTAAACTTAAAGTCAGTAAATATTATTTCATTACTTTTTAAAGTTGTTTGGCGGAGGTTTTTTTTTTTAATTTTCTTAATTTATATTATAACTACATAATAATTAATAATATATTAAATACGTTTCGTAGCACCTCTGCCCCGTAGTATAATAATTATACTTATCGATGCGTTATGCTATTTTTGTTATAATATCATTCGCTGTCAATTTTAAAACTTTCACTACTGTATCAAAATATCAAAGGGTATGTCAAATATGAATAAATAGAACTTCCAAGAACATAAAATCAAAGAACGCTCTATTTTAGCAGTATTTTGACACTTATCGCTCAGGCGTAGAATAACATAAGCACGCTTACCATAGTATCCGTCGGCGCCGAAATAGCTCTAACCAGAAGCCGTTTTTGTAATCTCATAATTTAAGGATATACGCCTTCATTAGGGAAAGTAGAGGTGATTAATTTAATACACCTTAATATAAACAAACTGATTAACTCGGTTCTTTGGGTTTTTACCCTCGATAATAGATTACTCTGTGTAGTGACAGAAGACCATGATAGAACTAGAAACTACTTAAGGTAGTAGTTTTATCTTAAAAAATTTGTGGAAATGGGCTCGCAAGTTGCAAGCAAAACCTAAGTCTAAGCATAGTACTAATCTCTGTGAAAATTATACAGCCAAACATAGAACCTTTTTAGGGTTCCGTACCCAAAGGGTAAAAACGGGACCCTATTACTAAGACTTCGTTGTCTGTCCGTCTGTCTGTCACCAGGCTGTAACTCGAGAACGATAATAGCTAGAGAGTTGAAATTTTCACAGATTATGTATTTCTGTTGCCGCTATAACAACAAATACTAAAAACAAAATAAATTAAATATTTAGGAGGGCTCCCATACAACAAACGTGGTTTTTCAATCATTTTTTGCTCGGTACTTGAAATTTTCACAAAGGCCTTAATTATATGTGTTCTTTAATAATTAGTAATAATATTTAAATAAAATAAAAATTTAAGGGGGGCTCCCATACAAAAAAACACAATTTTGGGCCTATTTTTTGCTCTATAATGGTACGGAACCCTTCGTGCGCGAGCTTGGCCGATTATTTGAAAGTATGTATTACACTTTGTGAAGTAAAGTTTCATACTAAAAATTAAAAACCTACGCAATTTTAGATCAAAGTAAATTATTGAGATCAACATCGAACGATGACAAATCTTTTCCACGCACAAAAATGAGTGTATGTAGATCACGGTAATAAATGCAATAAAAAAGATTACGCTGAAATCTCAGCGCCGATCGACGCACAGACAGAAATAACGGCAGACGGCCGATAGCTCAAATACTCGAGCACTAAAATAGATGAGTGCGGGGAATAAAAAGAACAGGCTTTGATGTGCAATGTCTGGATATAATTTAATTGCTTTTAGCAATACACCTTAATAAGTATTTAGAAAAATAACTAGAGCAAAACATAGAGCCAGCTACTCTTTTGGAAGTGATGAAATACCTAATAGTCTTGGTTACGACAAGCGTGAACTGCTAGGAATTTTTATACATTTGGCGTAGATCAAGAGTAGAACGTAAAGGGTCTAGAAATATTCTGCATGTAGAGTCACGTAGAGCATAAAAAATTTAACTTCTAGGTGATTCTTATTTGTAACTAATTACCTAAGCCATAATATTACTTTATTCTCTTTCCGGAAAAATAAAAAATATGTTTTACATACTAATAAATAATAATATAATATATCAAAATTCAAAACATAAGCATCACAGTAACTTGAACAGTGTGCGTTCATTTTATGACATCTAAGCTATTATTATCATGTTTAGAATGTTAACATGAAATACGATACCGTGTCTTCTAAAATGCTTGTAACACAGATTTTATTTAACCCAGCAGTTATGTTGTACTTAGCTATATTATTCTAACTTCTTACATATTAAAGAAGCAATATTTGATATTTTGTCACGGTATAATAATATATATTACTAGCTGTTGCCCGCGACTTCGTCCGCGTTAGCATAGTATAATAACGGAGATGGATAATAATAAACTTTCATGTTTCTAACTTAAGAAATGAAGGACTTTCATTTAAACTTTCAACCCGTATTTTACCCCCTTGGGGGTAGAATTTTCAGAAACGCTTAAACACGTATTCAATAATTTTAAATTATTAGCCCAAAAATAAAGTTTCATGTTTCCAACTCAAGAAATAACGGACTTTTATTCACACTTTCAACCCCAATTTCACCCCCTTGGGGGTAGACTTTCCAAAAACACTCAAATACGTATTCATTCATTTTTGATCTGTAACTCAAAAATAAAGTTTCATGTTCCTAACTAAAGAAATGACGAACTTTCATTCAGACTTTCAACCCCTATTTCACCCCCTTTAGGGTAAATTTTTTTAAAATTCCTTCCTTAGTGGGTACCTACTTAATAAAACAACCCTCCTCACCAAATTTCGTGGTCGTAACTTTACAGTTTTTGCTCAGCGATGATGAATCAGTCAGTCAGTCAGGACATGTAATTTTATAAGTATAGATTTACCCTATATTGCTATACTGTTTTGTGTCGCATAAGCTCTTACTTACAGTGACGGCGATTTTGATAAAAATTTGCTGCTTGTAAGAGCAGACTATGGGGAAGGATATAAGATTACAAAATATGTTAATTTTAGCTAAGTATATATAGTTTCCGCGGTGTTCTGCCTTTATATCATGACATCAAAAAGTAGAACAAAGATTAGATTTTTTTAAGACATAGTCAATATTTTAAGAGGAAACAGCTAAATTTCCAAGTTTCTATTTTAATTTCTTCACTTCTAACGGAGCTGACGGCTGACCTTAGTAAAAGCCTGGCAAAAACTTGTTCTGATAACAGAGCAGCGCAAGCGCATACCCCATACTCATTAATATTAAACATTCTGTGGGAATGCAAAAGACGGAAGAAAGGAAAAATGGTTTGTTTCTATAATAAATTGTTTGCAAAGAGTAAAGAATTGATAACCAATATAAATAATAACTCATGTGACACAATTACAATTCAAGTATCTGCATTTTTGGTAATAATAAAACCAATAAATAAGTATAGTGATTATTAATCTGGTACTAAAGCTGTTTGGTATAAATTATACATATCAATTTATACAATAACTGCAAAACAAGCAATAATCATATAACACATGATATTGTAGATTGTTGTTCTATCACGTTAAACAACACTTAGTAACTTTATTTATACGGATAATAAGTTTTGTGCTCTCAGAATTATTGATTGACAGAGACAGAAACATTGTAATTTTTATTTGCTCAAGTCAGTGCTCTCGTAAGTACTAAGTCTTCCAAGTTCGTTACAAATTCTAGGCACTCAAATATTCTTGACTCCAGCCTTTAGTTCTGTGAAGTTATTATTTTGTCATAAAACTTGTTTCAACTTGTCCGGTGACAATGCGACTATAATTTGTAAGAGCTTTTGAAAAAAGAAGAGTACTTACTTATTTTGTTTCGTAGGATTTGTATTTGTTGTAACTTGTAACTTTTAGTAATCTGTTAACTGCAGATGAATATAATTTTAGCTGTATTGTTTAATGCATTTTTAGTTTTAATAATTTTTCATTCGTAATCGCTGACCTAAAGAATGATAAAGTCCAACAGCCTTGGCATAGACCATTGTCAAAAGTAGCAAGGTAGAAAATTTATCATCGTAATCTTATCAAATAGATTTAAAATACCGTAGTGACACTTATTATGCTATTAATTATAAGATAATAGAGGCAAGATAAGAACTTTCAATGTTTATCGCAAGACTTTCGTAATCAAAACAACGTTAGGAAGCGACAATTTTTGAATAGTTTACAAATCGGTCTCTAGTTCATCTGATTGTAGAAAATTAAATATTCATATAACATGGTAAAACGACACTGTTTCTTGTGTTATAGGCAATTATAGAGAAAGGTTGAGAGATAGCTATTTACATACAGGTACGCACAACTGAGCATACCTGTTTTTGAGAAACGCATGCTGTAATCATAGAGATAACAATATAAACACAACCTGTCCACGAAGTTCAAGAACGTTTACAGATAAAGTGAATTTCCAGCTAAAGCCGTAAAACTTTACAGTCATTAACACGTTTACTGCTCCTTTATTAGAACTCGATAAAATTTAAAACGAGCCGAGATGAAAGTACTGACTGATGCACCAAAACAAAAAGACCTCCCGCCTAAACAATGGGTACCATTCAAACGCCGATGCAAGAAATATTTCAAAATCACTCACCATGCGCCGGCATCTGCAGCCGCTTGACCACGAACAATTCGCTTTTACAAATCACGACACAAATTATAACGTACGAGAAGCACTATACCAAAAACGCACCCCTGCGGTACACCCGAATTATTTTTGTTCGTATTTCGACGCGTGCGCACGATTGGCGCGTGGCACTCAATAGCTTGCTTTCAACTGAACTATCAGTGACTGACTGGCGTTGGGAGTTGCGCCGGCGTCTCTACTCGCCGTACCCCATGTGCATTATCGCGCGAGCGTACAAAATTCGAGCCTATGCGAACAGATTAGGACTCATATTCTTCTGGCGAAGTATTTTATGGCATATCTGTGTTAGTATAAGTCGGATACTTGTATATTATGTCGTTGGGTATGAATGAAAAATAAACTCAACTTATAGAGCTTTTGATGATAGCCGTTCGTTTATGCTGTAAGTTGTAACCTTAATAAATGTTTGGATCGTTTAACGTATTAGCGTCTGTTCTCGCGCTAGATAATTGTCTCATTCAATGCGATGATTCATTGTTATTTACTTTTTGATATTGTTCTATATAATTGTGCTTTATTTTTATTATCATTGCATTCCGCAGTTGCTTCATCTTATTTGTTCAGCCTTGAGACTATGATGATTCTGAGAATTTTATTAATATTAATTTTACTTGTTGGTACTCGCATTTAATGAGTACTTTTTGGTTTTTATAAAGTGGATGATTCTAAACACTAATTTATTTTACGTACTTGTGTTGTTCTGAAAATTCGTACTTTGCAGTTTATGGATTCAGAGAAGCAGTAAAGTATTTATAACTGAAAGACAGAACAGTTCAAGTCCTATTATTCAGACTGCAATGACCTACCATTTCGTACTCCGACGCATAACAACTACTAAAGCGTTCTAGAGCTATCATGTATATTGTTTTATTTAAATGATCCAACTGCGGTACAAGGATAGTTATCACTTTTAACGTCTAGATCCCTTAGATATTATTATTATTATATTATTTCGTTCATTTCATTCACCAGTTATCACAAACATTTTAGAAACATAAAGAACGCCCCGAGTAAGTTACTTACGTCGGTACTTCTCACTGAACGTTGATCATTACTTACTGAATCGTTGATCTGAAATGCCACTTTGCATTGAAAATTTGCAGTTAGAATTATCTAAATATAATCTCAATTTGAAAATTAATCATTTTATGAAAATAGTTTACACTATTAATGATGTAATTTCCAAGCATAAAGATTTTACTAAGAAATATCGCTACGTGTGACCTTGCTCGTACGCTTTAATGTGGATGCCAAATATTTATTTGGGTTTATCACTTTCCCTTTCAAACATGATTTATAAATATTAGTTTATCCAGATAGTTTCTACGGTTTCTTTGAAGAGATTATATTTCACACTTCCGCGTTCAAATTGAATATTTTGTTTAGATTCAGTAGTAGATTACGATTATAGACAAATTAAATACCGATAGATTTTAAATAAAGTATACACTTATAAGCATCAAAAAACTATTGAGTGCAGAAATATAATATTATGTATTAATTTTCACGTTTTTTTTTTTCTTAATTGCTGTAAGTCCTTATTTTTCGTACGTCTATTCAATTTTATTCCCAAAAGTTTCATTACCAATATGTTGAATGTTTTTTACAGACCGTTACTAATAGGAAATATGCATTACGATTTAGTATGCCGTATGACCCCAATACGCTCATCAGTCTTATCAAAAGCTCAGCAGAAGTCCATAAATAAATTATGTATTATGGTTCTAAATTTATGCTAATAGAGTTCAAATTGTAATGCGGCGACCTTCCAATATAAAGAATGCACAGCGATTTACATGTGTTCATTCTGTTTTGTTACAGTCCTTATTAGCGACAGCATAGGGGCGTTTTTTCAGTTTTATAATTTGTCACAAAAGCTCTTTATTCACTGCAGATTTGGATTCAACTTGTCGATGGTCATTGTTAACTAGTGAATAGATATAATGAGAGGAGGCCGAATAATTATTGTTGTTCTATTTTGGGGGTCTTCTTTACAAAATTGCACTTTGTTATTTTGCGAGGGAGCTAAAAGTTTCAATTCCAGAATTTCCAGATAATGGATTGCTTCTTTGATACTGTTATAACCATAGTATAATAGATTTTTAGCTAACGATTGCAACATTTTCCCAAGATGATGTATTTTGTGATTTTCTATTGTTTATGTTGTTTGGGATTTTTATATTTTTTTGTTTATTATATTTTTTAGTTTTAATGAGAGCTATAATTTTATTTTAGTACGTAGTATTAGCCTTGTCTTTGATGGGAGCACCTACTAAATCTTTGCAAACTAGTTGAACCATGTATGGTACTAGATCCTTACGTAACAACTACTTGAGACCGTAACCCAGGCGTTCCCTTGAAACGAATGCACATAAACCTTTTATGCAAACTGGATTCTATGCCTATATGCCTATTGTTGGCGTACTACAATGGGTGTAATGACGTAATAACACGAGTATACAATTATTCTCACCAAGGCGATACACTTGTAAGGTTTTGATTTTCTCCAGCCAGCCTTGGGAATTTTCCTTGATTATGTAGAATAACATTATAGACGACCAGGCTATTCCTACTGCTACCGCTGTGGGCAAAAGTATTCCAGGTAATTTTGAAGCCCTATTAAATCCCTCTAGGGATGGAATTTTGAAAAATCCTTCCTAAGTGGATGGTTACATAATAAGAGGAACAGATTTGCAAAATTCCAAGTTTCTAGGCTTGTCTTTGATAAAAAAATTGCTAGCTAACGGGGACCTTTGTTGAATGCCTGGCGCCTAACTGTTTTTGTTTTTATAAGCCTTTTCATTCACCGACGCGACAGTTCGGCGCCTTTGGTCTGTCGGTTTGATAGAGCCGCTAAATCTAATGTGTCGTCTATCGTCACTTGAACAGTTGGTCCCTTGCCCTTAGCTTAATCCTTTGCTTTGAGTGTTAAGCGTTACATGTTGAAGCATTAATGTAGTATATTGTATGAGTTTGTATATTATTATTTATTATGTAGAATTGTTGGTTGTTGGTGTGTTCACGTAAAAAGTTAGACTCACTCTCATGTTATGGACCTTAATATTTATGCCACTTCACGCCCAAACCGCTGAAGCGATTTTGCAGCAATCCGGTATGGAGATAGTTTTAGTCCCGGGAAAGACATAAGATACTTTTTATCCCAGAAAAATGTACGATTCCCGCGCGATAAACAAATTTTTAAACAACGGAGTTGCGGGTGTCATCTAGTTAATATTTTAAGCAATTTTACCAATAAATTAATATAAAATGTTGCATTCATAATCTTAAAACTCAACCAACAAGTGGCTATCGTGAATCGTGATTCGTGACATAGCCTGCGTTCATTTTTGTATTTCTGGGAACAAGCCACCTAGGATTTGCCAAGACAATGAAACTGAAAAAAATATATCCACAAATGAACATAATTATTATAACCTCCTCCTTTTTGGAAGTCGGTTAATAAAAAGACAAAAGACTATCTAATACGGAGGCTTCTTTCCTTTTGAAAATTATTTGCCAGTAGCTCTCATGAGTCTGATATGAATTCAAGACGTGAGTGGAAGAATAAGGAAAGTATAGCCAGGTTACGAAGACGATAAGTTACAAGTTTTAATATAATAATTAGGGAAAAATTAATTGTTGTCCGTATGTTACGAAATGTTACTTGTTCGATTCTTCCACTCACGTCTTCAATTATGATTCATATTCACGTAGAAACATTTTCCGCGACAAAAACAATCATAATAAATCCTTTTTCGTCTCTCAAAGTCATCGTCATACCTTATTTCATTTGAATCGGTTCAGCGGTTTAGGCATGATGACGTAACAGACAGATTATTATCTACATTTAAGGATAGATAATATAATATATTATTATGTAAAAAAAAACTATGAATATTAAGTCCATCACCAAAATTGAACGAACTGTCACCAGCAGTATTTCCGGACCTATACGACCTGCAAACCTTCAAGAAAAGAGCGTATTCCCTCTTAAAAGGCCGGCAACGCACCTGCAGCTCTTCTGATGTTGCGAGTGTCCATGGGCGACGGTAGTTGCTTACCATCAGGTGACCCATTTGCTCGTTTGCCCCCTTATTTAATAAAAATTTTTTATAGGAAACGTGTATCGTAGCACGTGAACATTGCACAATGGGTGACGGACATGCACACAGATAAAGCTATCAAATGGACCATGGTTTCCGTTATGGTGTAATGTTTACCACGGTCCACGGGGAATCGGTGCTATTCTTAATATTTGGTAGTTTTAACAGATTTCAGAATACCTATATTGATTTGTATAGTTATAGTATAAGTGGTAGTCAGTTTTAGTAAAGTTTACTAAATAGTAGTAAACTTATTAGGTAGTTTTGGTAGGTGTTTTTTTTTTCTTTTAACGTTATATTATGCAAGAGTAAGTAGGTATCTACTCATTTTGACCCTTAAAAAACAATATTAATAAAAGGGAATACCTCATTTTTCCATTTATTTTGTTAAGGTGCACAAAGGAACTTAAATCCCATACCGATAAAAAAGTAATACATTGGGCGTTTGCACACTGCACGATAACGACACGACACGATACAACAGAATAGAGGTCCACCGCACATATTATACAATTTCAAGTTGGCCTACTATCGTACAAACTAAATTGCGTAGTGTCACAATTTAATTGGACAACTTCATCGTGACGGCCCCGAATCACATAATAATAAAAAAAATATAAATATTAAATGGATTATTATCACCTTTTTATCTGGATTTTTTCATTAAAATTTATCTGGATAATACCGAAGTTTAAAATGCAAGGTATGATCAATGATTTTGTTTAATTAAATTGTGACACTACGCGATTTAGTTTGTACGATAGTAGGCCAACTTGAAATTGTATAATTTGTGCGGTGGCCCTTATCTATTCTGTGGTATCGTGTCGTGTCGTTATCGTCGCAGTGTGAAAACGCCCATTATCCAATAAAGTGTTTTAAAACTTATGGCTATCGACAAAAAGTGTGCGTTGGCCGGGAATCGAACCCGGATCAACTGCTTGGAAGGCAACTATGCTGACCATTACACCACCAACGCCGTGGCAGCAAAATCGAAAATTGCAGACATAGTCTGTGGGAGGTTTTACGATACGTTTTTGTATTTGTTCAAATGTTTTAATTGTTTATCGTTTATAATACACATAGTATATAATAGTAGAGGAGGGGAGGGTGCTATTTTTGTAGTCACTCGAGCGTGATGGAGATCTATTAGGTTTTGGAGGTATATTAGGTAAAGCTGATAAAAAATAATAAGAGCGTTTTTTTATTTAAGCGGTGGGTTCTTTTTATTTAATAAGGGGGCAAACGACCAAACGGGTCACCTGATGGTAAGCAACTAGCGTCGCCCATGGACACTCGCAACATCAGAAGAGCTGCAGGTGCGTTGCCGGCCTTTTAAGAGGGAATACGCTCTTTTCTTGAAGGTTTGCAGGTCGTATAGGTCCGGAAATACTGCTGGTGATAGTTCGTTCCAGAGTTTTACAGTGCGCGGCAGAAAGTTACGCGAAAAACGCACTGTGGAAGACTTAGAGGGGTTCAGAAACTGCAGCCATTTTAAAGTTTTGAAAAAATATATATTCAGAAAAATTGCTTATTTAGGTAAATTATAAATATATTTTAGACAACAAGGACTAAATCATTTAGTTTAGAGCAAAATAAAATATCTGCGAAGCTTAGTTATGAAAATATGAAGCTTTGTTTTTTTATATTTTAAAATGTCCCTACAGGCTAACCTAACCTTTGAATCGTCAGTGCTTTATATGGAAGCTTCTTATACTAAACATCCCCTATCTTAATCTGACAGATCCGACGACATAACAATATTAAAAAAAAATTACCCACCACGTGAGAAATCTGATTTCCATACCATGATAACTAGATACATGTCGGAAGCCTATGCAAGCTTAAGACACGCTCAAGCTACTCCCGAAATCCCCTCTTCCCCTCCACAACTATAATATAACACAGCTTCAGCTGTACAAACCCATAAGATTATGATTATGTACCGGTATAATAAAAAATATTCTACATAGAGCCAGAGACCAGCCATGCACAATTAAATCCATGCTTATCTTCTATATCTCCATACTTATTATAAAACAAAGTCGCTGTTTTTCCCTCATGTCCCTTTGTTCCCTTTAATCTTTAAAACTACGCAACGGATTTTGATGATTCTTTCAGTGTTAGATAGCCCATTTATCGAGGAAGGTTATAGGCTTATCACGCTAAGACTAATAGGAGCGAGGAAATACAGGAAAATTTGGAAAAAACGGGGGAAATTATTTGACAGGGCTAACTTGAATGCGCTAATCTCAGGAACTACTGGTCCGATTTGAAAAAATATTTCAGTGTTAGATAGCTCATTTATCGAGGAAAGCTAGAGGCTATATTTTATCACGCTGAAACTAATAGAAGAACGTGGAAAAAACGGGGGAAATTATTTGAAAGGGCTTATCTCGCGAACTACTAGAGCAATTTTTATGTTATTTGGCACAGATAAGAAGTAGACCACGTGAAGGATCATAGGCTATTGATTTTAATATTTTTTCAGTGGCTATATATTTTATACCCGTGTGACGCCGGGGCGGGTCGCTAGTATTATTATAAATGCAAAATATATCAGTGTGTCTGTCTGTTACCTCTTCACGTCCAAGCCGCTGAACCAATTTTGCTGAATTTTGGTATGGAGATACACTGAGTTCCGGGAAAGGACATAGGATACTTTGTGGGTTTTCCGCGCGATAACCGAATGTTTGCACAATGGAGTTGCGGGCAATGAGTTTCTAAAATACTAGAGTGGCAATGTCTTACAAACGATTCTCAGAAATGCGTAACCACTTGATAGCCCAAAAGACAATGTCACTTCATAATGTTATTATGTCATTATGTATGGCAGATATGCCTGCAGGCATCTTCAAAGTGGTGACGCGTTTCTGTCGTAGACTGCCAATCTAGTTACGTTAGTAACATACAATATCATTGGTTGCGGGCGTCATCTAGTGACTAGTCCAAACTAATATTATAAATGCGAAGTGTGTCTGTCTGTCTCTCTGTCCGTCTGTCTGTTTGTCTAGCTGTTACCTCTTCGCGCTTAAACCGCTGAAGTGTATTTGCTGAAATTTGATATGGAGATACCTTGAGTCCCGGGAAAGGACATAGGATACTTTTATCACAAAAAAATGTACGGTTCCGGCGCGATAAACAAAATTTGACGCAACGGAGTTGCGGGCGTCATGTAGTACATAATAATTATGCTGAAATCGACATCATGATCACGTTTCGTGGCAAAAATATGTATTAACATATTATTTATTACTAAACACAAGAATATTATCGGTAACTAACTCAATTTGCAACGTAACTAGATGTAGAGATAACATTGATAAGAGAGTGTTCACATAAAGTTTTAATTAGAAATGCATTTTTATAGCTAGGTTTTTCATAGATAGTATTTTCTTAATAAAAGTACCTAATATCCATTTACAAATTGAGTGAAAATAGGAAAATGTAAGTGATTAAATCATGATTAAATATGCTGTAAAAAAGTATCGTGAAAAAATAGAGTTCCAACTCTATCCAGTGTTGGCCTCTTCGCGTTGACCTATCATAGCATTATTGATTAATGATTATATACAGGCGATTAAAATTATGAACGTTAAAAATGGCATATTATCTAAAATGTAAAATTGTCGTGTCACAGTGTTTGTGCGCGAACTCCTCCAAAAGGCTCAACCAATTTTTATGAAATTTTGTACATGTACCATTGAGGAAATTGATTCCTAGGCAGTTGACGGTCATGTGGTCGGCACTAGGCTTATGTCAATTCAATGTTAGCTGTGATCGGCCAGATGGGTTTTGACACGCGACCAAATTACTTAGGTCCGCCAGCAGCTGCCTAGGAATCAATTTCTTTATAGTACATTCGTTAGGCCTGAGAATAGGTTTTATCTACTTTTTATATTGATACTAGAAATAATTTATATGACAAAACAACTTTCCGGGTCAGCTAGTTCATATTTGTCCATGATAGACGTCGATCGTCCTTACTGTAGACAATTGACCAATCATGGAGGCAAGCAATGTGGCTATCCATCATGACCCAACGACGTTCACAAATTAGAACAACTGGGAAATACAATTAGGGCGGGTTCCGCAAAAACTTGGTGCAAACAAAACTGTGGCAAACTGAGCCCTTGTTGGTCTGTAACTCAAACATACTCATTAATATATTTATGGACATGTAGAAGGGACACCATGGAGAGATGTAAAGTGAGTTTTTGCCGGCATATTATACTCGTTACAACCACTATAATATTATGTATTGTAACGCCTCCGTGATCCAGTGGTTTATACAGTGGCTCTTGACTCGGAGTGGGTTCGATTCAAGTTTGGTCCTAACCAAACTTGGATTGAACCCACGACGTTCCTTCCAATGCAGACCGATCACCTGATTGTACAACAAGTAATATGATCCATGTGTCGGATGGGTATGTAAAAAGTCGGTCACACCCTACGAATAATAAAACCTAAGGAAACGTAACTCCCATACTAATACAGTTTTAAATTTGGTTCCATTCGAACTGTCATGTAACGTCAGCCTTTATACCGCTCAAGGTCTCCAAATGTATGAAAAGTGAACCTAAGGTACACTTTTTTGACAAGTATTTTGGAGCATGTTTTTTGACGGAGTTACTTTTCCTTAGTTTTTATTATTCGTAGGTCACACCAGTCGTATAAGTCGTCAGTCCCACTGGGTTATGAGAGTAAAGGAAAAAAGTGCTCCTGTGTACTGCGCACACATCGGCACTATGAAAACTTCTGCGAAACTTGCCTGGATTTAATGAAATCGGCCACTGTCACCGAAACCGGTGTGGAAGGGAAAGATGATAAGATTTAATCAACTATTAAATTTTTTCTCTAAGTTTAGACTAAGCCAAAACGACCTTTTTCATCAACCCTTTGGTTCAAATTCCATTAGACTAGCGATAAAATTACATAATTTAAAAGTGCTTTATTAATCACCTTATGATGTGGCCCATCGAAAAAAGTTGCCAAGGTTTCTTTATGACAATACTTTTACATATCTCGGAATTTCCCGAATACTTTCCGGTCGCTAGGGGGTCACTTGACCCCCTATATCACGTGACCGCAGCATGCGTAACGCCAAGTCAAGAAGTCCATCGTAAAAATTGTGGCACTTGACACGTGAAAGACCGACTCGAGTGTTCCGGCCGAACACGGTCGAGTACGGCGATTAGAATTAGGACCAACGGACGATGCTAGAAAGTTGATAATGGACGAAATGTATAAAATATCGCTTAGGAAGTGTGTCCATTGTCCTTGTTTTAAATACCGGCTATGTGTGACTCGTGCACAAAGGGTTCCGTATCAGTATAGAGCGGAAGCACTAGTGGTGTTTTTGTGTGCCAGCCCTCCTTAAATATTTATTTTTATTTTAAGGTATTTGTTGTTACGCGGCAACTAAAGTTTGTCAAAGTTTAGACTGTCTAGCTATCGTGGTTCGTGAGATACTGTCTGCTGTCATATAGATGGATGGACGGACGGAAAACAGCAAAGTCTTACTAATAGGGTCCCGTTTTTTTCTCTCAGGGTACGGAACCCTAAATAGGAGGAAAATTACGCTTTATATATATAATATTTGTTCCCTCGCTTCCTTGCATACGGGGATGATTGAATTGGGAATGATATTATGAGAAGGTCAAAGAATTGCGCTTTTAGATTTGACTCACGAGCCCGACCGATTGCAAATTGTAAAGTATTACAATTGTAAAGGAAACAATTATTATATTATTATTTGCAATAAATATTATGGTGAAGAAATAGAATACCTATTGAAATAGGATCCTAGAAATATTCACACTTAACAGAGCCAAAATAAAAATAGTTTATTTCGAAGGAAGAATAGACAAATTCACAAATTGATAAATGGACGTTTGCCATTTTTTTCCTAAAATGTATGCACATCTAATATTATTTTGCATTTCTATCTTTTACTGTGAGCATATCTACTGTTATAAATTATAGTTATATTGTAAATAAACTATTTAGTTTATCCCACATTTTATCAAAATGTCATTCACAAAACCGCCAAAATCAAATGCCTCTAAAATCTAAATCCTCACCAATCCTCTAAACCAGGCAAATAGGTTACAAGTGTGTAGGCGGCCTTATTGATGTAATATGATTGGCCGTTGACATTGATTTGCGCGTAAACACTCTACATCTAGCCCAACTATTTAACACTTAGCTAGGAGTTAGGACAACGCACTACTTAATACGTGGGAATGATCTGAGGGTGTGACCCTTTGATTGACAGCAAGATATTATGGCAAAGTATAATTCGCAAGTGACAAACAATTTTGAAACCGATACTACAAACGCGAACTTTGTTTGAGTTCTGAAAAAGGTTAATATTAAGTATTTTTTATTTATTTATTTATATCAGGCTACATAGGCCCATACAATATATACCTTAATGACTAACATACATATATAAATTATATACAGTTTTATAGTTAGGTAGCATAGTTTTTATCATATTTATATACAAAGGATGTAGCAGGTGCTGCTATTTTGTGTTTTTATTGATAAAATATTACATATAAGCAATTATTGAACTCGAAAAACTGAAAGCCACTTCTATACTTCCATACTAATATGTATTATAAATGCGAAAGTGTGTCCGTCTGTCACGCCCAAACCACTGAACCTATTTTGCTGAATTTTGGTATGGAGATACTTTGAGTCCCGGGAAAGGACATAAGATACATTTTATCCCGAAATAATGTACGGTTCTCACGCGATAAACGAATTTTGGTGCAACGTAGTTACAGGCGTAATATAGTAAACTATAAATGATTTTCTTGTTTTCTTTAAAAAAGTTAAATCATAACATGTCTTCCTAAATTAACAGGTCGATTGTCTGTCAGTGCGAATATCGACGTAAATGACATTAAAATAACATTCATAACAGCGCGCCTTGTACGGTGGCGGTTACGACGCTCGCCGCGTCCATGATAGGGCGAAATAGGAGAAAAAACCTTTTTAAGGCTTAATATAACACATATTTCAAAAAAGTAACCAAACCAAATTATTAACTTATGCAATGCGAAGCAGTAGATATTTTTTATATATTCTTTTGATAAATAATGAAGGAGTAAAGTGGTTTCATTAAACTATTTGGAGGTAATTTGGTTTTTTATTTCTTTATTATGAGATACCGATAGAAAAAATATGGCAAAACCAAATTACGTATCATATCATGTAGATTACTAATTATTTTTTTTTAGATATAATTTCTCTGTTAATGCCGATGAAAAAATGTTTCATCTGCACGCTTTTTTCGAAAGAGCAGCCTTAAAGACCCAACTATACTTTTTACTGCTTTACAACACCTATATTACAGCCAATAAAGTCATAATCCATTTTAAATACGACGGGTAAACTATTTACTTTCATGTTAGATAAAAAGAGTTGTATTACTTTCTTGTTTCTTTCTTTTTATATATTTTTTATTATCTTTCTCGCTTTCAGAACTCAATAAACAACGGAACTTTTTTAAATATAGAATGTGCAATAAAATATCATCTGGTGATTTGTTATTTTGGCTAAGGAGCGTTAATTCAGTAAATTTTTTGTGAAACACGTGGGTAGTTTTTTAAACAAATACTGTACTTTTATGGGAAAAAGTTTACTCTCCTAATTCTAATCCGTTATATTTCACTACCACTGAGATACATAACTTATGTATTTATAGTGTTTAGAATAGTGGATTTTTATTGCATAACTAGATGATTTACACGACTCCGTTGCGCCAACATTAGTTTATCGCGAGGGAACCGTACCTTTTTTCGGGATAAAAGTATCCTATGTCCTTTCCTGGGACTCAATACCAAATTTCAGCAAAATCGGTTCAGCGGTTTGGGCGTGAAGAGGTAACAGACAGACAGACAAACAGACACACTTTCGCATTTGTAATATTAGTATGGATAATTAATTGTCTAATTTTTGCGACGAAAGGCACATGATTTGATTGACGCAACCAACAATAATTTAAATCACCACTCTTTGTATTCATCCTAGATACTTTCATTGAATACAAAAATTAAAACGCGAATGTGTATATAACGAAATCAAATTAACGCAATTTACGAGTAATGCTGTGTGTCCCAGAAAAAGGTTATTCAGCGAATTTCTGCACATGCAGGCAACATCTAATATGAATAAAAATATGTAGTTGACATTAAAAGGTTGTTCATCATCAAAAAACATGTCCCATGTAAGCCTACGATAAGGCGGTGAGGACGCGGTATGCCAGTTATCTCTGAAGAATCCTTAAAAATCCCGACGACAACTTTATTATGCCGGTCCTAACACATCATAGAGTAACACCACGTAGAGACTAAAAATATTTTAACACTCCAGAAGTGCCGGCAGATGTAAAACAGCAGAGCTTCCTCAATGGTCTTCCTTCGTCCTAAAAAATGTTTGATCAGTCTTAGCTTGGGGCCCTTCCACACGATGTTTTTTACGCTCGTTTGTATCGATTCAAACTCAAGTCGATCGTTCAGCAAACGCAAGGAAGCCGACACGTTTTAAACTTTATATCTGAAAAAACGCGATAGAAACGCGCTAAAGACGAGCGAATCAAAAACGCGCGTCGTCAGTGCGTAAAAAATACCTCGCGTGGAAAGGCCCAGGTAACCTGTAAACATGTAATGCAAATTGCCAAGGTGCGATTGAGGTAACAGTTCGTCAATAGATACTTTGAGTCTCGGAAATGATAAAAGATAGTTTTACTGTTGTCACTTCGCCTTTTCTTCCAAATAATATGACTTCTCACCTAAAGAGCATAGGTACATCTATATATAAAAATGAATTTTCAATTGTGTTCGTAACGCTAAAACTTGAAAACGGCTGAACAGTTTGGGCTAAATATTCGTTGCAGTCCAGCCTGCCTAGCATACGCCAACGAGATATCTCACTCTCGAGATAATTAAAAACTAATCGTCTCATAATGTCAAAATCTCGACATTATCTTGACAAAACTCTATAAAAATGGGTTATTTCGATGATAGATCTACGCGAGAAAAAATGTTTGTCATGCTAGGGTCAATAAAGATGAAGATACAAACTATCAAACATCGAGAAACATGTAGATTGAGATATCTCGTTGGCGTATGCTAGGCAGGCTGGGGAAGGTTTACAAGTGACACGATTCACGAAGTTCACCAGGACAGCTAGTCTATATCTATACACGGAGATTAACAATATTTAAAAGCAAAATTTTAATGCAACAAAGAGTATTTATACTGTGTAACAATATCTATATTATATAATTAATCACTAACCTGACCTACCAGTAACCCTTACTTACTCTATGTCGCCCAAAAGCTTTTAACGCTATCTCTTTTCGGGAGACGGCCGAGACAAATTGCTGAGATTAAATATGCAGTGGCACGGCAAGGCATGGTATAGCATGGCGATAGACCGAGACCCTAAGGCCAATAATATAAATTACACAAAGATCTTCGAAAGAGGTTTAAGCAAAAAATATTTTTTTTTATGCAATAAGAGGGCAAACGAACAAACGGGTGACCTGATGGAAAGCAACTTCCGTCGCCCATGGACACTCACAGCATCAGAAGAGCTGCAGGTGCGTTGCTGGCCTTTTAAGGGGTAAAATAAAAAGGGGTGGGGAAGGAAATAGCGAAGAGTAGGGAAGGGAAAAGGGTAGGGGATTGGGCCTCCGGTAAACTCACTCACTCGGCGAAACACAGCGCAAGCGCTATTTCACGCCGGTTTTCTGTGAGGACGTGGTATTTCTCCGGTCGAGCCGGCCCATTTGTGCCGAAGCATGGCTCTCCCACGTCTAATTTGGATTTGGATGAAGATTATGTTTTACCCGACTGTACCAGAAGGCTATGTTTTTTAATAAATGTAAGTGTATTTCTTTGACAATCTAGAGCTTCTGGGTCGTCTTTATCCTAGAATTCGAAAGAGTAGAGCCCTTACTCGTATTATCCACAATGGCATGATATTTTCGTTACTGTTACAAAAGCCTTCAAACAAAAAAGTTATTAAAGAATTAAGAAGTTATTCTTAACAGTAAAACAACAGATGATTGACGCAATGATGGACAGACGGACAGATTTAATAATAGTGTACCGTTACCATTTACACCTTCAATCATAAAAGAAAAAAAAAACAAAACAATCAAAGCTAAATAACCATGTACCGTAATAAGATTTTAGTACAAATTAACTAACACTGGTTAACACATTTGAGGTGTTACAACTTACAGCTTCTTCAAATTGGCCCATGATGGACAAACACAGGCGATCAGTGATCAGTGATCACTAATCACATAATCTGGTCGCGTTACGTCAAATCTAGCCGTCAAATGTAGGTAGGTCCGTCAACTGCCTAGGAATCAATTTCATCGATAGTACTACAAGAGAAGTACATTGAATTGACATAATCAGACCAAATGATGTAGATCCGTCAACTGCCTATGAATAGCAAAATTGCAATCATAGACAATTTTAAATTAATCCCTTTTTCACGGTCGTCATAGTTTGTATTAGTCCATCATAATTAACGTGGTGTAGCGGCATTTACAAAGAAAGCTAATTCAAAACACTACAACCAGCATTCCCAGCTAAATAATAGCCTATCTGCATTGAAATGGTACTCAGAAGTCAGGCCCTTCTCCCCGTATTACGCGGTAAGCGCTTTACGACTTTGAACTATGCGAATAACTCCGCGTTTGAACTTGAGTTTAACTGCTTGAGTTAACGCGTAATAAACCTCAGGTAAATTTGTGCACACCGTCTGCTATAATATTATAGTAAATATTATTATGTGCTGGTACATAATTTAATACATGAGGTATTCATCCGTGGGAATCACAGATACAATAGATTTTCAATTGTTATGCGACAGCCGGGTGTCGCTTGGGGATTTATGGTTTAAAAATCTTGGGCTATTCAAAATTTTATGTTGCTATCTAAGATTTAAATGATAAGTTTGATTGAAAATATTATACGAGTTATTTCAAAGTCTTCATTAAATTAAAGCTGTTAAGAAATCATATTTTCTCACCTCCGGGCGGAAAACGTCAACTTTCTTCCCGTTGCGCTTACCGATGTTGCCGTTTTCCGCCTCCGTTGATGAGAAAAATAGTAATACGCACCATGGGCAGTAAATAAGAAAGCCTCAGATCACAATTTGTTTGTAGACCTCTGCTTCGCCTCGGCCAACAATTACATGGTGATCTGAGACATTTCTTATTTTCCTGCCCGAGGTGCGTAATGTACTAATTAATCAACTGTCAAAATAAAGGATGCGTTAACACTTAAAATCCGAAATAGTTATATTAACAATGAATTCCCACAATTTCATAGCTTAACTCTTAGCATGGTTGGCGTGCCTAAGAATACGTCTGGTGTGTGCATTCTAGCATATAATTCATATTTACTAGGGAAAAACATGTGTACTTACCTCTTGCAAGTTTTTAAGGCACTGAAAGTATACAGAGAAAGCGAACCATCATCTCAAGTAGGAGAGGTATTTGCTGATTATAATATTCAAGTACTAGAAACTATAATGTTGTACATTACTCTTGGTTTAAGGTTGCTGTTTGAACTTTGAGATTGTAGATACTAGATTATAGTTGTAGAAGATAGGACTTCATCATCATCATCACATCAGCCTATATACGAATATAGGCTGACAATATGATGATGATGATGAAGCAGTGGACATCCAACATGGACCCGCAACTAAACGGACTACGGAGATCGTCGTCCCACCTAGTCGGAGGTCGACCTACACCCCGATTTCCCAGCCTTGGTCTCCATTCCAGAGTATGTTTACTCCAGCGATTGTCTGTTGTTCGAGCTACGTGAACAGCCCAGTTCCACTTCAGCGTACTGATTCTCTGCACTATGTCGGTGACTTTAGTTAAGTCAGTTAAGATAGTTATTTTTAATACAAATATAATCCTGACATTTCCTTATTTTTCTAGAACTTCTCTTTTCAACTACTATAATAATAATTAGGTATAGCACTCAAATAAAATATTATCATCACTTAGAAGAGAGAAGATTCATCCATACACGAGAATAAATTTTTACTTTGAGCAGCTATAACAGTTCCTAAATGTATTTTATAATATTTATGTAAGTAGTACACAATATTATGTACATCTTAATATATATATTTCTTGTGTGCGTGTATATGTGACTAAACTCCTCCTAAACGACTGGACCAATTTTGATGAAATTTTTTGTGTGTGTTCAAGGGGATCTGGGAATGGTTTAGATTCACAATTTTGTCCGCTGGACAATGTTTTTTAATTAATTTTTAATTTATTAGTAGTTGTTGATTTTGGAATGTTTTACATTGGATCCGACAGTCGGCTGCCATCGCAGTGTCAAATTTTAAATAATATTCGAATTCGGATTTTAATTTTAGTCTGTCCGACAGTTAGCGCTTCGACCAAATTTAAAAAAAATACTTTATATACTTAATATGGCAAAGAAACGTTTGCCGGGACAGCTAGTATACTATAATACTCAAAAAATGTACTTATGTAGCTTTTTTACACCAACATAAATTTTACTGTACAATTCCAACGTGTTTTCAAAATTTTCGGAAGTGACATGACCTGAATACAACTGTCTTCGTCAATGCTTATCCGTACTAATCTGACCCAAATCTGACCTATCATGTCACAGTAAACACGCATGGAAAACCCCGTGAGTCAACATACGAGAACCGATGACAAGTGATAGTTCAGCGGAGGAAGTTCAATGGTGTACGTGAGCTGGCCCTTTAGCCAAGACCTTTTTTTCTTTGTAGCTGCGTTATAGAATCGTCGATCAAAATGTATAGAATTGACATAAGCGTTCGAAAATAAGAAGTTGACGTTCGACTTGTCTAATGTCAATTCCATACATTTTGATCGGCGATTCTATAACGAAATGATAATGAAATGGTCTTGATTCTTGGCTAAAGGGCGTTACATGTAGCTACAATCAAATATTATGTGTCGAGAGGGGCGCGATTCGCGAACATTTATTTGATGCAAGAAAAACAGCCGTATAATAATACTTCTTAGGGAGATCTCAGACGTCACACTTTTTGTGTGATCGAGTCTGCGGCTTACGGTGCGTCCACATTCGTATCATTTGCGCAATCAGATCTCCGTCGCGTATCATCGAAACGTGTCAAAATGATGCGCGTATCATGATACGCCCCGATCCCTATTAACCGCGTATCTGACACGTGTCGAATCAAATACTCGCATGATCGGCAGAATGATCTAATAGGCGTCCACACATAGATATCAGAAACACAACAGCGTCCACACTATGACACGCATACTTGATACGGCGCGATGATCCATGACGTCTGTGTCATGACGACAATGCAGTTCCAGGACGTCTGTACTATAGCCCTGTACTGTCAAAATACCATCATCAATAATCATCAGCTCCGTGCACACTCCAAACCATTACCAAGCCTGCATCATAGGCCACTGTTTCCGTTAAGTTTGATGGCATATAGCGTTCCTTATAGTCCAAGAGCCCGTGAGGGCCAGACCTTCGTCTTTTTATAAAACCTGAAAGTTCTTCTGTGTATATCCCCAATACAGGTAAGAATGATCCCCACCCATGAAACCTGGGTAGTGGTGGCTTTGGCAGGTAATAGGTAGCAAAGGTGTAAAAAATTCCGCCTCAAATTTATCAATTTATAAAACTCAATTTCTTTATATTTTATTCATAATAATATTAAAACTCGCGTTGCTCATTGCCAGACACTTAGTATGGTTACAACCCCCTGCCGGACACCCCTAAACTATTATAATTTGTAATTATACTTACGTTATATTATAAAAGCTAAATTTTACATATGTTTTTTGGAGAACTATTTAATAATGTTTCCTTAGTAGCCGGACAGTTTCGAGGGTTCTATCGTCCTGCCAGACGTATTGAATGTGTACAATACTTGTGAGCGCGAGGAGCATATAACGGGTGCGAGAGAAATAGAGTGTTCGGTCTATTGCGATCCTTTACTGCACATCTACTGTTGTTTACTCCGAATTATTTAGTAATCTTTTTTCTAATTTTTTGAGAAATTTGATTGAATAAAATTATTACAGTCTGAGCAATAAATTTTTAAAACAATATTCTGTAAAATTTTGCAATAAAATATCAATCATATCAAAAATCTAGTAACTCAATTCATATTATTTCTAAATTTTATGAAGTTTATTATATTTAATTCAACTGAAATTTCAAAGTCTTCAAAATCTTATTGTTTATTATACGGAAGAACAATTTTTTTGTAAATAAAAAATTTAGAGGAAAATGAATTTATTTAAATCAAATATTTAATCTTCTTCATTGTCATCGTAGTTGATATCTTCATTTTCGTCGTCATTGCTACTCCAATCCCTAGATTCATCGTTATCAACATCGTCTTCTTCGCCTGCTTCTGCAATAGTAAAATAAAACCAAGTTAATTTAATTTTAATTAGTCACAAATTAATGTGAAATAATTTAACATAATTATTATATACCTGATACGGTTTTAAGCGATTCACTGACATAATTCGGTAGTTGATCCCCTTCAAACCATTTAAACTGGTAGTGGTCATCTTCCAAAATCCAACCATTATTATTGGTTCATATGTTGTTGGTTTTTTCAAATGAGCATTGTTCGAGATAGCGCATATATAATTTGCTCGCAAAAATTGCTGTAGTAGCTCACTTTTACAAGGTGGTAAACTACTAGCGTCGTAATTTCGCAATTTTTTTCGATTAAAAGCTTCGTTCACATCAGACACTGTATAAGAGTCTATAAAAATTTGTAGTCTAGCAGCATCAACATCATTTATATTATCAACATTGTATAAATAGCACATAAAATGTTGAATAACATTGAAAAGGTCTTTATGTTCATTATTATCTTCGATGATTTTGCTGTCACCAAACTTCATGAAGGCTTGCTGAAAGTCTACATATTTTTTCAGTTGAATTAAATATAATAAACTTCATAAAATTTAGAAATAATATCAATTGAGTTACTAGATTTTTGATATGATTGATATTTTATTGCAAAATTTTACAGAATATTGTTTTAAAAATTTATTGCTCAGACTGTAATAATTTTATTCAATTAAATTTCTCAAAAAATTAGAAAAAAGATTACTAGATAATTCGGAGCAAAACAACAGTAGATGTGCAGTAAAGAATCGCAATAGACCGAACACTCTATTTCACTCGCACCCGTTATATGCTCCTCGCGCTCACAAGTATTGTACACATTCAATACGTCTGGCAGGACGATAGAACCCTCGAAACTGTCCGGCTACTAAGGAAACATTATTAATTAGTTCTCCAAAAAACATATGTAAAATTTAGCTTTTATAATATAACGTAAGTATAATTACAAATTATAATAGTTTAGGGGTGTCCGGCAGGAGGTTGTAACCATACTAAGTGTCTGGCAATGAGCAACGCGAGTTTTAATATTATTATGAATAAAATATAAAGAAATTGAGTTTTATAAATTGATAAATTTGAGGCGGAATTTTTTACACCTTTGCTACCTATTACCTGCCAAAGCCACCACTACCCAGGTTTCATGGGTGGGGATCATTCTTACCTGTATTGGGGATATACACAGAAGAACTTTCAGGTTTTATAAAAAGACGAAGGTCTGGCCCTCACGGGCTCTTGGACTATAAGAAGAAAGTCAATGTAAGCATTGTAGCGAAGGTCGAATTTCGACCATTGCATTGGGCGATCTCTAGTTATTATAAAGAGGAAAGTTTGTGAGTTTGTGAGTGCGTATGTTTGATACTTTTAGTGTGCTATGCTAATGTTAGTTAATAATAATAATTAATTAGTTAATGGAATCAGGCGTTACTTTGCGGAAATCCATAGCTTAAAATTTAGTTTGTTATTATTTTTAGCAATATTCCGCGAAATAATCCCGCTATTTCGCGGAATGTTGCTAAAAATAATAACAAACTAAATTTTAATAATTAATTAACTAACTTGTCATGTTTAATAATAAAATAATGATCAATCTTTGATGCAATTTAAGACATTCTGCTTCACTAGCCACCCACTATACTACTCAGTCAAGCCTATCGCCTGTTCGCCCCATATTTTGTAATTATTTTCCAAAACAACCTGAGAACCCCTTCTTATCAAGTAGAACAAACCCTTCATCAACCCTCAACCCTTAAGGTTCCCACAACAACCACTCTGTCGGAACCTTTCTTAAGATTGCCCTTCGTTCAAAAATAAACTTTTAATAGAACGCACGTAAGTGTAATTTACCTTAATGCGTGTAGAACTTATGTTTAAGCAAATAAGATGTAAATTTCTTTAAACAATTAATAATAATGGCAACTCGTCACGAGTCGACTAATGCACCTGCTATAAGTATAAGGATGATTTTAAATCGAAAATATTTACTAAGAAATTAGAATACCTCCAAGACTTTTCCAACGTTGCTTATTTCTGTATTTATTAATTGACTTATTGGCCGCCCCTATTATGGTGCAGAAATAACACCGTGACAAAAGTTATCCCTTGTTTTTTCCGGGACTTGTACCAAATTCCATCAACTTCGGTTCAATGATACAAGCGTAAAAAGGTTACAAATAGAATACAAGACAGCGTGCAGAATGCAAATATATACACATTCGCATTACAATTTTATTATTGTTGTTATATCGAAATAATTAACTGGACCCCTAGACAAGCGGCAAGTGATTGTCGTAAACGCTAACAAAATGTATGCGATTTGACATAAGTCATCGCTTCGCTAGCGAATACTATAAAGTCGAATCCCATACATTTTGTGACGTCTCGTTAGCGTTAGCGTTTACGATAGTCGCGTACCGCTTGTCTAGGGGGCTTAACTAATAAATAATACGTGACTATATGAAATAAAAAATTAACATACTAACTATATTCTGAAAACGATTCCTCATTATCTATTTTTGTTAGAAGAAGCGTATCGCGTTGGTGGTGTGGTGGTCAGCATAGTTGCCTTCCAAGCAGTTGATCCGGGTTCGATTCCCGGCCAACGCACACTTTTTACTCTAACACAGTTGAAAATTATTTTAATCAACAAGGTCAACATCATATTCAACGTCCACTGTCTTGGACTGTCATGCAACTTTTCCAATAGGTATTCCATAAGAATTCCAGCGGATAACTATACAATAAGACGTAATAACTATACAAATATTATTTTTATTAAGTACGTGTAATTTACACCTATGCAAACATATTAATTTGTGCCTCCTTACAAGCGAATATCTTAGATTGCGGGTAATCTTCAATTTTAAGTTAGACCAGAGGTTCCCAAACTTTTTTTTCTCATAGACCACTTTTAACATTTTACTGGATCCGGTCAAATCGGATCACCTAATTTTATAGACCCCCGTTAACGACTCGTGGACCCCCATTTTTTTCCACGCAAGCGTAGACCCCTATCGGGCTTCCATGGACCCCATGGGGTCCACCTGGACCACTTTGGGAATCAATGAGTTAGACGGTATCTCCAAAACTCAAAAGGCAGCTTTATGATAATAATTATAAAAGTAATTCCCACAAATTACGTTGTTATTATAATATGTATATGACCCTGTTACCCGTAGATAACACGGTAAGTAGTAACTTAATATTATGATGATCATCTCAAAACTGTACAGTCAACATTCGTTAATATAATATCGTAGCAAATTGTATAAAGCTTTTTACTGGATGGGGGACTACTTTGGTACGAATTTCTATACTAATATTATAAACGCGAAAGTTTGTCTGTTACCTCTTCACTACCAACCGCTGAACCGATTTTGCTGAAATTTGGTATGGATATGGAGTCTGATACTTTAAGTCCTGGGAAAGGACATACTAGGATACTTGCTATCCTAAAAAAAAGACGGTTCCCACGCGATAAATGTATTTTGGCGCAGGCAGTTATGCGGGCATCAAGTCATCAACTAGTAAATGATATTTTATGGCACAACTCACATACACTTAACTTCATTGGAACGTGGTTGCAAAATAGCTGTCTCTGAAATAAGCTATACTTCCAATGCAAAATACACTTGGATAATATAATTGACAGGACTATAAAGCAGTTGTCTCTATATATCATGATAATATTACGTACTCTACGTCTCCGTGGTCTAGTGGTATAGAGCGCGGCTCTTGACTCGGAGGTCGTGGGTTCGATTCCCGCGTTGAAAACATGTTACTTATTTCCAAGTTTGGTTAGGGCAATGCAGGCGTCAAAGGGTAATGCCGGTCACCTGATTGTCTGACAAGTAAGATGATCCATGCGTCGGATGGGCATTTAAAAAGTCGGTCCTGCGCCTGATCTCTCGCCGGTCGTGTCGGTCTTCCGTCCCACTGGGTTATGAGAGTAAAGGAATAGAGAGTGCTCTTGTGTACTGCGCACAGACTTGGGCACTATAAAATGACTCCTGCGTAGCTAACCTGGCTTCAATGAAACCGACCACCGTCACCGAAACTGGTGTGGGAGCTATTATCTTATATATAAAATTTCCCTGTCACAATGTTAGTTACCGTACTCCTCCGAAACGGCTTGACCGATCTTTATGAAATTTTATATGCATATTCAGTAGGTCTGAGAATCGGCCAACATCTATTTTTCATACCAAAAAACCCAAAAATTATTTATATGGCAAAACAACGTTTGCCGGGACAGCTGGTTATTATATACGATAATATTTTACAATTTGGCAGGCTCCAAGCTGGTTAAACGCAACAACAGCCTTGTGGTCATGTACCTTAAAATTGTCATCAATGAAATGGTCACTCATTGTCATTCTCAACGCGTGAGTACTACGTGTTGTATAGTGATGGTCGTGGAATACGCCGAAAACCTAAATGAAAGTAGCTTCGCCTAATAGTTATTACTCATACTCGTAAATATTTCTAAGCGAAACTAGTGATGAACAAAATAGGACCAAGACAGTTTGGTTTTGACTTTTGGTATTTCTAGTACAGTCTTGGTCTTGGTCAAATCTGCTTGTTCTCAGTCTGGTCTTGGTTTTTCTAGTTTTTGGACAAGGTCTCGGTATTGCTCTACTAAGCTAGCTAGCGAACATTTGGAAATACGAAAGAGTAGAAATACTGACAGATATCATATTAATAAGTATGTCAATCTAACTTTGCCTTTAATTTCGCTTAAATTCTGAAATTTTGTTAAATAATTTTATTACATAGTAAAGCCTTTCTATAGATAGAAAGGCCTTACTATCTACCGTAGCGTGATCGAAAATTATTGTTGAAACTATTTTGTTGTATGATTGTACTATCAGAGAAGTTGATTCCTATGCAGATGGGACCTACGTAGTTTGGTCGCGTTACGTCAAACCCAGCCGACAGATCACTATTAACATTGAATTGACATATTCGACCAAATAACGTTGGTCTATCAACTGCATTGGAATCAATTTCCTCGCTGGTACATCATTTCTTTTAAATAGATACACAAAGGGTGAAAACTTGATTTCAATGTCCGTCTGTCTGTCTATCACCAGGATGCACACAAAAACGCGTAAGAGTAACATTTGAAATTTGTACATAATAATAAGTATATTGTATGTATTTCGTAACGACAAATTATACAATTTTTTTCCATGAATGTAACGCTACTATGTACTTCGAAGTCTAAATTTATTGAGTGACTTAAGTAGTGCGCATGTATCATCAATTAATTTAACGTTCCCACTCATTCCCAGCAACGTTTTCTGGAACTATGCGGGAATCCCATCTTTCGTTGTTTATCGTTTGAGATAGTGGGAAGTTTGAGTCATGTGTCTTAAACGATTACTTCAAGCGAGAATATGCTGATAAGAGTCTCTCCGAAAAATATGATGCAAAAAATGAATGAAGATTGATGAGATGAAGATGAACATTACGAATTTTTTAACAAATAAAAAGTAGTACCTACTATCATTCTAATACTATTATACTACTATGTAGTAATATTGTCTAAAATATAGCATAATGGCCGATTTACACGGGTGACTAAAGCCGCACGATTTTAGTCACCCGTTCGAAAATCGACCGTGTAAATGGCAAGTCGACTACGCCGCATGCGGCTAAAGTCGCAAGCCCCAAAGTCGTGCGGCCAATGGCCGCATGCGGCTGGTGACTAAAATCGACCGTGTAAACGCTCAGTCGCAAGCGATCGCTTGCTGCGAATACTACTGTGGCGAGCGCAGACGCGACATTTTCACGCAGAATTTGTCGCACGAGTACTTGGCCGAGTGCACTGTCTCGCTATTCTACTCGGTAGGTTTCGATAGTAAACATACCGAGTGCTTGGCCGAGTGTACTGTCTCGCCAATCTACTCGGTAGGTGTCGATGATAAACATACCGAGTGCTTGGCCGAGTGTACTGTCTCGCCACTCTACTCGGTAGGTGTCGATAATAAACACACCGGGTGCTTGACCGAGTGTACTGTCTCGCCACTCTACTCGGTAGGTGTCCATGATAAACATACCGAGTGCTTGGCCGAGTGCACTGACTTGCCAATATACTAGACATATTGTGTCAATAATTATAAACTAGTAGTAGGCGATTTCGACTTGGACAGGCGATTCGACTGGTGACTTGCCGGGTGACTAAAATCGCCCCGTTAGTCACCCGTGTAAATCGGCCATAAGTATTGTTTATTAATTAGTATACTAGATAATAATATAAACATAAGAAGAATTTTAATTATTTCCTAATAATTATTTTACAAAAACCAATATTTTAATACTTTGCATGTCTGGTTCACCTACAAAGACTTGAACCCTGTATATTTATTGAAACACCTATTGCTGCTGCCAAATAATCTGAATATTCTCAACCTCTAATAGCGCTGATAATATTTCTTACAAGACTTACACAGTTTCTTTATTACTGGTTTTACATTAAAATAATTATGCCCTACTTAAAACAGACGTCTCAATTAAAATAAACCTCATACAAAAAGTTTACAGATGAAGACCACACCGCGTCAGAACCGCCGACCGCGTCAGAACCGTGTCAGTTTTTACGCATATCATTATACCCTGGGGCACTCCTCGCCCCCTAATTTAGTATAATTCACACTTAAACGTTTTAAGCTATAATTGGAAACCGTGAAATTCGCGTCAAAATATAATTGAGACCACACGCTTTAGGTCTTTGGTGGTCGTCTACCGGAGAGAGAGTTTGAAAGACTTATAGATTGTAATTTTAAATCGTGCTTAATATTATCATTATTGGATGCACACACATTAATGAGGTATCGTACATTTTTCCAAAACTAAAATAGCTATATCCTTCCTCATGATCAACTCTATATTTGTGCCAAATTACATGAAAATCGGCTCTGTACTTCATAATAGAACGTTTAAACAAAGAAACAAACTATCTTCGACGATAGATGGAAATACGCCTGGGAACCTGCAGGAAAGATCTTTAGGCCTAACTTTTCATTATTGGCGTTGTATATTTCGGTTGTTGTTGATTGTTATGCCACGATACTATTTCAAGGATAAAAAATAGACGTTAGTCGATTCCCAAACTTAGAGAATAAGCACACAAAATGTCAACATAATCGGTGCCAGCCGTTTCGGAGGAGTAGATATGGTATTTAAAACAATTTATTAGCTCCTTTCCTCGAAAGAAATTAAGGAAAACGTTTTCTTGAGAATTGCACGCCCGGGAAAGGACGATGTTACACTATTCAATTAAAGCATTAGTATTCATAACGCAATTTCGTTTTCGGCGATCTATGACTAGCGAAAAACAATGTATTGTACTGAGAAATCTTGATTTTATGATTAAGCGAGTCCAAGAAAACTATATGAGCTCATTACACTATAACAAAGAGATCACGTACTTAAGTAAACAATAAACACCTCTTTAATGTCTGGTAAAAGAGCAATAAAACGTATGAAATATTTACTTCACTAAATGACGCCTGCAACTCTGGTGCGCCAAAATACGTTTATCACGCGGGAACCGTACATTTTTCAGGGATAAAGAGTATCATATGTCCTTTCCCGGAACTCAAAGTATCCCCATGACAAATTTCAGCTAAATCAGTTCAGCGGTTTGAGCGTGAAGATGTAACAGACACAGACAGACGACTTGTTCACATTTAAAGTATTAGTATATGGATTGTTTCTTTTTAGTGCAAAGTATTTAATATTTTTTTCGATGTTTAATTTGCCGCTAGGCGTCAAACCCGACTCACACGAAACGCTGTCTCCTGCAGATGGACAAAGAGAATATAATCACTACGTTTTACAGGTGGATAGTTACAGTTACAGTTACAATTACAGTTACAGTTACGTTTTACAGTTTTCAAACACTGTCAATAAGAATTTTCCGATGCTACCACAGAATACAATATATTTATTAGTACAAATCCTACCAAAATGTAAATACCTGTTCACGAATAAGCTTTTTGCTGCGGTTCTATCATCTATGTTTCTTTTAATGTATCTGTCATCCATGTTTTTTACTTAAGAGGCAAATGAGCAAAAGCATCACCTGATGGAAAGCAACTATACCGTCGCCCATGGACGCTCGCAATATTAGAAGAGTTGCAGGTGCGTTGCCGCCCTTTGCGTTTGCGTTTGGAACAGTATCAGCTGAGTTTGGAAATATCTGCCACTCTGTCGAAATAGCAGCCATCGATTTCACGAAATACCAGCGACCGGCCAGGGCTAGAATATTAAACTATTAAATTCCTGCTCTATTGTTAACAAATAGCTAGCGTCGCGCGGCGTCGGGGCGCGTGCTGCCATACAAATAGAAGCCATAAGCTTCACACACATTATGACGAGCCGCATTTTTTTAAGAAGTTTAATGGCCTATCGCCTATAAAAGTAAGTAGGTATAAATAAAGGTTATAAAGGTTGCATGAAAAATGAGGCTCGCTCCGCTGCGCCATATCACAATGTGCGCGTAGTTTTATTATTACCTTTTCCTTAAAACTTTTGACTATTTCCAAGTACAAACAAGTTGTAGTAGACTAACAAAATAGTCGAGACATAGAGGCATTGTTGTACGAAAACTGTCTATTCGAAATTCATATTTATAACAAAGGCATAGAGCTCAAAAGAACTTACAGTCACAAACATATGGTGATCACGTTTCATTGATGAATAAGGAAACGAAAACAGCATGAAAATAATATATTGGACAACTTCCTACGTGGCTTCTGGGAAAAGTCTAACAAAAGAGGTTTTTTAACCGTGGCTCAATTGATTTTTGCTTAGCTCGGATTTCATTATGAAGTTTAAAAAAACAACGATCCAATTTTAAAATAGCAGACGCTAGAATTTTGAAATAACATTCGAAATTCGAATTAATTTTGTTACTGGCCAGTTTGGTTTTTTCGAGTTCGTTTTCGCGTCTGCTTCGTTTCTTTCATCTCAAACTCAGAAAAAAATAATGTTATTGACGTGACAACGTCTTAAATTAGGTTGCGGCTGGGAGTCACTTATGAAAAAGTGTAACGCTCGGTAACGTTACGATGAGTCACCGAACGAGAGAGAGGCCCGCCGAATGCCTTGCGTCTCTCTCCCACACGTTGTCACGTAAAATCTTCGCCCGTAAAACCGACTTTACAGGCAACCATTTTTTTGTAGGTTATTTACATAAAAGTTATTAAGATTGTTTGCACTAAATAGTGTTTTTTCATGTTTTCCGTGTGTCTGCTAGAATAATATTTGTTAGAGCAAAAACTTCTGAGTAAACAGTAACTCCATACTAATAATAGAAATGTGCATGTCTACCTGTTAAGCTTGATCTGCTGCACCAATTTGTATGAAAAATTAAGACACTTTACAAAGAATACTACCGATATTTTAGTTATAAATCGGTAGATTAACTATAATAATATAATTATTGAGCATCTGAATGTTTTCATACCCACTTGTGAAGAAAGAATCTTCTTTTATACTCCAAGTTCTTCAACAATAAATAAGATCAAAACCAATACATCAGAATATATCAATTTACACATCTGATTTCATAGATCGTACTGGGTTTTTACATTGGGGAAAACCTGGGATGTGTATTGTTAAACATTAATCTTAGTGAAGTGTTTGCACATGTGCCAGATACGATTCCGCGAATGAGTTTAGGATAGTTTTTATAGGCATAAATTAATAGAGATGACGTATCTAACTCACACGGTCCGGTTGAAGTTATTGTCCACACTTTCAGCTTTTTAATAAAATTAGATGTTCTGTAGATTCCTAAACTCTACATCACATCACGTGATGTAGAATTTAGGAATTTCATGGAAACAGTACATTTTTCCGAAAAAAATAGCCTATGTCCATTCACGTGGTATATCCTTCATGTGTGCCAAATAACAAAAAAATTGCTCCAGTAGTTCTTAAGATAATAAGCAATTTCAAATAATTTCCCCCGTTTTTTCCACATTTTCCTCTATTTCTTCGCTCCTATTTTTCTTATCGTAATAAGATATAGCCTATAAATGGGCTATCTAACACTGAAATAATTTTTCAAATCGGACCAGTAGCTAGTTTCTGAGATTAGCGCGTTCAAACAAACAAACTCACCCGCTTTATAATATTCCTGTTACTCTTAACTTAACTATAGATGTGATGAAGAAAAATTGTACGAATATAAAATATGTAAAACGTTTATTTGTTATATCTCTTAAGCGCTTGCCACAATTTTTGTCGTCAATTTTTATCACAAAGGTACGTCCATGCGAATAACTCGACAAATTGCAGCAAAGCAGGCAAAGGTAGTTGAACCTTGGTCAAAACAAAACAAAACATGATGTTTATTGTCCTTGTCACCAACATACTGCCACAGGCCACTGCCACTTAATCATACGAAGTTTTATGACGTATGTCTCGTAGTTTAGACATTAGACCACAGTATAAAACTATTTTATCATAGAATATTAAATAGTTACTTCGTAAACAGCTATACTACTTTGTAATAGATCACGAATTTCAGACTTCAGAGTGTATAATAGGATCAGCGAGACAGACATTCCCCGACTTTACTTTGTCACTTTTTCTACACATGCAAACTAGTGAGGTGCTTTGAGATATCGATGACTTCCATCGATGTCTTTGTTCTTTAGAATAGGCAGATATGTTAAAAGATTATCATAAATTGTTAGATAATCTTTATAAATTAATTTAAAATTTTGTGAGCTTCGCTTATACTCGAGAAAGGCTGAACCGGTTTGACAAAATATGATAGTCTTGAAATATTCGTGGAAATTTACCGGGTAATCTAGTAGAAAATACATACGATAAATAATCACATTTCTACCTACTTATGGAATTAAAAATGTGCATAATACTTACTACATTGTAAATCTGACTCACCACACAACACATTCATAACAGCCATCCAAAAATTCGTTTAAAATGGTAATACAGTAGGACTTGACGTTACGTTCAACTTGAGTGACACAATTTAGCCGCATAATTCAATCCCACTAAACTCGATAGAAATGACGTCTTCCAATAATCAGGTTACCTTTAAAACTTCGCCTTTAGTGCTGCGATTTTTAAAGTTTTAGACTGAAAAAGTTAAAAATAATAACTAATAAATAATAAATGCGATTTTTAACGTTTTAGACTGAAAAAGGGATAAAGTAAAATGTATGCTTTTAACACTTTAAAACCTAAAAATTGCGGCTCTATTTGTGAGTTTTATGATTGGGCCATAATATTATTTACACAATATTTAAAAAATATGTACTTTTAATATTTAATAGATCAACGACTCAGAATCATTTAAACGTGACGCGGTGATGTGATTAGAATTTAGATGCATATATAAAAGATCTATTAAAATGAAGTTTTTACTACACAATAAGATACATATTATTATTATTATTATTATATTGACTTGCTTACTGCGGTATCGGGCTAAACTTTTCCCGGTTAAATGGATATTTTATAAAAGTGCAACGTCTCGTGGCGTCGTGTCGCGATGTAAATTATATTTGACCCTTATGGAAAAGATTTGCTTAAAGTAAATAGCGCCTGTATCAAACTTTAGGTTATCGATAGCTGTCACAGGTCACATCACTACAATGCGTCACCAAGTCTCGCACGTTCGGCCTACAGCTAATATTGAGTTTGCGACGTGCCGCCGCCGCGCCGTCTAAATAAACACGCGTACTTCTCATTCCTTCGATGTATAACAATAGCACAATATAGACGTATACAGTAGACTATCAGCAGCCACCATTATAGAGGCGTCCAGGGGCGATCACAGGCTGAAATTTTTGAGGGTGTCACGGGATTTGGGACACCGATAGGTAAACACACGGTACAGCTTGCCAAAAAAGAGCTGTGACAGCTGGAACTAAAAGTTTTTATTTATGGAACATCACACTACTTGTCACTGTCTTGTCTTGTCCTACTACGGCGCAGGACGGAGACACGAGGGTCTATTACATGTCTTCCGTGGCTTCCGTCCGCACCAGGCTGTACCTATGTCAAAATAAAATACCCGCATTGTAATTAACTTTTTTAGGCTCATGTCTCCTGAATCCTGATTTACCCCCCTCAAACCGTGTTTGCTAAAGCACGCACACTAGCATTAATTCAGATTATTAAAAGCAGTAATAAAAATCAGTATTCCGTAACTGCACGAGCATATAAATAAAGCCTCTGTGTAAGCAACATCGATTTCAAGGACACAGAGCTGAGTTACTTTACTGTATGATATTTATACTGTGACAATAGTGTTGTCTCTTATTTGATAATTTCGTAAACAAATACTTCTGTTACCATTACGCTTTTGTGACTTTTCACTTAATTGCAATTTTAATCCATCGATCGGGGATTCTAGGAAATGCTATTGTATTCTATTGTTGTCGCGATCACCGGTGCTCGTACGGGGCTTGATGAACCTATTCGAAATAGCAATTACGACTGACGAGATTTCTAAGTTCTACGTCTGCATTCATCTATAGATCGAACTATCCTGCGTTATAATACAATAATACAAATTAGGTATATCAACAGGTTTCATCGTCCCTATTAAGGATCGATAAAGCCATCAAAATATAAATATTTTAATTCAAATTGATAATACAATAACCATTCCATGAAGGTGTAACCTAACACTTTCCAACCCTCAGACTCAAAAAACTAAGATAACATCTCTGCGGGAGAGACATTTATCAGTAAAAGAAAGAGAAAGAAATGGTGAAGAATGAGAGGCAGAGACGGTTGTGTAAATATTTTGGTTTTTGTTTTAAACGGGGACACTGCATCTAATTTATTACCTGGACCACCACTAGTTTGTTTAAAAAAGGCCTCAGGGAAGATTAGTCTCTAAAAAGCTATATCCACATTATGCAATATTTTCATCTTTAATCTTCTTTTTATTCAACTTTCGTTTGGCATATTCAATAATTGAATGCGTCAAAATCCACCCGCGTTGAAAGAAAAGTGTCATAGCGAGCGCTACGATTTCAACGCGCGTCACGGGCATGCCTCATGTTCGCTGTTGACTGCGCTATAACGCATGCCCTTGATGAACAAAAAAAGGCCCAGTGTGGACAAAGCTTAGAAAATTCTACAGTTGACGTCTAAATTCTGCCATGGACATATTCAGCCTGAAACCAAATAATCTGTGCTAAAACATCGACATAATAATTATTTACCTTCATTAGTCCGTAGTCATTCCGAGTCGAATCGCAATCAAAAATATCGACAACGTAAATAAATGGAATAATCGGCCAAGTGCGAGTTCTCGAAAATTTCAGAAGTCTAGCTATAGCGGTTCTTGAGATACAGCCTGGAGACAGACAAAGAGACTGGCAGACGGACAGACAACGAAGTCTTAGTAATAGGGTCCCGTATTTAACCTTTGGATACGGCACCCAAAAAAGTATCGAATTTGACAGATGGCATCGCACGCGCACTATCACAAATTGATGCATTATGTCAGATCCCACTTTATGTTCAAACATCGACAACTTCGAATGTAACTTGAGTAAAGGTCCTGAAGCTTTCCGACATCTACTCGTAAGTTTGCGTAATTGTGTACAAGTAATAATGCCCGTACTGTAAAGGCTCTACAGACACAAGAGTCAAGACAGTGCATGGTAAAATAATTGTTCTCTTTCCTTCCTTGTAAAAGTATGCTATTACTTACAGACTATACAAAGCAAAGGACGTAGGACTGTTCCAAATCATTTCATGAAAATTTTCATACGACCCACTCTTTTAAATGATCCTTTCAAAAAGTATATGATGTATTTTCTTTTGTGGAAGGCATGTGAGGACTATGTAATGTGAGGTATGTAAGTTCCGTACAGAACTTTATTATGATCTCTTAGGGCGGTCACACATTAACTGATCGATCGCGTCGATCTATCGCAAATTAACTGGATAAAACCCCCATTAAAAAAGGGTTTATGTGGGTTTATAATGTATTTTGCTTTCGAGGAAACAAGTTCAATTGGACGAATCGAAACGATCGTTCGCAAATAAATGGCTGCTTACCTGTTTTGTTTTGCGAATACTTTAAAGACAATCGTTGTTATCATGTTTATTTATGACTATAAACACTCAGTAGCGATGACGAATATACCACCAATTTGGCGTCCTTATTCTGTCCCGATGACTCTGTTACCTAACAATGGCATTATCGTATTTACGACCAATCCATCATCCAGGGGATACTGCGCGTTATATAATTGTACTCAATATTTAATATATCTGTATGCGGAAGTAGCACCTAATTTTTCTGCCACGGGATTGTCAGCTCTACGACAGGAAACTAAGGTCGTAAATTGAGTAGGAATTAGCAGCAGGGGTGCGATTCTGTCCCGAATGCGGCGTAACACTTTCGCCATCCGTTCGAAATGGGAGCGAACGTTTGTTATTCGCCTAATACGATTTTCGCCGTTAGCGAGCCACGCGAGATTTAGGCGGACGATATATCTCGGGATATATCTAGAGGATTATCGTGTGTTGCGATTCGGTGTTGCAATAGATTTGTTAATAGTTTGCAATATTCACACAACATGATAAGTGTTAGGCTTAGAATTCAAAAGCCCCTATAAGCTGTTTTGAGACTAGAGTATTTGAGTTGTCTTTGTTAAATTTGAAAACTTCCTATAAATATTGATTAAGAAAAATTGCACATTTTGCAATAGTGTATTCTTCTTCTATTTCAAAGTAGGCGGGGGCTCCCTGATTGGTAGAGCCTCCGCCACTTCTCCCGCTCCACCTTCAGTGGTCTATAAGACATTACCCTAGCATTCTCTATAGTAGCTTTACGTTAAGAATATCAGTTCATTTGATTGTTTTCAGCACCCTTCAAATTAAAACAACCTAGAAACAATTATTTTTCCCTTGAACGTCCACAACCTCAGCGTTACATAAGCGATGGAATATCACGAAGACTATTTATTACTGTTTACTCAAGGTGTCTCGAGGAACAAATGATCGTCCGGTTCTTCCGGCTGGCCTTTGCAATTTCGATCATATATTAATTTGGCCTTGAGATTTATCTCGGGACGCGCGCGCGGTGTAAGCCGGGGTATTGCACATTTATAAGGTCAAATTATATGGGTCAGGCGAATTGTCACGTGGGACTTTGCTGTTCCGATCTGTTGCTTTGTTGCTCTGTTGCTCAGGATGGCAGTACATGCCAAACTGCTCAGCACTCCTAGACAAGTGGCAAAACGCTAACACTAACGCTACAAAATATATGCGATTTGACATAAGTCATCGCTTCGCTAGCGAATACTAATGTCAAATCCATACATTTTGTAGCGTTAGCGTTTTGCCACTTGTCTAGGGGGGCAGGACGGATGGTAGGGCTGTTGTCCTGCTGCTCAGCTGCGCAGTATGGCAAGTTGTCAATTCAGAGGGAGGCAATTTTTTTAATTTTGAAGACTCGTCTATGGACTTTTCGTCGTTTTTTTTCTGTTACTAAAGTTTTGTGCAAAGGATATACATAAATAGCTTATGATTGTTTGTGATGCTTTAAGAATTTACATCGTAAAATAACGAAAGTTTATTTCAGGTTTCACTTATCAGATCAGTGTTTATCACGGAATCTTGCATAAATTCTTTTGAAGCTAAATCCCTTCACCTTTACACTGCTGCTTATTCCTGGATTTCCTGTAAACTTAAAAGTTTTCACTTTTTGTCGAGAACGATTTTCAATCAAATATTTTTTTATTAAATAAGGGGGCATACGAGCAAACGGGTCACCTGATGGTAAGCAACTACCGTCGCCCATGGACACTCGCTACATCAGAGGAGCTGCAGGTACGTTGCCGGCCTTTTAAGAGGGAATACGCTCTTTTCTTGAAGGTTTGCAGGTCGTATAGGTCCGGAAAAACTGCTGGTGACAGTGTGATGATGAATTTGGTATTCCATATTACTTGAAGGTATGAACTACATATTCTAGTGGCGGAGGCTATATAGGCAGCATCCTTTAAAAAGACGATAAAGAAAGAAAAACTGAGGATTTTAATATACTTTTTTTAAACGTCATCACTGGTGGTAGTTGTTCGGTAATCAAACTCTCTAAAGTTATTAATTCTTGTCTAAAGCGAGCCAAAAAAGTCTTATTCGACCAAACCACAGATCGAGAATTTTTTTTTTCGGATAGAGGCTTAAAACAGTAGGCAGGAACTCTTTTGTTAGGGGGGTATCTTTAACAGAGTATTTTTTGCTCCAGCTCTGTGCTAGTCAGTCCCTTTGGTCTTGAGATTTGTCCTGTCTTGAAAATCATAGATATTATTTGTGTCTCGGATGTCGTTGAACTATATGGTGCTGTCTTGAAAATCACAGATATTGTTTGTGTCTAGGATGTCATTGAACTATATGGCGACACAAGTAATAACATTCGAACCCGCGACCCGGCGAGTGCAATGGCGTACACGGAGCCGCCACTAGAGACGATTGGATAAATCAATACGATGACTGACGTCTGACAGACGCCAGTGTGGTCTAGAAACTGTGCACAATGGAGAACAGGGTGCTCAAGTGTGTCGTATGTAGTCAAGTTACATTCAATGGTTAGAATCTGTGTCCAATGCAGAATAGGATACTTCAATGGGGACAGATTCTAGACTATCGAATGTAACTTGACTAAGCACTCTGTTTTCCAGTCCGCACAGATAGAATAAGATACTATAGAATCTGTGCCCAATTTCTGGTTCAAGTTACATTGGGCACAGAGACTAGACCATTTAATGTAACTTGACAGTTGGGTGTTGACTAAGCAGTAAGTGAGAGTAAGCACCCTGTTTTCCATTGGGTTCAAATTCTAGAGGGTGCTTAGCTAAGTTACATTAAACACAGATTCTATCTAGTTCTAGACCACCGAATGTAACGTCTTGTAAACATGATGTATGTCTCTTCTTTGTATCTTTTAAAATATCTTCTTTTAATACAAAAAAAAATCGGAGATGATCAAGGTTTTGTATAATGACTGCAAGACTTAAGTGAACAGTTGAGTTAAAGCTTTACTTTATACAATTTATACTAAATAAACCAGGAGCCACTAGCCTATGAGCTTTTATGCAAATATTGATCCAATGCATACCTCTGATTTATTTTTCGTTCTATGCAATATGCATGCAGGGGGTCCCATTATAGGTGTAAAGCAATAACAATTAGAATTTAGACCCCTTTATTTGTGGAGTGAGGGGTGCAATAATATTTGCTTTTAGTTAAGCTGATTTGTAGAGTTAAGTAGCTCTATACGGTGCTTCAGTATTGATCTTTTAGTTACTAGATTTGGCTGTTTTAAAGCTCTAGTAAGTATTATAATCTAGAAGAATGCTTCCAATTATAAAACGAAAGTACATAGCTACTTACTTGAGGGTTTTTTTAATTAAACATTAACTGCCGCACTCAGAGTGGAACATTACTTAATGTAATTAGGTAATTTAAAATTTTGATATAAGCCTCATACATTATCAGTCAAACTCTTCATTAAAATGAAGGTTAATCATAATTAAATGTCTCTAAGTACTGTGGCTTTCGCTTTGGTGATTTCGTCTTCTTGTAGTTAAAATAGTCAGTGATAGGTCGTCTTCCAATTTTAAAATGAAAGTAGCTAAAAACTTCAGTTTTTTTTACATACCAAGACGTTGACTTTTGTCTTTTGTTCCACTCTTTTTATGAATACTTTTTCAAGATTTACAACAATAAAACACTTGTTTAAATAATACTTACCTACCATTGTCCATTACACACACAAATTGTCAAACGTAAGAGTCATACTTTTACTTACTGTAAATGTTTACCAGTATTGAGTTCTGACAGTTAATTATTAACTAAAACAAACTATAATCTAACATGAAGGTCAATAATTCGGCTCGAAGGACCATTTAGTTACGCAAAATTAAACAATTACTCTAATCTAAACTATTCACGGTTGGGATAGGATATTAGCATAATAGTCATTTGTAAACATAGGTAAAAAGACCCTACGAAGGGCAAACAGTATGGCCCTACGCCAAAGGGAGTAGGGCTCCAACAATAAAGGCAGCACCTGGCGCTCGCGTGCCCTTTCGTCCCTCGCCAGCGATGTGCAATTGCTACTTTCTATTATTTTGTTTGTTCGTTAAGATCGAATAAAGTAACATAATGTTTAAAATAATTAAAAAGTCATGCCAACTAGTACATTTTATGATTACTCAATGTGAATCTAAGGAAGAGATTGATAAACAATGTAATAATATGAACTTATGAAGTTTACAATACAATATACATACTATGAAATTTTAAAAAATACTAGCTAAACATTAATTTAGACTTCACAGGCACATTTTTAGACAAAAAATGGGAAGGTAGAGTCCCTCTGAAAATATGTTGTCTCTAGAATTGAACATCTATGTCACACGTTATCCCTAAAATATGTACGCATTATGTTTTCTAAATTACTGGATAATCGATCCTCGATTGGATACTGGATATAGATGTATAATAAATACAGACAAGAAGAATGTCGTGGTATTCAGAAAACATTTAAAAACCGTAAAATAGGTGGCATTTTAACGTATGAAAACAAATTAGCTTCTTACTTGCCGTTTCGTGAATAAACATCTCATTCAATTGCAACCGCAAATTAACATTTAACATACGTACCTTAACAAATAAACGATTGTCTGAGCTGAAAAAATAACATCTGTATTTCAAATGCGTTTCACAAAACAGGCGCCAAAACCGCCATTTTAATTTAAATTCTCTTGTCTTGAAAATGGAACGAAACAAGTTATTGACGGGAGTAATTATTTTTTTTAATAAATTTACACGCTTTCGAAATTCGAACGCTTGACTGACGTTCTTCAGGAGGGGCGACGGAAATAAGAAATGAGGTAAGAAATTGGTTTTAGAAGACTCTTGTAAGAATCTATTTAGGAAAGGTCAATTGATTAATCTACAATAAATAAGACAATATTATGTATTTATGAATGCTTTTCTGACTAAAATACTAAATTTTGTGAAATTTGACAGCTGTTTGATACATACACTAAAGACCAATGATATTATATAAAAAAACTCAAAGCAGATATGTTACTACCGCGCGCGTTGTGAAGCCATTAAATACGGGCCAATTGACCCGTCTTTTGTTTAGTCTGTCTCTTTTATGTAAATGTCATTTCGTATCTTTTGTTTCACTTATCCGTCAAATTTGACAATTGAATTTGAAAATTGTTCGGAAGCAATTTAATCCGGAAAATAGTATGAACGTAACAGATCTGTATTTAGTTGAATATCATTGCTAAAGACCCAATTGATACTAGTTAGAGAGTGACAGAAAATTGAAATGTAGAGTTTTCGAACCCGCGAAATCACCTGACTTTTTTCTTAGGTCCGGATCTCTTACGCAAAAAAAATACGTGTGGCACTGAAGGACTGCCACGGTATAAGTAGCTATTTTTTATCAACTTATGCACAATGCAAATATAATTCGCACACGTCTGGTCACACGCACACATAAACCATAGTTAGACGATGCACGGCTTTCAAAAGACCAATGATTAATCTGGCCGCACCACTGTGCCGGTCGGAGTTAGGTATATTCGTTACAGAATGTCTTGATTCGGTTGAACACCCTCCGTGTTAGATTTATTTTGTTACGGAATTTCTTGTTTTGGTCGCTCAAAGCCAGCGATAAATGCAATAGCTTAAAAAATCATAAGCCTCCATTACAACCAGTAGCATAGAATACCAGTAGCCTTTCAACGTGAGTGTGGTCGGTGTCTTCCAGTAACTTGAGTCGGGCGTAATTAGGCGGCGCACAGACGTCGGAATGTTATTGTTGTGTAGGCACGGTATATCGAGTGTCGTGCAGCACAAAACAACCCCAAACTGACTTCACGTCTTTGTTTTTGTATAACATTGATGTTGGATTGAAGATTAAAGATTTACGAGTTGTAAGACCGCTCAGAGGCATTTGATGACTGCTTTACTTCTTAAGAGTTTGACAGGAAATCCATGGAGTTTATGTCAAAATGTTTGTAAATTAAAGTTAAGAAACTATTAAATATCGTTGTTGTTATAAAGTAGTTGAAGTAAACGCATCGAAGCCGTTTACTTCAACTGTCTAGGAATCAATTTCCTCGATGGTACATATTTTTAATTATCATAGACTTAATTTTGTTAACGGTTACAAAGAGATCAAAAGCCAGGAATATAGAAAAAAGTTGAATTAAATAAATGGTAGACGATTAATTGTAAGAACGACTGATTTACCAATATTTTAAGGAAAGTAAAAGGGGTAAATAAAATATTGAAATAAACTAATTGACTTTTTCATTAGTTGTTAATCGTAACCAGAACATTTATTTAACATCGACGGCATAACAAAGACGTGTCTGTGTAAGATTATATCGCTGCGAAGGAATTACAACTGAAAAAACTTTTCAACTTTTTATCTCAGACTTAAATGCATTTGTTTAAAAAACTTTTCGTGATAAATTAAATTCATTAAATGCGGTTTTTTCGTCATTTCTCAATTTAGTCTTCGTAGAAGGAGATGAAGAGATTAACATTAAAACGTTTTTGTTACTTTCTGTCTCGTTTTTAATTAGGTGTTATTTTGTGACGTCAGCAACTTTATTTAAATGATCATTAGAAAGATTCATTATGGGTCCGGTAAAGGTAACTTACATTGTTACAAAAATGTTATGGCGCGTGACGGAAATTATAGTAATAATAGTACTAGCTGTCCCGGCAAACGTTTCTTTGCCATATTAAGTATATAAAGTATTTTTTTTTAATTTGGTCGAAGCGCTAACTGTCGGACAGACTAAAATTAAAATCCGAATTCGAATATTATTTAAAATTTGACACTGCGATGGCAGCCGACTGTCGGATCCAATGTAAAACATTTCAAAATCAACAACTACTAATAAATTAAAAATTAATTAAAAAAACTTTGTCCAGCGGACAAAATTGTGAATCTAAACCATTCCCAGATCCCCTTGAACACACACAAAAAATTTCATCAAAATTGGTCCAGTTGTTTAGGAGGAGTTCAGTCACATAGACACGCACACAAGAAATATATATATTAAGATTAATAATTAATTATTTTTATTCATCCATAGCGTCATTACAGCGACATATTAACGCCAAATTGTGAATAATTTTATAGCTCTGGTGTCATTTGAGAGACAAGATTGTCATCCATATCCTTCGCACCAAAACATCCTTTAGTGTCAAAACACATTAGGCCGATAAAACGCGGCCGAAGTTCGGCATGATTACACTAGCAATGCGCTACACATACAATATAACGCGACGTAATTTCGGCATGGTGTGTCATCGGTAATTTAAAATACATTGCAGGCGTAATCTTGCCGAAATTCGGCCGCGTATCTTTGGCATGGTGTACTTAGACACGTCATTAGACCTAACGTCTACATGCTACTCCCAACGTGAAGAAACGGCATAATGTGACATTCACAGTAAATTTACTAATTTACAACTTACCGCTTGTCCTTTCTCCACAAAGTTGGAACTCTACACCGACTACTTATTAAGTTACGAATAATCTTTCTTAAGGCCGTCCCCCGAGCAAACGACCTTGGCCATACATTTGCCGCGTTGCCGAGATCGCGCCAAAATCCTATTATTTTCACTTATCTTAGTTCAAAATTGTCCTAAAAAAAAATTAAAACGGCGAATATGTAGTTTATGATATTGTCGATCTATTGGCGTGAGTTTCAAATAAAAGTAATTTGTAAATCCTAAGGAGATGCTGAATGTATGCTTGAATTTTAACAAATTGGTATTACTTTGGAAGCTGATATCATGAGTATAAGAAACAAAAATATAAAATTTAAAACAACAAAAGGAATGTTGATATACTGAAGATTATTGCTGTATTTTTATTATAACTTTGTAGCTTTCAGATTATGAGTTTATAAGGTTTTAAATACGGTCAATTACGGAATCTCCGGACGGAACGCCCTACAATCGCGATATCTTAACAATCCACCTTGCGAGTTGCGGTACATATTTTATTACTTTTACATAATATCTTGATTCTCGTACTGATGTGAAAACGCCGGTAAATCATCTTAAACATCGGGTTTTGAGATTCGCAGATAAGTGTTGGATAGTTCAGGGTTGTAATATCAATAAGGTATTGGAAGCTTATGTTTTGACTACTAGACGTTGTCTGAAAGTTGTACGTTTACTACACTCAAAAAATTACGCAGAAACCATACATTAACAGCAAAAAATATAGCATCCTGCCCGTTTTAAAATCAGTCCTGTAGTTCTGGTACAACAAGCATTTAACATTCATAGAAATAAATTATTCCTCTTTGAAACTCATAAGACGACAGGGCTTTGTTCACACCAAACCGACTGTAAGCCGCCGAATGTGAGCGAATGTTACGCAGTTTATTGTATTTCCATACATATTCACTATTTCGTTCAGACCTAACCGACAATACGCCATTACGCTAGGCGCAGGCGCGGACATTCGATACCGTATATTTTCACGTTCACACTGGGGCTCACAGTGAGCCTGCGATGCGAATCGACAATCAAAAGGAAAATAATAAATATCTAAATATGGAACATTACCAGCCCTCACTTAACATTCAGAGTAAAGATTAATACGAGTACAGATAAAGTCCATTGAGGCGTATGAAGATATCACGACTCTCAACATGTGCTCTAGGGCTGGACGTTTGTATCGAGAAACAGGATTCTATACTGTACTCGGCGAAACGAAGCGGTATCGGTCATTGGCCTTTTTAGTCTAGGCGCTAAATGGAAACTGCTCACACTGTATTTAGTATATTTAAGAATAAAATTGACGTCTTATAAAGACACAGACTATTACAGATTCATCGGAAAACCTCTTAGGTAACTCAGATTATAATATAACGGAAAAGGTATCAGATGGAAGGGACACAAAGAATTATTAATAAATAATAAGCATTGACTGTTCTAAGTTCTTACTAGAATAAAGGTCTTGAATAGAGCTAATTAAATAATAAAGGCTGCATGTAGGAGCAAGAGGTCATTTGCGTTGCGTCGTCGTCACAACACAATTATTTTGATTGTATTATGTATGGCATGTAAATTAGTGTAAACGTTGCGTCGACGCGACGATGCAATGTTCTATGCTTGATGGTTTGTTTTCACAGCAGCACTGACGGCACATGTCTTAAATCATTTCAAATATCTCATTGGTTCTTCGTTATGCCATTGAAATATCGCATGTGGCGTAAAACAAATGAATTCTTTTAAATTTAAGGTAACGAAACTGTAAATTGTAAAGTTTACACTTAGTCCATTGAAATGTTACATTTGCTTTGCATTTATTAGAGTCCCATGAAATTAATTTTCTGCAAATACAAAGGAAACTGTGGAACCATGTGTGGCTGCAGAAAATCAGGACTGAAATGCTTTATAATAGTATAGTAGGCATGTGCAGACTAGAGTAGCAGGCATACTATAATATAGTTTGCATATATTTATGTACTGTAGTAGGCATACTGTAGACTATGGCTGCAGAAAAGCAGGCCTGAAAAGCTTCACAGAATAGTAGGCATACTGTAGAGCATTTTAGGCCTGTTTTTCTGCTGCCACACATGCTTTCAGTTTCCTTTGCATCTGCAGAAAATTTATTTCATGAAATCGGGAGGATTGGGGGATCTTTTTCTCGAAAGATCAATAACATGGTTGTTCTAAGGTTTTTTTTTTTGTAAAATGTATTAAACAAAGTTAAAGAGCGATAATAAACCTTTTTAAAAAAAAGTTATCACTTTTTTGCTTATAACTTTTCAAATTTTTAATTTTCCTTATAATTTTAAAACATTATATAAACATATTTGTAGGCAAAATAATTTTCAACAAATTATGTTTTTAAAAAAAATCTGTAAGACTTATAGTTTCCGAGATATCACGAAAATAGTGTTGTCACCCCTTTTTTCAAGATGGCGGCCGAGGGACAAGAGTGGCGACCCCACAAACTTGAGGTTAAGCTTCTATCGAACCCCCTTCCCCCCCAACATATTCCAAAAATAAAATTGCGTCATGCGTAAAATTGTAACATTTCAATGGACTAACTCTACAATTTGCGAGGAATTATTAAAAGTAAGCATTTTGTTTCAACCTTTAGTACAATTTTATAAAACACTAGATGACGCCCGCAACTCCGTTGCGCCAAAATTCACTTATCGCGCGGGAACCGTACATTTTTCCGGGATAAAAATTATGTCCTTTCCCAGGACTCAAAGTATCTCCATATCAAATTTCAGCAATATCGGTTCAGTGGTTTGGGCCTGAAGAGGTAATTACAGACAGACACACACTTTCGCATTTATAATATTAGTATGGATTGTACATGGTTCGATTAATAATATAAATCGGTTTAATTTTATAGGCACAACCTCTTTTTTATCTACGAGTATCGCACATCAATTGACATTTTAATCGAAGCAATAACATGGCTAATCGATTTTAATCTCGATACTGGACATTATCGATACGGGCACATCCCATTAAAATGAATGAATCGATTAAAACAGCTGGGCGTGGCTTTAGTTCTGCTAACAAGCTCTTGTGCTAAAACAGATGCATTAACATCTAGTATTGCAAAATCACCAGTAATACCTAGGCTGTAAAATTCACAATCCCTTCCAGACAAGTGAAGATGCAATGTTGTTTTGACAGGTGGAAAGATACGGACGCAGGTTATAAATGCTATGGTATTCTAGAATGCTATTTCAGTATTTATCACTTTCGTCATGTAAATTCTAGGATGCGCTAGCACATGGCATTTCAATTAAATGTCAAGATGGGAACACGTATCACTTTCTCGCTCTGTTAAACCGAATAGACAGGGACGGGCCTATCATCTATCAGGTAAGATTATGTGCTACGGCCTACGACTGATAAACTGTCTTAGAATTTTTCACAATTTATACTGATGTTTTTGATTTCTATTAAAATAATTTAGGGCCAACCCACACGTACCACAACCACACGACAACCACACCACAACTACACCACGTGGTCGGGCGTATACTTCGTATTGTAAATGAACTGGACCATACACACGTACCACATTTTGCAGTCGTTGTCGACCACTTGTCAGATATCTTGTCAGCCGCAACCACGGCCGACCACATCGCAACCACGTCGCAACCACATCGCAACCACAACGTTGCGTCGATGCAACGGCTCCTCTTCCCCCCCTCCGCGCCGTTTCATTGACTTTCGTACGTAACCACAATGCAACCACTGGCGACAACGCAACCACGTCGGCATTTTGTCGGTACCACAACGCAACTACAAAAAGCTGCAGCGACACTATTCACACGTAACCACTGCTCGACGACATTTTGGCGTTGCGATGTCATGTTGTTGTGGTAAGTGTGGGTTGGCCATTAAGTGTACACTTAAAAAAATCGTATTCTGGAAAAGACATGGATTTAAAAGTTATCAAGTCATGCCGAAGAACAGATTTATTGCAAATCTAGTTAAAAAAATTATAATAAACATGCCCTATTTATTTAAAAAAAAAGGTTACTAACCTCTTAAATCCTTGTAACAAGCAATTGTTACACCTTAAGAGTACCTAAATATAGAGGTTGGAGGGTACCAATAAAACTACCATTTTCCCAACCAGTTCTATTCTCTTTTACCCCTCCTAGCGTCCTCCTCCTCGCTCTCACTCGTGTCACTCTCACTCTCACTCTCGGAGCTCTCCACCTCCGTGGTGTTGTACCCGAACGCCTGGACCTCGAACTTGTACAGGTGCTGGAAGGTAATCAGCGGCACCAACACCTGGAAATGTTGTGTCTTGAAAATAGGTGCAAAAATGCTTTATATAGGAAGTAATCCGCATTTGTAACCTAAGGTGGTAAAAATGAAGTATGTTCCTATCCTCATGTTTAAGGTTTTATACTAAGATTTGTCAGAAAAATGTATGCCCCTTTTTTGTAATAATTACAGTGTAAGAGTGCCTGATTTTAAAACATTCATTGATTTGATTACGTTTAACAAGATTGACTTACGTTTGCTAAACAGCTGAAGTTGAAATTGTATAGAGTATAGACTATAGTGTACAGCAAAACCAAGCATTGCTATTAAATTTCTTAAGGCGCTTTTCCAAAATATCTGAATGATACTCAGGCTAAGTGGAGATCCGAGGGACGAGGATTGGTGTTCAGGAAGTTTACAGACTTAAAGGAGATCTAGGAAAGAGGATTAGTGTCCAGAAAGTATACTGGCTAAATGGAGATCTGGGGAACGTGAATTGGTGTTCAGAAAGTTTACAGGCTAAGTAGAGATCTGGGGAATGAGGATTGGTATCCAGGAAGTTTACAGGCTAATTGGAGATCTGGTCAACAAGGATTGGGGTCCCGAAAAAATATTCTGTAACTTGCCACTCACCCTGACTTCCGGAGTATCGAGCTGCCATACCTTGGGCTTGCCGAGGCGGAACGGCATGCCCACCTTCACGCAGATGATTGCCATGTCGTTAGCACCCTTTATCTGTCACGATAGACGAAATATCAAAACTCAAAAGGTTTTTCTTGCCAGGTTATTTCCTGAACCGGTGTTATACACCATAGTTCCGACGTTCAAAACGAGTATTTTTATACCTAGTTTGAATAAAAATTATTGATTTGTTTTATTGATTCTTGTTAGGTCGACTTGCACCAGTTTGTGTTATTTCCTATTAGAGACCTTTTTATGACTAAGGTCCTAGATATTTCCTACATATTATAAGCAGTGACGGATTAACCCTTTATCAAATTAAGCAATTGCCTAGGGCATCACGTCTGAGGGGGCACCTGCAGATGAAGAAATCCGTCCTTAGCCTAGGGCATCACTCTCTTACGTCACCACGTCAAAACCATACCAAAAAAGTTTCTAGAAAAATAAACTAAGTTTTTAGGCGGTAAAGGTTTAAAATGGTTTAAAGACCGATTTTAGTTGACATACAGAATGGGGGGCCCACAGCCATTGATTGCTTAGGGTATCAAGTAGCCTTAATCCGTCACTGATTATAAGTCTATGTTTCCTACCGATTACCGAGACCGTTCTTTCCTAGATATTATGACATATCTTCCATATTGTGAAAAACAAGATGCATAGCTAATATTTTTGATCTAGGATTCTAACTAGACTGTGGCAAGATTTTATATTCCATCATAGTAAACCTCATACTAAACCTTAATATTATTATCTTATTAGAGTCCACTTTCGCCAGTCTATGTTAAAGAGAAAAGAAAATATCTTTTCACAGAGCTCTATATCGTCTCTCTTATTAGGTTTAAACGAGATAGATTACTGGATATTTAATTTACGATTAACTTTACCTAGACTGGAGCAAAACAGTCAGCTATACATAGCCACTTGGTCCAGCAATTTGTCTCAAACTCCACACAATAACAGACAGAAATTTCCAAACTAAAAACAAATTAACTCTTCGCTTAGAGTATATGCAAGTGCTATCAGAGAAGTTGATTCATAATAATAATAATAACCATTTATTCAACAAATATTAATAAACAGATGGCGGACCTACGTAATTTGGTCGTTTTTATGTCAACCCAGTCAACAGATCACGACTTGCATTGAATTGAAATAACTCGACCAAGTGACGTGGGTCCGTCATCTGCCTGTGAATCAATTTCTTAAGCCGGGTCCAGACGAGTGTAACGTGTAATGTAAGATTACGTGTAATTTAGCGTCAATAGTGTGGACGGCACACGAACTCAAAGCGAATTGTCCAAACGAGCCGTTATGCTCGCGCGAAAACCGACAGCCGATGGATAAACCCCGAGGGTTACATGTAATGGTCGTAGTGCCGTCCACACGTAGAATTCGTGTTACATTACACGGTGAATTACATTACACGTTACACTCGTCTGGACCCGGCTTTAGATGGTGCAATACCTCCAAGTAATAGTTCATGTAGGTCTTCGAAGATGGCAGCACCTGGAAGACCTCGTGATAGAACTTGAAGAAGATCATCGCGGCATCCCCCCGCTCATAGCAGCGCGGCCCCCCCATCCACCAGTGACCCACCCAGCCGTGGTTCACCAGATCATGAGGGGAAACGCGGGGGGTTATGTACCCTGGATGAGTAATGAGGTTTGTATTAAATTGGATCAGATCAATTTTCGCATTTAACTTAACTTTTATCTGACATTAGAGCAGCGAATATGAGTATTGGACACAAAGGAAAATCTTCCGATCAAGCGAGGTGGCGTGCTCGATCTTACTAAGAAAACTTTGATAGCGCAATAGAGTATGTCCACATAATGGGCTTTCGTCTTCAATTTTCGTCATCTTCTTTCATTGAACTTTCGTTTTGGCGCATTCAATAATTGAATGCGTGAAACAACGCAACGCCAACTGTCGTTTTTAATAACAAAGCGAAAGTTTTGGACCGTCAGAGGGCATGCGTCACGTTCGCTGTTGACTGCGCTATAAGTTATAACGCATGCCCTTGACGAACAGAAAAAGGCACAATGTGGACAAAGCTAATATAAGATTTTAGCGCTTTTTGGTCGCACTACTATTGCAATATTTTCACAGCGTTAGACATTGTTAGTACCTATTATTTTTTGTGTAATTATCATTGTATTGCAATTGCATGAAAGTTTATGTTTGAGCGGAACGCCTACAAACTGCTAGTTCAGTTTGGCGTATTAATGTATACTATAAACCAATTGTAATAAAGTGAATAAAGTATTTGAAAAAAATATATAACTCTATGAAAGATTTAATTAGCACAATCAGTTTTCTCAACAGAGTAGTAGTACCATAAGGAACAAAGCTCTACCAAAGGGATCGTCTTTAACGAAGGCTCCGACGGGTTTCCCAGTGATTGCTGCAGTGATCCACGGCACGTAGGGATGCAGCAAAGTATGACGCGCAGGGGCGGGCGGCCGGCGCGGGCGCAGCGGGTCGCCGCAACCACTACCACCTGGTAAGAGATGGCAAGTAAGACATACGAAAGACGAATGAAAAACCTGACAAATCATTTATTAGCACACAATAATACATAATAAAATATAAGCTAGGCAGCATACAGCGTCGTCTAATCCCATGCTAAATAAAAACTTGTAATAAGGCAATCAGACAACGTATGCACAAATTCTATACAAAATTGATTGATAATATTATTATTTATTAATCACGTGAGTTTAACACAAATTATTAGTGTTATAACTTTATTTTGTTGATGCCGCCCTTGTGTTAGAGTTCACTGTGAATGTGGAAACGCTGAAAGCGTAAATTATTTTTGGTTGATGCGTTTGGACGCAGATGCGTTTCTATAAGAAATGCCCCAACAACAGACTTTGTCCCTATGCAAGATGTATTTTACACAATCATATATTATGCCAGTTCTAATCCATTGAATTCACCAATAAAGAGGTACAAATTAATAAATACTGAAACCTCTATTCTACATTCTTAAACTGACCTTGAGCGATGGACACGACTGACCAATGTCCAGTGTGTTCATGTACTAAGCTTGGTGAACCAGATCTGAATCCGCACCCGGTAGAGCAGGCCACACGGTTCTTCACTATGCTGCTTCTGTTCTACAAGAATATAATCAATGCAATCATAATCAGCTTGAGTCAAGAATAAAAAGAAGACATTTATAAAATGTAGCCTTAAATATAATATGTATAGTATAAGAGTATTAAATATATTTCCGTTGTCTGGTACCTGTAACACAAGTCCTTTAGGTACTTAGCACGGGGCCAGACTGACGTGGTGTGAAGCATCCATAGATATTATTATTATTTTTTTGCCTCACCCAAGTCAGACCTCCATGTAATGAAAGCAAATATCAAGGAAAGCTTACCATATTGGGGTTGTCGTAGAGAAAACACAGTTCTCTTGGCAACAATCTTATGTGATTCACTTCTTTTTCCTCCTCTATGAAGTCTCTTGGTACATCTAGAATGGAATAAAATATATTCTCAGACGTCACAATATTAATGATGGAAATTATAGTCTGCTTTATTTATTGAAATCGTAATACTTTAAACTTTGTTAAATATCAAGATTTGAAATAACTTACCACTCCCAAAGTCTATGTGAAATATTTTCTCTGTCGTCTGCTTTCCATCTTTACCAATTAAGAAGTCCTTGAAAGGAAGACAAACAGGGACCATGTAGCCTAAAATAATGAAAACAAGCATGTAATCAATAAACGTAATGTAGGTATAGTTCTTGCAATCTACGAGTGCGCGTCGCCTTTATTTGT